>JAJNNQ010000137.1:0-620000 GCA_027886175.1 Phylloscopus collybita | reverse complement strand
AATATATATTGTGTATATTAATATATAATATATATTTATATATGTTTGTATTTACTTATGTATAATTATATGTATAGTTATTCTGTATAATATATTATGTATAATATATACAGTAATATATATACAATATATATAGAACTAAATCATACAATAATATATATAATGATATATATTAATGTATAATTTAGTTCTATATATAACTTAGACACATAGGTTTACAATATATACAATGTCTATATATATAAATATATAATATAAAATATATATTATATATTATATTGCATTATGTTACATTATGCTCTATTATAGATTTTCTTTTTATATATTTATATTTATATATTATATATAATGTATATATTTATATAGTAAATAAATATTTATATAATTATTAATATTTATTTATATAAATATTTTTATATTTTTATATATTATTATATGTATAATTTAATTCCTCATGTAGAATTCCTCCATGTATCACTAGCATAAAACTCCTCATGGAATTTTTTCCCGTCTCCAAGCGGGCTTTTCCAAGCTCCTGGAAGCTCCAAGCTTTTTGCTCTCTCCTCCTTTTCCTGGAACCCTGGGCACTGAGAATTCCAGGCTCTCTGTGCTGCCAGGGACTGAGCCCCAAGCAAACCCTGCATTCCCCCTGAGGCCTTGGAAAAGGATTCCAGAATCGAGTGACAGTGCTGGGATTGTGGGGGTGGGATTTGGATGGAAGTGTGTGAGAGCACAGGGGGCAGAACTCATAGCTGAAGGGTTTAGAATGTGGGAATAAATATAAATAATATAAAGCAAGGTGGAGGTTTAGGGTGTTGGCTGAGTTCTTCTTTTTCACCTTCTTCTCCATGGCTCTGGGTGGTGTTTTGTAATTGGGTACAAAAATCCGCACTGCGGGCCAGGGGTGGTTGGTTATTGGGTTAAAAGTGAAAATAATTCAGGTGTCATTTCTTATTTGGACAGTTTGTGCTTAAAAGGCCTTGTAGAGAGAGAATTGGAGGCATTTTTCACTTTGTCAGACAGAACTCACAGCTTGTGAGAGTGTAACAGAGATAAGAATTAACAAACATCTGAGTCCAGACAAGAAACACCATCCTGAGCATTTAATCCTGACTCTGGCAGAAAAAGAAGATTGTGGGTGTGGAGTTTGAATGGAAGTGTGTGAGAGCACAGGGGGCAGAACTCAGAGTTGAAGGGTTTAGAATGTAGGAATAAATATAAATAATAATAGGGTGTTGGCTGAGTCCTTTTTCACCTTCTTCTCCACGGCTCTGGGTGGTGTTTGGTAATTGGGTAGAAAAATCCGCACTGCGGGGCACGGGTGCTTGGTTATTAGGTTAAAAGTGAAAATAATTTCTTAATTGGTCAGTTTGTGCTTAAAAGGCCTTGGAAAGAGAGAGAATTGGAGCAATTATTCACTTTGTCAGACAGAACTCACAGCTTGTGAGACTGTAACATGGATAAGAATTAATGAACATCTGAGTCCCAACACAAAAACCATCTCTCCTGCAATTAACCCCAGCTCTTAGCAGAAAAAGCAAATAAAACCCCAACTCCTTGTCCTCTCCCCATCCCAGCCTGAGAAGATGTGGGCGACCTTCGCCGTGATGGTGCTGTTCTCCGACGGCGTCGGTGACATCCAGAGGCTCCTGGAATGTCTGCGGAGCCCCCGCTCGCAGCTGGCCCTGCCGGAGCTCATCGAGGCGCTGCACTGCATGGCCACGCTGCTCTTTGCCATCAGGGAAAGGAGAATTCCCATCTCCAACAGGTCAGGAGCATTCCCATCTCCATCAGGGACAGGAGAATTCCCATCTCCAACAGGTCAGGAGCATTCCCATCTCCATCAGGGACAGGAGAATTCCCATCTCCAACAGGTCAGGAGCTTCCCATCTCCCACAGGTCAGGAGCTTCCCATCTCCAACAGGTCAGGAGCGTTCCCATCTCCAACAGGTCAGGAGCTTTCCCATCTCCAACGGGTCAGGAGCATTCCCATCTCCAACAGGTCAGGAGCTTCCCATCTCCAACAGGTCAGGAGCGTTCCCATCTCCAACAGGTCAGGAGAATTCCCATCTCCAACAGGTCAGGAGAATTCCCATCTCCAACGGGTCAGGAGCATTCCCATCTCCATCAGGGACAGGAGAATTCCCATCTCCAACGGGTCAGGAGAATTCCCATTTCCAACGGGTCAGGAGCTTCCCATCTCCAACAGGTCAGGAGCCTTCCCATCTCCAACAGGTCAGGAGCATTCCCATCTCCAGCAGGTCAGGAGCCTTCCCATGTCCAACAGGTCAGGAGCATTCCCATTCCAGCCCAGAAGGGCTTGGTTTGGAGTCTTGGGTGTCTGCCAGGGAAAGCTGGAGCTTCCCTCCCTCCAAATTGTTGTGGTTTGGAAATTAAGGGGGTTTTCACGCAAAGGTGTGGGAATAAGAGTAACTAATAATGCTAATTTATTAAGGCTTATAATAATAGGTATTTATTTACTAATAATAGTAAAGAACTAGGAGAATTAAAATAAAAATGTCATAGTGATGCTGTTAAAGGTCACAACGACACGGACTCCCGTCACACAACACAAAGAAATGACACCCACACTCTGAGATGTCCAAGGCAGAAAAAAAGGAGGTTTATTTACAAACTTCAACATTTATAGAATTCCAGCAGTGACCGTGGATTGGAGGAAGAAAATCTTCCTCTCCAACCACACCGGGCAACCCAACAGTCCCATCAACAGTCTCCTCCTTATGAGAAGAATGTAAACGTGGTTAGATGGTTACAATAACAAAAAGGTTGTTGATGCAAAATTGTATCTGACTCCATTGCAAAAGGTAAAGGCAGGAGGCTGAAAATGAAACTTTAGAAAAGCTTCTTAAAGAGACAGAGGAGAGCAGCAAAAACCCAGACTCCGATTGCAGTGAGGATGAGGATGAGAGAAAATTGGGAAGGAGCTGGGATGGAAAATGAAAGTGGGCAGGAATTAGATGGCTCTGGGAGCTGTGAGTTCTGAGCCAGCCTGTTGGACAGGCAAAGGGAAACTGGGATGTTTGTTTGGAATGTTAATGATTGAGAATTGCTGGATAAAAGTCATAAACCTGCAGCAAATGTGGCAGGGTCCAAATCCAGGGATTTTAGAATTTCCACCTCCTTGGACAACCCAGACCAGAAAAAGTGGGAATTCCTCCTGGGAATAAGGAGGAAATGTGTCCTGGAGGAGTTGCCTGATGCCTGTTTGCAGTAATTAATGAGTCGGAGGGTCCAAATCATGATGAGGGACACAAAATCTGTGGGAAAGGAACAAAACTGCTATAAAGGAGGGGAAAAAGAGAGAAAAAAAAGAGGAGAATCCAGGTTAATTTTAAACCAAATTGTTGTCAACACAGTTAAAACCAAAGAATCTCTTTGCTCTTCCCTCTGCAGTGAAAAAAACCACCAAGAATTCTTAGCAGGTTAATTATTATTAATATTTATTTAATCATGATGAAACTACTTTAGATTTTGTAAGCATTAAAGTAAACATTAAATATCAAGAATAAATAATAAATAATAAATACTAAATTTAATAATGGTTAAATAATAATTTAATGAATTATTAGTTCTCAGAGTTAAAGACCTTCCCTAAAACCATTCTGAAACAAAAATTGCTTCACTCTAAAAGCCCAAATCAGCCCCAAATTCCCTCTCAGCTCCCCCAGCCCCAGCTCTGTTGTTAATTGTGGCTCAGGAGGGCAGAATTCCCCCTTGGACTCTGATCCCAGGTCGTGTTTGCATGGAAGACTCTGGAATACAAACCTGGCAGGGCTGAGGGAGAGGCCACACTCAGAGTTGTCCCCACAGTGCCTTTGCTGTCACTTTTCAAGGCAGAATTATCTAAAAAAAAAAAAATAAAATTAAAGTATTCATCATTTCCTGCAGAGCTTGAAGCTTTTTTTTTTTTTTTTTAAATTTTAATTAGCCACGATATTGGTGGTGTTTAAGTGGCTGCAGAAGTTGTTATGAATGATTTCTCAGTGGTAATTCCTGTTTTATCCTCTTTTTTTTTTTTTTTTTTTTTTTTTTTTTTTTCTTTCTTTCTTTCTTTCAGGATTCACTACAATATTTTCTACTGTTTGTATCTGATGGAAAATGCCTCTGGAGTGGTGCAGCCTCTGGAAGAGGGAAGAGTGGTGGATTCGTGTCCCAGGTGAGCCAAGCAGTGCCCTGAGGGAATGCTGAGCATTCCATGGAGTGGGGAGCAGGGAAAGGTGGAGATGGATCAGTGCCACAGCTCCTGATCCTGCTCCTCACCAGCTTCCCACGAATGAATTCTCAGAGGAGAATCAGGATTGGGGTTTCAATCTGTAAAATTGGAGTTGCTGGGTTGGAATTGTCCTGGAATCTGTCCTGGAATCCATGGGATGGTTTGGAATCATGGGATGGTTTGGAATCACCCAGTGCCACCTCCTGCCGTGGCAAGGATACCTTCCACTATCCCAGCTTACTCCAAGCCCTGTCCAACCTTTCCTTGGACATTCCAGGGGTCCAGGGGCAGCCACAGCTGCTCTGGGAATTCCAACCCAGGCAGGGCTTGAGGATCAGAAAAGGAACGTGGATTCATCTTCATGCCTGCAAAAATCACCCAGGGAAGAGCCTTTCCTGTTTTGTTTTTTTTTTTTTCCAGCAGCAGAGATTTTAAGACACCTCTGCATCCATGGGAATGAATCCCATCACATTCCCATCACATTCCCATGGGAATGGCTGCTGGGAGCAGCCTGGAGTAGAGCCCGGGATCACAAGGCTTTGGGATTGTTGTTCCTCCACCTTTTCCAGCCTTGGCACTGGGGCAAAAATTCCAGGTCTGGCAGCCACAGGGAATCCTGGAGTCATGGAATGGTTTGGGGTGGGAAGGGACCTTAAGGATCTTCCAGTGCCATGAGCAGGGACACCTCCCACTGTCCCAGGGGGCTCCAAGCCCCAATGCCCAACCTGGCCTTGGACATTCCAGGGATCCAGGGGCAGCCACAGCTGCTCTGGCAATTCCAGCCCAGGCAGGAATTCCTGCCCAAGCTCCCATCCATCCCTGCCCTCTGGCAGTGGGAAGCCATTCCCTGTGTCCTGTCCCTGCAGGCCTTGTCCCCAGTCCCTCTGCAGCTCTCCTGGAGCCCCTTCAGGCCCTGGAATGTTCTGGAAGCTCTCCCTGGAGCCTTCTCCTCTCCAGGAGAACATTCTCAGCTCTCCCAGCCCGGCTCCAGAGCCTGAGGTTGGATCCATCGCCTCTCCGAGAAACCAAAGGACCAGGGGGCTTCCCTTGGAATCTCAAACCACCAAGGGTCTCCCTTCCCTTTCCCTCTCTTTTCTCTCCTCATTTTCCATAAAAACCCCTCGGGATGGGTTCTGAGTGTCCCAAATCCCAGAATCCCAGGAGCAGTTTGGGTGGGAAGGGACCTCAAAGCTCATTCCAGGGACACCTCCCACCATCCCAGGCTGCTCCAAAACCTTCCTAGGACCTTCCAGGGATCCAAGGGCAGCCACAGCTGCTCTGGAATTTCCAGCTCTGCCAGGAATTCCTGCCCAGAATCCCACCCCAATCTCCCCTTTCCCAGTTCCCTGTGTCCTGTCCCTGTCCCCAGTCCCTCTGCAGCTCTCCTGGAGCCCCTTAAGGCCCTGGAATGTTCTGGAAGCTCTCCCTGGATCCTTCCCTTCTCCAGGAGAACATTCCCAGCTCTCCCAATCAATAAGGAATGAAACACCTCCGTGGCCTGTGGAGATCCAAGCTTGATTCCTTTTCTGCTCCTGGCTTCAGTCATTTAATTCCTTATCTTCACCTGGAGAAAGGGAATGGGGTAAATTCATCCCTCACTGATGGCTATCAAAGATAAAACTGGTTTTAATGAGCTTAAGGTGCCGGGTTCATTCTTAAAGCACAGCTTAGTCCTTTAAAAAGGTATTTTCCTTTGTTTGTGTGTGATATTTTCCTATATTCCCTAAAAAGTCTTTCCCATGATTTGTTATTTTGTCTGCAGTATTTACTTATCCCATGCTTTTCTCTTTTTCCCAATAACCAAGTTGCTCCCAAGATGGGATCAATCAATCCCTGGTTTCCCTGTTGATTTAGTTTGGGGGTTTTTTTTGTTGTTTTGGTTTGGTTTGGTTTGGTTTGGGGTTTTTTTTTGTTTGTTTTGTTTTGGTATTGTTTGTTTGTGTGTGGGTTTTTTGGTGGTTTTTTTGTGTTTGTTTTTTTTTTTTTGTGGGAGGGTTTATTTTAGGGATTTTTAAAGGAATCATTCCTTTAAAATGAATAATTCATTCCTTCGATTGGAATTTTTTTCCCACTGTTTTTAGTGGATGGGCTGATCTCAAACTGACCCACGAGCAGCAGAGGATTTTGAATCACAAAATTGAGCCTGGCCAAACAATGAAAATTATGGCACTTGCAGGTAAGAGCCCAAAACGTTGGGAAAATGATTGGACAATTCCCAATCTGCTCCTTCCCTCCCTGATCCCTCTGTCCGAGGGATTGTGAGATCCAAAGGGGATCAGTTTGTGCCTCTGGGATAACAAATTTAAGGGAAAATCTGCCAAAAATGGAGGCAGAATAAAAACAGGGGAGAGAGGAGTGGGAAAATGTGGAACAGCTCTGCAGATCCTGAGGTTGGGACAGGAGGAAGAGGAGATGCTCCAGGTGCTGGAGTAGAGATTTCCCTGGAACCCCTGGAGGAGCAGCTCCTGAAGGAATGACCCCATGGAAAAAGGGAGCAGTTCCTGAAGGAATGAGCCCATGGAATAAAGGGATCCAGGCTGGAGCAGTTCCTGAAGGAATGACCCCATGGAAAAAGGGAGCAGTTCCTGAAGGAATGACCCCATGGAATAAAGGGATCCAGACTGGAGCAGTTCCTGAAGGAATGACCCCATGGAATAAAGGGATCCAGACTGGAGCAGTTCCTGAAGGAATGACCCCATGGAATAAAGGGATCCAGGCTGGAGCAGTTCCTGAAGGAATGACCCCATGGAAAAAGGGAGCAGTTCCTGAAGGACTGAGCCCATGGAATAAAGGGATCCAGGCTGGAGCAGTTCCTGAAGGAATGACCCCATGGAATAAAGGGATCCAGGCTGGAGCAGCTCCTGAAAGAATGACCCCATGGAAAAAGGGATCCAGGCTGGAGCAGCTCCTGAAGGAATGACCCCATGGAAAAAGGGATCCATGCTGGAGCAGTTCCTGAAGGAATGAGCCCATGGAATAAAGGGATCCAGGCTGGAGCAGTTCCTGAAGGACTGAGCCCATGGAATAAAGGGATTCAGGCTGGAGTGAGCAGCTCCTGAAGGAATGACCCCATGGAATAACAGGATCCAGGCTGGAGTGAGCAGCTCCTGAAGGAATGACCCCATGGAATAAAGGGATCCAGGCTGGAGCTGTTCCTGAAGGAATGACCCCATGGAATAAAGGGATCCAGGCTGGAGCTGTTTCTGAAGGAATGACCCCATGGAATAAAGGGATCCGGACTGGAGCAGTTCCTGAAGGAATGACCCCATGGAAAAAGGGATCCAGGCTGGAGCAGTTCCTGGAGGAATGACCCCATGGAATAAAGGGATCCAGAATGGAGCAGTTCCTGAAGGAATGACCCCATGGAATAACAGGATCCAGGCTGGAGTGGGCAGTTCCTAAAACTGTGCCAGGGAAGGTTTAGGTTGGATATTGGGAAAATTCCTCCATGCAAAGGCTTATCCAGCCCTGGCACAGCTGCCCAGGCAGAGATGGAGTCCCCATTCCTGGAGGGATTTAAAATCCCTGTGGATGTGGCTCTTGAGGACGTGGATGGCCTTGGGAGTGCTGGGAATGGTTGGGCTTCACCTTAAAGAGCTTTTCCAATTGAAATAATTCCCTGATTCTCTGAAATCAGGAGTGAAGTGGAATACTGGAGTTAAGACAGCAGGAGAGGGAGGTGTAAAAAAAAAAACAAAACTGAATCATTCTTGACTGTGGATATTTTATTCCTTATTTTCCTCTCCTCTCCAGGCACAGGGAAAACCTCGACCTTGGTCAAGTACGCGGAGAAATTCCCAGAGCTGAAATTCCTTTACCTGGCTTTTAACAAAGCTGTGACAGAGAAGGGGAAAAAGGTCTTTCCAAGGAATGTCACGTGCAAAACCTTCCACTCCTTGGCTTATGGAAGCATTGGGAGATAGTGAGTGGGGAATTCAAATTCCTTTGGGGAAGGAGGGAAAGGACGAGGAAAGGGAAGGGGTGTTGAAGGAAAGCTCTGGGATTTGAGGCAGCACAAGTAACGGGGGAAAATTTTTGTCATTTGTGGTTTCCAAATGGATGCAGTGGGATGCTCCAGGGATTTTAACATCCATGGGAGCACCTCGAAGCCAAGGAGCTCCTCACAGGGAGGTGGGGATCCACTGGGAATGAGGTTTTCCCGCTTCCCGTTTCCACTGGAATGCTACAACTGCTCCAAGTGCTGCTTTTCCTGAGCAGAGGATCAATTTCCTTATCCTGAGCTGTTTTAATGATCCCATTTCTGTCCAATTCTGGCACTTTTCAACTGGGGATAGGAAGGAAAATCGGCCATGACCTGGAAAAAGAGGGAAATCCCATTCCCAGGCTCTGCAAACACTCTGGAATTCCAGGGATGAGCTCAATTTTCCATCTCTAAAATGTATCAAATCAACAGATTCGTTCTTCCACCAGGACAAATCTGTGCAGATCTAAAGATATTCCATTATTAGGGTAAATTGGGATATAAATCCAAGCTGTCTCCAGGGATAGCAGACTAAAAAAGGGATTTCTGTGTGTTTTAACATTTTCTTTTGTCTTTTTATCACCTCTGGCACAGCTACAAAGAGAAAGGCAAGCTGAACTTCTCCAAGATGTCCGTTTATTCCATCAGCTTCCTCCTCCAGAACCGGGAGGGTCAATCCCTGTTTGTAAGAGGGAAAACAGTGTCCCAGACCTTGGAAAATTTCTTTGCCTCCTCAGATGAGGAGATCTGTGAGGAGCACACGCCCCTGTGGTTCAAAAACACTCAAGGGCGGATGGAGCTCATGAGCCGAAAGGATAAGGAAGTGAGTTTTTGGGATGGAGCCTCTGGAATTTTCCAGGGTTGGATGGGGCTTGGAGATATCTGGGATAGTGGGAAATGTCCCTGCTCATGGATGGGGTGGCGTTGGATGGGTTTTGAGGTCTCTTCCAACCCAAACCATTCTATGATTGTAGAAAATAATTCATGTTCATTCCCCCTTCCCAAAATGTTTTTTTTTGCAGGGATCTTCCCGTGTTTCATGGAAATTTGGGGAGAAAGATTGGTAATTTGGGGGATTGGTAATATTGGGGAATCTTTCAGCCAGAGAAGGGGTTGGGGTAAATCCTGAGCTTTGGAAGAAAGCAGAGGCTGGAAGCAACAGTCCAAAGGAATTGGACTCAAAGATTGAAGGGTGGAATCAAGGACTGGGAGGAAGAATCAAAAGATTGAGAGGAGGAATGGAAAATTGGGAGGAGGAATCAAAGATTGGGAGGAGGAATCAAAAGATTGGCAGGAAGAATCAAAAGATTGAGAGGAAGAATCAAAAGATTGAGAGGAAGAATCAAAAATTGGAAGGAGGAATCAAAAGATTGGGAGGAAGGATCAAAAGATTGGGAGGAAGGATCAAAAGATTGACAGGAAGAATGGAAAACTGGAAGGAGGAATCAAAAGACTGGGAGGAGCAATCGAAAGATTGGGAGGAAGATGATGTTTGGGAAAAAAGGGATAATCCCTGTTTTCCCTAAAAAAATCCTTCAGCCAATCTCCTCATCAAATCCTTGTGGTTCTGATGAGCTGCTTGGGATTGGAAAAAAGCGTCTGGGGCTTTTTTGGGAATGACTTCCCACTGCCAGAGGGCAGGGATGGATGGGATATTGGGATATTGGCTGGGATGGAATTCCCAGAGAAGCTGTGGCTGCCCCTGGATCCTTGGAATTGTCCAAGACCAGGCTGGAGCAACCTGGGATGGAGGAAAATGTCCCTGCCCATGGATAGGGTGGGACTGGATGGGCTTTGAGGCCCTTTCCAGCCCAAACCATTCCATGATTTTATATTTATTCCATGATTTTTATCCAAACCCTTCTGTTTTCCCATTTTAGATCAACGTGGAAGAGGCCAGAGAGATTTGGCGCAACATGAAGAAGCTGGATGGAGACGCAGAGAAGAAATACAAGATGACTTGTGATGGTAAAAGAGATGGAAAATCCCTTGGGAAAAAAGGGAATTTGGCGGTGGAAAAATCAGTGGATTTATTATTCCTGCTTCTGGCTGAGCATCCAGAAGGAGAAAATCCCATTTTTTTTCCTGCCACTGGCTCACCAGGGAATATCCCTCTGGTTCAATTTTTCATTTATAAAATGCACAAAATGAATTTGTGCTCCCACTAGGATAAAAAATGTGCAGATTTTAAGGATATTCCCTTTTTTTAGTGGCTAAAAATCAAGCCCAAAAGTTGGAAGTTGCTTCCAGCAGCACATCCTTTCCTCTGCATAGTGCTGGAGAAAACTGGCAAAAAGCTTTTCCTTGGAATTTTTGGTGGGCATTAAGAAATGCCCACCAAGAAAATTAAGAAATTTTGGAAACATCAAATCTGACCTGCCAAGGGAGACAGAGATATTTTTTGCAACCCTTCCAAACGTCCTGGAAATCCCAAGCAGGAAGTGAGGCCAACCAAAAAAAAAGGAAAAAAAGGGATTTATTTTAAAGATCCTGGTGGTTTATGCTGAGAGAATTCCCCTCTCCCTGAAATTCCTGATTTTTTTCCCTCAGGATATTTGAAACTTTGGCAGCTCAGCAAGCCCCAGCTCTCAGGATACGATGCCATTTTTGTGGACGAAGCCCAGGATTGCACTCCAGGTGAGTTATTCCAGGAGCTGGAGCTCCAATCCCACTTCCAGAGGGGAATTCCATGTCCTCAGGAATGTGGTGGAAGTATCTTTACCCAAATACTTGGAATTTAAACAGATTTTCCAATCAGGTTTAACTTTTTTAACCGAGCTTGCACTGGGTTTAGAGCAGGTTCTTCCCTCATGATCCAAACTGAGCTTTGGGTTTGAATCAAGTTCTTCCCTCATGATCCAAATTGAGCTTTCCCTTGGTCTTCCAGCAGGTTCTTCCCTCATGATCCAAACTGAGCTTTGGGTTTCCAGCAGGTTCTTCCCTCATGATCCAAACTGAGCTTTGGGTTTGGAGCAGGTTCTTCCCTCATGATCCAAACTGAGCTTTCCCTTGGTCTTCCAGCAGGTTTTTCCCTCATGATCCAAGCTGAGCTTTGGGTTTCCAGCAGGTTTTTCCCTCATGATCCAAGCTGAGCTTTGGGTTTCCAGCAGGTTCTTCCCTCATGATCCAAACTGAGCTTTGGGTTTCCAGCAGGTTCTTCCCTCATGATCCAAACTGAGCTTTGGGTTTCCAGCAGGTTCTTCCCTCATGATCCAAGCTGAACTTTGGGTTTCCAGGAGGTTCTTCCCTCATGATCCAAGCTGAGCTTTGGGTTTCCAGCAGGTTCTTCCCTCATGATCCAAACTGAGCTTTGGGTTTCCAGCAGGTTCTTCCCTCATGATCCAAACTGAGCTTTGGGTTTCCAGCAGGTTCTTCCCTCATGATCCAAGCTGAACTTTGGGTTTCCAGGAGGTTCTTCCCTCATGATCCAAACTGAGCTTTCCCTTGGTCTTCCAGCAGGTTCTTCCTCATGATCCAAACTGAGCTTTGGGTTTCCAGCAGGTTCTTCCTCATGATCCATTTTTTTTTTCCCACAGCCATCATGGATATTGTGCAATCCCAGAAATGTGGGAAAATCCTGGTGGGAGACCCTCACCAGCAGATCTACACCTTCCGAGGGGCCGTCAACACCCTCTACATTATACCTCACACCCATCTGTACTACCTGACCCAGGTAAGGGCAGCGTTTTCCATGGATAAATCCCAAATCCATGGAAAATCTGGCACCAAGGAGGGTTTACTTTTCCCTGGATTGCTGTGGAATCCAGCAGTTGTGAGGTTTCAGTGGAGTGATCCCATCCCAGCGGATGGAAAAGTGAAAGCTGGGGGAGAAGCCTTGTTTCAGAGAGATTCCTTTTTTTAAAGGGATCACATCTGGAATGCTGGATCCAGCTGTGGGATCCAGCAGCAGGAGGACATGGAGCTGCTGGAAGAGCTGGGAATTCCCAGCCTGGAGAAGGGAAGGATCCAGGGAGAGCTTCCAGCACATTCCAGAGCCTAAAGGGGCTCCAGGAGAGCTGCAGAGGGACTGGGGACAAGGCCTGAAGGGACAGGACACAGGGAATGGCTTCCCACTGCCAGAGGGCAGGGATGGATGGGAGCTTGGACAGGAATTCCTGGCTGGGCTGGGATTGCCAGAGCAGCTGTGGCTGCCTCTGGATTGTCCAAGGCCAGGCTGGGCATTGGGGCTTGGAGCAGCCTGGAGTAGGGGAAGGTGTCCCTGCCCATTTGGGATTTCCAGTAACATTTGAGGGATTTTGCTGCCTTTTCCAAGAGAAGAATTGTCCAGAAGGTTGGTGGGAATCACGTAATTTGGATTTAAGAATGACTAGGATTTCCAGGAATGTTTTGGAGGTCTTCTGGTGCTTTTTCCATGGAAAAATTCTCCCGAAGATTGCTGGGAATCTCATAAATCCATATGGAGCAATCCTTTGATAGATTCCACCAATTTCCTCTGGTTTTCCCACTGATCTCATGTGTTTTGGTTTGGAAAGACAGGTGTCTGCCAGGGAAACCTGGAGTTTCTCTTGGAATGTAAACCCCTCACCTCCTCCGGATTATAATTCTGCAATTCAGGGCTTTCAGGCAAAGATTTGGGAATAGGAATAACAGTTCTTTACTGGGAATATTAACAAATGTAGTAATAAAACAAACAAACAAGCAAACAAGCAAACAAACAACAATTTTGGAAAACCCTGACAGAGTCAGAGCTACAACCTGACACCCTGTGGGTCAGGGGGTTGGGAGCAGTCCCAAAGTGAGTCCTCCTGGAGTGGCAGAGGTGGTTCTGGTGGGGCAGAGATGATCCTGAGAGAAAAGGATCCAGGGATGGTGAGAAATGTCCAAGGATGGTGAGAAGGGTCCAATGATGGTGAGAAGGGTCCAGTCTTCCTCCGGGAATCCAGTGGAACCAGATCCCTGGTGTTCCTACGTCTCAGTTTTTATCCAGGTAGGAATGGTTGGCTCCCTCCCACTGGGTGGAGCATCTCACAGTGGGGATGACGGAATGTGGATGTCTACTTGGGGATGTCTGCTTGAGGAGTCTTAATGGCCTCATTAGCAGAAGATAACCCTTAATGGCCTCATTAGCAGAAGATAACACTCGTGGCCCATTAGCAGAAAATGAGCTTTAATGGCCCATTAGCAGAAGATAATACTTAATGACCCATTAGCAGAAGATAACCCTCAGTGGCCCATTAGCAGAAGATAACCCTTAATGGCCCCATTAGTAGAAAATGAGCCATAATGGCCCAGTAGCAGAAGATAACCCTTAATGGCCCATTAGTAGAGGATAACCCTTAATGGCCCGTGAGCAGAAGATAACCCTCAATGACCCATTACCAGAAGATAAGCCTTAATGGCCCATTAGCAGAAAATGAGCCATAATGGCCCATTAGCAGAAGATAATCATTAATGGCCCATTAGTAGAAGATAGCCCTTAAAGGCCCATTAGCAGGAGATAGCCTTTAATGGCCCATTAGCAAAAGATAATCTTCAATGCCCCATTAGCAGAAGATAATCATTAATGGCCCATTAGCAGAAGATAACCCTTAAAGGCCCATTAGCAGGATATAACCCTCAGTGCCCCATTACCAGAAGATAACCCGTAATGGCCAATTAGCAGAAGATAACCTTTAAAGGCCCATTAGCAGAAGATAACCCTTAAAGGCCCATTAGCAGGAGATAACCCTCAGTGCCCCATTACCAGAAGATAACCCGTAACGACCAATTAGCAGAAGATATCCCCCTGCAGGGAGGATGGGTGGTGACAGAGATAAGAAACACTGCCCCATTATCAGAAGCCATCCACCCCCCTCCTCCCAGAGTTACAGGAGATAAAGAACAAACATCTCCCCAGCTGCTTCCAGCAGATGAAATCAAATCCACATTTTGGGTTCCATAACCCAAGGCACTGGGATTTTTCCGTGCAGAGTTTCCGCTTCGGCCCCGAGATCGCCTACGTGGCATCCACCATCCTGGATGTGTGCAAAGGGATCCGCACCAAACCCCTGCTGGGGGGCAACCAAAAGGGTGAGCTGGGCTTGGGAATTACGGAGAAATTCCCAAATAATCCGGGTGGTTTGGGATATAAATCAGGAATAATTGAATGATTGCATTCAATAATAATATTACTGATAAATATTAAAGAGTTGAGTTGATGTGGTTTTAATTTTTAAATTTTAATTTGTGGTTTTTTAAATTTTAATTGGTGTTTTGAAGTGTTAATTGGTGTTTTTTAAATGTTAATCTGTGTTCATTTCAATTTAAATAATAAATTGAAACTGTGTTATTAGTATTTAAATAATTTAGATCTTAATTTTAAATACGAAATTTAAATTTGTGAATCGAAGTTTAAATAATAAATTTAAATTAAATATTAATTTTAAATACGAAAATTAAATTTGTGAATTGACGTTTTAAAGAAAAGATTTCAATTGTATTGGAAAAGAAATAATAAATTTTCTAAAATGATATTATAATAATAAGAGAAAAATATTAGTAGTATCAGATAAATATTAAATTATTAATAACAAGTAATGAAGGATAAATACTAAATTATCAATGAAATATTAAATTTTCAATAAAATAAATAATATTTTTCTGAAGTTAAGTTGAAAATGAAATATAAATTAAAGTAATAAAATATAAAATAATTATATAATAATTTAAAATAATAATAAGCTATAAATAATATTTTTCCTATAAATAAATTGATTATAAAATGCAGATAATAAATTAATAGTAAAATATAAAATAATGAATGAGTAAATTAAATTAATAATAAAATATAAACAGAATATAAATAATAAAATGTGATTTTTTTATATAATAATAAAACAAGTTAGCAATAAAATAATAATATTAATAGGTATCAATTAAATTGATACAATTTATTTTAAAAGTTCAAATTAGTAATAAATCTTAACAATTAAATTAAGAAAAATTGTTTAGGAATTAAAATAAAAGTTTAAAATTAATTAAATTTATAATACAAAATCACTAGTGAATATTGATAATATTAAAAATAAAAACTAGTCAGGAATTAATTAAATTAGGAAGATTCAAAAATTTAGAATTAAATCTAAGTTTTGACTGTAAAATCTTTAAATGTATAAAATTAAATTAATGAGGAAAATTACTAATAAAAAATTATAAATTGATTACATAAATTCATCAATTAAATTAATGATCAGGAAATCAATAGCTTAATAAATTGAAATTAAGTGAATAGTAAATATTAGTCATAAATAATAGATTTTTTAAAATAGTAAATAAAGGAATAGTCCTTCGTTAATTTAATAATCAAATTAAAATGAAATTAGTAATGTATGTTAGTCATAAATAATAGACTTAAACATAGTTAGTAAACTAAAGAATATTCCTTTATTAATTTAAGAATCAAAATGAAATTAATAGTAAATATTAATAATAAATAATAGGGTTTTTAAATAATATATAAATAAATAATCCTTTATAAATTTAAGAATCAAATTAAAATGCAATTAATAGTAAATACTAATCATAAATAATTGATTTTTAAAATAGTAAGTAAATAAAGAAAAAGAAATTAAAAAAAGAAATTAAAAAAAGAAAAATAAATAAAATTAAAATAAATATAATAATAAATAAATAAAATAAATATAATAAAGAAATAAAATCAATGAAATGAAATCAATTCCTCCTGCAGGAGACATCAGGGTGGGCCGGGCTGGGCCGGCGGCGCTGCTGTCCCGCAGCAACTGGAACGTCTTTGAGGACGCCGTGAAATTCTCTGGGAGAAACCCCCCGGCCAAAATCCACGTCATTGGGGTGAGGGGCATTGCCCAGAAGGGCAATTCCAAGGATTTCCATGGATATTCCAGGAAAAAACAGGAATTTTTCGTGCCCATTTTTCGTTGTTGTCCAACCTGTGCAGGCCTCACGCCATTTTGAGGCTTCTTTGTCCCATTTTTATGAGGGATGGGGCAGGGAAAGAGGGATGGACAGCTGAAGTAATTCCAAGGTTTTAAATCAATATTCCAGGAAAAAAAAAGGAATTTTCAGAAAAAGGCAGGAATTTTTTTGTGGGCAGGGATGTTATTGAGAGGTTTTACATTCTAACCTGATCAGGCCTCACGCCATTTTCAGGCTTCTTTGTCCCATTTTTATAAGAGATGAGCCAGGAAAAGAGGGATGGACAATAGGAATAAATTAATTCCAAGGTTTTAAATCAATATTCCAGGAAAAAAGCAGGAATTTTCAGGAAAAAGCAGGAATTTTTTTGTGGCCACGGATGTTATTGAGAGGTTTTTACATTCTAACCTGACAAGGCCTCACACCATTTTGAGGCTTCTTTGTCCCATTTTTATGAGGGATGGGGCAGGGAAAGAGGGATGGACAGCTGGAATAAATAATTCCAAAGTTTTAAATAAATATTCCAGAAAAAAAAAAGCAGGAATTTTCAGGAAAAAGCAGGAATTTACAGGAAAAAGCAGGAATTTTTTGAGGGCAGGGATGATATTTGGAGCTGTTATTCTCCATCCCTTGCAGGCCTCACGCCATTTTGAGGCTTCTTTGTCCCATTTTTATGAGGGAGGGGGCAGGGAAAGAGGGATGGAGAGCTGAAATAATTCCAAGGTTTAAAATCAATATTCCAGGTAAAAAAAAAGCAGGAATTTTCAGGAAAAAATTAGGAATTTTTTTGTGGGATGTTATTTGGAGCTGTAACTCTCCAACTCTTTCAAGCCTCATCCCATTTTTGGGGTCATTTGTCCCATAATTTGGGATCATTTGTCCCATTTTTATGAGGAATGGACAGCTGGAATAAATAAACAATAAACTCCAATAATAAATAATAAAAATTAAAAAAGGAAAAAGGTAAATATTCTAATTAAATATTATCAAATATTAAAAATTATAAAAGATTATAAATAATAATACTAAATAAATAAGTATTTCCAAGGATTTCAAGCAGCTCTGGCTGCCTTTGGAACATTTTTTTTCCTGCATTATGAGAATAAAAATCAGCTGGAATTGCAGGCTGGGTGTAAAAACAGGGAAAAAACCAACATTTTCCATGTTCTCTTAAGAGACAACAAAATTGGTGGAAGTTGGAGAGGTTTGGAGCCTGATACCGGGAATTTTAAGCTAATATTTTAAATTTTCCATCCTTTTTCCACCCAAATTCCAATTCAAGGAGTGGTTAAAGTGCTCAGGACTGAAAAACTCCTGCAGTTTGGGATAAAATTGAATTTATAAATACAATAAATGAAATAAAATGATTGTATTTTATTGTATTTTATTGTATTTTTATTGTATTTTATTTCATTCCATTTTATTATATTTTATTTTATTTTATTTTATTTTATTTTATTTTATTTTATTTTATTTTATTTTATTTTATTTTATTTTATTTTATTTTATTTTATTCTATTATTAAAAAGACATTTTTCTTTATATTAGGGATTGGAAAGATTTGGCCTGAACAAAATTTATGACATTTGGAAGCTCAGCCAACCTGAAGATGTCAGGAAAAACTGTGAGTGTTCCCTTTATCCTTCTTTTTTCCAGGATTTTTTTTTTAGATTTTGATGGTTAATTTTATATTTCCTAATTAATTCTTTAATGGTTTTATCATGGGCTGGGATATTTTAGCTGCTTAATTCCAGAAATCCCAAAAGTTGGGAATTGTCAGGTATCTTTTCCCCGCTTTCCTTATTTTCAGTGTAAGTAAACCCAGAATTTGGTATATTTTTCCCAATTTTTTTTCAAATTTTAGATCATTTTTAATTTATCTTCAGCTTTTCCCTGGATCGTTTTGGGTATAAAGCTCCTTCTAAAAAAAATTTCCTTTAAAATTTGGAATAAAATTCAGGTTAAAACTAAGGATTTCCTTTAAAATTCAGGATAAAATTCAGGATTTCCTTTAAACTATGGAATAAAATTCTTGATAATAATCAGGTTTTTCTTTAAATTATAGAATAAAATTCAGGATTTCCTTTAAATTGTAGAATAGAATTCAGGATTTCCTTTAAAATTCAGGATAAAAATTCAGGATTTCCTTTAAACTATGGAATAAAATCTGGGATAAAATACAAGATAGGATTCAGGATAAAAATTCAGGATTTCCTTTAAATTATAGAATAGAATTCAGGATTTCCTTTAAAATTCAGGATAAAAAAATCACAATCTCCTTTAAACTATGGAATAAAATTCAGAATAAAAAAAAAAACCAGGATCTCTTTTAAAAATCAGGATAAAAATTCAGGATGTCCTTTAAACTATGGAATAAAATTCAGGATAAAAATTCAGAATTTCCTTTAAAATTCAGGATAAAAATTCAGGACAAGAGCCATTCCTTTAAATCCAACAGGAGCAGATGAATTTTTTTTCAAAAACAAAAAAAACCCCAAAAGCTTCCCCAGTTCTCCACTAACAGTTGATCACATGGATATTATTCCTAATTTTTTGCTCAGTGACCTCCCACCAAAATCCCCTTGGCAGCTGAAAGATTAACCCAGGACAGAAGAACCTTAATTAAACCTTTAATTAAAATTAAAATAATATTAACCAAACTGTCTTGGTTTGGAAAGACAGGTCTCTGCCAGGCAAAGCTGGAGTTTCTCTTAGAATGGGGAATGTAAACTCCTCACCGCCTCCAAATTATAATTTTGCAATTCAGGGCTTTCAGGCAAAGATTTGGGAATAGGAATAACAGTTCTTTACTGGGAATATTAACAAATGTAGTGGTAAAACAAACAAACAAACAAACAATAATTTTGGAAAACCCTGACAGAGTCAGAGCTACAACCTGACACCCTGTTGGTCAGGGTGTTGGGAGCAGTCCCAAAGTGAGTCCTCCTGGAGTGGCAGAGGTGGTTCTGGTGGGGCAGAGATGATCCTGTAGAACAAGGGTCCAGGGATGGTGAGAAGGGTCCAGGGATGGTGAGAGGGATTCAGGGATGGTGAGAAGGGTCCAGGGATGGTGAGAAGGGTCCAGTCTTACTCCGGGAATCCGGTGGAACCAGATCCCTGGTGTTCCTGTGTCTCAGTTTTATCCAGGTAGGAATGGTTGGCTCCCCCCATTGGGTGGAGCATCTCACAGTGGGATGATGGAATGTGGATGTCTGCTTGGGACATCCGCTTTGGGGATGTCTTAATGGCCCATTAGCAGAAGATAACCCTCAATGTCCCATTAGCAGAAGATAGTCATCAATGGCCCATTAGCAGAAGATAATCCTTAATGGCCCATTAGCAGAAGATAACCCTCAGTGCCCCATTAGCAGAAGATATTTCCCTGGAGGGAGGACAGGAGGTGACAGAGATAACAAACACTGCCCCACCTGGTTTATCAGCTGCCCCACTATCAGAAGGCATCAACCCCCTCCTCCCAGAGTTACAGGAGATAAAGAACAAACATCTCCCCAGCTGCTTTCAACAGATGAAATAGAATCCACATTTTGGGTTCCATAATCCAAGACAAACCTTAATTAAACCTTTAATTAAGATGAAAATAATATGAACCAACCTCATCCTCCTTCTCAGCAAACTTGGTGATTGAGGATTCCTTCATCAAAAAATGGGAAGAAAAAGGATTTGGGGCGCTGAAGGAGTACGCGGAGCGCGTGGACGACAGAGACCTGGAAGTGAAGATTTCCATCGTGGAGAAATACAGGGAGAGGATCCCAGAGCTGGTGATGAGGATCAGGAAATTCCACGTGTCCCGGGAATCCCTGGCAGGTGAATCCACGTCCCGAGAGAAAATCGGGGTCGTTTTCTCATCACCTCATCCTGGAGAAGAGCTGGAGTTGGTTTTCTAGGGTGAAAGGAGGTGGAAAGGGAGCTTTTGGGATTGGATCTCCTCTGCTCTGGAGACAGGTTGGAGCTGGGAATGTTCTCCTGGAGAAGGGAAGGATCCAGGGAGAGCTTCCAGAACATTCCAGGGCCTAAAGGGGCTCCAGGAGAGCTGCAGAGGGACTGGGGACAGGGACACGACACAGGGTATGGGGAAAGGGGAGATCGGGGTGGGATTTTGGGCAGGAATTCCTGGCTGGGCTGGAATTCCCAGAGCAGCTGTGGCTGCCCCTGGATCCCTGGAATGTCCAAGGAAGGGTTTGGAGCAGCCTGGGATGGTGGGAGGTGTCCCTGGAATGAGCTTTGAGGTCCCTTCCCACCCAAACTGCTCCTGGGATTCTGGGATTTGGGACACTCAGAACCCATCCTGAGGGATTTTTATGGAAAATGGGGAGAGAAAAGAGAGGGAAAGGGAAGGGAGACCCTTGGTGGTTTCCTGAGATTCCAAATGAAGTCTCTCGGTCCATTGATTTCTTGGAGAGGAGATGGATCCAACCTCAGGCTCTGGAGCTGGGCTGGGGAAGCTGGGAATGTTCTCTTGGAGAGGAGAAGGATCCAGGGAGAGCTTCCATAACATTCCAGGGCCTGAAGGGGCTCCAGGAGAGCTGCAGAGGGACTGGGAACAAGGCCTGGAGGGACAGGACACAGGGAATGGCTTCCATTGCCAGAGGGCAGGGATGGATGGGATCTTGGGCAGGAATTCCTGGCTGGGCTGGAATTCCCAGAGCAGCTGTGGCTCCCCCTGGATCCCTGGAATGTCCAAGACCAGGTTGGAGCAGCCTGGGGTGGTGGAATATAGAACCCCTGCCTATTTAGGATTCCTGTTGGAATTTGGAGAGAGAAAATCCCTCAAATACTGAGCATTCCTGTTTGGGAATGTGGCTGGAGCTCGGGATGCCAACCAGGAATCTCCCCTGGTACAAAATTCCCTTCATCCATCAGGATTCCTCACAGAATTTTGTTCCTGATTTAAATCTGGGAGAAGGGGAATGGCTGCAGAGTGACATGAAACAAAAAAAACCCATTTTCACTGCCAAGCCTGATCCTTTTTCCTTATTTTTTCCCAGATTATCTCATCGGGACCGTGCACCAAGCCAAGGGCCTGGAATTCGACACCGTTTGGGTGGCAGATGACTTTGTGTCAATCCCTTCTGTCACTGGGGCTTTCCTGAGGAGAATGAACATTGATCTTGGTGAGGGAACAGCTCCTTGGGCACCCCAAAAAGTGGGAGAAGGAAAGAGTGGTGAAGAGCTCTATGCTAGTAATATATGAAGGAATTATACATGAGGAATTAATTTATACGTATAGTTATATATATAAATATATAAAAATATTTTTATATTATAATGTAGTATATAAATAGAAAATATTCACATAAATATAAAATGTTTTTATAAATATAAATATTCAATATTTAAATATTTGTATTTATAGAAATATTTTAATTTTAAAAAATATAATATATAAAATATTTTATATATTCAAAATATATAATATGTAAAATATTATATATTACTTACAGAATATATATTCTATAAATATATATTCTATCAATATGATATATTATTATATTTACAAATATATTATTTTTATTTATATATTATATAATTATATAATTATAAACTATAAAATAATATAAATATAAAAATACATAAATATGAAAACACATAAATATATATATAAAAATGTAAAATATATAAGCCTGGAATTCTCAGTGCCCAGGGTCCCAACAGTGCTCAAAACCAGGAAAACAGGAATCTGGGAGAGGCTTCTGTGGGCCTGCAGAGTCCTGCCTTGGAGTGTGGGATGAGGCAGGAGCTGCCCAGCAAACAGGGGCTGCAAATTCCTGCAAATTCCTGTTTTCCCAGAGAAAACTCCACTGTCCTTCCAGAACTGCAACCCTTGAATGCTTTGGCTTGGAAAGGACCTTAAAGCCCATCCAATTCCATGGGCATGGACACTTCCCACCATCCCAGGGTGCTCCAAGCTGGTTGAAGAACCACAGAGCTGCTCATCCCTGCTCCCTAAATCCATGGATTGTCTCTCCTCCCTCCTAGGCAGGACCCCTGAGGATGAGTGGAACCTGCTCTATGTGGCCGTGACCAGAGCCAAGAAGTGCCTGCTGATGTCCCAATCCCTGGAAAACCTTTTAAGTCTGGCTGGAGTAAGTGAAATCTTCCCAAGGCAAGGGAATCCACTGAAGGATTATCCTAAAATAATCCTGATCCTAGGATTCATGCCATGAGCTGTTCCCTGTGCTGGCACAGCCCAGAACGGCAGGAATCGCTTTTATTCCTCCTTCTTGCTGCTCCACCAGAGATTCCAGTAGGAAGAAAAAGGATTGCAGTGGGGTTTTTCTATAGTTCTTGTATTTGGATGTTGTTTTCCACAGATCCTGGGGTTTTATCTTCATGGAAGTGTGGAGGTTCCCTTTTCCCTGCCTGCAGGGCCTTCCAGCTTTTCCTTCATCTCCTTCTCTTCTCTTCTCTTCTCTTCTCTTCTCTTCTCTTCTCTTCTCTTCTCTTCTCTTCTCTTCTCTTCTCTTCTCTTCTCTTCTCTTCTCTTCTCTTCTCTTCTCTTCTTTCTTTCTTCTTCCTTTCCCCCCCTTTCCCCCCCTTTCCTCCCCTTTCCTCCCCTTTCCCCTTTCTTTTCCCTTTCTTTTCCCTTCACTTCCCACCATTGGCTTCTGCTGGAGCTTTTTCATCACCAGGAATTTGGGTTTTATTTTTCCTTCTTTAAATCCCATCATGTTCCAAGTCGCTTCCTTAGGGATTAAAAAAAATCATGGAACAACATTCAGCTCCCCTCAGCTTCCTCTGAGGGGTGCTATTCCCTTTTTTTCCACGTTTCCTAGGAGCGTTTCCTGCGGGTGGAGCTGCTGAGTGAGGCTGGGAAGGACAAGGAGGGAGCTCCCATCACTTGTTGTATGTCAGGATGTACAAAATCCCTGGAATTCAGCTCCAGGCTGGTGGTGAAGAAGCTCCCATTGACTCACGTAAGTTACTTCTCTGGGATTTAGGATTTGGGATTTGGGAGCCTTCCAGTCCTGTTCTGAGCAGGGATCTCAGCTCCCATCCATTTCCTTGTGCTCACAGCCAGGGCTGAATTCCAAGGGTAATTCCAGCAGCAGATCCACTCCATGCTGAACATCCCATCAGAGACCTCAGATGGGTCCAGGTTTGAGGTTTTGTTGTGTCAGATCCCATTGGAGACCTCAGATGGATCCAGGTTTGGGGTTTTGTTGTGTCAGATCCCATTGGAGACCTCAGATGGATCCAAGTTTGGGGTTTTGTTGTGTCAGATCCCATTGGAGACCTCAGATGGATCCAAGTTTGGGGTTTTGTTGTGTCAGATCCCATTGGAGACCTCAGATGGGTCCAGGTTTGGGGTTTTGTTGTGTCAGATCCCATCGGAGACCTCAGATGGGTCCAGGTTTGGGGTTTTGTTGTGTCAGATCCCATTGGAGACCTCAGATGGGTCCAGGTTTGAGGTTTTGTTGTGTCAGATCCCATTGGAGACCTCAGATGGATCCAACTTTGGGGTTTTGTTGTGTCAGATCCCATTGGAGACCTCAGATGGATCCAACTTTGGGGTTTTGTTGTGTCAGATTCCACGTGGGACTCTCGGAGTCCATGGAATATCCATCCATATGGGATTGGCACAGTACCCCAGTGACAATCCCAACTTGTGGAGCCGGGTTTGGGTTTGATCCCACCTGGATCCTTGTCCAGAGGGTGCTGGGAAAGCCAAGCTCTGTAGGGAACACCAGCTCGATCTGTGGAGCTCCATGGCCAGGACAAGGGACAGGACAAGAGGCAACAGCCTCAGGCTGTGCCAGGGGAGATTTAGGCTGGATTTGGGGGAAAATTTCTTCATGGAAAGGGTTTCCAAGCATAGGAATGGGCTGCCCAAGGCAGGGATGGGGTGGAATTCCCATTCCTGGACAGATTCAAAGCCCTGTGGATGTGGCACTTGGGAACATGGGTGGCCTTGGATTAGCTGGGCTCGATATCCTAAAGATGTTTTCCAACCATTCCATGATTCTGTGTGGGATATCCTTGCTTTGGGCACATCAGGGTTCTCTTCCCTGGATATGGCAGAGCTGGGAAAAGCTGGGAAGCAGAGTTTGTGTTCCTGCAGCTTCCTCTTCCCTGAAATCTCCTCTTTTCCTCCCACAGAGCAACGGCAGCCGGGATCCCGGGGGATTCCTTTGCCAGGCTTGCACCTGGCAGTTCTTTGGGCCCCTGACTCCGCTCACCTCCATCCCAAAGATCCAGAGTGAGCCCATCCAGCTCTGACAAAGCCCTCCAGCTTCCCAGAGCCATCCTGGATGTGGGACAAATCCTCTCAGCACAGCCCAGCTCCAAAATCAGGCGGATGTTGGAGCAGGATTTCAGCCCAGCTCCAAAATCAAGTCGACATTGGAGCAGGATTTCAGCGCAGCTCCAAATTCCAGGTGGATGTTGGAGCAGGATTTCAGCCCAGCAGCCCCAAATTCCTGGTGGATGTTGGAGCAGGATTTCAGCCCAGCAGCCCCAAATTCCAGGTGGATGTTGGAGCAGGATGTTCTCAGCTCCAGAGGAATTTCCAGGCTCCCTGGGGACAATGTGCTGCCTTTCCTCCAGCCCTGCCTCATCCTCCAGGAGCTGGGAATGGGATATCCAGAGGAATCTGCACTTTAGGAATGGGATCAGACAGAATCGAGTTCATTTTGGAGCATTCCCTCTCTTCCGTCTGTCACCAGTGCCCAAACTTCCTGAATATCCCATCCTGGATTTCCCATTCCTGGAAATCCCTCTGACCCACTGGAAAAAGAGGAAATACAGTGCTGGAAGGTATCCAAAGAAAGTTTATTTCTTGGAAATGGACTGTTCCTATCCAGCCATGGTAGGAAATCCTAAATCTCTCCCAATGGATTCATTTTCCATCCTTGCAGCCTGAGGGGTTTCCCTGGGCTCTTTCCCTTCTCCCTGCAGCCAACCAGGAGGGAAGAAATGAGGCAGCAGCAGAAAAATTCCTTTGGTTCGCTTTCAAACTCAGGGACAAACTTCCAATCCTAAAATTAAATTTATAGCCAAAAAAAAAAGCCTTAACACTTCCTTTGTGTCTCTTCCCTGCCCTTAAATATCCTTAATTTCCCAGCCCTCCCAGGAGGACTGCTCAGATGGATCCCACTCTCCCGTGCCTCCTGCCACAATTCCAGAGCCTGTGCTGCAGGAAACCAAAACTGAAACTGGTTTTAGGAATCTGCCCTTGGACACAGCCTGGAGGCAGGAAGCTCCTGCATCCTGGGGTTTTTTTCCATTCGTGGAGCTGCTTCCCTCCCTCTCCTTTCCCTTTTAAAGACTCCAGGAATTCCCAGCGTGGGCAGGAGCTCCACCAAACTCTTGGATCTTGGATGGAAGCACAAAGCCTGGAGTGGGCAGGAGCTCCACCAAACTCTTGGATCTGGATGGAAGCACAAAGCTTGGAGTGGACAGGAATTCCACCAAACTCTTGGATCTTGGATGGAAGCATAAAGACTGGAGTGGGCAGGAATTCCACCAAATTCTTGGATCTGGATGGAAGCACAAAGCCTGGAGCAGGTGTTGGATCCTGCAGTGCTCCCTTCCAGCCTCTCCTGCTCCCTGAACATCCCAATTCCTTGGGAACAGGGATGTGCCCAGTGCTGGCCTGTCACACATCAGAGGCTCCAACAGGACAAGAGCAGCCAGGAAAAGCCATGGAATTTCAGCTGTTGGATCCCTACTGCTTCCCAAGGTTTTTGAGACGTGCCACTGTGCGATCACCTCTGGAGGCTGGGAATGAACCTTCATTTCTGTGGTGTCCTTGGTGCTTGGGATGGATTCATCCCAATCCAGTCCTTCCCACCACCCCAGCTGTGACATCCAATTCAAGAATCCACTGCTGTGAGTGTTGTTTTTCTATAGAAAATATATTTATTTATACAGAAAAACAGAGAGCTGCCTTTTCCGGAGTGTAAGGAAACGTGTGGATAAAACCTGGGTAAGGGAACAAGTGGATAAAAACTGCTGAGGGATAAAGGAAAAATTCACACAAAGGAAAATATTCCCTAAATTGTGTTATTTGCTCCTTGATGGTATCTGCTCCAGCTTGGATTCCCCATGAGCCGGTGGGGATCAGGATCCAGAGCTGGGATCGGCGCTGGGTGTGATTCCAGAGGATCCCTGAGCTGTGTGTGAGCCTGGGATGGTCCCAACACCTTTGGCTCTGGCTGCAAGAGAGCAGGAAAGGGATGAGGATGTGGGGGAATGCTTGGCTGGGTCCCTCTCCATCTAATTCCTGGGATTTGGGCAAAACCAGGAAAGGGATGAGGATGTGGGGGAATGCTTGGCTGGGTCCCTCTCCATCTAATTCCTGGGATTTGGGCAAAACCAGGAAAGGGATGAGGATGTGGGGGAATGCTTGGCTGGGTCCCTCTCCATCTAATTCCTGGGATTTGGGACAAAGGCAGGAAAGGGATGAGGATGTGTGGGGCAAGCTTGGTTTGTTCTCTCTCCATCCATTTTCTGGGATTTGGGGACAAAGGCAGGAGCAGGATGAGGATGTAGGGAAATGCTTGGCTGGGTCCCTCCATCTAATTCCTGGGATTTGGGCAAAACCAGGAAAGGGATGAGGATGTGGGAGAATGCTTGGCTGGGTCCCTCTCCATCCATTTTCTGGGATTTGGGGACAAAGCCAGAAGAGGGATGAGGATGTGAGGGACAAAGCTTGGTTTGCTCTTTCTCTGTCCATTCTCTGGGATTTGGGACAAAGCCAGGAAAGGGATGAGGATGTGTGGGGCAAAGTTTGGTTTGCTCTCACTGCATCCATTTTCTGGGATTTGGGACAAAGGCAGGAGAGGGATGAGGATGTGTGGGGCAAAGCTTGGTTGGATCCATCTCCATCCATTTCCTGGGATTTGGGACAAAGCCAGGGAAGGGATGGAACAGGTATCCAGCTTATCCAACTCTATCCATGCTCCTGCACAGAGAATGGGAATTACCTGGAGCAGAGCAGCTCAGCTTCATCCCAAACCCCATCCCAACATCCCAACCTTCTCCCTGCCCACCACCAGCATCCCCAGGGCCAATTCCCCCCAAATCCTGGGTGCCAGGACACCCACCCACCTTTGGGATCATCCATGGGAATCATCCGTGTTCAGCCACGCATCCCTGGCGGCTCCGTGTGCTCCGCCACCCCTCAGGGAAGCGTCCAGAATTCCATCCTCCGGCGTCCCTCGGGATGGTGGGTGCGCCCAGTGTCCCCAGGGTGGGTGCTCAGCCCGTGGGGACGATGACAGGAGGTGCCACCTCCTCATTCCAAGAGGGAGGAGCCCCCATGGGAATTCCTGTTTCCGTCACCGCGTAGCCCTGCCTGGAGAACCTGCGGAGGGAGGAGGAGCATCGGTGGCATTCCAAGGCTTTTCTTTGGAAAGCACAGAAGCCTTGGAAAACTCATTCCCGGGGTTTGGCACTTACTTCCTCCTCCTCCAGCAGCAGACGGCCGCGATTCCAATGGCCAACAGCAGCAGGAATCCTGTGGGATGGACACACGGGGTGAGGAGCATCTCCCAACCCATGGCTGATGAATTCCACCAAAACAGCTCCAGAAGGAGCCAAAACCACTCTGGGCACCATCACAAAGTGCCTTCCCCACCCCTGGAGGGAGGGAATTGGGAATTCTTCTTTCCAGAAAGAAATTTGGGTGCTGAATCCTTCCCCCCTCTCCATGGCATTCCCACTGGCCATGGAATAAAGCTCCCACAGCTCCCAAAAGGGGTTTTAAGCTTAAAAAAAGAAAAGAAAAAGAAAAAAAAACCCTGTTTCCCAAATAAGGGGTTTTTTCCCAGCTTACCCACAGAAGAGGCCACGGACTGGATGGAAACTGGAAAAGAGCAGAGAAAAGGAAATTTTGAGCTGCAAAGGTAGGAAAGGGGTGGATGCTGGGAGGAGCTTCACTAAAAAGGAGGTTGGAGAGAAGGAAAAAATTCCATTGGAAAAGGAAAAAAGCCTTTGTGGATGAAACAAGCCCCAGGGGAGGTTTGTAATCCCTTGGGAATCGGCCCAACCTGCGGCAGAATCCGTGGGCGGGACGGGCAGCGGGGTTGTCCCCTCTGCCAGCGTGGATGTGTTCGGTGTTGGAACCATCTGTGGTGGCCTGGATCCATCTGGTGACAGCCCATCAGGTGCTGGTGGCACAGGTGACTGTCTGGAAGGTGGAGAGGGGCTGGAATTCGGGCTGGCACCGGTGGTTCCTGCTGGGAAAACAGTGGGAAGTGTTTAAATTCCTAAAATCAAAAGGCGGCGCCGTTATTTCCGTGCCCTCATCCAACATCTACAGAACACTGGGATTCCACCCCACGGGGTGAATTTGATCCCACCACGGGAATGTTGTGGTTTCCACACCCTGGGAGCTTTGCCTTGGCCATGGCAGCTCCAAACCCAATCCCAATCCTGTTCCTCACCCCTCTGGGTCGTGCTCTCCGTGCGCGGCGCCGGCGGCAGCTCTGGGCCGGGGGTTTCCTGGGCAAGAGCCGGATCTCCTTTGGGAAAATACAACAGGGAGACACCATCAGATGGGAAATGAACTCTCCAGCTGGTTTGGTTAAGTTGGAGAGTCAAAATCGTTTTATCCAACATTGAGGTCTGGGGGAAATCCCACAAATTCTGGATGTTCGTTGTCAAATTTTAACAATTTTTACATTTTAGCAAAGAAAGGATTTAATGTTCATTGGCTTCAAGTTATTCATTACCATTCTATTATTGAGTAATAATTTGTCCTTTTTTAATTATCCTAATTAATCTGTATTTTCAGCCTTTTAATTGTTTTCCCAGACTGGGCACCTCTGCTTTATGCAGTCTCTTTGTGGTTTATAAATTCCCCATTCCCGGTGTTCCACCCTCAACAATAAATTCCTCTCCCAGGTTTTAACTTCCTCCCCCAGGTCTGGCAGCACTGAAGGGTGTGAGACCCTAAACTTTTGTTTTCCCAACCCATGGACATCACCCATGATCCGTTAGGAATTCCAGGGATTAATTTCCTCTCTGTAATTTTTCCACCCATTCCTGATTCTTTTGGAAGAAACAAAATTTGGGTGGCGCTCACGTTTCTTCTCATCCTCCTGCTCCGGAGGTTCCCCAGCTCCCAAATTCCCACCGAGGACTCACGGATGCACTGGAGCGTGGGGTCGGTCCAGCGGGGCTCGGAGCCATTCCAGAGGATGCACTGGATGAGGCTGGAGGTCCCGGCTTTGCGTTTGTATCCGGGGTTGCAGGAGTAACGCAGGCGGGAATTCAGCTCCATGCGATTCCCGGCGTCGATGTGAGCGTTGGCCACGGCCTTGGGGCGGCTGCATCGCACTGGGATGGGAAAAAAAAAAGATGGAATCACAACAGGGAGATCTGACAAGCTCTGGCTGTGCTGGGGAATTCCCACTGCTCATCCCTGGAAGTGTCCAAGGTTGGGTTGGACAAGACTTGGAGCAGCCTGGGATCGTGGAAGGTGTCCATGCCCATGGTAGGACATGGAATGAGGCAACCCCTAAATTCCAACCCAAACCTTTCCATGATTCTATAAAATCCCTTCTGGGAGTGGATACAGGCATTCATCCATCCTGCAAAAGTAAAGGGACTCTGCCTGACACAGGGAATGGAGAAAGGGAAAATATTCCCAGCATTTTTGGGATCACTTGTAGCAGCAATTCCCGGTGTCGATGTGAGCGTTGGCCACGGCCTTGGGGCGGCTGCATCGCGCTGGGATGGGGAAAAAAAAAAGATGGAATCACCAAAGGGAGACCTGACAACCTCTGGCTGTGTTGGGGAATTCCCCATTGCTCATCCCTGGAAGTGTCTGAGGCCAGGTTGGACAAGGCTTGGAGCCGCCTGGGATCGTGGAAGGTGTCCCTGCCCATGGCAGGACATGGAATGAGATGATCCCTAAATTCCATTTATTCTATCCCATCTATAAAGTCCCACCTGGGGTGGATACAGGGATTCATCCATCCTGCAAAAAGTAAAGGGACTCTGTGCCTGACACAGGGAATGGAGAAAGGGAAAAGATTCCCAGCATTTTTGGGATCACTTGTAGCAGCAATTCCCAGCGTTGGGAGCCATGGCCTTGGGGCGGCTGCATCGCGCTGGGATGGGGAAAAAAAAAAAGATGGAATCACCAAAGGGAGATCTGATAACTTCTGGCTGTGCTGGGGAATTCCTCACTGCTCACCCCTGGAAGTGTCCGAGGCTGGGTTGGACAAGGCTTGGAGCAACCTGGGATCATGGAGAAGGGGAAAAATATTCCCAGTGGTTTTTGGATCAATTGTAGCAGCTCTTCCAAAGGCTGGAGGAAGGAAAAACTCCACTTCCGGCGTGTTTGTGGTCACTTGGAGCAAGGAATTTTTATGGAATTCCATCCCCTTGCAGTGACTGTCCCAGGCCAGCGGCCCAGGCTACATCTGCCTCCAGCTGCTGAATTCCGGCTGCGCTCGCCGCCCCCATCCTTCTCCACTCATTTCGCAGCTGGACATGAAAAATTCCAGGTGCTGGTGAGTCCTCCAGCCACTTCCCAGGATTTTTTCCCCTCTGGAAGGTGGCAGCTGAAACCCAAGTATCCCAGGCAGTGGGACAATGATGGATTTTGAGCTGTGGCTTTGCTTTTCCCCAAAGAACTCCTGTTTCCCCTTTGGCCTCAGGATGAGCTCAGTTCCGTACCAGGGTGATGACATTTCCAATATTTTCTGGTGCAAGGGGCAGAATTTCCTGGTTACACCAAAACTGTGCCAGCACCTGGATCCCTGTGGTGGTGTGGGAATAGCTGATCCATGATCCTGGCTGCTGGAAGCTCCTGTGTCCCGATGGGAGCCAGCAAGGAGAGATGGAGAGATGTACAATGGGAATAACACAAAATACAGCAGGGATGGAGCGACGGATGGCTGGGATGGAATGTATGACCAGGATGAAGCACTGGATGGCTGGGATGGGATGGATGACCAGGATGGAGTGATGGATGTCTGGGATGGGATGGATGAACAAGATGGAGTGATGGATATCTGGGATGGATGGATGGATGGATGGATGACCAGGAGGAAGCAGTGGATATCTGGGATGGGATGCACAGATGGGATGGATCCAGGCAGGGCTGGGATGTGAGGGATGGGACCAGGGTGGGAATAGAAACAGTGGGGATAGAAATGGTAGGAATGGGAACACAGTGGGGTTGGAAGCACAGTGGGGATGGGAACATGATGGGGATGTGAGCAGGATGAGGAATTGGAAACTGCGGGAATAGGAGCAGGATGGGAAGGAGACAGTGGCACAGCAGCAGTGGGGGGGACAGGAACACAACGTGCTCCAGCAGCACCCAAAACATCCAGAGATAAAAATCTCCATCCTCAAAAACTCCTGCCCCAATCTGTGATGCATCCCCAGAACATCCCAGGGGGAATCTGCTCCCTTTCAGTGGTGGATCCGGGTGTGATCCCGGCCAGAGCACACAAATGATGTGGGGACCACACGTGCTGAGCACAGCTGCTCTTGGCCTCCTCTCAAGATGTGGGTGAAATTCCTGGAATCCGAAGCTCTTGGAAGCCAAAGCTCTTGGAAGCCAGATTCAAGGAAACGCCCACCTGGGGATGTTTCGCAACAGCCTCACAACTCACCAGACGTGAAACTTTAGTGAATGAAAAACCCTCCCGGTATCAATTCCAGCCGCTCCTCCGAAAGGAGCACAGCAGGAAATCCAGCTGGAAACACCAAAAATATCCAGGAAAAACAGGGATCTGCGAGCTCTGCTTATGCCTGCCAGCTTTTAAACCTGCTCTCCTCATCCCAATACCTCAAAAAAAAAAAACCAAACCAACACTGTTTTTTTTTTTTTTCCAGTTGGTTGGAATCGCCTCTTCGAAAAAACGCCCAAGTTGTTCAAACAAGAACCCAGCAGCGCCACTCTCCAGGATCATGATCCGGTGTTTTGCGTCATCCAGGGATTTCAGCTTGTTTGATGAGACAAAACACACCCCAAGGGGAGAAAGGGGAGGAATCAGCTGGAGATGCAGGATTTAGGATTTTATCCCTCAGCACTGAGTTGGAATTTCCCATGGATGGATCATCCCAGGTGCTCAAAGACTCATCCCATCCTTGGCCAACCTCCCAAGGGAGCTGCGGTGCTGAGAGCCGACCATCCCTGGAAAACACCTCCAGCTGCCTGATTCCCTGCATCCTGCTGGGATTAAATATCCAGGCTGAAAGGTGCCCAATATCCATGGATTTTGCATTTCCATGAGATTTTTACTTTGTGTTTTCTTGTCTTTCTCCCCCAACGATGCCGGTTTTGGAGGACGAGCTCATGCCGGCACGTTGGGTGGCAGAACATGGAACACGCCCAGGATGATCCCAGGCATGGAGATGCCACCATGTGATGTCATCCCATATCCAAACACAGCTTCCCAAGGATGCACAACCACAGCTGGACACTGGAGAACCCACAGCAGGAAAGAACTTGGCTGTTCTCCTTAAAAAAATATCAGCAAAAGGCTCAGAGAGGTGGGGTTTTCCTGCTCAGAGTTTAAAAGCCATGAGCCAAAAAAAACGGAGAAAAGGGAAATTTCACAAATCTGGATGCATGAAAAATCCATGAGAAATGCCAAAATCACGGAAATAAATAAATAAAACTTCCATGTTTTAACTCAAAAACATTTCCAGGTGACCAGGTGTTCCAGGGATGGAAAGCAGGAGAGGATGGAATACCCGGTGGGAACATCGTGGGATGCAGCATCACATCCCAAATTATCCATGAAGTGAACTTAAAGAAATAGTTATTATTCATTGTCTCTAACACTCCCTAAATCCACGTTTTTTTTGCCCCAAACAACCATCCTGCTGGCACCACTGCTGCCTGGAGATCTTGGATGGGTGCTCAGTGGGGAGTGACTTCTATTTTTAGCTCATTCCGTGAGGCTCTTCTGGCTTATTTTTGTCACCCAAGACATTTAACATTCCTCGCCATTCCCGTCATCCTGTTATAAATAGGGATAAACTGATTTTCCAAGCTTCAGGAGCTTGAAGAAGAGCAGGCACCCAAGCTGTCCCAAAGCTCTGCATTCCCTTCCAGCCTTGTTTCACAGGATCCTTGGCAGTTCCCTCATTTTCAGTGAATTAAATATTTCCTGATGTTCTTGCTGCTTCCAGCACCTCCCGGGAGGATGAACCAAAGTGTAGTTCCAATGTCTGAGCTGTGATGAGATTTTTTTCCCAAAGCTCCAAGAGCAGCAGAGCTGGGGAAGGGTTTGGAGAAGCAGGAAAAGCTGAGGGAGCTGGGAAAGGGGCTGAGCCTGGAGAAAATGTTCCTTCCAATCCAAACCATTCCATGATTCCAGAAGCTGGACCCACCTTGCTCCAAACCCAATCCCACCACACAGAATTCCCCTCAGAATTAACAGGGATCTGAGCAAAGCACTTGTGCTTAGCAAGGATTTCTCTTGGGCTTGGCCTTGTTGGGAGCTGTGGGGGATAAATCAGTGCAGATCCAGGAAATCCAGGAATGGGGAAAAGAGGAAAATTCATTGGAAATGGAATCCTGGTCTCTGCAGCTCCTCATCAGGCAGGGCAGGGCAGGAATTGCAGCCCCTTTGCACCTTCCCAGATTTCATCCTCTCCCTGGACAGTCCCTGAAATGCTGGGATCAGTTTTGGGGGCTTGGGAATGGAGCTGGGAAGGGTCTGGAGAAGCAGGAAAAGCTGAGGGAGCTGGGAAAGGGGCTGAGCCTGGAGCAAAGGAGGCTCAGGGGGGACCTTGTGGCTCTGCACAGCTCCCTGCCAGGAGGGGACAGCCAGGGAGGAATTTGGGATCCAATCCCAGGGCACAGGGACAGGAGGAGAGGGAACAGCCTCAGGCTGGCCCAGGGAAGGCTCAAGGTGGATTTTAGAGAAAATTTCTCCATGGAAAAGGTTGTCAGGCATTGGAATGAGCTGCCCAGGGCAGGGGTGGAGTCCCCATCCCTGGAAGGATTTCAAAGCCCTGTGGGTGTGGCCCCTGGCCAGTGGTGGCCTCGGCAGCGCTGGTTAATTGTTAGACTCAGTGACCTTAAAGATGTTTTTCTATTGCCGTGAGCCGGTGATTCCGGGATTTTGGACTTTTGCAGAGGCAAGACAACGCTGTGACATGCCAGGCTCAGCAGCCACGGACAACTCCCAGTGCCATGGAAAACCCCACAGAGAGCACCCAGGCTGAAATCCCACAGTGATGGGCAGCTCCCATGGCTCCATCACACTGATCCTAAAAATCACCCCCAGCCTCCCTGGACGCGGTGAGGAGGCGGTGTGGGAACACCAGGAGCGAGGTGGGAACACAGAGCTGCACCCTGGGCGCTCTGGGGGGGTCATGATGCACCCAAGGAGAGGTTTGGGAGAGCAGGGAGCAGCGTGGGCACCCCAGGGTGCAGCAAGGACACCCTGAGTGGGAGCTCGAGTACCCCAGGGAGTAGCCTGGGAACGCAGGGAAGGGGAGTGGACACCCCAGGGAGCAGCATGGACACCCCAGGGATGGCATGGACACCCTGGGGAGCAGCCTGGGCACCTCGAGTAGGGGCTTGGGTACCTCAGGGAGCAGCGTGGGCATCCCAGGGATGGCATGGACACCCTGGGGATGGCATGGACACCCTGGGGAGCAGCCTGGGCACCTCGAGTGGAGGTTTGGGTACCTCAGGGAGCAGCGTGGGCATCCCAGGGAGCAGAGAAAACATCTTAGGGAGCGAAGCAAACACCTTGGGGATGGCATGGGCATCTCAGGGATGGCGTGGGCACCCCAGGGATGGCCTGGGCACCCCAGGGACAGCGTGGGCACCCCAAGTGAGGGGGCTCAGGTATTCCAGGGAGTAGCGCGAGTCCTCCAGGAAGCAGAGCAGACTCGGCAGGAAGCGGAGCAGACATCCCAAGGAACGGCGCGGGATCAGCGCGGGCATCCCGGGGAGCGCAGCGAGCACCTCCGGGCCGGGAGCAAATGGGCGCAGCGCAGGGATAACGCGAGCACCTCAGCGGCAGCTTGGAAAGCCCAGGGAGTGGCGCGATTCCCTCCGGAAGTCGAGCGGGCTCACCTGGGAGCGGAGCCGCCCCGTCCGGGAGCAGAGCGGGTACCGCGGGGAGCAGCAGCGGCATCCCGGGGAAACCGGAGCGAGCGCCTTCGGGGACGGAACGGGCACCCCAGGGAGAGTGTGGGCACCCCAGGGAGAGTGTGGGCACCCCGAGAGGGGGCTCGGGACACCTCCGGGAGTGGCCTGGGTGACCACAGGGAGCGGAGCTGGCTGGCCAGGGAGCGGAGCGGGGATCCCGGGGAGCGGAGCGAGCGCCTTGGGGACGGAGTGGGCACCCCGGGGAAGGTGTAGGGACCCCGGGAAGGGTGTGGGCACCCCGGGGATGGTGTAGAGATCTCGGGGAGGGTGTGGGCGCCCCGGGGAGAGCTCGGACAAGCCGGCGGCCAACCGGGGGAGCCCGGGGCAGCCCCGCTTACCGATGTCGGCGGCGGAGCGGAGCAGCAGAAGAGCGGCGGTAGCGCAGAGCAGCGGCCGCGCCATGGGAGCGGCCCCGGGGGCAGCTCCGGGCTCCAGCGGGGAGCTCCGTGGCGCTTCCCTGCCGCTGTCGCCGTCCCGGTGTGAGCGGTTTCGCTTTCGTTTTCGAACCGCTCACACCGGGAGGGACGCACCGCCCTGCCTGGATGGGGAGCCAGGGGCAGGGAGGGGAAACGCCGGAGGTGGGGGGATTCGGTACCCGAGGGGAATTCGGTGCCCGGGGACGCGATATCCGGAAAGGGATGAAATCCAGCGGGGTGAGGGGGATTCCGTCTCCAGGGAGCTGATGAGATGCCCGGGGGGATGAGATGGAATACCGGGAGGGATGGAATAGCCCGGGAATGCAAAGCCTGAGGAGAGAGGGGAGGGTGTGGAATTCGGTGCCTTAAAGAGGAGAGATGCAATAACCAGGGACGGGGTACAATATCCACGGGATGGGAGATCCGCTGAGGGCGAAAGGACGAGATGTTCGGGTTCGTGATCCAGGGGGTGCAGTATCGGCGGTGGGGGAGAGAGGAATGGGGCACCCCTGGAGAAAGCAGCGCCTGGGGGGACGCGGTATCGGGGGTCACGGCAGTGGCCAGGAGGGGCGTGGTACTCTTGGGATGCAATATTTTGGGAAGGGATGCAATATCTTGGGAAGGGATGCAATATCTTGGGAAGGAATGCAATATCTTGGGAAGGGATGCAATATCTTGGGAAAGGGTGCAATATCTTGGGAAGGGATGCAATATCTTGGGAAGGGATGCAGCACCTTGAGAAGGGATGCAGCACCTTGGGAAGGGATGCAATATCTTGGGAAGGGATGCAGCACCATGGGAAGGGGTGCAATATCTTGGGAAGGGATGCAATATTTTGGGAAAGGATGCAGTATCTTGGGATACTTCCCAAGATAAGGGATTCAGCATCTTGGGAAGGGATTCAGCACCTTGGGAAGGGATGCAATATCTTGGGAAGGGGTGCAATATCTTGGGAAGGGGTGCAGCACCTTGGGAAGGGATGCAATATCTTGGGAAGCGATGCAGCACCTTGGGAAGGGATGCAATATCTTGGGAAGGGGTGCAGCACCTTGGGAAGGGATGCAATATTTTGGGAAAGGATGCAGTGTTTTGGGAAAGGATGCAATATCTTGGGAAGGGATGCAATATCTTGGGAAGGGATGCAATATCTTGGGAACGGGTGCAATATCTTGGGAAGGGATGCAATATCTTGGGAAGGGATGCAGCACCATGGGAAGGGGTGCAATATCTTGGGAAGGGATGCAATATTTTGGGAAAGGATGCAGTATCTTGGGATACTTCCCAAGATAAGGGATTCAGCATCTTGGGAAGGGATGCAGCACCTTGGGAAGGGATGCAATATCTTGGGAAGGGATGCAATATCTTGGGAAGGGATGCAATATCTTGGGAAAGGGTGCAGCACCTTGGGAAGGGATGCAATATTTTGGGAAAGGATGCAGTGTTTTGGGAAAGGATGCAGTATCTTGGGAAGGGATGCAATATCTTGGGAAGGGATGCAGCACCTTGGGAAGGGATGCAATATCTTGGGAAGGGATGCAATATCTTGGGAAGGGATGCAATCCTGGCAGGAGATGGGCAGCACTCCCTGCCCTGGGGAAAGCCGTATCCAAGGGATTCGTGGTGTCCTGGGGGGATGCAGCTCCTCCCTCCTATGCCTGCCCTTGGACCTGGGGGTTTTCATGTCCTTGGGATGCAGGAATCCCAGTGCTGGAGCTGGAACATGCTGGTCCCCACACAAACCTCAAAACTGCTATGATCCAGCCCTGGAAGAGCTGCAGAGCTCCTGCAGTCAGGCTCCATCCCACAGCAGTCCCAGGACTCAGATCCCACAGATTCTGATCCCCCTTCAACTCAGCTCCTTGCTTGTGGCCTCTTGCTTTGTCCTCACGTGGTTTTATTTTGTTGGTGAGCATCAACAAACAGCCCCACATGTGCAGAAAAGGGAAAGCAAAGGGTTACTTGGATAACATTTCGTGGCCAAATCACCAAATCTTCAGGAGAGGTGAATGAATTCCCCCTCTGCCATCTAAGGAAAGAGAATTAACCTCAATTAACCCTCCCTGAAGCAGAAGAGAGGCTGCACCCGTGACAAACCACGGGACCCTGGTGTTAGATCCATTCTCTAAATTAGATACATTCTCTAAATGTATCTAATGTACAGTATCTAAAATAATTGTATTTTAGAGCAAACCGAACCTGGAGAGCCCAGGAGGAGATGCCTGAGGGGGGGTGCTTAGAAACATTCCAGGTGAAAATGCTGTGGGAATTCCACTCCAGCTGAGGGCTATCCCAGATTCTCGGGGCTGGCTGGTGGTGGTTGTGGCTGTACTCTGGGTGGGCTGAGAGTTGTGAAAAACAATCAGCAGGGCAGGGGTCACAGCAGTTTCTGCAAGAGTTGAGCGTGATAATCTCAGTTTTTGGTAAAGAAAATTCGGTCTGGGAAGGCTTTGCCTTTCTTCTCATGGATTTGCATCAAAAAACGTAAAAAATCCAATTGTGTCCTAAATTCCCAGGTGAGGATTTTGGTGCTCCTGGTGCAGATGAGCTCTGCAGCTGCAAATCTCCCAGAAGATAAGCACAACTGGAGTTTTGTAAGAGTTTATACTGGGCAGACTGGAGGATTGTGGTCCCTGGAATGGCACATTTTCCATTCCTTTCCATGAAAATCCTCGAGCCTTTCCATGAAAAATCAGAGTTAGGGAATGACTGTTGAGAAATGTACTCAGTGCAAGCAGCTGGTCAAGCTCTGGTGGTGACAAGAGGACGTGTGAGTTGGGGACAAGAGGACGTGAGCTGGCACTCACCACTGACCTGTGGTCCAGCCAAAGGATCAGACACTCAGAGCCAGGGCAGGAGCTGAGGAATCCAGACTTTTCCATGTTTGAGCTGTGAGGGTGTGAACATCCAGGGTGTCCTTTGCCTCCTGAGAGGCGCCAGCTGGAGCTGTTATTTTGTTATTTAATCATTTGTTATTTCATGATTGCACTGAAATGAAATTATTTTAGGGGTTGAGAAATCCGAGGCTTTGCCATGGGAAACTTGGAGTGAGGAAATCTGGTCTGACCCTGAGAGTGTGAAGGAGCTTCATTCCCAGCTCAGGATTGTGAGTTCCAGAGCAGCTCCAGGGTGGTCAGACAGGGGGAATGGGTTGGTCCAGGCTGGGAGATGAAGGGATGGATGGAGAGAAACCCTTGAGAAGGATTTGGGGTGTTGGGGGGTGAGGCTGGACCTGCCCCAGCCCAGAACGCCCCACCTTGGGCAGATCCTACAGCATGGGCAGCAGGGGAGGGGGGGTTCTGTGTCCCCTCAGGTGAGACCCCACCTGCAGAGCTGCCCCGGCCCTGCAGCAGCACCTGGAGCTGCTGGGGACAGTCCAGAGGAATCCACGGAGCTGCTCCAGGGCTGGAGCCCCTGAGCTCCCAGGAATCCAGGCTGGGAGAGCTGGGGGTGCTCACCTGGAGAGGAGAAGGCTCCAGGGAGAGCTTCCAGCACATTTCAGGGCCTAAAGGGCCTCCAGGAGAGCTGCAGAGGGACTGGGGACAAGGCCTGGTGGGACAGGACACAGGGAATGGCTTCCCACTGCCAGAGGGCAGGGCTGGATGGGAGCTTGGGAAGGAATTCCTGGCTGGGCTGGAATTGCCAGAGCAGCTGTGGCTGCCCCTGGATCCCTGGAATGTCCAAGGTCAGGTTGGATGGGGCTTGGAGCAGCCTGGGACAGTGGGAAGTGTCTCTGCCATGGCAGGGAGTGGCACTGGATGATCTTAAAGATCCTTTGCAATCATCCTGTGATTCCATGATTTCCTGTAAATCATCAGGAAGTTTCCACCCTGGGCACAACCCAAGCTGGGAATTACTGGAGGGGGGTTTTTATCAAAGCTCTGCTACCAATGGTACTTTTCCACTTGGGCTGATTCCAGGCAGGGATATTGCAAGGGCTTCAGGGAACAAGGGATTGTCCTTTGGGATGTTCCTGAGGGAATTCCTGAGGCCCCAGAGTAGCTCCAAGGACAGGGAAGCCAGGGGGATGCTCCACCACAGGTGGAAGTGGTTGAGGAGTTCTGGGTTTCTCCTTGGATGGGAAGGGTTGTGTTACTGGCTGTGACTCTTGACCTGGAGATTTTTGGGTAAGAAAAGCTGGATTTTAAGTCAGGACTAGAGATTAGTCCAGTCTCTGAAGGGAGACAAACTCCTTATTTCGAGGCAGGAGAGATGAGGGTCAAAAATATTCCTTTGCATTCATTTTCCAGGAAACAGAAACTGAAACTCTGCCTGAAGGAAAAGAATGGTCCCAACACCAGCAATGAATCAGCTTTTGTTTTCCTTTGAGGATTTAGCCAGGAATGACTTAATTTCTTATCAGCTCTGCCAGGTTCCTGCACCGAGTACACAAAACCTGATCCTCCCCAGGAGTGTTTGGGACTGTGGGTCAGCCCTGCTAATTCCATGTGCTGAGGGAAAATGGTTCCAAGAAACGATTTGTAAAGCTCAGGTTGGCAGCCTGGGATGGTTTCCCACCGAGTTAATTACTTTCATTTTAATTACCTATTATTAATCCAGCAAGAAGCAGTTGCTGGGCCTGGATTCTGTCCCAAAGCAGAGCTGCCCATTGAGCTTCTGGAGATGTCTGGAAAAGTCAAAAGGCTGTCCTGGAAATTAAGAGGGGTGGAGAAAGGGAAAAAAAAATCCAGTGGTAACATTTTGTGTTATGAGGATTGTGAAAAGCTGGAGCCTCTGCAATGAGAGGAGAAGGAGAAAAGGAGAAAATGAGGAGGAGGAGGAGGAAGAGAAGGGGAAGGAGAAAAGGAAGGAGAAGGAGAAGGAGAAAAGGAAGAAGGAGGAAGGAGGAGAAGAAGGAGAAGAAGAAGGAGAAAAGGAAGAAGGAGGGGGAGGAAGACAAGGAGGAGAAAAGGAAGGAGGAGAAGGAGAAAAGGAAGAAGGAGGAGAAGGAGAAGGAGAAAAGGAAGGAGAAGGAGAAAAGGAAGAAAGAGAAAGGAGGAGGCGGAAGAGAAGAAGAAGGAGAAAAGGAAGGAGAAGAAGGAGGAGAAAGGGAAGAAGGAGAAGAAGGAAGAGAAGGATAAAAGGAAGAAGGAGAAAGGAGGAGAAGGAGAAAAGGAAGAAGGAGGGGAAGGAAGACAAGGAGGAGAAAAGGAAGGATGAGAAGGAGAAAAGGAAGAAGGAGGAGGAGAAGGAGAAAAGTAAGGAGAAGGAGAAAAGGAAGAAAGAAAGGAGGAGAAGAGGAAAAGGAGGAGGAGGAGGAGAAAAGGAAGGAGAAGAAGGGGGAGATAAGGAAGAAGGAGAAGGAGAAAAGGAGGAGGAGGAGAAGAAGAAAAGGAAGAAGGAGGAGGAGGAAGAGAAGGAGAAAAGGAAGGTGAAGAAGGAGGAGAAAAGGAAGAAGGAGAAAGGAGGAGGAGGAGACCCAGTGCTAAGCGTTGTAGTCAAGATCACTCTCTCATAAAAGCTAAAATACACCACATGACGCTGCAGTTTTACGAAGGGAAACTTCCTATTTTGGCCGGAATTTGGCAGAATTGGTGCCAAAATAAAAAACGAGGTGTCTTTGCTGGCCACCAGAGCACCCTGGGCTGTGGGAACGAGCCGCCTGCTGCATCGATGGCCTCAGGCTGGAGAGATTCTGCCCTTCCCGGAGCTTCCCAAGGGCAACCTCTCCAGGCTGGAGCGTTGGAAGTGGGAGCTCCCAGAGCTGAGGAACCCAGCAGGAGCCCCAGGAGCAGCACGGGGTGGGCTGTGCTCAGCTCGGGGACCCGCAGGGGATCTCCGGCGGAATTGTTTTGGAACCTTCAGCTCCTTTTCCGTGTGAGGGGAAAGCACCCCGGGGGGTTTTCGGCCACGGGGGGGTTGCTTGAGGTTCTCAGCTTCTGAGCTGGGGACTTTCAGTTCTGCGATGTGAGGCTGTTTTCTGAGAATCAGCCTTTTTTTCCCGATGAGAACGGAGCAGGTTTCGGTCACAAGCTTTGATTTAATTCAATTAAAAATACTTCGATGCTGTTCTAGGAGGGAAAAGCGCTGAACAAAACCATGAGGAGGTGAAAATTCCAGCTGGAGGCTTGGGCACATCCCCTTTTCCCTGCAAATAACATTCCCGGAGGGTTTCTCCTGAGATAAAAGGAATTCACACTTTTTTGTGTATTTGTTTGTTTGATTTGTTTGTTTGTGGGGGTTTTTTGGTTTGGTTTGTTTTGTTTTTGTTCCCTGGGGGTGAGAAGGAGGGGGGGCAAGATTTGTTTGGATCTTTCCACCCTCACTTTCTAGGAATAAATAAAGGTTCCATCTCGTGGGGTTTGTTTCCTTTTCCACTTCTGTAATGAATTCCAGCCAGGTGGGGAAACTCCTTCCTCTCCAAAGTTTATCTTTAAAGCCGATAATTGTCAAATTCTACTCGACTCTGCTATCAACAACTGTGAATTATGAAAGGCTGGGAATCTTGAATAAAAGCCTGTGCTAAATCACCAGAAAAAAACGTGTAAAAAACCACCCAGATCTTCCCCTGGGAATGAATGCTGCGGTGATCTCATTGACCTCTACAAGCACTTGAAGGAAACAATGCGTTGAAGAGGAATAAAAACTGCAAGGAAAAACTTGTTTGTGAACCGGGCTGGGATTTGTTTTGGAGCTATTCCTCTGCCTGCAGGCAGCTGAGATGACGAAACCTCGAGTTTTGGGTGGAAAACCCAGAGCTGGGAGCTTGGCAGCGACAGATTTTAGCCTCTGGGAGTGGGAGGAAGTCTGGGAAGCATCCACAGGCTGTCCCCCTGTTGGGGATGATTGTTTTTCCCTCCTCATCCTGGAGGGAGAGAAACCTTTCCAGGAAGGAATTTTCCCTGGGACGATAAATCCTGGGAAGAAAGATCCCGATGGTGTTGCCCACCCACCACAAAGCCTCTCCTGAAGGCTCCTGGTGGTTGGGGAGATGCTAAAAGGAGGTTGGGGCTCCAAAATTGGGGTTTTTTTCGGTGGTTCTGTCTCCACTGTGTTCTTGGGGGGGGGTGTAGTAGAAGGTGAGTAAGGACAGAGAGTAATTAAAACAAGAACAGAGAGTGATTAGAAGTTCTTCAGCAGAGGATTAAGGAGGTCACCAGAGGTGACAGCGCAACCTCAGCCCGGCCACGTTCAGGGTGTGGCAGCTCCAGTCACAGGAGACGAGAAGGAAATCAGAATTCCAGGAGGATCTGGGGCTCCTGAGCAGGTCCAGAGAAGCAAACACGGGATAAAAATGACCCCCCCAGGGTTCATGAAAATGGTATCATGTCATATTATAGAATAGAGTGCAATATATAATACATATAACATGTAAAAGATAATATATTTAATATATAAATATATGCACTAAAATAATCGATTATATACTATATATATACTATATATATGATTATATACTATATATAATATATAAAATTATATATATTATGTATATATTATTTAATAAATTATATACTATTTATATAATACAGTATATTATATTATATTATATACATTACATTACATTACATTACATTTGCTATTATATATATTATATTATACCATGCATTATTTTAATATAGAATATGTATTATCTATTACAATATACTACAGAATGTGATGTCAATTGTATCGATTAATATATTGTAAATTATATTTTATTATGTGGTGTTATGTATTAACTATGTTATATATTACCTGCTATGTATAACATTAGATGTATTGCACATTGCAAAATATAATATAATATAATATAATATAATATAATATAATATAATATAATATAAATAGAATATATTAAATGTATTAAATACAATATATTTAATATAATATATAATATTTATAATGTACAATAATAATAGGTAAAACTACATAATATACTATAATTTAGTATATTATATAAAATATATGCATATGTATTATATAACATTTGACATACGAAATAAAACATGTGATATATTTAAAATAACAGATAATATATTACATATAACATTTTGTTTGTTGTTTGTACCCCCCTTGTTTCAGAAACCCCTTTGTGGTTGGTGTTTAGGGGAGTAAAACAAAACCCTTTCCTTACAACCCTCTGCTCCAAGCAAAAAAAAAAAAAAACCCTGGAATTTTTACCCCCAGAAGGCACAAGTCCACAATTCCATGGGTGATAGCAGGGAATTGGGACAAATGCAAATTTTCCAGTGGGGGGAAAAAAAAACCAAAACCAAAAAACCACAAACAGTCTGCTCTGAATTCACTCAGGTTTGGAATGCAGCAAATTCCCACTTGGAAAAACAAGGGAAAAATGTTTTTTAGTTGGAAGTTCCTAAATCCCTCAGATCAATCCATAAAATCATATCTGAGATCCTTGCAGCACTGCCAATCTTCTTTCCCAGTTTCCCAACAGAACGGGAAACGCTTCTCCGGACTGGAGGCTCCAAAAATGCTGAAGACAAGGAATGGGGAAGGGAAAAGAGAAACTTGAAATAATTCTATTGAATGAATTTTTTTAAGTTGATTTTTTTTTTTTCTCTCGGTTCGAGGCACTGAATGAATTCATTCATCACTCCAGTCAATTTTACCAGAGTTTATGAGTTTATCTTAATTTATTTCCTAGGGGATTAGTCAGGAAAATGTAATTTATGTCAGGAGCTGGAGGCATTCCCACTCCAGCAGGACACGCCAGGAAAGGTCGCTGAGCTCTTGGTGTCCTGCCCAAAATCATTGTCTGGGCTGTTAAACCTGGCTTAGCAGCACAGGAAAGAACCAGGATTAAGTTTAAAAACTTGTGAGTTTTCACAGCTCCCTGGATCATGGATTACGAGTGGGACAAGCCAGGAAAATGGGGGTGGAATTAAGCAGTTTTTAATCACCAGGTTCCTCAAATGGCATGAAAAAAAAAAAAATCCAGCTTTGAGAAGAAAGTTATTTAAAAACGGGGTCGTGGCTTCGTGCTCCAGCCTCTCCCAGGTCACTGCTGCTGGATTTAGCAGGATACAGGCTTGGATTCCCACGTTTCCTAAGGAATTGCTCGTTTTCTTTTTATTCACAGAGGGTGCAAGGCACGAAACGATTTTCCTCGCGGGATGAGGAGGAGAATTCCAGCATTCCCAACCAGCAGTTCCTCCGTGGGCAAACCTGCTCCCGTGGATTGGCATTCCAGCTCCACAGAGTTATCCCAGCAGCACCTCTCTTGATCCCAATTCCTCAATTTCCCCCAAATTTGGGGGAAAACTCAGTTCAGTCCCATTCCCACCGCTGTCCCCAAGTGCCACGTCCACGGGGTGTTAAACCCCTCTGGGAATGGGGACTCGTGGAGAAACGTTTCCAGGAAGGAATTTTCCCAATAGCCAACCTCAGCCTTCCCTGGCGCAACTCGAGGAGGTGTTTTTGCCAAGGGGCTCAAGTGGTTGGTGTGTTAGGAGAGTGAAGTGGGAGTTACGTGTGAGTTACACGGGATTTACATGGGATTTACATGGGAATTGCTTGGGATTTACATGGGAGTTCCTTGTGAGTTACACATGAGTTACATGGGATTTACATGGAAATTACATGGGATTTACATGGGAGTTCCTTGTGATCTACACATTATTACACGGGAATTACATGGGATTTACATGGGAGTTCCTTGTGAGTTCCACATGAGTTACATGGGAGTTCCTTGTGATTTACACGGGAATTACATGGGAATTACTTGGGATTTACATGCTAGTTCCTTGTGATTTACATGAGTTACATGGGAGTTACATGGGAATTACTTGGGAATTACTTGGGATTTACATGGGAGTTCCTTGTGAGTTGCACATGAGTTACATGGAAATTACTTCAGAATTGCTTGGGATTTACATGGGAGTTCCTTGTGAGTTACACATGAGTTACATGGGATTTACATGGAAATTACATGGGAATTACTTGGGAATTGCTTGGGATTTACATGGGAGTTCCTTGTGAGTTAGACATGAGTTACATGGGAATTACATGGGATTTACATGGGAGTTCCTTGTGAATTACACATGAGTTACATGGAAATTACATGGGAGTTCCTTGTGAGTTGCACATGAGTTACATGGGAATTTACATGGTAGTTCCTTGTGATTTACATGAGTTACATGGGAGTTACATGGGTATTACATGGAAATTACACAGGAATTACATGGGAATTGCTTGGGATTTACATGCAAGTTCCTTGTGAGTTACACATGAGTTACTTGGGAATTGCTTGGGATTTACATGGGAGTTCCTTGTGAGTTACATGGGAATTACATGGAAATTACATGGGATTTACTTGGGAATTGCTTGGGATTTACATGGGAGATCCTTGTGAGTTACACGTGAGTGACATGGGAGTTACTTGGGAGATTAATGGGAATCCTTTTTGCCAGTGGGCATAAAAAAATCAACCTAAAAAGTGTAATATATTTTAAAATATTCTATATAATCTATAATCTATAATCTAGTTGGTTTGCCTTGAGAGTTACATGAGACTTAACAGTGTTAACTTGTTAACACGTGAGTTACATGGGGATTAATTATTTTTTTTTTTTTTTTTTTTTTTTTTTTTTTTTTGCCAAGGGACTCCCGTGGCTGGTTTGTCATGGGAGTTAAATGCGAGTTACGTAAGAGTTACACAGGAGTTACTTGTGACTTACCCCGCTTTGGCCAAAGGCCCCGGAGGGTTGGATTGTCACGTGAATTCCATGTAAATTCCATGTGAACTCCATAGGAGCTCCCGTTTCTTCGCCAGGAGCTCGGATGGTTTATTTATCTATTTATTTCTCTGTCTGTCAGCGGACAGCCTCGCTCCCCCTCACAAAATACCGACGCGGCTCCTTTAAGACGCGCCCTCACTCTGGCCCCTCCCCTTCAGCGCGCGCGAGGGGGCGTGGCCCGGCGAAGCGGAAGGCGCTGGTGTTGATTGACAGCGCCGCGGCCCAATCAGATGACAGAGAGAATAACGAGGGCGGGGCTTCCGGCGGGGCGGCTGAGGCGGCGGCGCTCGGAGGGAGCGGGAGCGGCAGCGGGGCCGCCATGATCAAGAAGTTCGATAAAAAGGACGAGGAGTCCGGTACGGGGGGGGGCTGGGGGTGCGGAGAGGGCTGTTGGGCTGAGGAGAGGGGCTGAGGTGTGCCAGGGGCTGAGGTGTGCCGGGGTGACAGCGAGGGGTTGAGGTGAGGGGAGTGCTGAGGTGAACGTGGGGTGCTGAGGTGAGAGAGAGGCTGAGGTGAAATAGAATTCCCAGAGAAACTGTGGCGGCTTCCTGGGTTCCTGAAATTGTCAGGTTGAAGCAAGCTGGGATAGGTGGAAGGTGTCCCTTATCGTGACAGGAGGTGGAAGTGAAAGATCCTTAAATCTCCTCCCGTTCCACGGTTCTGTGATCTCTCATCTCTCGTAGCTCCTGAGGTGTTTGTGCTTCAAATGTAAGAACTGACTGCCCAAGCACTTCTCCCCGCTGCTGACAAATCCAAAGGAACTGGGGTCTCTTTGCTTTCCCTGTTAGCACAGCTGGATTCCAGAGAGGATTTTATCCCTGTCTCTGCTCAGTGCAGGTGTTTCATCCCCCCCGCCCCCCCAAAAAAAAAATAAAAAGAGAGAGAATTGATGACGTGCATTTATATTTATATCACTGGCTGAACAGAAGAGAAACTTTTCTTCTTAGTCCTTTTGCTGCACACAGCAAAATCCAAAAGGGTTCAGAGAAGCCTTTCCAGACTTTCTCTGTCTGGGCTGTGTCTGCACATCTGGAATTCACAACAGGGAATTTCGGCAACCTCTGGCCCCAAGGGGGTAAAATCTCGGTGTGGCTGCCCCTGGATCCTTGGAATTTTCCAGGCTGGATGACTCTTGGAGCAGCCTGGGACAGTGGAGGATGTCCCTGTAGAATTCTTTCCAAAAATCTGGAATTTCAATCCACAATCACTGATGCTGCCCTGAATTTTCTGTGCTGCCCCTCTCCAAGCTCCAAGTGTGCCCAGCTTGGGGTGGAGTTTGTTTCATTTTCTATTTCTTTCTGCTCGGGATGAGGAATAAATGAACTGGAAAATGAGGGAATTCCTGCTTGGGAGGAGAGGATCAGGAGCAGCAGTGAGGCTGTGGAGGGATTTTTGTGTGTGTGCCTGAAAAGTGGTTTCAGTTCTCTCTCACAGCCTGATCTTGATGCCTTCAGTGCTTTTGGTGCCTGAAGGAATAAAAATTGGGTGGGTTAGGAAAAGGAAATAATTTTACATCAAGGCAAATTAAGCATCAAACTATCTTCTTCTTCTCCTTTTTTTTTTTTGGCCTTTATTCTTTCTATATCTCTGAATATAACACTTAAAAAAAAAAAAGTGGATTCAAAGCAGTTATTCAGAGAGGAATGTCACAATGTTTTGAGGTGGTTTGATAAAATTCTGGGGCTGCTCCTGGCACGTTGGGGGTGGCTGAGGGATTCTTTTCCTCAACTTGAGAGGTCTTTTTTTTTTTTTTTTTCCTTCAGGTAGTGGCTCCAATCCTTTCCAGCATCTGGAGAAGAGTGCTGTGCTTCAGGAGGTGGGACTAAATCACAGGATTTTTCATTAATTACCTTTCCCTTCAGGAAGTGTTGCAGAAGGGCTGTGGGTGGCTGAATTAACGGAATTAATTTAAAATCACTTAGAGTGTAAATAAATTGATTTTATCTTGAGTTAATGAGGGGGTGGTTGGTTTTGGTTTTTTTTTTTTTAGGGTAATTAGATGACAACGTGGCTTCTGCCTTCCATATGGACATGTGGCATCTCAGGGGGCTCTTCCTGAAGAAAAAAGAAAAAAAAAGTTTTATTTGGAGGCATTTTTTTGCCAGTTCCCAGATGGCAAATCGAGTTGTTTGTGCTGTGCTCAGATCGATGCAAGAACACCTTCTCTGAGACCCATATTTAAACAGAAATAAAACTTAACAAGCTGCTTGGCTGGAAGCAGATCCACTCGATTTTTTTTTGATGTGGAAAGAGAAATAATTGTTGTTGGGATGCATTCAAGCAGAGTTTCTGTTTCGTTTCCAGGCACGGCTCTTCAATGAGACCCCGATAAACCCACGGAGATGCCTTCACATCCTCACCAAGATCCTGTACCTGCTGAACCAGGTGACTCTGAGCCTTTCTCTCCATCCAGAGGGAAGCTTTTCAGTGGGGGAAGAGGTTTCCCACCTCTTCCTGCCACGGGGAAAGCTTTGCATCCCTGGGGAGGCCATTTGGAGGGGAGATAATTGTGGAAAGGAAAAAGGAAAGGGGAAAGGAAAGGAAAGGGGAAAGGAAAAAGGAAAGAGGAAGGGAAAGGAAAAAGGAAAGGAAAAAGAAAAGGAAAGGGGAAAGGAAAAAGGAAAGGAAAGAGGAAAGGAAAAGGGAAGGAAAAAGGAAAAGAAAGGAAAGGGAAAGGAAAGGAAAAAGGAAAGGAAGAAGAAAAGGAAAGGGGAAAGGAAAAAGGAAAAGAAAGGAAAGAGGAAAGGAAAAAGGAAAAGAAAGGAAAAATGAAAGGAAAGGAAAAAGGAAAGGGAAAGGAGAAAGGAAAAAGGGAAAGGAAAGGAAAAAGGGAAAGGAAAGGAAAAAGGGAAAGGAAAGGAAAAAGGAAAGGAAAGGAGAAAGGAAAAAGGAAAGGAAAGGAGAAAGGAAAAAGGAAAGGGAAAGGATGATTTCTTCCAGGAGAAAGTCTCCAAGGGAAGATTCCTGGTGTGTTGGGAGGGCATTGGGAAAAAGGAGCTGGATAATTCCTGCTTTTCCTCTCTGCCAATTCCAGGGTGAACACTTTGGAACCACGGAAGCCACGGAAGCTTTTTTTGCCATGACCAGACTCTTTCAGTCCAACGATGTGAGGACCTGGGGTGGTTTTGTCTCTCCCTGCTGCTGGCTGGGCTTGCAGGAGCTGCCAAACCTTTGGATTTTTGGGATGTGGGAGGCAAACGTTGCACAGGAGGAGCTCTGGAGGCAATTCCTGCTTTGGAAATAAAGGGGCTGAATAATAACACGTGGTTGTTCCGTGGGTTGGAGGTGGAGGTGGGCTCTGAGTTAATTACTGCTGTGAAAGTGGGGCTAATGACAAAGCCCTGAATTTACAAATCAGTGTCACTCGATGGTTGCTGCTCCCACTTGCAGAGCACCATCTGCTTAATTGAAAAATAGAATTTGAGAGTTGCCTGCAGATCAAAGGCTGCTGTTCCTCAGGAGATGGATCAGCACTGATCCCACTGAGAACATCCTGAAAATCACAGAGTGCTTTGGGAGGAAATTGAATTTGGGAATTCAGCTTTGGGCTCAGCAGAGTGTAAAGTCCTTCTGTGATCTCTTGTGCAGAGTGGGAGAACTCAGAGCAGTGTGGTTCATGTGATGGGGCTCATTAGTTTTAATTAAAAAGGGTGTGCTCGTTAAGAGATTTGTCCAAGGAAGGTGTAGCTGTTCAAAGATGTAAAAAAAAAAAATTGGGGAGTACAGAGTGTTTGGGATGTTTCTCATATCCACGTTTTAAAAAGTGTTAATTAAGTTTACACAAGTTAATTGTTTTCAAAGACTTAATGTCAGCACTCCACGTGTATTTCTATTTTTTTTTCCAATAACAAAGTTCTTTTCCAAGCTTTTAACTGATAATTGGGAGGCTTCTGAGTACAGAGCTGCTGCATTACTTCTTTGATAATTACTATGGGATTTTTTAATTAGTTCTTACCATTTTAGAAAATATTGATGTCTTACTCTTCTGATTTGTTTGATATCAGGGAGTTTGGCTCTTACCCAGTGACCAAAGATAGTTTTACACTTGTAACTTGCAATTGAAAAGAATGTGTTTTGTTTAAAAGCTTGTTTTTCTTTGAAACTGAAATTTAATTCGTTTCATTTTGATGTTTATTTCTCTTTTAAACCTTCTAATTGAACCTTTTTCTGCACCCCATTTCCACAGCAAACCCTCAGGAGGATGTGTTACCTCACCATCAAAGAGATGGCCAATATCTCTGAGGATGTCATCATTGTCACCAGCAGGTGGGACAACCCTCCAGAACCTGGCAGCAGAACCTGGAGGAGGGGCTGCAGCTCCCTGGGTTTGTTTTAGCTGCTACAGTGTTGAGTTTTTATAAAAGATGCAACAGTTCTGGATGCAACACAGGATGTGCCACCCTCTGAAATGTTATTTTGTTCTCACTCTGTGGGAGAATTCAGTTTATCTAATGGTTGTTACTTTGTTTTCTTCTGGTTTAGGGTGGGATGTTGGGAATTTTTTTTTTTAATTCTATTTTTTTAATTTAATTTTAATTTGGTGCTCCGTGGATTTGTCAGAATTTAGGCTGTGACTTTGCTGTCAGAGCAAAGCCCAGTTCATTCTCCCAACTGAACTCTCAATTTTTTTTATTTTTTTGGTTGTTACTTTGTTTTCTTTTGGTTTAGGGTGGGTTGTTGGGTTGTTTTTTTTTTAATTCTTGGTGCTCCATGGATTTGTCAGAACTTAGGCTGTGACTTTGCTGTCAGAGCAAAGCCCAGTTCATTCTCCCGACTGAACTCTCAATTTTTTTTCTTTCATTACAAAAACAGCCATTGCAGCTGTTGCAAGGGGAAAAATTGGCTCTGTTGGTGGATTGCTGAACAGCTTTAGAAACATATAAAATAAACCAAAGTGAACTTTAGTCACTATTTCCAAATCAAAATTCTGTGCAGCACCACCAAGAAAGAGAATGAGCTGAACAAACCAAAGCAATACAATGCATTTCAGAATTCTGCATTTCCCCAGGTTTGGATGTCAATAACTCTCCAATTAAGCTGATTATTAACCAGGACAGGAGCAGCTAAATGAGGTGAATGTCACCTGAAGCCTGAGACGTGGGGGATGTGACAGAAGTGTTAACAGGAGGGTTTTTTTGGTGGTTTCAGTTTGACCAAAGACATGACAGGCAAGGAGGACGTTTATCGAGGCCCGGCCATCCGAGCTCTGTGCAGGATCACTGACGTGAGTACAGCTGGGGCACCCTGGGGTGGGGGGGAGAGGTGGTGAGTGGCTTTAAAATCCCCAAACTGCACCCTTGCAGGATGCATTTCACAGCAGCACTGGAACTGCTGCTTTAGGGAGGGCTCTGCTCGATGCCCTCTGCGATTTCCAGCAGCTCTGTTGAGCTGGAAGATGTTCCAGCTGGAGGATTTGGAAGCTGCAATTTCTGTCTGGGATTGTTCTGCTGGATGCTCTGTGCAATTTCCATGTGCAGCTGGAATGTTTGGAAGCTCCAGCTTCTGACCTGAAATTGCTCTGTTGGATGCTCTGTGCAATTTCCAGGAGCTCTGTTGAGCTGGAGCACTGGAAGATGTTCCAGCTGGAAAGTTTGGAAGCTCCAGTTTCTGTCTGGGATTGCTCTGCTGGATGCTCTCTGCAATTTCCATGTGCAGCTGGAAGGTTTGGGAGCTCCAGTTTCTATTTGGGATTGCTCTGCTCGATGCCCTCTGCAATTTCCAGGAGCTCTGTGGGGCTGGAGCACTGGGGATGTGCAGCTGGAAGGTTTGGGAGCTCCAGTTTCAATCTGAGATTGTTCTTCTTGATGCCCTGTGCAATTTCCAGGAGCTCTGTGGGGCTGGAGCATTGGGAATGTGCAGCTGAAATGTTTGGAAGCTCCAATTTCTGTCTGGGATTGCTCTGCTGGATGCTCTCTGCAATTTCCATGTGCAGCTGGAAGGTTTGGGAGCTCCAGTTTCTATTTGGGATTGCTCTGCTCGATGCCCTCTGCAATTTCCAGGAGCTCTGTGGGGCTGGAGCACTGGGGATGTGCAGCTGGAAGGTTTGGGAGCTCCAGTTTCAGATTTGAAATGGCTCTGCTGGATGCTCTGTGCAATTTCCAGCAGCTCTGTGGGGCTGGAGCACTGGAAGATGTTCCATCTGGAAGATTTGGGATCTCCAGTTTCTATTTGGGATTGCTTTGCTCAGTGCCCTCCTCAATTTTCAAGAGCTCTGTGGGGCTGGAGCTCTGGGAATGTGCAGCTGGAAAGTTTGGGAGCTCCAGTTTCTGACCTGAAATTGCTCTGTTGGATGCTCTGTGCAATTTCCAGGAGCACTGGGAATGTGCAGCTGGAAGGTTTGGAAGTTCCAGTTTCTGACCTAAAATTGCTCTGCTGGGTGCTCTGTGCAATTTCCAGCAGCTCTGTGGGGCTAGAACACTGGAAGCTGTTCCATCTGGAAGATTTGGGATCTCCAGTTTCTATTTGGGATTGCTTTGCTCAGTGCCCTGCTCAATTTTCAAGAGCTCTGTGGGGCTGGAGCTCTGGGAATGTGCAGCTGGAATGTTTGGAAGCTCCAGTTTCTGACCTGAAATTGCTCTGTTGGATGCTCTGTGCAATTTCCAGGAGCTCTGTGAGCCTGGAGCACTGGGAATGTGCAGCAGGAAAGTTTGGGAGCTCCAGTTTCCATCTGGGATTGCTCTGCTGGATGCCCTCCTCAATTTCCAGGAGCTGTGTGGGGCTGGAGCTCTGGGAATGTGCAGCTGGAGAGTTTGGGAGCTCCAGTTTCCATCTGGGATTGCTCTGCTGGATGCTCTGTGCAATTTCCAGGAGCTCTGTGAGGCTGGAGCACTGGAAGATGTTCCACCTGGAAGATTTGGGAGCTCCAGTTTCTGTCTGGGATTGCTCTGCTCGATGCCCTCTGCAATTTCCAGGAGCTCTGTGGGGTTGGAGCTCTGGGAATGTACAACTGAAATGTTTGGGAGCTCCAGTTTCTATTTGGGATTGCTCTGCTTGATGGTCTGCGCAATTTCCAGAGCACTGGCAGTGTGCAGCTGAAAGGTTTGGGAGCTCCAATTCCAGATTTGAAATTGCTCTCATCAATGCCCTCTGCAATTTCCAGCAGCTCTGTGGGGCTGTAGCACTGGGAATGTACAGCTGGAAAGTTTGGGAGCTCCAGTTTCAGATTTTAAATGGCTCTGCTGGATGCTCTGTGCAATTTCCAGGAGCTCTGGAAATGTGCAGCTGGAAGGTTTGAGAGCTCCAGCTTCTGACCTGAAATTGCTCTGTTGGATGCTCTGTGCAATTTCCAGGAGCTCTGTTGAGCTGGAGCACTGGAAGATGTTCCAGCTGGAAAGTTTGGAAGCTCCAGTTTCTGATCTGGGATTGCTTTGCTCAATGCCCTCCTCAATTTTCAAGAGCTCTGTGGGGCTGGAACAGTGGGAATGTGCAGCAGGAAAGTTTGGGAGCTCCAGTTTCCACATGAGATTGCTCTGCTGGTGACTTTGTCACTGTCACCCTTCAGGACCAGGCAGCTCAAACCCGCGTCCACCTCGCAGAATCAACTCCAGATTTTTGCTGAGGGTCCTTTGAAACGTGGATTTTTCTTCCTCCAAAGCACCCCCACTTCCCTTTTTCCCTTTTTTTCCTCTGTTTCCCCAGGGTACAATGCTCCAAGGCATCGAGAGGTACATGAAGCAGGCCATTGTGGACAAAGTCCCCAGCGTGTCCAGCTCTGCACTGGTGTCTTCCTTGGTGAGTAAAGCAGAAAATTTTTATAAATCTGGTGGTTTTTTCAGGCTGGGAAGGTGAATCTGCTGTGGTTGTTTTGTTGTTTTTTATTTTTTATTTTTTTTCTCTGAGGTGTCTCTTCATCTCACTGGCAAATAAGAAAATAACATTTTCCTTTCTCTCCTCAAATTCCTTTTTTAATTTTGAGTGCACCAATCAGGATAATTTCTAGTGCAGCCTAATGCCAAATGCTCAGATTTCTGTAAAACATGAATTTATCTGGGGCAAGGCCATGAAATCACCTGCTGAAACTGCAATTCAGCATCATTTCTGCTAATAGACACCAGGAGGGCAAGCTGAAGGAATCCACTCTGATTTTTCCTCTCCCTTTTTTTTTTTAGGAGAAAAGATCTCATTAATTAATATTTTTATTAATCGAAGCATGGTAATTTGAGACTGAGCTGGAAGGAAAGCCACAATTTACAGGGGGTGTAGGATAAAAATTGGCTGTGAAACTGCTGTGAGCTCATCTCCAATCTCAATTTTTTTAATTTTTTTTTTTTTTAATTGCAGCACATGATGAAAATCAGCTATGACGTGGTCAAAAGGTGGATCAACGAAGCTCAGGAAGCAGCTTCCAGTGACAACATCATGGTTCAGGTGTGTTGGAGGGTGGCTTGTCCCTAAAAATTCTGGCAGTTCTTAAGAAAACTTCAGGAAAAAAAAAATCCTTTTCTTCAGTCCTTTAAAAGCAAGGATTGTGATTTGTAGGAAGCAACATTTTTTGAAAAATTCATGAATTTTTCCACGATCCCAACAGGAGATTAATTAAATAAGAGCTGATTCTGGGGTTTTCCTCCCTTTTTCCTGCTGAATTTCTGGTGGCTGGGCTGCTCATGCCTGTGCCACTTGTGGTTGTTGCAGCAGGGATTTGAATCTTGAGGGCTCAAAAAGTTTGGGAAATTCTCTCACTTGGGAAATGCCTCCCAAGGAGCATCTCTGGGCCTTCAGAAAATTTGCCAGACTCAAAAGTTGAACCCAAATATCAGTGAGATCTCCACAAGAAAAAATAATTTTTTTTGCACAAATATTCCAGACATCTGTGGAGATGGAATTATTCTGTCTGTTCAGAATATGGAATTTTTCTGCTTTTTCAGAATACTAAATTATTCTGCCTGTTCAGAATATGAGATTATTCTGTCTGTTCAGAATATGAAATTATTCTGTCTGTTCAGAATATGAAATTACTCTGTCTGTTCAGAATATGGAATTACTCTGTCTGTTCAGAATATTGGAATTATTCTGTCTGATCAGTATATTAAATTATTTTGTCTGTTCAGAATATGGAATTATTCCACCTATTCAGAATAGGAAATTATTCTGCCTGTTCAGAATATTATTCTGTCTGTTCAGAATATTGAATTATTCTGCCTGTTCAGAGTATGGAATTATTCTGTCTGTTCAGAATATGGAATTATTTTGTCTGTTCAGAATATTGAATTATTTTATCTGTTCAGAATATGGAATTTTTCTGCCTGTTCAGAATATGAGATTATTCTGCCTGTTCAGAACATGGAATTATTCTGCCTGTTCAGAATATGAAATTATTCTGTCTGTTCAGAATATGAGATTATTCTGCCTGTTCAGAATATGGAATTATTCTGTCTGTTCAGAATATGGAATTATTTTGTCTGTTCAGAATATTAAATTATTCTGCCTGTTCAGAATATTGAATTATTCTGCCTGTTCAGAATATTGGAATTATTCTGTCTGATCAGAATATTAAATTATTTTGTCTGTTCAGAATATGGAATTATTTTGTCTGTTCAGAATATGGAATTATTCCACCTATTCAGAATAGGAAATTATTCTGCCTGTTCAGAATATTATTCTGTCTGTTCAGAATATTGAATTATTCTGCCTGTTCAGAATATGAGATTATTCTGCCTGTTCAGAATATTGAATTATTTTATCTGTTCAGAATATGGAATTTTTCTGTCTGTTCAGAATATTAAATTATTCTGCCTGTTCAGAATATGGAATTATTCTGTCTGTTCAGAATATTGGAATTATTCTGTCTGATCAGAATATTAAATTATTCTGCCTGTTCAGAATATTAAATTATTCTGCCTGTTCAGAATATGGAATTATTCTGCCTGTTCAGAATATTAAATTATTCTGCCTGTTCAGAATATGAGATTATTCTGTCTGTCCAGAATATTATTCTGTCTGTTTGTGACCAGAAACTTTCTGTAAAATCACCTTTGTTCTTGCCCACTTAGCAGCTTCATTAAGCTTCGCAGTAAATCGCTTTTACGGGGAGAAAAAAAACAAAAGAAAAACCCAACCAAACAACAAAAAGAACTTGGCAAGGAGCTCGAAACGTCCCTTTGTGCTTCCATCCAAGAGGCCTGAAGGATTTTTGTGAGGCCAAAAGGAAATAAATCAACTTTGTGCCTCTCTGCATCTTCAATAACAGTTGAGAGCGCACACTAAAGGGCAAAGAAACGTTGCAGATGCTTTGCAACCTTGTCAGGAAACTCAGTTCTGAGGTCAGAAGGTATTTCTGGCCAGGAAACAGCAATAATCACCTCTCTTTTGGATGTTTTAATGTGGATTTTTCCCAGCTGTACTCAGTGCCTGCCCTCCTCTGTTTCCCATCCCCTGTAGTATCACGCGTTGGGGCTGCTCTATCACCTGAGGAGAAACGACCGCCTGGCCGTCTCCAAGATGCTGAACAAATTCACCAAATCCGGCCTGAAATCCCAGTTTGCCTACTGCATGCTGATCAGGATTGCCAGCAAACTCCTCAAGGAGTCTGAGGAGGGGTAAGTCACAGGCAGGGTGGCAGTCACAAAAATGAATTGAGGTTTGGAAACGGCGAGTTGGTTTTTTTTTTTTAGTGTTTTTGGAAATCTCCACAGAGACAGAGCTGTGGCAAGGCAGGGACTCAGTCTTAAGAGGTTTTTCCAGCCTAAAATCGTGGGATTGTTGTGTTTGTGGCCATGAAAGCCTTGAACTCGATCTGAGAGGGATTTTTCCAGCCTGAAATGCTGGGATTGTTGTGTTTGTAGCAATGAAAGTCTTGGACTCGATCTTAAGAGGTTTTCCCAGTCTTAAAGATCCTGGGATTGTTGTGTTTGTAGCCATGAAAGCGTTGGATTCTATCTTAAGGGATTTTTCCAGTCTAAAAGGTCCTGGGATTGTGTTTGTGGCCCTGAAAGTCTTGAACTCAATTCCAAGAGGTTTTTCCAGCCTGAAAGATCCTGAGATTGTTGTGTTTGTAGCCATGAAGGTCTTGGACTCAAAGGGATTTTTCCAGCCTAAAATCCTGGGATTGTTGTGTTTGTAGCAATGAAAGTCTTGGTCTCGATCTTAAGAGGTTTTCCCAGTCTTAAAGATCCTGGGATTGTTGTGTTTGTAGCCGTGAAAGTCTTGAACTCAAAGGGGTTTTTCCAGCCTAAAATCCTGAGATTGTTGTGTTTGTAGCAATGAAGGTCTTGGTCTCGATCTTAAAGAAGCTTTTCCAGCCTGAAAGATCCTGAGATTGTTGTGTTTGTGGCCATGAAAGCCTTGGATTCAACCAAGGGATTTTTCCAGCCTAAAAGATCCTGGGACTGTTGTGTTTTGTAGCCATGGAAGTCTTGAACTCAAAGGGGGTTTTCCAGCCTAAAATCCTGAGATTGTTGTGTTTGTAGCCATGAAAGTCTTGGACTCGATCTTAAGAGGTTTTCCCAGTCTTAAAGATCCTGGGATTGTTGTGTTTGTGGCCATGAAAGTCTTGGATTCAAAGGGCCTTTTCCAGCCTAAAATCTTGGAATTGTTGTGTTTGTGGCCATGGAAGTCTTGAAATTAATCTTAAAGAGGTTTTTCCAGCCTGAAAGGTCCTGGGATTGTTGTGTTTGCAGCCATGAGAATCTTGGACTCAAGGCAATTTTTCCAGCCTAAAATCCTGAGATTGTTGTGCTTGTAGCCATGAAGGTCTTGGACTCGATCTTAAGAGGTTTTCCCAGTCTTAAAGATCCTGGGATTGTTGTGTTTCTGGCCATGAAAGCCTTGGATTCAGTCTTAAGGGATTCTCCCAGCCTAAAATCCTGGGATTGTTGTGTTTGTAGCAATGAAAGTCTTGGACTCAATTTTAAAGAAGCTTTTCCAGCCTATAAGATCCTGGGATTGTTGTGTTTATGGCCATGAAAGCCTTGGGCTTGATCCTAAAGGGATTTTTTTCCAGCCTAAAAGATCCTGGGACTGTTCTGTTTGTAGCCATGAAAGTCTTGGATTCAATCAAGGGATTTTCTCAGCCTAAAATCCTGGGTTTGTTGTGTTTGTAGCAATGAAGGTCTTGGACTCGATCTTAAGAGGTTTTCCCAGTCTTAAATATCCTGGGATTGTTGTGTTTGTGGCCATGAAAGCCTTGGGCTTGATCCTAAAGGGATTTTTTCCAGCCTAAAAGATCCTGGGACTGTTGTGTTTGCAGCCATGAAAGTCTTGAACTCAAAGGGTTTTTTCCAGCCTAAAATCCTGGGATTATAGTGTTTATAGCAATGGAAGTCTTGGACTCGATCTTAAGAGGTTTTCCCAGTCTTAAAGATCCTGGGATTGTTGTGTTTGTAGCCATGAAAGTCATGAACTTATTTAAGTTTTTCCAGCCTGAAAGATTCTGGGATTGTTGTGTTTGTGGCCATGAAAGTCTTGGACTCAAAGGGATTTTTCCAGCCTAAAATCCTGGGTTTGTTGTGTTTGTAGTCATGAAATTCTTGAACTCAAATAAGTTTTCCAGCCTAAAATCCTGGGATTGTTGCGTTTGTGGCCATGAAAGTCTTGAAATGAATCTTAAAGAGGTTTTTCCAGCCTAAAAGGTCCTGGGATTGTTGTGTTTGTAGCCATGAGAGTCTTGGACTCAAGGAAATTTTTCCAGCCTAAAATACTGGGATTATAGTGTTTATAGCAATGAAAGTCTTGGACTCAATCTTAAAGAAGCTTTTCCAGCCTTAAAGATCCTGGGATTGTTGTGTTTGTGGCCGTGAAAGCCTTGAACTCAATTCCAAGAGGTTTTTCCAGCCTGAAAGATCCTGGGACTGTTGTGTTTGTGGCCATGAAAGTCTTGAACTTGATCTGAGAAGGATTTTTCCAGCCTAAAAGATTCTGGGATTGTTGTTTGTAGCCATGAAAGCCTTGAACTCGATCTTAAAAAAGCTTTTCCAGCCTGAAAGATCCTGGGATTGTTCTGTTTGTGGCCATGAAAGCCTTGGGCTTGATCCTAAAGGGATTTTTTCCAACCTAAAAGATCCTGGGATTGTTGTGTTTGTAGCCATGAGAGTCTTGGCCTTGATCTTAGAGGGATTTTTTTTCAGCCTAAAATCTTGGGATTGTTGTATTTGTAGCCATGGAAGTCTTGGACTCAAGGAAGTTTTTCCAGCCTAAAATCCTGAGATTGTTGTGTTTGTAGCAATGAATGTCTTGGACTCGATCTTAAGAGGTTTTCCCAGTCTTAAATATCCTGGGATTGTTGTGTTTGTGGCCATGAAAGCCTTGAACTCAAAGGGATTTTTCCAGCCTAAAATCCTGAGATTGTTGTGTTTGTAGGAATGAAAGTCTTGGACTCTATCTTAAAGAAGCTTTTCCAGCCTGAAAGATCCTGAGATTGTTGTGTTTGTAGCCATGAAAGTCTTGGATTCAAGGAAATGTTTCCAGTTTTAAAGATTCTGGGATTGTTGTGTTTGTGGCCATGAAAGTCTTGAACTCAAAGGGATTTTTCCAGCCTAAAATCCTGGGATTATTGTGTTTGTAGCCATGAGAGCCTTGAACTCAGTCTGAGAGGGATTTTTCCAGCCTAGAAGATCCTGGGATTGTTGTGTTTGTAGCCATGAAAGTCTTGAACTCAAAGGGCCTTTTCCAGCCTAAAATCTTGGAATTGTTGTTTGTAGCCATGAGAGTCTTGGACTCAAGGAAAATTTTCCAGCCTAAAATCTTGGGATTATTGTGTTTATAGCCATGAAAACCTTGGGCTTGATCCTAAAGGGATTTTTCCAGCCTAAAAGATCCTGGGATTGATGTGTTTGTGGCCATGAAAGTCTTGAAATTAATCTTAAAGAGGTTTTTCCAGCCTAAAATCCTGGCATTGTTGTGTTTGCAGCCATGAGAGTCCCCTGTTCGACTTCATCGAGAGCTGCCTGAGGAACAAGCACGAGATGGTGATTTATGAGGCTGCCTCTGCCATCATCCACCTGCCAAACTGCACTGCCAGGGAGCTGGCACCTGCTGTGTCAGGTTTGTTTGTACCCCTCAAACAAAACCCCTTCCTGATTTCTGAAATGAAAAAAATTTAGAGGAAACTTCAGCAGAATGATAATCCCCCTGATTATAAACTCCCCTGACTTGCTGGGGTTAAAAGGCCTTTAACCCCAAGTTAAAGGTTTTTTTTTTTTTTTGGATGAGATCTCTTTTCCCTTTTTCCATCCAGATGTTTAGAGAAGTGGCAGTAGAAGGTGGCACGAGGTGATGCTTGTCTTTATCCAGCTGCAGGAATTTGGGATGGGAGGGAATCGTGGAAAGGTTTGGGTTGGAAAGGACTTTAAAGCCCATCCAGGGACAAGGACACACCTCCCACTGTCCCAGGCTGCTCCAAGCCTTGTCCAGCCTGGCCTTGGATATTTCCAGGGATGGAACAACCACAGATTCTCTGGGAAATCTCTTTTCCACCTGGAAATACAGAACTGGGATGAAGAGACAACCGTGCCACCCCTGTTATTGGTAGTGGGATAAAAACCAGGAGTTTTATTTCTAACCTGTGCGAAGCTCGTGATAAATCATGCACAGAGCAGCATGAATATTTAGCAGTGTGTAATTGAATGGAGATACATTAGACTTTCTTCTTTGAAAGAGGCCATATCTTTGTTTTTTTGGCTGTGTTTTTTGGTTTTTTTTTCCCCCCAGTGTTGCAGCTTTTCTGCAGTTCTCCCAAACCCGTCCTGCGCTACGCGGCTGTCCGGACCCTCAATAAAGTGAGTGCTTCCAAACCTCCAAACCAACTTCATTCTCTGAGATCAGAGGCAGCCAACAGTGCCTAATGATGTTGTTAACCTCATCAAGCAGAGCAGCTGCCCTTGGGATGGCTTGATTTGGAATTATTCCATGCTGGAGAATTGGCTTTTTCCGTGCCAAAGTCTCCTGGTGGGACAGAAGTCTTTCCTGTATTCAGGCTGTGTTTGCTCATTTCTGGACCACGGGGACATAACAAGCTGTTGTTTGATAATTTGTGAGCTTTCAGCTGGAATCCTGGCTATTTAATATCACAAAATCCACGTGGAGGAAATGCTCTGATTTCAGAGCTGCACGACACAGCAGCAAAAATTTGTGACTGTCAAACCCACGAGCTGGAACTTAAAATCCATTTGTGGCCATGAAAGCCTTGAACTCGATCTGAGAGGGATTTTTCCAGCCTGAAAGATCCTGGGATTGTTGTGTCTGTAGCCATGAAAGTCTTGGATTCAATCTTAAGGGATTTTTCCAGCCTAAAATCCTGGGATTATTGTGTGTGTAGCCATGGAAGCCTTGGGTTTGATCCTAAAGGGATTTTTCCAGCCTGAAAGATCCTGGGATTGTTGTGTCTGTAGCCATGAAAGCCTTGGATTCAACCAAGGGATTTTTCCAACCTAAAATCCTGGGATTGTTGTGTTTGTAGCCATGAAAGCCTTGGATTTGATCCTAAAGGGATTTTTCCAGCCTAAAATCCTGGGATTGCTGTGTATGTAGCCATGAAAGTCTTGAACTCAGAGGGATTTTTCCAGCCTAAAATCCTGGGATTGTTGTGTTTGCAGCCATGAAAGCCTTGGACTCGATCTTAAAAAAGCTTTTCCAGCCTGAAAGATCCTGGGATTGTTGTGCTTGTAGCCATGAAATTCCTGGGCTAGATCTTAAGAGTTTTTCCCAGTTCTAAAGATCCTGGGATTGCTGTGCTTGCAGCCACGCCGCGTTCGTCGCTGCAACCAAAACCCCGCCCCGAGCTCCGATCGCATCCAACGCTCCCAACCTCAGGGTGCTACCGAGCTCCCACATCCTTTTGGAACTTTGCCCATTCCTTTGCAGGTGGCCATGAAACATCCATCTGCAGTCACTGCCTGCAACCTGGACCTGGAGAACCTGATCACCGACTCCAACAGGAGCATCGCCACGCTGGCCATCACCACGCTGCTGAAGACGGGCAGCGAGAGCAGCGTGGACAGGCTGATGAAGCAGATCTCCTCCTTCGTGTCAGAAATCTCAGATGAGTTTAAGGTGTGGCACTGCTGGAGGCCTCTGCTCTTTCCAGCTGCAGGGTTTTTTGGGTTTTTTTGGGTTTTTTTTCTCCCCCCCCCCAAAAAATCCAATCGGTTTTGTGTTGCCACGCTTTGTGCCTACCATGTTTTGATTTTGGGAAATTCTGTTCCCAGGCACTTTTTGGTACACAAAGTCACATAATGTAAACTACTTTGTTTTTCCACATTTGTTCCCAGAGGAGGGACTTCATGTGGTGGTCTCTGGAACTGACTAATGGTTCCCAAAAGTCCCACCTCTAAGGTGGGCACATGTCAAAAAGCATCAAAGTAGCCAGAGAAATAAACCGGGGTCTCCTTCCTGCAAAAAGACCACACAGCCCTTCTGAATCACTCCCTGCCTCTCATTTATTGTGTCCCACAGCAACAGTTTTGGGTTTTGTTTTGTTTTGTTTTGTTTTTGATGAAGCTTTTCCTGTTTGTCGATGCTTCTGGTGGTTTAGTCCGGCAGGGTGAAGTTCAGAAGGTGCTTTCCAGCTTAAATATCCTGTGGGTCTTCCTCTCATCACTGCAAGAAAGGAAAAAAATATCATTTGGTGGAGTCCTGGCTCTCCTGTGCAATTATCCTGCAAATCTTCCTTCTGGTTGTTTTAGAGAGGAAAAAGGATTTGAAGTGTTCTTTCCTTCTGGTTGTTTTAGAGAGGAAAAAGGATTTGAAGTGCTCTTTTTGAGTTTAGATCCCATCAGTCTTGCTGCATAGTTAGGAAACTGTGTTAATTACAAATTTCTACCTAATTTATAAGTTTTATAGTGACTAAAGTGGTAATAAATTGGTTGAGGATGGTTCAGTTACGTCACGAGGAGCACAGCTCTGCAAAATCAGTCTGCTGAAAGTGGTCCTTGTTTTTATGAGAAAAAGGAATATCAGACAAATTTGAAAGTGCAAAAAGTTTTAATGACAGAACATGACAAGTTAAAATGGAATCATGATGAAGGAAGGGAAGGAAGGAAAGGAGAAAGGAAAGGGGAAAGGGGAAAAGAGAAAGGAAAGGGGAAAGGGGAAAAGAGAAAGGAAAGGGGAAAGGGGAAAAGAGAAAGGAAAGGGGAAAAGAGAAAGGAAAGGGGAAAGGGGAAAAGAGAAAGGAAAGGGGAAAGGGGAAAAGAGAAAGGAAAGGGGAAAGGGGAAAAGAGAAAGGAAAGGGGAAAGGGGAAAAGAGAAAGGAAAGGGGAAAGGGGAAAAGAGAAAGGAAAGGGGAAAGGGGAAAAGAGAAAGGAAAGGGGAAAAGAGAAAGGAAAGGAAAAGAAAGGAGAGGAGAGGAGAAAGGAAACGGGGAAGGGAAGGAGAAAGGAAAGGGGGAAGGGAAGGGAAGGAGAAAGGAAAGGGGGAAGGGAAGGGAAGGAGAAAGGAAAGGGGGAAGGGAAGGGAAGGAGAAAGGAAAGGGGGAAGGGAACCTTTGAATTAACACATTCCATCCCAAATTCCAGTCTTTAGCAGAGCCAGGCCTCGCAGCACCCTGGCACAAAGTCGTTCCACGTTGACCCTGAGATTCCACCACCTGATTTTTATCCTTGTGCATGGATTTCATCAACCAGGGTGACAAGCTGAGCTTAGAAAACCTGTTTTTTTTTTCCTGGAGAAACAAGCACATGACCCACGTCCTCCTGTGTTTCCTGCAGGTTGTGGTGGTGCAGGCCATCAGTGCCCTGTGCCAGAAGTACCCTCGGAAGCACAGCGTGATGATGACCTTCCTCTCCAACATGCTCAGGGATGATGTATGTCTGCCACTTTGCTCTGGGGGAGGGATTTTTTTGGCAGGATTTGGAGCTGTTTGGTGATGGGAAGGGTCTGTTCTCTCAGTGGATTCACAGAGAGATGGAGCTGAGTGCTTACAGCACCTGGTGGGGGGGGGTCAGACCTGTTGTGAAATGCAGGGGTGCCTTGGAGTGGCTGCCTAGAACTGAGGCTGGACATGGTTAAGAGAATAAAGTGGGTATTTATTAAAGGCCTTCAATAGGTACTCTGATGCCTGAGGCTACTTAGAACAGAGTTAAAGTGTTAAAGGAATAAAGTAGTTATTTATTAAAAAGCCTTTAAGGATACATCTTGGGCAGCCCGGCCATGGCTCTACTCAAGATGGACTCCAAATCACGAATTTTCACACTTTTATAAGTTTTGGTCCATTTACATTTTGAGGTTAATTGTCCAATTACAGCTTCAGGTTATAAAGTCTCATCCTCACAGATTGCTCTCCTCAATTCGCTGTTGTTGATACTTTTTTTGGGCCTGAAGCTGAGTTGGTGTCCTTGGTTTTGGGGCTGGAAAAGGATTGTTTTGTCTGACTGAACTGTGAGGAGAACTGGCTAACACTTTTATGAAGTTCAGAGTTATACACTGAATATTCTGCAGTGCAGAATCTGGAAAATGTGAAAGCTAAAACTTCAGGCATCACACCTTGGGCTGTCAGAAGCCTTGCAGAGGCTACACCCAAGGTGGACAAATTTTTCAGACAATTCTGAGTTTGGTTCATTTACATATCAGGGGTTAATCCTCTAATTACAGCTTCAGGTAATGAAGCAATTATCTGAAGTTTGCTCTCCCTAACTCACTTTTATTTATACTCTTCATGGCCTCAGGCTGTGGGGTGTCCTTGAGTTTCAGGTTTAGAGGGATTGCTTTGACCAAAATGTGAAGACAGTAATTAACACTTTATGTGGAGTTAAGGAGCTGTACCCCAAAGCAGTACAGGACTTGAAAAACACAAAAGCTAAAATCCTAAACTGTCACTCGAGCTGAGGATGCTCAGAGGGCTGGGAATGCCCTGTGAAGTCATCCAGCCCAACCTTTTCTTACCCCAATTTGTACAAATCGTTTTCTCCACGGGAAGCAGTCGCCAAAGCGTGAGGGAGCCGAGCTCCACTCCCACCCCAAGCCTCACCGTCCCCGATTTCCTTTTCCCAGGGTGGCTTCGAGTACAAGAGAGCCATCGTGGATTGTATCATCAGCATCATCGAGGAGAACCCTGAGAGCAAGGAGTCAGGCTTGGCTCACCTGTGCGAGTTCATCGAGGACTGCGAGCACACCGTGCTGGCCACCAAGATCCTGCACCTGCTGGGCAAGGAGGGCCCCAGGACCCCGGCGCCCTCCAAGTACATCCGCTTCATCTTCAACAGGGTGGTGCTGGAGAACGAGGCTGTGAGGGCTGGTGAGTGCAGCTCCAGGGCTGGAATTCTGGCTTGTTGGTCTTTTTTCTCTACCTGGAAATCAAATTCAAGAGGATTTTAGTGAGGAGATAATGTAAGAGCAGGTTTTTATTTAGAGGCCTTCAGGGTGGTGCTAGAGAATGAGGCTGAGGGTTGGTGAGTGCAGCTCCAGGGCTGGAATTCTGGCTCGTTGGTCCTTTTGGTCCACCTGGAAGTGAAATTTGAGATGATTTTAGTGAGGAGGTAATGTAAGAGCAGATTTTCACTTGGAGGCTTTCAGGGTGGTGCTGGAGAATGAGGCTGTGAGGGCTGGGGAGTGCAGCCCCAGAGCTGGAGTTCTGGCTTGTTGGTCCACCTGGAAGTGAAATTTGAGATGATTTTAGTAAGGAGATAATGTAAGAGCAGGTTTTTAATTAGGGGCCTTTAGGGTGGTGCTGGAGAATGAGGCTGTGAGAACTGGTGAGTGCAGCCCCAGAGTTGGAATTCTGGCTTTTGGTCCATCTGGAAGTGAAATTTGAGATGATTTTAGTGAGGAGGTAATGTAAGAGCAGGTTTTTTAATTAGGAACCTTCAGGGTGGTGCTGGAGAACAAGGCTGTGAGAACTGGTGAGTGCAGCTCCAGGGCTGGAATTCTGGCTCATTGGTCCTTTTGGTCCACTTGGTAGTGAAATTTGAGATGATTTTAGTAAGGAGGTAATGGAAGAGATTTTTATTTAGAGGCCTTCAGGGTGGTACTGGAGAATGAGGCTGTGAGGGCTGGTGAGTGCAGCTCCAGAGCTGGAGTTCTGGCTCGTTGGTCTTCTTTCTCCACCTGGAAATGAAGTTCAAGGTGATTTTAGTAAGCAGGAAATGGAAGAGCAGGTTTTTATTTAGAGGCCTTCAGGGTGGTGCTAGAGAATGAGGCTGAAGGTTGGTGAGTGCAGCTCCAGGGCTGGAATTCTGGCTCATTGGTCCTTTTGGTCCACCTGGAAGTGAAATTTGAGATGATTTTAGTAAGGAGGTAATGGAAGAGATTTTTATTTAGAGGCCTTCAGGGTGGTGCTGGAGAACAAGGCTGTGAGAGCTCATTCTGGACTGCAGCTCCAGGGCTGGAATTCTGGCTCATTGGTCTTTTTTCTCTACCTGGAAATGAAATTCAAGATGATTTTAGTAAGGAGGTAATGTAAGAGCAGGTTTTTATTTAGAGGCCTTCAGGATGGTGCTGGGTAAGGAGGCTGTGAGAGCTCGTTTTGGACTGCAGCTCCAGGGCTGGAATTCTGGTTCATTGGTCCACCTGGAAGTGAAATTTGAGATGATTTTAGTAAGGAGATAATGTAAGAGCAGGTTTTTAATTAGGGGCCTTTAGGGTGGTGCTGGAGAATGAGGCTGTGAGAACTGGTGAGTGCAGCCCCAGAGTTGGAATTCTGGCTTTTGGTCCATCTGGAAGTGAAATTTGAGATGATTTTAGTGAGGAGGTAATGTAAGAGCAGGTTTTTAATTAGGTGCCTTCAGGGTGGTGCTGGGGAAGGAGGCTGTGAGAGCTCGTTCTGGACTGCAGCCCCAGGGCTGGAATTCTGGCTTGTTGGTCTTTTTTCTCTACCTGGAAATGAAATTTGAGACTATTTTAGTAAGGAGATAATGTAAAAGCAGGTTTTTATTTAGGGACCTTTAGGGTGGTGCTGGAGTATATTATAATGATATATTAATAAACACACCAATAATTAATATATGAATATAACACTAATATAATACAATACAATAAACTAATATAATGAACTGTATTATTAACTATATTATATATTATATATTATACAATATATAATATATTGTATATTGTACGTCATATAGTATAGGATGTTATATTATATTATATTATAGGCTATTATATGCTATTATATGATATTATATATTATATATTATATATTATATATCATATATCATATATCATATATCATATATCATATATTATATATTGCATTGGATATATAATATGTAATATACAATATACATTTTATATCTATTATATTTACCATATTATAAGCATTATCATAATGAACTATGCATAATGAACTACAAACATATATGCAAAGAATACAAAAAAAAAAAAAAAAAGAACACAACACATTTCAAAGAAAAAAAGAGGCAAAACCAAACCAGCATCAGGCTGAGCTCTGCTGGAATTTCCAGGCTGGAACTGGGTTTGGAGTGCAGGGAGTGCTGGTTCTTCCCCAATCCCTGTGCAGAGCTGGGGAGGTGCTTTTATCCTCAGGTCATCTCAACCTCCTGCTTCAGAAGATAAATAATTTATTGCTTCTGGGCCTTTGGATGCCAGGTGTAACACAAGAGGAGGGGACACTGCTACTTCCCCTTTTAATGTCCCTGTCAAAAATTTGTACTTCCTGAAACAGGAAAGAAAACTTCTTCTTTCTGGGTGGGGATTTCCTCCAAGCTAAAATCGGATTATTTGGGGGAGGCAGCTCCAAGTGGTTGCTGAGAGGTTTGAGCTCCCTGCAGAGCCTGGCCCTGGGCACCACTGGGTGCTTGCGTGGAAAATGGATTTATCTTGGCAGAGGGGCCAAGGGCTGGAATATCCCACAGAGCTTCAACAAAGATCTGAGGGGAGAACTCCCTCAAAACGGATTTTCAGAGCTGTTGAGCTGATTTTGATCACGAAATTATCTCTATGTGGAAATACAGGTTTAATCTTCCTATATCACTGAAAGGTTTAGGGTGTGGAACGTGAAAAATGGAAAATTCAGGATGGTGAGAATGTGTTTGTGCAGAGCTTGGGCTCCTCTGACACCTCCCTGCTCTCCCTGCAGCTGCTGTCAGTGCTTTGGCAAAGTTTGGGGCACAAAATGAGAATCTGCTGCCGAGCATCCTGGTGCTGCTCCAGAGGTGAGTGGTGGCACAGCAGCGAGGTCACACCGGGCTGGGACTTGCACTGAGCTTGTCAGTCCCAGCTGGGGAGTGGGGAAAATGCTTCTCCCGCCTTTCCTGTGTGGCTGGGGGGAAGGGGAAGGGAAGGAAAGGAAAGGGAAAGGGAAAGGAGAGGAGAGGAAAGGGGAAGGGAAAGGAAAGGAAAGGAAAAGGGAATGGAAGGAGAAGGGAAAGGGGAAGGAAAAGGGAAGGGAAAGGGAAGGGAAGGAAAAGGGAAAGGGAAGGGAAGGAAAAGGGAAAGAAAAGGGAAAGGGAAGGGAAGGAAAAGGGAAAGAAAAGGGAAAGGAAAGGGAAGGAAAAGGGAAAGGGAAGGAAAAGGGAAAGGAAAGGGAAGGAAAAGGGAAGGGAAAGGGAAAGAAAGGGAAGGGAAAGGGAAAGAAAGGGAAGGGGAAGGGAAAGGGGAAAGAAAGGGAAGGGAAAGGGAAAGAAAGGGAAGGGAAGGGAAAGGGAAAGAAAGGGAAGGGAAAGGGAAAGAAAGGAAAGGGAAGGAAAAGGGAAGGGAAAGGGAAAGAAAGGGAAGGGGAAGGGAAAGGGGAAAGAAAGGGAAGGGAAAGGGAAAGGAAAGGGGAAAGAAAGGAAAGGGAAAGAAAGGGAAGGAAAAGGGAAAGGGAAAGAAAGGGAAGGAAAAGGGAAAGGGAAAGAAAGGGAAGGAAAAGGGAAAGGGAAGGAAAAGGGAAAGGGAAGGAAAGGGAAAGAAAGGGAAGGGAAAGGGAAAGGGAAAGAAAGGGAAGGAAAAGGGAAAGGAAAGGGGAAAGAAAGGGAAGGAAAAGGGAAAGGGAAGGAAAGGAAAGGGAAAGGGAAGGAAAAAGGGAAAGAAAAAGGGAAAGGAAAGGATGGGATTAGACATGGAAACATGTCATGGTGATTTGCTCTGAGATCATTGCTCAAGGGGTAATAAATCACAGAGACATCGACTGCTTTTGGTTGGAAGGACCTTAAAACTCATCCAGTGCCACCCCTGCCGGGGGAGGGGCTCCTTCCACTATCCCAGGTTACTCCAAGCCCCATCCAACCTGGCCTTGGATCTTCCAGGGATCCAGGGGCAGCCACAGCTGCCAAGGCCTCCCCATCCTCACAGACAGGAATTTCTTCCTCACATCCAAGTGTCATGGGTTAACAATGATGTTTTAAAAGTTCCATTTGGTTTTTTTCTTTCCTTTTTTCTTATTTTCATTCTTTTAATATGTGTAAATAAGCTATCCTTGCGATTCTAAAATAAACCTGTTCTACTCTTTATGTTCTCCTAATCACATAAAATATAATAAATAATAAAACCATCACACCGACCTCCATCTCTTTTAGTTTAAAGCTGTTCCCCCTTATCAATACCTGCCTGTATAAATTCACCCTCCTCCTTCAGAGCTTTCCTACCGTGTGAGCATTTTTAACACCCCTTGGAGCAAGGAAACTCCCATCCAGGTGACTCATAAATGACATTTGTGTTCCCAGAGTTGGGTGTTCCCACGTCACAGGTTCACATTTCTCGTTAAGACACGCGCTGTTAACGATTTAATTGGAATTAAACCAACTCCTGTGTCGTACAAACACATTTGTGCACAATTTTCCAAGTCTTTTGAGGCAGCTCTGGCTGTACCAAAGCCAGTTTTCTCAGTGCCATTTTTAACTCAGCTCTCTGCTGCCCAGAGCTGGCTGACCTTGTCCCCTTGTCCCCAAACCACAGGTGCATGATGGACAGCGACGACGAAGTCCGGGACAGGGCCACCTTCTACTTGAATGTCCTGCAGCAGAGACAGCTGGCCCTGAATGCTGCTTACATTTTTAATGGTCAGTGAGAGAAAGGGAACCACTCAGAGCTGTCAACTTTGTGGTTTTTTCTGGCCTTGACAAGTGCTTGTGCTGAGAGTGGCAGATTTAGCAATCTTAACTCTGTCCAACCTGGCCTTGGACACTCTCGGGGATCCAAGGGCAGCCACAGCTTCTCTGGGGAATTCTAAATGATCTAAATCTGGGAAATGGAGCCAGGAGTATCAGCTGGGCTTTCATTGGCTCTTCCTTCACTTGGCACAAATTTCTTCATTTTTGCTTCGTCTTTTCCAATCCAAAACGAGGGTGAGGGGTTGGTTATAAAAATATTTTATGTCTGCGATTGAAAATTCACGGAGCAGAGGATTTAATTGATCCATGTAAGATTCTTGGGAGTGAACTACCTAGACTTGGCAACTTTGTGTCATCTTCAGAGCAGCTTCTCTTCTACTTTGCCTGTTTTGTTTTTCCTGTGTGTCAGCAGTGCCTGGGGCAGTTCCAGCTCTTAAAACTGAATTTTTCTGCCTTTCTCCTCTGCAGGGCTGACAGTCTCTGTTCCTGGGATGGAGAAAGCCCTGCACCAGTACACACTGGAGCCCTCAGAGAAACCTTTTGACATGAAAACAGTTCCTCTGGCTACAGCTCCCATCTTTGAGCAGAAAGCAGGTAATGGAATCCACTCAGACCCATGGAAATCCTCCAGCCAAGGCTCAGGGCCTTGGGGCTGCTGTTGTTCTGCTGATCTCGTTAGCAGGGACAAGTCTGTGCATCACCAGAATTTATGGCTTCACAGCCTTTGGAAAAAGGCCATTCCAGGAGCTCTCAGTCACTCCTCTGGCCTTTTTCCACATCCTTGCACAATTCTTAAGCATTTTCACTTAGCACAAACAACTTTGGGTCTCATTTTTTTTTCTCTCTCTTCTCCTCCTTCCTTTTTTTTTTTTTTTTTTTTTTTTGCTGGCTCTTCAGGGCTAAGATGGAGTTTTATTCCTCATAACTCAGACTTATTTTCTCTACTTTCAATCCAGTATTTCCACACACAAAAAAAAAAAAAAAGATATTTCAGTGTGTGAGGAGCCAGGCTGGCAGTGGTTTGCAACAGAGTGTGAAAAACATATAGGGAATATAATAAATATAAGGAATATAATATAAGGAATATAATATAAAGAATATTTAGTGGAGATTTAATGGCATTTAAACCTCCTGCACAAAATCTTTGCTTTTTTTTTTTTTTTTTTCCTCCACAGAGATTGCCCTGGTGACCAGCAAACCTGAGAAAGTGACTCCTTCACGCCAGGATATATTTCAAGGTAGGAGAGATCAGTGTCCAGAACTCCAGGAGAGCTGCAGAGGGACTGGGGACAAGGCCTGGAGGGACAGGACACAGGGAATGGCTTCAGATTGGAAAAGGGGAGATTTGGGATCTTGGGAAGGAATTCCTGGCTGAGCTGGAATTCCCAGAGGAGTTGTGGCTGCCTTTGCATCCCTGGAATTGTCCAAGGCCAGGTTGGACAGAACTTGGAGCAGCCTGGGATAGTGGGAGGTGTCCAGGGGGTAGAACTGAATTATCCTAAATGTCCCTTCCAAACCCAAACCTTTCTGGGATTGTCTGAAGCGTTGGGATGATGACAGGATCAGAGCCTGTCCCTGTTGATCTTCTTTTTCCTTCCTTCCTTCACAGAACAACTGGCAGCCATCCCAGAATTTAAGGGCCTGGGCCCTTTGTTCAAATCCTCAGAGCCAGTGCAGCTCACAGAAGCAGAAACAGAATATTTTGTTTGCTGCATCAAACACGTGTTCCCAAACCACATCGTTTTCCAGGTGAGCAAATCCAGCCCCCTTTTACCCAGATTTCCTGGGTTTTTGCTCAAAAAAAAAAAAAAAAAACCCAGGAAATCTGCTGCATGCCATGGAGGATTTTAACTGATTTGAGGGGAAAAAAAACCAAACAACTCTTGATGAGGAAATGTTCCCAAATCTATCGCTGCGGGGGACACAGGAACGAGGCAGGGAGTGCACCAAAGAGGCTGCGTGGAGCTCTTGCAAGCAAGAGACCCCTCCTTTATTTTCTTGACTCTTTTTGTACATTTACAGATGTGCCCACCCCAGAGGTGGGACCCTTGGGAACCACTGGTCGTTTTCCAGAGACCATCACCAAAGTTCTTCCTCTGGGAACAGATGTGGGAACTTTGGTAGTTTACAGAACATGACTTTGTGCATCAAGACCATGCCTGGGAATAAAATTTCCTAAATCCAAAACAGGCAAGCACGAAGCATAGCAACACAAATCCTTTTCTCTGTTTGCTGCTGCAGTTTGATTGCACCAACACCTTGAACGATCAGCTGCTGGAGAGGGTGACGGTGCAGATGGAGCCGTCGGACGCCTACGACGTCATCTGCTGCATCCCAGCCCCCAGCCTGGCCTACAACCAGCCTGGCATCTGCTACACCCTGGTCAGGATCCCCCAGGATGACCCCACTGCAGGTGAGAAACTGCACAAATCCCTCAAATGAAGGGGTTTTTGGGGGAAGGTTGGAGGTGTGGGGTTTGGTTCATCTGGAGACGCTTGGGCGTTGCTTTTCCTAGAGCTGGGATTAAACGCTGGATGGGACTCAGGTGTTTGTTAATTCTTATCTCTGTTACAGTCTCACAAGCTGTGAGTTCTGTCTGACAAAGTGAAAAATGGCTCAGTTCTGTCCCTTTACAAGGCCTTTTAAGCACAAACTCTCCAATTATGAAATGACAATTAAATTATTTTTACTTTTAACCCAATAACCAACCACCCATGGCCCACAATGCAGATTTTTCTACCCAATTACAAGATTCCACCCAAAACCATGAAGAAGAAGGTGAAAAAGGACTCAGCCAACACCCCAAACCTCCACCTTGCTTTATATTATTTATACTTATTCCTGTATTCTAACCCCTTCAACTCCCGGTTTTTTCCCCTGTGGTCTCACACACTTCCATCCAAACCCCACACCCACAATCTTCTTTTTCTGCCAGAGTCAGGATTAAATGCTCAGGATGGTATTCCTTGTCTGGACTCAGATGTTTGTTAATTCTTATCCCTGTTACACTCTCCCAAGCTGTGAGTTCTGTCTGACAAAATGAAAAATGCCTCCAGTTCTGTCTCTTTCTATGCACAAACTGTCCAAATAAGAAATGACACCTGAATTATTTTTACTTTTAACCCAATAACCAACCACCCCTGCCCACAATGCGGATTTTTCTACCCAATTACAAGACTCCACCCAAAACCATGAAGAAGAAGGTGAAAAAGGACTCAGCCAACACCCTAAACATCCACCTTCCTTTATATTATTTATATTTATTCCTGTATTATAAGCTCTAAGTTTTGCCCCTGTGCTCTCACACACTTCCATCCGAACCCCACACCCACAATCTTCTTTTTCTGCCAGAGTCAGGATTAAATGCTCAGGGAGGTATTTCTTGTCTGGACTCAGATGTTTGTTCATTCTTATCCATGTTACACTCTCACAAGCTCTGAGTTCTGTCTGACAAAGTGAAAAATAAGCACAAACTGTCCAAATAAGAAATGACACCTGAATTATTTTCACTTTCAACCCAATAACCAACCACCCCTGCCCCGCAGTGCGGATTTTTCTACCCAATTACAAAACACCACCCAGACCATGGAGAAGAAGGTGAAAAAGAAGAACTCAGCCAACACCCTAAACCTCCACCTTGCTTTATATTATTGATATTTATTCCCACATTCTAAACCCTTCAACTCTGAGTTTTGCCCCCTGTGCTCTCACACACTTCCATCCAAACTCCACACCCACAATCCCAGCGCTGTCACTCGATTCTGGAATCCTTTTCCAAGGCCTCGGGTGGCATGCAGGGTTTGCTTGGGGCTCAGTGCCTGGCAGCACAGAAATTCTCAGTGCCCAGGGTTCTGAAACACTCAGCTGTTTCTTTTCTGTGCGTGGTTTTTAGCAAAATAATTTTTATAAATAACCAATGGTGTTGGATGATGAAAAATGAGATGTTAACGAGGATTGCAGAGCATACAGGTAATGGAAATTTGGATTTATTGCCTGGAATCAATGAAAGGAACCCATTTAAAACCATGAGTGTGTTTGGTAGTGTTCAAGAACAGAACCAGTAAAAAGAAAATGCAGGTAGAATAAAAATATTCTTAATTTGAGGCTTTATTTTAATGGATGTGTTCAAGAACAGAACCAGTAAGAGGAAAATGCAGATGGAATAAAAATATTCCTAATTTGAGGGATATTTTTATTTAATAATAATAATATTTAATAATAATAATAATAATAATAATAATAAATTATTTTAATGGATGTGTTCAAGTACAGAACCAGTAAGAGGAAAATGCAGATGGAATAAAAATATTCCTAATTTGAGGCTTGATTTTAATTAAATTTTTCCTCCCTTTGGAGAACCAGAAACTACTACAAAATATAGGAATGAGATTTTCTTGGGCATAAAACTTCCCTTTCTTTTCTTAGTCTCACTGAAACAACCACTGGGTTTGCAGTTATTTAAGGTGCCTTATCAGTGGAGTGGATTTTTAAGTTATTTTAATACCAGGGAAGATTAGTTCTAATGTGAATTTGTTGAACTGTGGGTTTGGATCATATTCCATTTGTCAGAAACCCTCGTGGAATTTTTCCTGCTGGCTGCTGCTGCATTTCATTGGCAGCATTTGGAATCAGTGCTTTGTTCCCCTTTGGGATTCTCCTCAGCTCCTCCTTTGGTTTTTGTTTGAAAACCAAAGGGAAAAAAATGATATAAAAAGTGCTCTGTCCCAGCCACATCTGTATTCCTGGGGCAAAACTGATGGATATTCCAGTCTGGTTTTGGGAAGCAGAGGAATCTTCCCCAATTATCCAGGATTTCTCTCTTTTCCCCAGTGGCTTGCACCTTCAGCTGCACCATGAAGTTCACAGTGCGGGACTGCGACCCCAGCACGGGGGTGCCAGAGGAGGATGGGTATGAGGATGAGTATGTGGTGAGTCCAGGGTTTGTTCCCTGCTCCTTTGTCACTGCTTTGGGATAAATGTGGCCATTGGGTCAAGTTTCTTCTCAATTCTGAAATCAATCAATCAATCAGCCTGGAACGGCAAAAATATTGTAAAATGTTTTTAAATCCTTCCCCAAAACCTCATTTCTCTCCCAAGTTTTTAGTGCCCTGTGGAATAGAATTTGTGGGGGCAGAGAGGAGGGAAGGAAGGAACAGCTTCTTTTGTCTGTTTTCAGAATTGTGCTCCAATCTTTCCACCCCAAACAGTTAATTGTGTGGTCAGTGATAGGGGTAGAGTCAGAGTTCAGGAAGTATTGGAGGAAATAAAGGCTCCTTCCGGAGCTGGGAGAGCTGGGAATGTTCCCCTGGAGAAGGGAAGGATCCAGAGAGAGCTTCCAGAACATTCCAGGGCCTGAAGAGGCTCCAGGAGAGCTGCAGAGGGACTGGGGACAAGGCCTGGAGGGACAGGACACAAGGAATGGCTTCCCAGTGCCAGAGGGCAGGGATGGATGGGAGCTTGGGCAGGAATTCCTGGCTGGGCTGGAATTCCCAGAGAAGCTGTGGATCCCTGGCAATGGCCAAGGCCAGGTTGGAGCTCCCTGGGACAGTGGGAGGTGTCCCTACCCATGGCAGGGCTTGGAACTGGATGATCTTAAAGATCCTTCCAACCCATCCTGGATTCCCTGGATTCTGAGGAAGTCTCTCCATGGAAGCCCAGGAGGGGCTGTAAAGAGCTTTGACCCATCAAGTGATGGCCTCATTCTCTGCTCTCCTTCAGTCTCACAGATGCTTTGTGTAAACATTTTTAAGGTTTACAGATGACCACCATCAATTCCTCTCCTTTTAGAAGCTGTTTTTATAACGGTTCTCCTGAAATTAAAACCAGGCATTGTCCTGGCAAAATGCTGTGGGCTCTTTTTCCCTTTCCAAGGTGAGGCTCATTTCCATAACTGGCATGAAAATTTTCCTTTTTTTTTTCTTTTTTTTTTTTTTTCTTTCCCCTCCCAGTTGGAAGACTTGGAGGTGACAGTGTCTGATCATCTCCAGAAGGTTTTGAAGCCCAACTTTGCAGCTGCCTGGGAAGAGGTGGGAGATGACTTTGAGAAAGAAGAAACCTTTGCACTCAGTTCCATCAAAACCCTGGATGGTGAGATAACCCCTCATTTCCTGATGGAGTTGGGGTTTTATTGAGTGTAATGAATAATTACCTGGAATAATTTTCTTCTTCCATCTCTGAATGCAGAAGCTGTCAATAACATCATCAAGTTCCTGGGCATGCAGCCCTGTGAGAGGTCAGATAAAGTGCCAGAAAACAAAAATTCTCACACCCTCTACTTGGCTGGTAAGTGCTCCTCCTGCTGAATTTCATGTTTCCATGTCCCCACAGATTTTTCTAAATGAAGGGAAGTGGCTTAGGAGATCCTGCTGTTATTTGGGGAGGTTTTTTTTCTCTGTAGAAAGATGGTTTTTTTCTCTGAAGTGACCTGTTGAAGGCAGCTGGTCCTAACTTGGAGACCTCTGTGCTCAGGACAAGCTCTTGGAATGGTGGAGAATCTCTGATCTGAGAACTTCCAGAGCTGAGATAATTAAATCTCTTGCCTGAGCTTATCTCTGAAGGGCGATTCTGGGAGCATCTTGTTCTCAAGTTCCTGTTGCTAAAGACACATCCTGAGTCGTCCTGCAGCACCTGCAGCTTCTTCTAAAATCATGGAATTGTTGGGGTTGGAAAAGCCTTCTGAGGTCATCGAGTTCCCAGCACTGCCAAGGCCACCCATGTCCCCAGATGCCACACCCACAGGGCTTTGAAATTCCTTCATGGATGGCGATTCCAAACCTCCCTGAGCAGTTCATTCCAATGCCTGACAACCTTTTCCATGGAGAAATTTTCCTTAAAATCCAAACCAAACCTCCCCTGGCCCAGTCTGAGGCCGTTCCCTCTCCTCCTGTCCCTGTTCCCTGGGAGCAGAGCCCGACCCCCTCGGCTGTCCCCTCCTGTCAGGGAGTTGTGCAGAGCCACAGGGTCCCCCCTGAGCCTCCTTTTCTCCAGGCTCAGCCCCTTTCCCAGCTCCCTCAGCCTCTCCTGCTTCTCCAGACCCTTCCCAGCTCCATTCCCAAGCCCCAAAACTGATCCCAGCATTTCAGGGACTGTCCAGGGAGAGGATGAAATCTGGGGAGGTGGAAAGGGGCTGCAATTCCTGCCCTGCCCTGCCTGATGAGGAGCTGCAGAGACCAGGATTCCATTTCCAATGAAATTTCCTCTTTTCCCCCATTCCTGGATTTCCTGGATCTGCACTGATTTATCCCCCACAGCTCCCAACAAGGCCAAGCCCAAGAGAAATCCTTGCTAAGCACAAGTGCTTTGCTCAGATCCCTGTTAATTCTGAGGGGAATTCTGTGTGGTGGGATTGGGTTTGGAGCAAGGTGGATCCAGCTTCTGGAATCCTGGAGTGGTTTGGATTAGAAGGAACCTTGAAATCATCCAGTTCCACCCCCCTTGGGCATGGAATTCCACCAAAGGAGCTCCTTCCCCAGCTCCCTCAGCTTTTCCTGCTTCTCCAAACCCTTCCCCAGCTCCATTCCCTGGACACGCTCCAGCCCCTCCAGGTCTCTCCAGTTGGGAGCTGTCCCCAGGATTCCAGGGTGTCCCTCAGGGGACAATCCCTGCCCTGAGGTCGTGCCCAGGTACCATCAGCCCACCTGGGCATGTCCAGCCACTCTCAACAGCACCCCCAGGGCCTTTCCCAAGCTTTCCAACCTGGAGCATTCCACCAGCTTGTGGAACCCAGCTGAAGACTGAGCCCTCTCCAAAGTGACCTCTCCCTGTTGCTTTGTCCCAGGTGTGTACAGAGGTGGCTGTGACGTGCTGGTCAGGTCCAGGCTGGCACTTGGGGACGGTGTGACCATGCAGGTGACAGTCAGGAGCAAGGACGAGACGTCCGTCGATGTCATCCTGGCTTCCGTGGGCTGAGAGTTCCAGCACTGCAATTCCTGGAATTCCCTCCCCCTTCCTTTTTTTTTTTTTTTTTTTTTTTTTTTTTCTGCTGTCCTTTTGCATGGTAGTTTTTATTCCTCAATTTGGGAAATCTTTTTGTATGATGTTTCCATTAGTGGCTGGCTGGTACTGAGCCATTCCCATGTCCCTGCCCTCGTTTGTCACTTAACCATTCCCACCTAACTTTTACGGCATCTCGAGCAGGGAAGATGAAAGATGGGAGAAAATAAAATCAGATTTTTGTCAAAATTGCTTTTTATTAACAGAAAATAAACACTGGTTCAGGTGGTGGAATTCGTATGAATTACCGTTAATAAAATAGAAATTTTTTTTGTTGTTGTTCTGTCTGCTCCAGTACAGAAAAAAATAGCCCATAATGGCTGTTTATTAAGCAAAAACACCCTTATTCCTAAAGGGATGCTATTCAATTCCCAACACAAACAATTAAAAACCACCCCAAACCTCCAAATTTGCAATATTTTTGTGACTGTCTCTTCTTCCACACAGAAAAAAAAAATCAATGTACGGAGAGAGATTAAACTCCATCTCTTGAGGCAGATTCAATTCTCTGAGCTTTATGTCAGGTAAAATAACCAAACCTCGGGGCAGCCTTTTCCTGGGTTCAAACTGGGAAAAAAATCCCATATGAAAAACTGGGATAGGGAGGGGGATGTTTTTGAGTTTTTGAGGGAACTTCTGCCTCTCCCTGCTGATGAAGTGCTTGTTTCTTCCTGATGAAGGAAGAAATTCTGATTTAACATTAATTTAAACCTCTGCCTCTCTAAATTAAAGCTGGGCAAGAAGGGGAGCACAAGGCTGGAAGAGCTGCCAGCATCCTGCTTTTCCCCCTCATTTTTCCAGTTCTCCAAGGATTTCATTCACTTTGGTGGCCTGGCATGAGGGTGTGAGCAGAGAAAAATCAACTTTTTTTTTTTTTTTTTCCTGCCCCTAAAGCCTGAGTGAGAACTGAGCTGCAGCAGCTCAGAAGGAGTTGATGAAGTTCAGGTAGGCGTTCAGAAATCCCGTGGGATCCTCCAGCTGGGGGTAGTGGCTGATGTGATCATCCAGCACGGACACCGTGGACATGGGAAGCACCTTCCTGGTGGAAAAAAAAAACCACAGAGCAAGGCTTAAGCACAGGGATTGCTGCAACCTCAGCCCTCTTGTACAGCTCGTTTTGGGGATTTTCCTAGGTTCCAATGTAAAATTGTGCCCAAGGGATGTATTCTATCCCCATGAGCCGTTGGAGCCAAGGTGGGGCAGTGTTCTCCTTATCTTCTGTTAATGAGCCCAACAATGCCTTCCCGGAGGAAGTTATCTCTGGTTAATGGGCCATCAAGGACCCACTGCATGACTGATAGGATGAGATCATCCCATTGTGAGATGCTCTGCCCAGGGGGAGGAGCCAAGCATTCCCACCTGGATATAATCCAGGGTTTGAGATCTCACAAGCAGCTTTTTATCCACTGGACTCCAAGAGGAGACAAGAGCTACCAGACGGAATCACTGCTTTGACAAGAACATCTCATCTGGTTCCACTGGATTCCTGGAGGAAGATTGGACCCTTCTCACCATCCCTGGACCCTTCTCACCATCACTGGACCCTTCTCTCTCAGGATCATCTCTGCCCCAACAGAACCACATCTGCCACTCCAGGAGGACTCACTTTTGGACTGCTTCAAACACCCTGACCAACAGGGTGTCAGGTTGTATTGTTCCATTTATTTTATTTTACCTTTTTTTTTCCTCTCCTATTAAATTGTATCTCTGACTGGGAGTCTCACTGGTTTTGCTTTCAAACCAGCACAGGGATAAAAAAAAAAAAAAAGCCTGGAGCAGCAGCTCCCTTCCAAGTGCTGGATTCCCTTCAGGTTCATTTGGAGGAGGAGACTTCCTCAGGAAACAAATCTTCCCTGCGTGGTTTTAAAATGGATCATGGGCTCGACTGAAAAATCCTGATTTTGCTGCCTGAAACGCGGAACCAATTTCCAAACTGCTCGGACTGAATCACCTGGCTGTGCAGGTGACAGTGGGAATTAAAAACAGCCTCCATGAGGATGGAATTGAAGGAATAGCCAGGCAAAATATCCCTTGGAATGAAGGCCCAGTTGGCACATTCCCATTTTTTTGTCTTACTTGTATAGCTGGAGGAACTCTGGGTGTGGATTCACAGGGTCCAGGGGCCCGTAGATGAGGTGCACTGCAAAGGGAAGCACAGGCAGAGCTTTTCTATCCATAAATTAACAATTCATTAATTAGAACATCCCCAAAGAGACCTGCAGGAGTGTCCTCTCCTCACACAAAACTTGGGAAGCTTCCAGTGGAGCACCGAACAAAAGAGCTCTGAATGGGCTTTTGCTGCTCTGCCCTGGGGTCAAGTTCAGCCTCCAAGTCCCAAAGTTTTCCTTGGCTGCAACTTTTTGGGCTTGAAAAGCTCCTCAAACTTCCCTGGAGCAGCACTTGGAGAAGCAGCTGTGATCCAGGGCAGGTTCTCTCTGCTGAAAAACTAGAATTGGAGCTCAGAATAACAAGAGGCTGATGAATGGAAGGAGCTGACACCTGGAAGTGAAGGGGGCACAATTCCCAAAAATCCCAACCAGTAAAGGGACGGGATTCCTACTCACGTGGGACCGAGGTAGACATCAGAGCCCCAACCCAGCGCTCTCTGTGCTTCTTTCTCTGGTTTATGTACTGCAAAATACTGAAGGAAAAGTCATTGTTAGGCAGTGGATGCTGCCCAGCCTGGAATTTTCTCCTGGGGCTGTGGACACGATGAGATCCAGGTGGGATCTGCATCTCCCGTGGGAAAGCAGCACCACAACATCACCCCTGGGCTCAGGGATTCTGTTCTCCCACTGGGGCAAGGGGAGACAAGGAAGTGAACTCAACCACCAGCCTTCTAAAAGCCACCAACTGGAAGAAAAGTGTCCTTCCAAACTTCCCAAGCTGAAGATTTGGGATTGGGACTTCTGGGAATGGTCCAGAAAGTTCAAATCCAGGAGCAGATCGCTCCTGGGACAACGCTGAGGGGAACTGCTCCAACACCTGCCACAGACTGAGCTCCAGTCATTACCAAAAACCCTCCCAAATCGACTTCCAAAGAAAAAATCTCCAGGTTCCACATCTCAGATCCAACTCCAACCTTCATTTCCCTGCCCTGCACCATCCCAGAGAATCCCTGCTCCAACATCACCCCCCCAAGCTCTTTCTTGGGATGTAATTTTGATCCCAGACTCCAAAAGAGGGAGCTGGAAGTTCTGGAGAGCCTGGCTGAGTTCCAGGAACCTCGGAGCTGGTGTGACACCAAGCTCATGAAGGAATTCATGTTGAGGTACCTGTCCATAACGAGATTCCCGTCGTTGTTCCGCACTGCCGTCCACATGTCCCAGAATTCCGCCTGTGAGGGCTGCGTGTAGGGCCCAAAAACTGCCCCGAGCCTGGAAAAAAAAAAAAAAAAAGGAATTTGGAGAGACACAACAGCAGCTGTGTCAGGGAACCACTCAAAAAACTACTCCAGGGTAAAAAATTCCACAGCAAAACTCCAAGTGCTGAGATGTCCCCCAAGTAAATGTTGGATGGTCTCAAAGAGGCTTTTTGAGGGGGAAAAAAGACGGGTTTTAACACTGCTAAAAATATAAAAAATCTGATTGTGCAGGGGTTTTGTTGCCTCTGAAATGTGTGATTCCAACACTTGTGGGAGAGGAGGATCTCAGTGTCCAGGGAAAAGTTGTTTGGTTTATTATTAAACTGAAGTGCTGGGCCAGTGTGGAGAGGGAATGGTCCAGAGGTCAATCCCACCTCTCCAGGGACAGAGCCAGGGAATCTGCTCCCTGCCAAATCCCTGATTTATGGACTCATGGCATGGGTTGGGTTGGAAGGGAATTGAGGGATCACTCACTCCCACCCCCTGCCATGGGCAGGGACACCTCCCACTGTCCCAGGCTGCTCCAAGCACTGTCCAACCTGGCCTTGGACACTTCCAGGGATCCAGGCACAGCCACAGCTGCTCTGGGAATTCTGTTCCACCCTCCCAGCCAAGAATTCCTTCTAATTCCTGCATTTCCCCTTTCCCACTTGGTTCACATCCTTATGGGATTGTGCCCAACACCCCCGAGACCCCACTCACCCTCCAGAGAAGAAGAAGAAGTTCATCAGCCGCAGGATGATGGGGGACAGCAGCCCCCCATCCTTGAGGAGCTTGGGAAGAAGGGGAAAAATGGAGAGAGCACAACTCAGCATCTCCATGGATAAATCCATGGAGAGCTTTTCCCATGATTCCCAGCCCAGACCCTTGAGGTGTCCATGGGGTGGGACAGCAGCACTCCAAGGGGTGTTTATTTGGGATTTTGGGATTCAGCATGAATTCAGTAGAGAGGGGAGCAGCCCACCTTCTGGATGAAGCGAGGGTAGTGCGTTTCAGGAAAAATCCCTGGAAAGACATCAAAGAATGGAGCTGTAACACGGGAAGTGTTTTGCTCCACATCTCCCAGTTTGTCCTGCCATGAAAGTGGCCCAGGGAGCCCCAGGATTGATGCTTCTGGTTAATTGCAGCACCTTGATTGTAATCCTTGGGATTTGGGTGATGGAGATGGGAAGGCCAACCCATCCATGGATCCCCATCCTGTGGATTCCCATCCCACGGATCCCCATCCCACGGATCCCGACTCATGGATTTCCATCTCATGGATCCCCATCTCATGGATTTCCATCCTATGGATCCCCATCCCATCCTATCCCATGGATCCCATCCTGTGGATCCCCATCCCACAGATCCCCATCCCACGGATCCCATCTCATGGATTTCCATCCCGTGGATCCCCATCCCATAAATCCCCATCCTGTGGATTCCTATCCCGTGGATTCCTATCCCATGGATCCCCATCCTGTGGATCCAATCCCATGAATTCCAGCCCATCCCGTGGATCCCAGCCTATCCCATGGATCCCATCCCATGGATCCCATCCCATCCCATCCCATGGATCCCATCCTATGGATCCCATCCCATCCCATCCCAGGGATCCCATCCCATGGATCCCATCCCATCCCATCCCATCCCATCCCATCCCATCCCATCCCATGGGTCCCCCCCCAATAGATTCCCACCCCACCTTGGGCAATCCTTACCTCCATTGGACAAACAGAGGCTGTTGATCAGGATGCTTCCAGTTTTGTTGTGCTCATACCTGGGGACAGCAGAGGAGAAGGTGAAACACAACCCAACCTCTCCCTGCTCCGAGAAATGACCGAGCAGGAGGTCAAACTCGGTCGGATCATCTCCATCTCCTTTGGGAACCGGACGGATGGAAGCCTCGGCTGTGCCCTCAGGCACAAGGAACAGGGGATTCTGCTCCACATCCTTCCACTTATCTGCTGGAAGTCATCTTGGTGGAGACCACAGAAAGGGCAGGAGGGGTGGCAGGGACCTGTGGAGCAGCTCCTGAGCGACGGTGTCCCCGTAGTCGTGGGACAGGAGGTTGATCCTCTGGTGGCGGAGCCCGAGGTGTCGCAGCAGCCCCTCCACGATGGTGGCTTGCTCGAAGATGGAGTAACCGTGGGGCCTCTGCAAAAGTGGGAGAGGAGTCCCAGTGAGAGCCTGACCCAGCAGGAGCCCACAGATTCCAGGATAAACTCCAGGATTATTCCTCCCCAAGGAAGGAATGTGGGAATACGGAATATGGAAAGCAGCAGCTTGTGAGCAGCGGTTGGGATGTCCTGTGATGTCCACAAGGCCGTGGGAGCATTGTCCGTGCTCCAAAGGGGTCAAGGTGAGTTTTGGAGTCCCATCAAACCCAGCTGAAGGTCCACCACAAACCTCCCCTATCCCTTCCACTGTTGTAAGGACTTATCCCTTTTCCAGAGCAAATGGGGGGAGGAGAAAAACCATTTTTTCTCCTGGACAGCAAAAACCAATTTTCCAGAGTGCTGAGCCGAAAGCAGCCACGAAAATCCTCATCCCAGGGTACTCACAGGCTTGTCACTGAATCCAAATCCAAGGAAATCCAGGGCAATCACCCGGTGAAAGCGCTGGGTCAGCCCTTCCCAGATCTGGGAAGAGGAGAAATGCATGAAAAAAGCATCCAGTGGGAGCAGAGGATGGAAACATCTGCAGTGATCAGCAACCGTGGATGGACGTGCTCCTCCCCACCATCCCAGGAGAACATTCCAGCTCCAAGAAAACAGCAGGAAGTCAAAATTTCCCAATAAACAGCCAGACCATCCCCCTCTAAAAAAGGCAAGGAATTGTTGTGGCTGTTTTCCTGGACTGTGGGATATGGAAAGAGCTTGGATTTCACACTGGGAGAGGAACAAGGTGATATCCTGGAGCACGGTGGTACCTCCAGCAGAAATCAGGAATTCTCCTCCAAAGCATGGCCCACATGCTCCTCCCCACCATCCCAGGAGAACATTCCAGCTCCAAGGAAACAGCAGGAAGTCAAAATTTCCCAATAAACAGCCAGACCATCCCCCCCTAAAAATGCCAAGGCATTGTTGTGGCTGTTCTCCTGGGAGATTCCACTGTGGGATGTGGAAAGAGCTTGGATTTCACACTGGGAGAGGAACAAGGTGATGTCCTGGAGCACGGTGGTACCTCCAGCAGAAATCAGAAATTCTCCTCCGGAGCATGGCCCACGTGCTCGTCCCCACCATCCCAGGAGAACATTCCAGCTCCAAGAAAACAGCAGGAAGTCAAAATTTCCCAATAAACAGCCAGACCATCCCTCCCTAAAAAAGCCAAGGCATTGTTGTGGCTGTTTTCCTGGACTGTGGGATGTGGAAAGAGCTTGGATTTCACATTGGGAGAGGCACAAGGTGATATCCTGAAGCACAGCAGAAATCAGGAATTCTCCTCTGGACCCACCTCTGCTGTGCTGCCTCCCAGGAGCTGAAAATCCTGGGATCTGCTGTCAGATTCCAACCCCCTCACCTTGCTCCAGTCGTAGCTGGATGTTGGGAAGCCATGCAGGAGCACCACGACGTCGGAGCTGCCGACGGCGCCGCTGGAATCTGTGGGGAGAACAGGACAGCTCCGAGTCAGCTTTTCCCAAAATTCCTCCCTTCTAGGATGGGAATTGCTGCTCATCCCACTGGGGATCCACCTTTCCCTCTGCTCCCCAAAACCAAGGATGGGTTCGATTCCCACTGCAGCTTCCCTTCGGAAACCTCAGCAGCTCCGTGATCAATCCAGGGATTTAATTAGCCCAAATTAATTCCAGCAGCTGGGAAAAAAAAAAGTGTTTCCAGTGTCTTTTCCATGCATCCATTGGAGACTCTTGGGATCCTTCCCACCAAGGCACAAGAACCAATTGTGAAATTGGATGGATCCCCCATTTCCTGAACTTCCATGTCCCCAAAACTGCCCCATTCCCAAAAACCACCTCCATGTCCCCAAAACTCCTCCATTCCTATAACCCCTTTCCATGTCCCCAGGGTGGCAGGTCCAGCAAAGGTTTGGGGTCTGAGAGGGAACATCGGATCCCATCCCATGGATCCCCATCCTGTGGATCCCCATCCCATTGATTCCCGTCCCATGAATCCCATCTCATGGATCCCTATCCCACAGATCCCATCCCATGGACCCCATCCCATGAATCACCATCCCATGGATCCCCATCCTGTGGAAACCCATCCCACGGATCTCCACACGGATCCAGGATGGCAAAAACTGGGAGGGATTTGTCACCACCTTGCCCAGTTTTGGGAATGTCCCCGTGGCCACCAAGGGATGGCTCTGTCACCTCTGTAGAAGATGTTCAGGTCCTTGTAGGTGAAGAAGCTTCCGGAGGATTTCCAGGAGCGGAGAGCCGGGGAGAGCTGGGGGGGTGGGATGTGCAGGTAGACGGCGAGGAGGGGCACGCCCAGCAGCCCCACCTGCAGCCACCACTCCTTCATCCTGCGGGGACACAGCCGGGACACCACGGTCACTCTGGAATTCCCGCCTTCCCACAGAGCTCCAGGTGCCCAGAAACCACCTCCATGTCCCCAAAACTGCCCTATTCCCAGAACCCACCTCCATGTCCCTAAAACTGTCCCATTCCCAAAAACCACCTCCATGTCCCCAAAACTCCCCCATTCCTATAATTCCTTTCCATGTCTCCAAAACTCTCCCATTCCCTGAACGTCCATGACCCCAAAACTCCCCCATTCCCTGAACCTCCATGTCCCCAAAACTGCCCCATTCCCAGAACCCACCTCCATTTCCCCAAAACCGCCCCATTCCCAAAAACCACCTCCATGTCCCCAAAACTCCCCCATTCCTATAATTCCTTTCCATGCCCTCAAAACTCCCCCATTCCCTGAACTTCCATGTCCCCAAAACTGCCCCATTCCTAAAACCCCTTTCCATGTCCCCAGGGTGGCAGGTCCAGCAAAGGTTTGGGGTCTGAGAGGGAACTTCGGTCTCATTTTGGGTCTGAGGGGGATTGTGGGGCCGTTTGGGGTTTGAGGGGGAACGAGGATCCTCTTTGGGGTGCAAGGGGGTTTGTGGGGCCGTTTGGGGTTTGAGGGGGAACATGGGGTCATTGGGAGGCGGGAGGGGGGGGTGGGATGTGGATCCATCAGGGGTCTGAAGGGGGGTTGTGGACTTATGGGGTTCCTGGAGGGAGTGTGACCCCACTAAGAGTCCACAGGGGGCTATGGGGTCACTGGGGGGGTTTAGGGGTTATGGGATCACTGCAGGGCATGGGGGGGGTCATGGGCTCATTAGGGGGGCTTCAGTGGGGCCATGGGATCACTGGGGGAGGGGTCAGGGGCTTGTTGGGGTCTGGGGGGTCGTGACCCCAACCTGTTTCAGGGAGCCAATGGCAATCAAAGGGAGGGGACACACCCCCGAGGAGACACACCCACCAAAGCCCCGCCCCGCCCACACCCCCTTAAGCCCCGCCCACAAACCAAGCCCGGGACCCCCCACCCCCCTTCCCCCCTCAGGCCACGCCCCCTCCCTGGGCGCGGGGCGGGGCCTCCGCGCGCGCTCCCGGCGGGGGGGGGCGTGGCTGCGGCCGCGCGCGCGCCGCTCTCACCTGCGCTCAGGTGCTGCCGCGGGCGCGCGCCGCCATCGCGCTCTCCCGGCGGGGCGGGGCCGGAGGAGGCGGGGCGGGGCCTCCGCCTCGCGCATGCGCATCTCCCCCTCTCCTCTTCCCCGCCGCTTCCCGCCCGCCGCGTCTCTCCTGTTGCCGGGCGACGCGCGCGCTCCCCGCCGCGCGGCCTCTGATTGGCTGCGGGCGCGGCGGGCGGCCAATAGCGACGGGCGTAGTTGAGGGGTGGGCGGGAGGCGGGAGTGCGGCCGCGCGTGAGGGACGGGCGGAGCGGGCGAACGGCGCTGAGGGGCGATGTCGGCTTGGGGTGGATTCGGCGACCCTCAGGTGCCGTGAGGGGATTTCCCTCTTCCACATCATCCTAGCGGCGAGGGGGGACACGGGGGAGGGGCGGGGGGATGGTTCCTGCAGCCCCTGGAGCCGCGTGGAGAGAAAACGGGAGAAATTCTCCTTTTGAAGGCTTTTAAATCAGCGGGGTTTAATACCGAGATGAGGATGCGGGAAGCTCTCGCTCGTTTTTCTGTCTCTTAGACCCCTTGAAATCGCATTTTCTGTTCATTTTTCTGCTTCATTTTTATTTTTTAGTTTTATTTTATTAATTTTGGCTTCTCATCTTTTCCGTTCGGAAACAGCTTCTAAACCGGCGCATCCCCTCGAATCCCAAGTATCAACATATAAAAACGCGTCTGGATACTGGTAAGTGGAATTGTTGTGGGGTAAAAATCACCCAAAATGAATGTAGAATTACCGGAAAAAAAAAAATAGAATTAATGTCTTAATTACCTCTGCCCTGAGCTAATTCACCCCAACACTGCAGAATCCTTATTGTGGTTATGATTTGTCTCACCAAATGTTAGCAGCTTATAAAAAAATTTCCTATGTACAATTTTCCTTCAAAGCCTGTAATTTAAACAAGCAGGAATTATACAGATTTATGTGTATTTCTGTATATTTTTAGGTATTTATGTCTATTTATCTTCACACACCACCGTGCAACCCTCTGAAATTTGAGATTACATGCTCTGTGTGTTGATGACCACAAGTTTAAAGTCTTAATTGTCTTGAATCTGGTTTGTTTTTTTTTTCCGCCTCTTCTTTTTTAAACTAGAATTTGGGGGTTAAATAAGTTAAAAATAGGTTTAAACTGGGTCAGGCTCTGTTGTGGTGGTTCCCATAGAAATTACTGGTCTTGGAATTTCTGTCCCTGGACTTTTCCTGTATCTTGTCAAAGGTGTGAGCCACGAGAATTATTTGGGGGTTTCTTTGTGTTTTTTGGGGGTTTTTTTGTCATTTTTAAAGCAGCTCCATTTTACCCAGTAACACCATCTTGTAGTATCCTCACTAAAACTGGGAAAGGAAGAACAAATCCTTGGATTTTATTTTTTTTTCCTATTTAGTTCTGCTTTCCTTGAGAGAAAAGAGGAAAAATCGTGGCATTTTTGTACCTTTTATTGTCACTGAGGGGGAGGATCTACGACAAACAGCTGCTTCCTTCAGAGCAATTAAAATTTGAGCCTGAAGAAAACCCCTAATAAATAAATGATTGTAATAAATTCATTTCTTTTTGTTGCAGGAAATAGTTTGTCAAAGTACATGGAAAAATTGGAACAGATCAAAAGAAGTGAGTACCTGGGGAGGAGCGGGATGGGTTCAAAACGGGTTGGTTCAAAACTCAAAGAGCAGGAGATGAATTCCGGGAGGTTTTCCTTGCAAATCTCCACAGATTTAATTGAAAAATCCAAGCAGGAATCTTCCAGATCCTTCTTTGGGGCAGTTTTCTTATTGGATTTTGTTCTTGGAAGTTCTCTGAGCTAAGAAATCCAAGCTAGGCTCATCTGGGAAGATTTATTTCTGAGACTTTTATTTCACTTCTAGGTCACAACTTGAGCTCTTTTATCTTTATATCATTTAAATTCCAATCAAAATACTCCGAGACAGGGAAAAAAAACCCAAGCTCATTCCTTGTGTTCCCATTGATTTCACCAGCACTAAACTCTGGCATTTTGAAGACTTTACATTGTTCAGGCTGATCAAGGCCTAAATTATTTTTTATTTTCTCTATTTTCCCACCAAAACCCAGGCTTTTCAACTTATTTTTCCCCAATAAAAAATTTATAAGTTTATATATATATATATATATATATATATATATATATATATATAATGTTATAAATATATATAAAAAGTTATATATATAAAGTTACATATATATAATATATATACTTATATATTAATATATTAATAATATGTATATTATATATATGTATAAAATTTTTTATATATATAAATTTATAACTTTGATTTATAACTTTATTCCCAGATTATTCTCACAGAAGGAGCCAGGGGAAAAAAAACTCTTCAACCTCAAAGCTGCATTTATGGAGGGGAAAAAAAACCAAAAAACACAACAACAAAAAACCAAAACAACCCTGAATTGAACTGAAACCTCCATTAATGAGGATTAATTAAGATTTGAACCATTCAGGTTTAGTTCTCAGCCCCATTTTCTGAGGGAATTTCTTTGTGCAGAACGAGCCTTTGTTCATGGTTTGTTGGCTTTGGGTTTTTTTTTTTTTTTCTTTCCCCAAACACTGCAGGTTCTTTTTGAGGTGGAGGGGAAAGAAAATGAAAAGAGGGAATGACCTCGAGCTTTCCAAAATGCCTCTGTTGACTGAGATTTCAGTGCTTGGACACTGCTTTGCTTTTTATTTTCTGTTGAAAATCTTGGGGGGGTTTTTTGTTGCGGGTTTCCAATCTCGCCGCGGATCTGTTCCGTGCGCTTCTTTTATTCCTTCCTTTTATTTTTTGGAGATACTTTCTCATTCTTGTCCAGGCTTGAATGGACACCTTGTCTTCCTAGGGAGTGGAGGGAAAACTTCTCCCCCTTGGTTTCTCAGGGATAGATGACACCCTTTGGATGCAGATCGAAATCCCCAGCACAGGCACCTCTCTGTCCCTTATGTAACCGGAGAGATTTAAATCCGCCCCATCAAAAATTAAAGAGCTGCAACCCACCATCATTCATCCTTTGGAGGATTGGCTTGAGGACACGCAGGAGGTCTCTTCCTTCTCTCTCTGCTCTTGTTTTTTCCTTCCTCTCCAATGCTCTGAGAAGCCCAGCCCTTGGAAAAAAAAAAAAAAAACCAAACCAGAATCATTCCAAGCAAAACCATGTCAGGAAATTCCAACGGATCCGCCAGGACCGGACCGGGTACGTGGGGTTTGCTTTTGGAGCTGGAGGCAGCACTCTGAGCTCTCTGGGAAAAGGCATTTTGGGTGGCAAAGGCAAGATTTAGGCCAAAGAGGCTTTTTTTGGGGGGGATAAAAAGTCTTTTTTTTGAGGTGGGAAGGAGCCCTCCAGGAGCTGCACTGTTTGGCAACGCCGCTGCTTCGCTGTTTTTATCCATCCAGCACTTCCCAAGGTTTGCTGCTTTTAGTTCTCCTTCTAAATGAGAACAAATAAAATGAATGAAATTTATTTGTGGAGAATAAATGAAGTTTGTTTGCCATGACAGAAAGGCTCTTTTTGGCCTTGGCTGGGCAATTTTAATCCTTGAGCAGGTGAGAAGGGAAATAATTACAGGAGATAATTGTTGCTGGGTTTTGTTTTGTTGGAGGTTGGGGTTTTTTTTGAGTTAAAGGAGGATTTAACAACCTCAGCTTGAGGCTTGAAACCAGGTGGTTTTGCAAGAACCAGGAGGGTCATTTCTCAGTTAATTGACATCCTGAAATCCAGTTTCTGCACCCCCTCATCCTCCAATCCAGTTTCTGCACCTCCTGTGGCTTCAACCCCATGGTTTGGACGTGCAGTGGATATTTTGGAAGGGCTCCTTTTTTTTTTCCTGGGACAGCTTGTGAGGAGCAAAGAGGTGCCTGTTTTACAGCACCTGATCAAAATGATTTAGAGTGGGAATGTAGGAATTTGGGAACTCTGTGTTGGGAAGGGATCTCAGCCTCCAGCCTAAACACAACTCAGCTTGGGAATTTCCAGAAGCAAATCCCACTGGAATATTTTTGTGTGTGTGTGTGTGTTGTGGCTGCAGGAATGTGCACAGGAGCCCTTCCCCCTTATCTCCCCTAAGCTAATGGAGCATTCAGCAGATGGTTTTAGAGGATTTGGAATCGTTGAACTGAGTGGATTTGCCAAAGATCCTGCTCTCCACTGTTATCCCTGGGAGCTGAACCAGCTGGAGAGGGACCAGCTCCTTCCCAGCCCTGCATTTCCCAAAGGACAAAGCTCCCATTGCTTCCCAGGGCAGGTTATTCCATGTCAAGATGTTCCTACTGATACCCCTCACCCTGGCTTCTCTTGCCTCCTCCTCCTCTCCTTTTGTTTCACTCCAGGAGGTTTTTCCCCTTTCCTCTGCATCTCCAGGATCTGGATGGGATCAGGCTCCCACCTTGGCTCTCTTGGGAATCTCTGCTCTGGATCTTTGCCAACAGCCCTGCTCAGTTTTCTTCCTCCCTAAGCTGTGTCTTCAGGATTAAGATTCAATTAGTCCAGTTTCTTGTGTTAATTACCCATTAAGACTCAATTAGTCCAGTTTCTTGTTTCAGTCATCTGCTCCTTGAGAGGTCCGTGTCAGCAAGGGGAAGAAAATCAGAATTTAATTGTCAGATAAAGTATAAAACCTTGGAATTTTTTTTTTTTTTAATTGTTAAGATGAAACCTGCCTGGTTAGCTTGGTATTTGCAAAGACACGATGCCCCACGCTCTGATTCTGCTGTAATTTACACAAATTAAAAATTCAGGGAAATGAATCTTGTCGGTTTAAGGAGCTTTGTGACTCCAATGGGCTCCAAAGGACAGCAGGGAAAGGAGAAATTCCTGAACACCCCAACACCATGGAAAACAGAAATTCACATTTGAGTCTAAAAGCAGCTAAACCTGCCTCTTCCACTTCATCATAACTGCACAAGATCTCTCTTTGTAACTGGTATTAATTAAACCCTCGCTTTACAACCGGTATTAATTAAAATCTCTCTTCATAACTGGCATTTCACAAACTCTCCAGGTTTGCTGCTCTCATCCTTCAGCACAAACCTGCCCTGAATTCCTGCCTGGCTGCAGAAGAATCTCAGAGAAAAGCTGGGATTAAACCACGACCTGGTGGCTAAAAAAACTGGGAATGAGCTGGAAATTCACCTTGTCCTCTTTGTTTTTGTTCTTTAAAGATTACAGGTATAGAAAGGATGAGCTGTTTAAAAGGCTGAAGGTGACAACTTTTGCTCAGCTGGTACGTACAGATCCCTCTCTGGCCTCCAAAATCTTTTAGGAGCAGCATTTTTCCTTGGGATAAAAATTCCTCTGTAATTATTTAGCTTGAGTGGTAATTATTCTGTCTTGGCTTCTTCCTGCCTTTAATAAAAGCGAATCATTCATTCCCCCAGTGGCCAAATGCCTTTAATTAATTACAAATCAAAGTTCGTGGTGGCTCCATCTTTGAAATTTAATCCTTTTTTAATTTTTGTGGTGGCTCCACCTTTGAAATTTATTCCTTTTTTATTTGTCTGTTAACTTCAAAGGATCTCCAAGCATCTTGCAAAAGAAAGAGGCTGTGTAGAACAGCACTTAAACCTGAGTTTTGTGTCTGAAGGTTTAACTGACCCCAGGTTTAACTGCAGGAGGTGGGCAGTTGGGACTTCAAGGCTTTCTGTGCATTATTTTATTTCAAAGCAGTGAATCATAGTATTAAAAACATTGATGAATTAAAAATAGATCAGGAAATAAAGAGCTGATGGGGGGTGCTGGTTCAAGAAAACTGCTTCAAACTAGAAAAAAAAAACCAAATTGTCTTCTCAGCAGAGAAGGAGGGGGAAGGTTAAACTTGGAGATGTTGAAGAGAGAGATTCTGCAGGCTTGGGATTTTTTTTTTCCCCTGGATTGTTTTTCTTTGAGCTTTGTTTCCCTGCCATGGATGTGGGGATCAGTGTCTCTCTGATTTGTGATTTTGTGCCCCTGCAGGTTCTCCAGGTGGCCTCTCTGTCCAATGAAACCTTGGAAGTGACAAACGAGGAGCTGCACAAGCTGCAAGGTGGGGAAAGGGGAGAAAACTCCCCAAAAAAATGGGATAGAAGAGCAGGAAAAGGTGGGGAAAAAAAACAACACTGAAGGCAGGGACAAAGGGAAAGAACTGGGGAGCACTGCCAGGGGCTTAATCAGGAGGGAAAATAAAACTTCACCTGTGGCCTGCAGCAATTCCAGGCTGGGAATAGAAACACTCCTAAAAAAAAAAAAAAAAAGAAGGGTTTGCAAATAAGAAAGGCCTCATGCTGGCAGATTTGTTGTAGGAACAAAAATTCTATTTTATTGACTTTTTCAAATGACATCTCGAGCCCCACCCCACCCAAAAAAATCTGTTGGCTCTTTATTATTTTAAATAGGAGGCTCTAGGTAAATTCTCCTCGTTAAGAGGATGAAGATAAAGCTGTCACATTTCTCTCTCCAGGAATAGAAGCTGCCCTTCAAAAGCTGCTTGTTTACCTCCTTGCAGCTCCTCAAGCTCCTCTTCTCTCCCCAGATGTCGATGCCGCAGGTGACGACGCCGCGGGGACAAACGGGAAAGGGAGCCCCGAGGGGACACCCAGCTCAGTCCTGTTCCTGGACAACTCAGGAGGAGGGGAATCCCATCGCTCCACGCTGCAGAGGTGCCTCACACTTGACACCATTTTCTCCCTGTTTTAGCCAGTTGAGCCCAGCTAAAACTGGTTTTAAGTTGCTGCCCAGCGGTTCGAGCCTGTATTTCTCAATTAAAGCCTGGGTTTGTAGGTGAGAGGGAAGGGGGTTGGCAGGATTTCCTGTTGGGTATGGGTGGAGGCAGCGATCCCACGTTGTTGTCACCTGGTGATGGTGTGAGGAGGAAATGGGATTCCATCCAGGCCCTCCACATTCCAGAAGTCTGGGGATAACGCAGAACGCTCTGGTCAACTCAGTCACCTGCCTTCCTGTTGGTGATGTTTTTGTGTGGATATGGAGGGAATGGCTTCAAAGTGACACAGATATTGGGAAGGAATTCCTGGCTGGGAGGGTGGAGAGGGGCTGGGATGGAGTTCGCAGAGCAGCCGTGGCTGTCCCTGGATCCCTGGAGGTGTCCAAGGAAAGTGGGAGAAGGGAAGGCTCCAGGCAAACCTTGGAGCTGCTTTCAGAGTCTAAAGGGGCTCCAGGAGAGCTGCAGAGGGACTGAGGGCAAGGCCTGGAGGGACAGGACACAGGGAATGGCTTCCCACTGCCAGAGGGGCAGAGATGGATGGGATCTTGGGCAGGAATTCCTGCCTGGGAAAGTGCACAGGATGCCCAGAGCAGCTGTGGCTGCCCCTGGATCCCTGGAACGCCCAAGGAAAGGTTGGACAGTGCTTGGAGTAACCTGGGACAGTGGGAGCTGTCCCTGCCTGGAATGAAATCCTTAAGGTCCCTTCCCACCCAAACCAAATTCTGGGATTGAGAATCATCCCAACCCCACCACGTGAAGGGATCCCAGGACTCTGCTGGAAGAGAAATCTTTATCCCAGCTCTTCCCCAGACCCAGCAGCGTTCCTTAACCCCCTGTTCCCTTTGCAGTGTGATCAGTGGGGTTGGGGAGATGGACATTGAGAAGGATTCTCCAAAGGAAGAGGACCCCCAGGCCAAGGAGAGGCCCTACCCCGACTGCCCCTTCCTGCTGCTGGACGTGCGGGACCGCGACGCGTACGAGCAGTGCCACATCGTGGGAGGTGAGCAGCTCCTGGAGGTTGGGTTTACTTCTCCTTTGCCAAGCTTAGGGTGAATAATCCACAGGAAAATTAGATTTGGAGTTTGGACTCGGTTGTGTTTGTGATGTCTCATCTGTTTACAGTATTTACAGACTCACAGGTTGTGAGATGAACTGGTAAGTTAGAAAAACGAGGTAAAGTGGAGAGCTTCTAACTCTTTCTAAGGTTATTTAAGCAAAAATCCCTCAATAACAAGGTGACACCTATATTATTTATGGTTTTGACCCAATAATGACCACTTAAGGCCCACAATGAGGAGCTTTTTCACCCAATTACAGAAAACTACCCAAATCTATGAAAAAGAAAGAAGAAGGACTCAGACAATGCCCAAAGCCCTCTATCTTGACTCACACACATTGCTATAAACTAAAATCTAATTTTTTCACCTTGTGAGATCACACAATACAATTCAAACTACACACCTACAACTCTGGTGCTATCACACCATCTTGGAAGGTTATTTATTCCAAGGCCTCGAGTCAAATGTGGTGTTTGCCTGAGGGTCAGCACCCCTCAGCTCAGAAAGGCTGAAATTTTCAGCCTCTAGGGTTCCAACAATCCCACAGGCACCTGGGCATGGATATCAGCTCTGGGCCACATTCCAGTTGGATTTTGTCCCCCAGTGTTCCCAGTTTTTGTGTTCCCAGTGCTGATCCCATACTCAGTGGCTTCTCAAGGCTGTTGTATCTCAGGCTGTTGGTGTTCAGCCTCTGGATGACTTTTCCCTCTTTTTTTCTTTTTCCCTTCTGCAGCTCATTCCTACCCCATTGCAACGTTGTCTAGAACCATGAATCCATATACAAATGATATTCTGGAATATGTATCCTTTACATGGAAACATTGGGGGATGTTGGTGGGGGCTCCCAAAATCACTTAGAGCTTATCCAAGCAAAATTTGGGATCTCAAAAAAAGTGGGACAGGAAGTGGAATTACTTGGTGCAGCTCCACTGCCTCCACCAGATGCTGGATTCTACTTCCTCAAGGCAGCTCCAGTGGGAGCTGCCTGGATTTGGCATTTCCTGGGATTTTGGCTGCTGGAAAGCCAAGCCACACTTGGGCACTGCTCTGCTGCTGCTGCTGCTGGAGATGCTCCAGGGATGCATCCATCAAATCCTTTGGCTTCCTGTCAGCACCTTGCTGGGATTGGGGACAGACAGAGGATTATTAAGTGGGATTAGGCTGATCATTCCCAGGTTGTTGGTTCTGAGGGGAGGTTGTAAACAAAGTGGCTGTTGCCATTCCCAATCTTCAAGCAATGCTGGATCCAGTGGGAATTAAGCTGTGCCTCAGCCACTGAGAATTCCCCAAGGAAAACATTCCTGCTGGATGCTTGCAAGCCAAACATGGAGTCTTTCCCTCTCCAATCCCATTCGTTGGTGTCTTTTTTCCTCCTGAAATGTTTCAGTATCCCCTTCAGTTCAGCAGTGACTCCTTAACCATTCCCATGGCAGAAAAACGCCCATGGCAAAATCATCATCGTGTACGACAACGACGAGCGCTTGGCCAGCCAGGCGGCCACCACCATGTGTGAGAGGGGCTTCGAGAACCTCTTCATGTTATCTGGGGGTAGGTGGGGCTGGGAGAGCTCCCCGAGACCTCCTGGGGAAAAGGAGGGTGGAGGAGCAACTTGTGGGAGCTGGAGATGGGAAAAGATCTGGGTCATGGAATCATGGGATGGTTTGGGTTGGTAGGAGAATGAAGGATCGTCCAGTTCCAGCTCTTCCACTGTCCCAGGATGCTCCAAGCCCCATCCAACCTGGCCTTGGACATTCCAGGGATCCAGGGGCAGCCACAGCTGCTCTGGGAATTCCAGCCCAGCCAGGAATTCCTTCCCAAGCTCCCATCCAGCCCTGCCCTCTGGCAGTGGGAAGCCATTCCCTGTGTCCTGTCCCTCCAGGCTTTGTCCCAAGTCCCTCTGCAGCTCTCCTGGAGCCCCTTTGGGCCCTGGCAGGGACTCTGAGCTCCTCCTGGAGCTTTCCCTTCTCCAGGTGAGCACCCCCAGCCTGGATCCCTGGGGCTCCTCTGGAATCTCTCCAGCAGCTCCAGGTCCTGCTGCTGTTGTCCCCAGACTTGGACTCCATGTGGGATCTCACCTGAGCAGGGCAGAGGGGCAGAATTCCTCCCTCTCCCGCTGCCCACATTTTTCTATCCAAACTTTCTGGACCCCTCAGCTCCATGACTGGTCCCTCCTGACCCATCCAGCTGGGATAACAGGTGCTCTGTGTCCCTGCAGGCCTCAAGGTCCTTGCCCAGAAGATCCCCGAGGGCTTGATCACGGGCACGCTCCCGGTGTCCTGTCAGGTGGCAGCTCCCACGGGAACTGCCCGGAGGAAAACGATTCCCAGGGTGCCACCTGCACGTGCTGAGAACAAATGGAGGTTTTCTGCAGATGATCTGCAGAAGTTAAAGCATTACCTGGCTGAGGAGCACGTTCCTTCAGACACTGCCAGTAAGACTCCCAGAACGTGTTGCGACCTCGTCGTGGAATTGTGAAACAGTTGGGTGGGAAGGGATGAGCAGGGACACCTTCCCCTATCCCAGATTGCTCCAAACCCACCCAACCTGTAGCAGCCACAACTTGTGGACAACCAATTTCTGATTTGGGGTTGTTGTTTCCATCCAACCTGGGACAGCCACAACTTGTGGACAACCAATTTCTGATTTGGGGTGGTTGTTGTTCCCATCCAACCTGGGGCAGCCACAACTTGTGGACAACCAATTTCTGATTTGGGGTTGTTGTTTTCATCCAACCTGGGACAGCCACAACTTGTGGACAACCAATTTCTGATTTGGGGTTGTTCTCATCCAACCTGGGGCAGCCACAACTTGTGGACAACCAATTTCTGATTTGGGGTTGTTCCCATTTAACTTGGGGCAGCCACAACTGGTGGACAAGCAATTTCTGATTTGGGGTTGTTGTTCCCATCCAACTTGAGGCAGCCACAACTTGTGGACAACCAGTTTCTGATTTGGGGTTGTTGTTGTTCCCATCCAAGTTGGGGCAGCCACAACTTGTGGACAACCAATTTCTGATTTGGGCTTGTTGTTTTCATCCAACCTGGGGCAGCCACAACTTGTGGACAACCAATTTCTGATTTGGGGTTGTTCTCATCCAACCTGGGACAGCCACAACTTGTGGACAACCAATTTCTGATTTGGGGTTGTTGTTGTTCCCATCCAAGCTGGGGCAGCCACAACTTGTGGACAACCAATTTCTGATTTGGGGTTGTTGTTGTTCCCATCCAAGCTGGGGCAGCCACAACTTGTGGACAACCAATTTCTGATTTGGGCTGGTTGTTTTCATCCAACCTGGGGCAGCCACAACTTGTGGACAACCAATTTCTGATTTGGGGTTGTTGTTGTTTTCATCCAACCTGGGGCAGCCACAACTTGTGGACAACCAATTTCTGATTTGGGGTTGTTGTTCCCATCCAACCTGGGGCAACCACAACTTATGGACAACCAATTTCTGATTTGGGGTTGTTGTTTTCATCCAACCTGGGGCAGCCACAACTTATGGACAACCAATTTCTGATTTGGGGTTGTTGTTGTTCCCATCCAACCTGGGACAGCCACAACTTGTGGACAACCAATTTCTGATTTGGGGTTGTTGTTCCCATCCAACCTGGGGCAACCACAACTTGTGGACAACCAATTTCTGATTTGGGCTTGTTGTTCCCATCCAACCTGGGGCAACCACAACTTGTGGACAACCAATTTCTGATTTGGGGTTGTTTTCATCCAACCTGGGACAGCCACAACTTGTGGACAACCAATTTCTGATTTGGGGTTGTTGTTCCCATCCAACCTGGGGCAACCACAACTTATGGACAACCAGTTTCTGATTTGGGGTTGTTGTTCCCGTCCAACCTGGGGCAACCACGACTTATGGACAACCAGTTTCTGATTTGGGGTTGTTGTTTTCATCCAACCTGGGGCAGCCACAACTTGTGGACAACCAATTTCTGATTTGGGGTTGTTCTCATCCAACCTGGGACAACCACAACTTGTGGACAACCAATTTCTGATTTGGGGTTGTTGTTTTCATCCAACCTGGGGCAGCCACAACTTGTGGACAACCAATTTCTGATTTGGGGTTGTTTTTTTCCCCACAGGCCGCCTTACCCGAGGTGTTTCAGGCCACGATTCCAAGCTCTCAGCCGTGAGGAGCAACCCCAGCCTCCCCAGCCCTGCTAGCACCGTGAGATCCCTGAGCAGCAGCTCCCACAGCAGGACCAGCGTCCAGAAAAGGCCATGGAAATAAAAAATTGAGTATCCAGGTTTTGAGAATCCTGAGCAGTGCAGCCCCTTCGTGGTTTTTAGGAATCCTCAGGGAAAAAAGCAGCCGTGGTGAGAAATTGGCAGCTCGGGTAAGGCTGGGCAGCTGGAATGATGTTTCCTAGGAGCAGGAATGGCATCACTTGAGGTGCAGAGGTGATAGAACTGGTTTTGTAGGGGAGGGAGCAAACTGGTAGTAAAAGCTGGGACCAGTAGAAACTGTTCCACAAAGTTTTTAGTCCAGCTGAAGGAATTTGTGTCCCTAACATTCCCGGGCTGTGCCTGGAGCTTTGAGGGTGAACGGGCCACAAATCATCTGTGAGCACAAACTTTGGTGTTTTTAGCAGAGATAAAAAGCTTTCAGCGACTTGCCAGAAGTGAGAGAAGATCCTGGAAAGGTTTTTTTGGTTTCTTTTAAAATAAATTATGCTAATGAACAGAAGTATTTGTAGTAAAGATGGTTTTTATTGCCCAGTTGGTGCTGTGACAGTCGTGCTTGCTCGTGGACACTTTGTAAATAGTTGTGTCTTTTACAAGGTGAGCTGGAGGAGAATAACTGGAATTTTTTTTCCCAGTGACTCCTTTGCCAGAGGTTTTTTAGGAGTTTCTTTAAGGTTTAGGGTGTCTGAAGGGAAATTTGCTGCTGCTGCCTCACCAGGGTCCCTAAAACCCTGGAATCCAGGACTGAACAGGGTGAAGATTTCCTGGAGAATGAGTAGCACAGTTTTCCTTGAATTGGTGCTTCTGGATAACCTGGGAATCCTCTGATTTTCCTGAGCTGCCTGTGGACACTTTGGAGGTGATTTTAGAGGAATTCTGCTCCAGTTTTTCCACCTGGCATTGCAGAGCCTGGTCCTGCTTTGGTTATCGTGGTCTTGTGGGGTTTGTGTGTATTTTTGGATTCAGTGTTTTTCCCCCTTTTTGAAGCAGACAATCTTCAACACATCCCAAAACTCACTGGTGATTTTGGGATAATTCTGGTGAAAGGACAAAAAGTAGGAGAAATGGCACATGATTTCCAGTTTGGCAGCTTAGGACTCAACATCCCTGAGCACATTTATCTTTTATTGTGTCTCTGAGTGTGCAATCAGACCATGCTGATTGCAGGACTGGCAGGTTCAGTCTGATAAGGTCCTGCAGCTGTGGAAGTCGATTTTTTACAGCTCCATGAGCTCTTGGAAGTGTCATTTGCACTGGCTAAAATCCTGATTTTGCTATCCAGCTCTGGGAGATAATCCAGAATCCCTGGCTGCATGAAAACCTCCTGATGAAAGAGTCAGGCAAAACTGGCCTGAGTGGTTTGAGATCCTCCCAAATCCAAGGAATCAAAGCAAGGACTGGATGGACTTTCCCACCACCTCGGTGGATTTGTGTGGATTTGGACTCTTGGTGTTATTCGGAGCAGAGTCAAGCTCTGCAGAGGCTGAGAGGTTTAATTGTTTAATTTAATAAAATGTAAATTAGAGCATCTGCTTGGGTGATTTATTTGCAGCTTGGAGAGCTGTGGAGAGCCCTGGAAAAGCTGGGAGTGGGCAGGGGCTCATCTCCCCATTCCCTAGGGATTGCAGCAGGTGAGGAGGGATCACACAGAAAGGTTTGGGTGGGAAGGGACCTCAAAACCCATCAAGTTCCAACTCCTGGACACCTCCCACTATCCCAGGTTGGTCCAAGCCCCATCCAGCCTGGTCTGGAAAACTTCCAAGGATCCTGGGGCAGCCACAGCTGGAATTCCAGCCAGTGGGAAGCCATTCCCTGTGTCCTGTCCTTCCAGGCCTTGTCCCCAGTCCCTCTGCAGCTCTCCTGGAACCCCAATAAATCCTGCTGACCTCTTGTCCCAGAGCCCAATTCCCTTTCCATCCTCTGCCAGAGCAAAGGGAAAACCACCACCTCCCTTCCTTTTTGTTCCTGCTATTTTCATGCCCTTTCAACCAATTCCTTTTTCCAAGCCACTGGCCCAGCACACCCTGTTTGTGCTGGCACCAACTCCACCTCCGAAAGGGCTTTTCCACCCGATTTGGGAGAAAGGGAAAACACCCCACAGGCTTTTCTCATCCTTCTTCCCATTTATTTTATTGATTGATTGCCTCCTTCCCCCTCTCCAGCTGCTCCAGTATCCCAGCTCAGTACATGTTGTCCCTGGCGTGCTCCATGATGACCTTCAGCGCCAGCCAGGTCTCCTCGGCGGTGGGAACGATCTGCTTGGCGGGCAGCAGGAACCCGTAGCGCCCCGTATCCCGCAGCTCGAAGGTGAAGGAATATTTAATCCCCTGGTTGTAGGTCCAGTCGATGGTTCCTCCACTTGCTCTGTCTTTGTGGGAGGGGAAAAAAAAATGAGGGGGGATTTGGAGCCTCCATGGCTTTGTAGGGGAATTCCATGGGATATTTGGCTAATGTGAGGGATGGTTTGGGGGTTTTGGGGGTTTTGGGGTTTTGGGGATTTGGGGGTTGTCTCAGCACTTACAGATGGTGGTGATGATGCTGCCGTACTTGTACTTGGTGCCGTAGAGGGAGGACAGAGCAGCCACAGCCTTGGCAGAAACCTCGTGCTGGGGATACAGGGAAGGGGGAAAGATGAGCCAAAGAAAGGAAAAACCTGGGGGATGCACCTTTTTTCTGGGTGCAAGAAAAAAGCTCCTCCCAGCTTCCCAATGGATGCAGGACAAAGGTGGCTCCTCCTTGGAGCAGCAGAAGAGCTGCATCCCATCCCAACCCCTCAAACCACAAGTGCCTCACCAGTTCCTGCTGGTCTGGCACCGGGGTGTTGGTGTAGCCGTAGGGATAGAGCAGGAGCTGGGAATAGCTGTGGATGGAGACGAAAGCCTTGATGTTGCCATGGCTCTTCACGAAGTCCACAATGGATTTCACCTCAGGCTCCGAGTTGGGGTAGGGTCCATGGTACGTCTCAGTGCAGGGGTTTCCGCTGGCGCCGGCCTCTGCGGAGAAGAGGATGGTGAGAACACAGTGGGAATTTGGGGGCTTCCAAGCCCAGGAGGTTTTTTCCCACCCCTCAGTTCCTTGGTGGTGATCAAGGAATGCTCCTGGGGCTCTTTCTAGAGATTTGTGTGGTGACTCTCATTTGTTATCAAAGCCCTGGTGGAGCCCAAACCCTCGGCTCTGCCATGGAGAGAAAATCCCACCTCTTTCCCAGGGGACATCAGTGGATCTTTGAGCCAGAAACAGCTGGAGAGTGGAAATGCTCCACAGGGGACAAGGGGACAGCTCTGACCTCCAAAACCTGCGTCCCAGTTGCGGTTGGGGTCCACTCCGACACAGATGGAGCCCGAGTGCTTGGACCTGGTCTTGCGCCACAGGCGGTTCTGGAAGGGCAGAGCCACCTCAGCTGGGGCACCGGGCTGGAGCTCCACAACTTGTGGTGTTCTCCTTCCCATCCCATGGAAACGAGGGTGAGGAGGCTTTGCCCTCTCAGGGATGTGCAACACCCCAAATCCTGCTCCCCAACCCCATCCAGCATGGCTGTAGGAACCAGGGAGAGGAAACCCGGGGCGGTACCTTGGTCTGGGTGAAGGCAAAGCCGTCTGGGTTGGTGACAATCTCCAGGAAGATGTCCATCGTCTCCAGGATGGAGGCCACACCTTCGTTATTCGCGTGATCCTGGACGATCTAGAGAGGATGGAGGATTGGGGCTCCCTGTCCTCCCTGTGGGATCACCCAACTGGATCCCACAGGTCCCGAGGACCTTTTGGGGTGTGTCAGTACCTTCTTGGCAAACCAGACGCCGCTGGCCTGTGTCACCCACTCGCGGGAGTGGATCCCGGTGTCGATCCAGATGGCCGGGCGGTTGGTGCCCCCTGTGCTGAACTGGGAGAGCAGAGAGTTGGGGTTGGCTTTGTCCCTGTCACCACTTTCCCCTCCGGATCACCATCCCCAGATCCTCACCTTGAGCACGTAGAGGGGACGGTTCTCGGTCGAGCGGCCGATCTCCAGCTTGCTCACCAGGTTGGGGTTCTCAGCCACCAGCAAGTCCATGAAATTGTAGATCTGGGAACGAGGGATGTGGGGATCACTCCCAGCTCACCCCTTGCCCAAGACCAAACTTTTTCCCCCAAAATACCTCAAATTTTGTGCTTCCCCACCTCATCTATGGTGTGGTAGGCCTCGTAGTTGAAGGTGTTGGTGTTGAGCGGCAGCTGGCGGCTGCTGCGGAGCATCTCCATCTGCTCTTCATCCAGCAGGGCCTGTGGGACACGGGGCGGGATGAGCCTCCTTCCCACTGGATGGGATCCCACCTCTCCCCTGCCTCCCCACTGACCTGCACATCCTCGATCATGATGGAATAGGAGACCCCACTGGCCTCCAGGTGGGCTTTGACCGCCTGCACGCTGGGGAAGGGCACACGGATATCGACGGGGAGTCCAAGCCCGCGGGGAGCCAGCCAGAAATCCAGCTGGATGGGGAGAAATGGAGATAAGGGATCAGATCCTGCCTCTGGATGCACCCCCCTGCACCAGCCTGTCGTGCTTTTCAAGGCTTGGTTGCCATAATCCCACATCCAAGCCCATCCTTGCTTTGCTTGGGGGCTGTAAAACAAAGGCCATGGGCTGGGGGGGTGTCCCCAGAATCCACCTCCACACCCAGTACCTGCAGATGCTCCAGGTCCTGCAGCTCCTGCACCTTCTGCAGCTCCTCATCGCTCTGGGGGACGATGCGCAGCACCTGGTGCCTGTGGGGTCAGGGGGTGCTGGGGTGTGTGGGACAAGCTCCAGCCCCATTAGTCTGGCCTAACACCACCCCATCCATCCCCCCCATTCCAGGGATTTCCCCTGAGCTTTTTCCCTGTGCTCCCTCGGGACTGAACCAGCTCCTTCTGCCCCACCCAGTGCCACTATCCCCGTCCCAGTGCCACCATCCCCATCCCAGCCCTCCTACCCAACAAAGGTCTCAGTGCAGGTGGCCACTGCCACCAGGGCAGCCAGGAGCACGGGGAGCCTCATGGTCAGCAGGGACAGCCGGTCTCACATCCCAACAGCCCTCTGGGGCCTCTTAAATCCCATGGGATGGCAGCCCCAGCCCAGCCCCTCCAGCTGTCCCTTTTCCCAGAGCCCTGGGAAGGCTCTGGCTGCTGCTGGCCAAGGTCAGGCCTCACTGTCCCCATCCAGGCATTCCCAGTCCTGGCCAAACCCGTCCCAGGAACCAGCTGGGGAACATGGTGAGTCAGCTGCCAGCAAGGTGAGACCGGGAGGTGCCAAAATCCCACAGCCCCCAGCGCTGACTGAGGGGACGGAAAGGATCACTTTGGGTTGAGAATGCACGAAATGCAGATTTTCACTTGGGGCTTGGTGAGCTGGATCCCTAAACCACAGCAGTGGGGAAAGTGGTTTAAAATTTGGCAGAGGAAAGTGGTGTGAAGCTTGGCTCAGGACAGAGGTCAGAGCAGGTGACAGTCGTCCCAGGAGCCAAAAATAAACAGCAAATGCCTGGAAGCACCCTGCACCCATTGATGGCCCTGAAGGTGCCCCATATCCCTCCTTGCAGCCCCTTGGGAAGGGATGATGAAGCAAAGCTGCTCAAAACCCCACAAATTTGGGGTTGGTTGCCCAAAAAAACCCATCTCCTCCCATGCTGCCTGTTGGGTCCAAAGGAGGGGACTTTGAGCCAAAGTCAGGAGGAGAAAATCAACACCTGCAGGTCTGGGAGTCCTTTTCCACCCTTTCTTTTGGAGTTTAGCACGAAAAAAATGAGGGTGCCTGAAACCACTGAATCTCCATGAGGATTTATTGAGAGGAGGGAATGCTGTGGCAGGTGCAGGGGTCAGTATGGATGCTCCAGGACGTGGACCATGATGTCCAGGAGCGCCGGCCACGTCTCGGTGGCAGTGGGGATGATCTGGGAGCTGGGCAGGAGGAATCCGTAACGCCCCGAGTCCCTCAGCTCCAAGGTGAAGGAATATTTCACCCCGTTGTCATAGGCCCAGTCGATGGTGGTGCCTCCTGCCATGTCTGCAGGGAGAGGAGCCCAGATGGGAGCGCATTCCCCAGGGATTTGCTGCGGGATGAGGGAGGGACACTCACAGATGGTGTTGGCGATGCTGCCATAGGTGTATTTTGTCCCAAACACGGCGGCCAAGTCGTTCACGGCCTTCTTGGCCAGTTCGTTCTGCAAAGGAACCACCAAAAGTGGTGCATTGAGGGGATCTAGAGGCCATCATTCCCTGTCCCTTCTGCTCTAGGTTTTCCCAAAAACCCCTTAATTTTTGATGTTTGTGGTCCATCTCACAACCACCCTCCACCAGGACCCAGGTGCATGGGTTCAATATTCAGGTTGTGTCTAAGAAGAGGAGCAGGGAAGCTCCTGGGGGGGTCACAGCCCCATGTTTTGGGGCCATCTCACCATTTCCTGGTAGTCGGGTATGGGCGCCCTCCTGTATCCGTAGGGGAAGAGCAGCATCTGGGAGTAGCTGTGGATGGAGATGACAGATTTCACGTTCCCGTGGCCGCGGATGAAATCCACGATGGCTCTCACTTCCCTCTCAGAGTGGGGGTGAGGCCCACGATAGGTCTCAGAGCAGGGATTGCTGCTGGAGCTGGCACCTGGAGCAGGGGAAGGAGGAGATCCAGAGAGGATCCCTCAGGAAGGGTTTCCATCCCTGGGTTTCTCCACTCTAGCAGGAAATTTTGATGTTTTGAGGCACAAACCATGCCCGGTGTGGGCACCTGGTGGCTGAGGTCTCACCTCCAAAGCCAGCATCCCAGTTTCGGTTGGGATCCACTCCGACGCAGCGGGATCCAGCGTTGATGGACCTGGTCTTGCGCCACAGGCGGTTCTAGGAGCGCGCGGAGAGGAGACTGGAACAGGGATGTGAATCCCAACCCCTGCCCAAGCATCTCCAGGGAGCTCCACTCACCGTCCCACATGGGGAGGAACATCCCTCCCCACCCAAAAACCACAGACAGCTGTGGTTGGGGACAGCCCAACTGGGACAGGATCCCTCTGTGGTGCCCTGGCACTCACAGAGCTGTGGGTGAAGGCAAAGCCATCAGGGTTGGTGATAATCTCCAGGTAGATGTCCATGCTGTCCAGGATGGCTGTGACAGAGAGGTCTTGCCCATATTCATTGGCAATCTGTGCATGGAGAGGAGCAGGAGCTGCCCCGGTGCCCCTCAGAGACGAGGGATGGGATGGATGCAGGGTAAGAATTGGAGTCCCACGTCCCAGGTGATCCCAAGGTCACCTGGTTGGCCGTCCAGACACCGGTGGCCTGGGTGATCCATTCCCGCGAGTGGATGCCAGTGTCTATCCAGATGGCCGGACGGTTCGATCCCCCAGTGCTGAACTGCGTGGAATCACGGGATCATTGAGGTTGGAAAAACCCTTCAGGATCATGGAATCCAACCTGTGCCCCATCTCCACCTTGTCCCCAGCCCAGGGCCCTGAGTGCCACATCCAGATGTTCCTCGGACACCTCCAGGAATGGGGACTCCAAACCTCCCTAGGCAGCCCTTTCCAAGGCCTGACCACCCTTTCCATGAGGAAATTCCTGCTGATGTCCTCCCTGAGTCTCTCCTGGCACAACTTCTCATCCTGAGGGGGGATTTTCAAGGCGAGGCTGTCCCAGGACCCACCTTCAGCACGTACAGGGGCCGGTTCTCGTAGCTCTGCCCGATCTGGATCTTGCTGACGAGGTTGGGATAATCCTCCACCAGAACATCCATCCAGTCATAGATCTGGAAGGAGGAGCTGCTGGGTCATGAGGCTCAGCCTGGTTCTCACCTTTTGGTTTTGAGGGTATCCAGCACCAAATGCAAAAGGCAGAGCTTCCCTGAGGAAGATCTGGTGCTTTCTTGGAGACCTGGGACTTCCCTGGGGAAGACCTCGTGCTTCCCTGGAGAACAGGAGGTGGCTGGGGCTCTGTGTGAGCAGGGAAAGGCACATCACAAGGTTCTTGGAAAAGCAGAAGGAATGGTGAGGGGAAAAGCTCTGAGATCCCTCAACACCATCACAGCCCCCACCAGTCCCAAACTGGGCTCCAAGGACCCCCAAAGTGAAGCTGAAAACGTCTTCCACAGGGTGGGAGACTCCAGGAGTGGCCACGCTGGATGTAGAAAGTTTCCCAGTCTCCCATCTCAGCTAAAACCCCCAGCAGGGATGAGAAATGTGTCCCAGGGAGGTCTCACCTGTCACCAAGAATTCACCACGACCGTCACATGGGTGTGACCCCAGTGTGACCCCAGCAGGACAAAGCCAATGCTCTGCAGAGAAAGGTACCTCATCTATCGTGTGGTAGGAGGCAAAATCGAACGTCCTGGAGCTTCTCTTTACCCTCCTAGACCTCCTCATGCTTTCCTTTTCTTCATCCAGTAATACCTGGTTAGGAGGCAAAAAAAAAAAAAAAAAACCACCAAAAAACCCCAAACAAAACAAACAAAAAAAAAACCCTGAGATCAAAAAGGCTGGAAGGAGCAGGGGGTTGGATTTTTCCTCCATCTCTTGATTTGCAGCTTTTTGGACTTTTCCTCAGGGCTGAGCTGCAGGAGCTCAAACTGTTCCCTTCATAGCCATTACCTGCACGTCCTCGATCATGATGCTGTAGGAAAAATCATGGGAATCCAGGAGTTCTTTGACTCCTTGGAGGTTGGGGAAGGGCACCCGCAGGTCCACGGGGTGACCAGGGGTGTTGGGGTGGCGCCAGAAGTCCACCTGGGAAGAAGAAGTTGAGCTGAAAGGGAGAACTCGGCCCCACCCTGTGCTGGTGCTCATCCACTGAGCTCCCCAGCACCTCCAGGGGGCTCAGGAGTTTCCATGAAGGATCTAAAAAAGGTTTTTGGACAAATTTTGGGCCACAGATGGATGTCTGGATAGGGACCTACAGAAATGCTTCAGCCCAAGTTGTTTGAGTATTTGTGGGATGTTCCCAGTTCATCCGAAACAGGAGCTCTGAGCTCAAGGAGCCCCAGGTTAAATTCATATTTATGTGGTTCTGAATGATACATCTCCAAAATGGGGAGGGAAAAGGGTGGGATGGCAAAGGAAAGAGGGAGCCCTGGATTGACCAGGGGGTGCTCAGGACCCCTCAGAGCTCACCTGCAGCTCCTCCTGCTCACCCAGCATCCTGAGCAGGACGATCTGCTCCTCACTCCTGGCAGTGACACGCAGGACCTGGTCCCTGCAGGAAGGCAGAGGGATCACAGGGAGAGAACTCTGAGCTTGGGGGGAGGCTGGGGAAGCTCCACACCCCCTCAGAAGGTTGGAAAATGCATCACTTGTTGGTGTTGAGAGAAAAAAAAATGCAGGTTCAGAGCAGCCATGATGGGGAAAGAGCAAGTGCTGGAGAGCCTGAGGTGATCTCCAGCCTTGTTTTGTCAGCTCCCGAGGTGTTGGGGATATCTCACATGGGTATGTTCTATATCTATGGATGTATTCCCTAGCAGAGGTCCCAGTCCAGCCCAGCTGGGCTTCCCAAGGACGGGCACAGCCCCTGGAGAGGAGGAAATGTTCTGTGGGAGAGAGGTTTTCTCACCTTGGATCAATCCTTTACCTCCAACCTCTCCTGTTGGGCAGTGCTTAAAGCCGCTCCCCAAATGGCACAAAATTCCTTCACCTTTCTCCTTTCCTACCTTTCATCCTCTTATCTCCTTTTTTTTTTATCAGTTTAACCGCTCCCCAAGGTGATAACAATTTCCATTTGCCCATTCCATGCTCAGGGGACTCAGGCAGGCATTCAATCCTTGTGATTTTTCCAAAATCAGGGAGCAGCCCTGGCATTCCCTGGACATTCTTGGCTTGCAGCTGCTGGGATCCCTCCCTGGAGGAGAGTGATGGGATCCTGGATGGATCCCTCAACCACAGCGTCATGGCCAAGGAGGAAGGAAAGGAGGAAGAAAGGGAGGAAGGCAGGAAAGCAGGAAGGAAGGTGGGTTGGTCACATCACAGAATATCCTGAGCTGGAAGAAGCCCATGAGGATTAAATCCAACTCCAGGCTCCCCAACAATCCCACCCTGTCCTTGGGAGCATCATCCAAACACTCCTGGAGCTCTGGCAGCCTTGGGAATGTGACCATTCCCTGGGGAGCCTGGGCAGTGCCCAGCAGCCTCTAGATGAGGAACTTTTCCTGATATCCAACCAAAACCCCCCTGGCACAGCTCCATCTGTTCCCTGGGTCCTGTCCCTGGTCATGAGCTCACCAGCTCTGGCTCCAGCTGGTGGGATGTCCAGCATCCTGGGGGTACATTTTTATGGATAGGTTTTCCCTACTCCGAACACAGAATTCCCACTTTCTCTACAAGTTACTTCTCGTTGCCAGTCCATTCATTCAGGTCTTTCTGGAAATGGGTTGGAGGCTTTGGGGGTTTGGGGTTGTCCTGACCACCTCCCCTACATCCCATGTCCCCTTCTCAGCCTCATTGCTGCACTGGACTGTGCTGTTCTTATCTCCACAAGCTACAGCTGGGATGTTTGTCCTGGAAAAGTGCTGCCCTCCCTCCACAGGGCCCCTTCTCCAGCCACATCTTGTTCTTTCCCATGGCGTGTTGCTGCCAGAAATCTTTGGTCATTCCCAGCAATCCTTGGGTTTTATTCCCGACAATCCTTGGATGGCTCCGCAGCCATCACATCTGAGCCCTACACACCATCCCCCTGATCCTGGCAAAGCTTGGAGTGATGCCCTCAGCGTTCAGAAATTCCCTAATTTCTACCTGCTGCGTGCTCCAAACCTCCCTCCAAACCTGGGCCGAGACCAAACCTTTCCTAGATGGGGAAAAATCCCTTTTGGATTTCCATCCTTTGGGATGTCGCCCTTTTGGCTGACCCTGAAGGAGAGTGGTGGGGATGGGCCTCTCTCACCTGGATCCCCATCCCAGCTGTGGCGTCCCACCGCCCCCTGCTCCAGCAGGACTCACCCCACGAAGAGCTGCTCGCTGCTGGTGACCCCCAGGAGGGTGAGGAAGACCAGGAGGGTCTCCATGGTGGGTGGGAGCAGATCCAGAGCCTCGAGGAAGGACAGAATCCCCTTGGTGACCGGGGACCCTCCCAGAGCTCCTCAGCGGGGCCGCATCCGCCGTCCCCGCGGCGTCGGCAGCGACAAACAGAGCAGGCAGGAAGGGCTCCCGCGAGCCCAAATGTTTGCTTTATTTGGCAAAGTCAACACAAGAGCAGCCAAATTAGGGAGGATCTGATAACGTCTCCCTCGGTGAGCGCGTCCTGGACGAGTGTCCGTGCTCCCAGCTCGGGAGCTGCCGTGGGCACGGGCGGCTCCCAACCCACGGGCGTGGGGCGCTGGGGACGGCGTGGTCACAGGAGCCCCAAAACCACCAGCAAACAGCTCTTTGTTTCCACCAATTTCTTCGTGACACATTGCTATGAGTAAGTCAATCCTAATTACCATTAGTAATGCATGTGTAATGACAAGCTACTACCAAGTTACTTGCAGAAAAAGCAAGCGTTTGTACGTGGGCTTATTTATGATGAATTAGTTTATGCATACGTGTATACACACAAATATATATATATATATATATATATATATATATATAATGCAAAATACATTATTCAAATCATTCATCAAACCATTCCCAGGAGTGGGGCCACTGGATGAAATGAAATCTCACTTCAGAGCTGATGGAAGTCGTGGAGCTCAGAGGTGCACAAGGAACGTTCACCTGCGGTAATGCTCAGACAGAAAGGCTCATTTTGGGGTAGAAAATGAATTATTTTTATGTTTTCGGTGTAAGCAGTGGCTCTGGAGCAGCTGTCACCGACTGGGACTATCCCAGGAGGTCAGTTTGTCAGAGGTGTCTTTGTTCCCCAGTTAAAGCAGCGTCTTTGTTCTGCAGGTTACAGCAGGGCCTTTGTTGGGCCTTATCTGCGCTGCCCCTGAGCTCCCACCGCGCTTGTCAGGGATGCTCCGGGTTCCTGGGCTGTGTTCCCAGGCTGGCAGGCACCTCCCAGGGCAGGTTTGTACAGCTGACATCCTCTGTCCACGTTTTTCTCCATTAAATCTGGGGGATTCTGGCTGCACTGAGGGCAGGAGGTGCTGTGGGAAAGGTGCCGGGCTCTGTCGGGGCTTTGCGGTGTAGAACAAGTGCTGTTGGTGAGGTGGTTCCAGGATCCTCCTCGAGGCAGGATCGTGGTGGGAAGGGACCATGGGAAGTCTGTATCCAATGCCTGGATGAAGCATGGTCAGCTCTGGGGACCCCCCCCAGGTTCCTCCTGGTTGGATCTTGGAGTCCTCCAGAGATGGAGGCCGCACAGCCCCACTGGCACCAGGTCCTGCTGCTTTGTCCTCCTGGTGAAAAGCATTTCCTGACGTCCCTCCTGGCTCTCCTTCATTCCAGCTGGTGCCATTGTCTCTCCCATCATTGTCTGCTGAAGAGCTTGGCTCTGTTTCCTCAATAATCTCCTTTGGGATGGGAAGGTCCCTGTTAGGTCCCTCCACCCCACACCTGTGTCATCTCCTGCCCATCTCCCCTCATCCCATGGCTCACACCCTCCTGTTCCTCTGGGTGGCATACACTGCTCTGACTCCAGATCTGTCTGGAGTCAGGGTTCCAGACCTGGATGAGCTCTCCTCACACCAGGCACTTCAAGAGGAGGAGATAGGAGGCCCCAAGCCTTGGTTGGAATGAGCTTCCAAGCCAGGACAAGGTCACAAGCTCAGGCTCTGCAGTTCCTGCTCTGGAGACAAGAGCTCATCCAGGTCCAAGAGCCAACTGTGTGCCCTGCCCCTGGGATTTACCACCAGTGGTTTGAAATCACCGGGCAGGGGATGGGATTTTGGAAAGCTGGGTTGGTTTGGGAAGCAGGCAGGTGCCACTGGATAAGGCCATGAGCAGAGGGGCCAGGACACTGGCTGCCCCAAGCTTGGGTTTGCTTTCCAAAAACACCCAAATCCTGGGGAACTTCCCACTGCCTCAGCTGCACCTTCCCCTTTCCCCCTTGCAGCAGCTCCGTGCCCCCGAGTCCGCAGGGTTTTATCGGCCACATCAGCGCTGTTTGCTCTCCTGCCAGGCTCCCGAGGGTGAGTAACTCACCAGCTGCTGGGGGGTCACAAGACACCAAGATAAACCTGTTAGACTCGATAATCACCACAGCAGCAGCAGCAGCAGCCACTGCTAATCGCTGATCCTTCAGGGCCTCCTGAGCTCTTTGCTCTTAATCCCCAAGAAATCTGCGGGATGAACAATGGAACAACGAGGGGCTCCTGAGGGTCTGGGTGCTGGACCAGGGGAGGTGTCCTCCCATCTCCATCTTCCCTCCAACCACGTCCACTGGGAACCACGTGTGGGAGGGAGAAAAGGGGCAGCCAAATAGATGGGGGTGTACATTTGAGGACAGTGGTTGGGGGCCTGGCAAGGTCCTGAAGCTCGTTAAGGGAAATTAAATTCTTTTAATCAGTTCCATAGCCTGGATTATGCTGGTGTAACAGCAGGGCCTCTGCACCAGCCCCTTCAGTCTGGAGAAGACAAGGTTCCAAGGAGAGCTCAGGGCCCCTGCCAGGTCCCTAAAGGGGCTCCAGGAGAGCTGCAGAGGGACTGGGGACAAGGCCTGGAGGGACAGGACACAGGGAATGGCTTCCCAGTGCCAGAGTGCAGGGATGGATGGGATCTTGGCAAGGATTTCCTGCCTGGGCTGGAACTGCCAGAGCACCTGTGGCTGCCCCTGGATCCCTGGAATGTCCAAGGCCAGGCTGGACATTGGGGCTTGGAGCATCCTGGGACAGTGGAAGATGTCCCTGCCACGGCAGGGGTGGCACTGGATGCATGGGCAGGGAGGGTTGTGTCCCAAAATCTCCTCAGGGATGTGTCACACACAAGGAACTGGACACACGTCAAACACCGTGGGGGGGATGCACAGGGGATTTATTCAGTCATTTTTATCATTCCAGCCATCACAGCACACGGAGGATTGATAAGCTGGTGCTGCAGAGAGCTGACTCCCAGCCCAGCTCTCAGGAGGACTTGTCCCTCACATGCTCCATGATTCTCTTCAGGCCCAGCCAGGTCTCCTTGGCAGCAGGGATGATCTGGTTGGCGGGCAGCAGGAAGCCGTAGCGCCCCGTGTCCCTCAGCTCGAAGGCAAAGGAGTATTTGATCCCATTGTCGTAGCTCCAGTCAATGCTGCCTCCACTGGCTTGGTCTGCAAGGGAAAGGGAGATGATCCAGAGGGGTGAGCAGAGGAATGGTGGGGTTCTGTTGTCCTGCTGTTTGTATTTTGGGGGAGAAGGATGAGGTTTGGCTGGGAACGCTCCGGTGCAATGTGTGACCGGTGGTGTCACTGCACAGGAGCGTTGTGGCTTCCACTGAGGGACAGACCCTGAGGGAGGGACAGGGATTGGTGTCCTGGGAGAGCCCCTAAAAGCTCTGAGTGGCCAAATACTCACAGATGGTCTTGCAAATGGTGCCCACTTGAAAGCTGGTGCCATAGAGGGAGCGGATGGAACTGGCAGCAGCTCTTCCCAGAGATTCCTGGAGGGGAGAAGAAGAAGGGGAAGTCAGGAAGCAGCCACACTTCCTGAGATTAAACATTGGGATTTCACCAGAAATCTCCAAACTGCTCTGGAGATGATTCACACCAACAGCAGTCACAGCTTCCACAGCATTTCTGGGAGGTGCCACTGCAGGTGAGTTAACTTCCAGCACATTCTGTAAGTGTTCATCCAGTGTTTCTCTCACTGGCTTGTCAAGGGAAGGCTCAACAGATACCAGAAATTCCCAAGGCATCTCCCAATACTCCAACATCAACTTGGTGCTCACTTCAACTGCATAATGGGGATTGGATGGAAAACAGAGCTGGGTTCTTTGTGAGGGAGGGGAAAAGGCAACAAATTGCCACAGGAAAACTGCAGTTAGGGCAAAACAAAATCCCCTTGAGAGGAAGGAAACTTTGGGATGAGCTTGGAAAACGCTGTGGAATTCTTCTTTAGAAATAGCAAAACAAATCAAAACAATCCAAACTCAGACAGAAATTGGCTCTGACTCCAAAGCCCTTTCAGCACAGGGTCAGAACAGAGACCTCCAGAGGTCTCTCCCATTGGATTTATGGTTGTGAGATCCACATTGCCTCAGAGATATTATTCCAGCTGCGATGCTGTCATGAAGGAAGAGTACGGAAAGTACGGAAAGGCAGCTGGACAGAAGAGAAAAAGGGAAAGCCAAGTCCTTCTGTCTCACCAGCTCAGCATAATCATCTGGCCTGGTGCATTTGTATCCATAGGGATACATCAGGAGCTGGGAATAACTGTGGAGGGTCAGGAAGGCCTTGAAGTTTCCATGATTCTTGATGAAGTCAACAACAGATTTCACTTCCACCTCGGAGTTGGCGCTGGGCCCGTGGTAGGAGTCGGAGCAAGGTTTGTTACTGGCTCCAGGACCTGGTGGTGCAAGGAGGGAACAAAACCTGTGAGGAGTGGAATTCCTGGGAGGTCAGGGCAGACCCACACAAAGCTGGGCTTTCCTAAGGACAGGGCTGCAGCCAAAGCAAGGCCTTAAACGCTGATAAACGCTCAAACAGCAGCGACAGAGTGTGAATGTTCAAGGGATGGACTTTCAGATGATGCAACCTGGAAGAGGTTGCCCAGAAACCCAGAAATCCACATTCCTGGGGGTATTCTGTGGTTGGATGGGGCTTGGAACAACCTGGGGTAGTGGAAGGTGTCTTTGCCCATGGCAGAGGGTGGAACTAAATAATATTTTGGGTCCTTCCAACCCAAACCATTCTGTGATTCCATAAGTCCATGATGCTGCCTCATCCTGTGCTCAAGGTGATTAATCCCCTTTGTAAAGGCAGCTGCTGGTTCTGTGTAACAGGACCCAAAACCCAGAAGCTTTATCCCTACCTCCAAAACCTGCATCCCAGTTCCTGTTGGGATCAACTCCGACGCAGACGCTGCCGGGAATCTTGGAGCGGGTTTTCCTCCACATGCGATTCTACAACAGAGAAACACTTCAGAAGGGAGAAAAATCCATGTGCTGGCACCAAAACTGCTCCCAAGAAGAGCTGCCATCCATGAGGGATTGATCCTAGGCAAGATCCTAAGAGTATTTTGGACTGGCACGATGGGCCAAGGGTCAAAAATCAAACTTATTTACTGAAACTGGGGTATTTACAGGGCGTTGGGTTAGACAAGCAATGAGGATCTTTGTCTGCCCAACTCTTTGGTAACTCCTCTCACAGCATTAAGATTTTCTGAGCCCACTTCCCTCATGTTGATTATTTCCTTGGGAGAGCCAGGAATCTCACTGAGCTCAGAGGGAGAGCTGACCCACCGAGGTGTGAGTGTACACAAATCCATCAGGGTTGGCGACTGGCAGCAGGAAAAGATCCATCTTGTCCAGCAGGGAGGTGATGGAAGCATCAGTTCCATAGTCAGAGGCAATCTAGGCAGAGACAGAGCACACCCTGCTTAGCAGAGTCATTCCTTCCCAAATGTTCATTCCCTCATTGATTGGGACAGAGGAAAGGCTGGATTTTGGGGCAGGGAAATAAGGAACATCCATTATCTGCTGGCTGTAGCTGTTCCTTTTATACATGGAGTGAGCAGTGACTCTGTTTTATTATTTTATTCTGAAGATAGGAAGTCTTTAGAATAAAATGGAAGAGGACAACAAAGCGTTCTCCTCCCTGTCCCAGAGGACAGGCCAAGGCTGGCACTAAGACTGAGGTGGAATAGCCAGGTTGGGAATTCTCAACTGAGCTGCACTGACAGAATCCAAGGAGCTTTTGGGACTAAAGTGTTGACGTGGCTTTTGGGGATGGTTCTGTGCAGGGCCAGGAGTTGGACTCCAGAATCCTTATGGGTCCCTTCCAGCTCAGCTTATTCTGTGATCCGGCGACTTCTCTGGTGGCTCAGCCATTTCCAGCAGGATTTAAATCCTCATTTATAGAGAGCTGGAGGTCTGGGCATTTTGTGGAAGGAAACCAACCCCACTGCATTTTTTTGGGCTAGCAGAACAAAGCAACAAAATCATCTCCAAGTCTTTTGTTATTTGTGTAACAATTTCACCTGAACCACTACATTTTGTCTGCCTAAACCCAGCTGTTCTAACAGGACAGAGTTTCCCAATTCCAGGTCGAGGGAACCTCAGGGACTCAGCTGCTTTTGGGAGGTGAGCTAACTGAACACACAGAGGGCTGAGATGCTCTGAAACAGCAGGAAACATTCCCAAGACAAGCCAAAAGATGAATGCCAGCTGCAGGAACCTTGTTGGCGATCCACAGGGCGCTGGCCTGGGTGACCCACTCGCGGGAATGGATGCCGGCGTCGAGCCAGATGGCCGGGCGGTTGGAGCCTCCGGTGCTGAACTGGGAAATCAAACAGGAACATTTCAAACTCTGACACCTCTCAGTCAAGGACATCCCATAACAGACTGGGGTGCTCTGGGCTGTGTTGTATAAGAAATGGGCGGCAATGGGGTTCGAGGAGAGATTTCCGGAGCCTGGGATGCTCTTAGGGCACGTGGTTTATTGGCCATGGTTTATTGGCCATGGTTTATTGGTCGTGGGGACAGGCAACCTGAGCAGCACCGGCTGAAGCGTGGTCTTCCAGAGATCAGGAGGAAGCAATGGGAAAGGAAGGGAGCAGCAGAAGGGAATTTCCTGTTACATTACATTTTATCCCTTTCTATGCCAAATATTCTGGTCAGCACCAACCAACCAGTACAGGATACAAAACCTACAGAATTTACATACAGCCTATGAGAACTGTTACATTACCATACTACTCTACATACTAAAAACCTGGAAAACTACTTTTTTCCTGCTACCTGGCAGGGCCCCTTTGGCATCCCTTTGTCTGGGGAGGAGTATTGCTCAATCAACCAGGGTCCTGGTCCTCAGCTAACTCAATCACCATCTTCCTGCTTAGCATTCTATAGCTCAAATCTTGCTTTTAACTCAATCTCTCTTGCAGGTTTTACACTCTTAGAATCTTTCACCAATAAATCATCTCTGCAGGGCCTTCCTGCTTCATCCTCCCCAACAGTGTTGTCTGTCATTCCTCCCTGTGGACACGTTCCGTGACGTTTCTTACCTTCAGGACGTACAGAGGCCGCTTCTCGTAGGATTGCCCGATCTGGATCTTTTCCACAAAGCTGTACTCAGATGCCAGGTGGTCCAGTTCTTCATTGATCTGAAATGAAAGGTGACGAGGCCATTGACATCATATTTGAGGACATTCATGTCATATTTACGTGTTCTACCATTCCTTCCAGAGGATCTTGGGCTGATTCAGGCTGGAAAGCTCATCCCATTCCACCCTCCTGCCACAGGCAGGGACACCTTCCACTACCCCAGGTTGCTCCAACCTGGCCTTGGACACTCCCATGGATGGGGAAGCCACAGCTTTTCTGGGCAAAACGTTCTTTATTTCCCCAATTTCAAGATCCCTTTATTTCTCTTTCTTTTGAAGGAGGGGTTTTGACAGAGCCTGCAGGAAGAGTTTATGGAATTTTGATCAACACTGTTGGGGACAGCGCTGGCTGATTGTTCTGAGCACAAAATTAATGCTGCGAAAAACAAACCCACGTGCCAGAAAAAGCTGCAAGGACATTTTAGATCCTAACATAGGATGTTGGATTGAAGACAGCGTGCAAAAAGACCAGAAAAAAATCAGAATGTTCCTCCCCTGAGGTACTCACATCCTCCAGAGTGTGGTAAGCACCAAAGTCGAAGCTGCTGCTGCGCTGCCTTTGGGCACTCTCGGCCATGTCTTGCTTTTCTTTGTCCAGAACATCCTAAAATAACATTCAAATGGTGAGAAGTGTCTGCTCCACTTGCTAGAAGACAAATAAATGAAAAGGCAGTGAGTCGATGATGGTTTAGATGCCCTTTGGGGATCACTGCTCATGAGGAAATGTCAGATTAGTGCCCAAATGGGTGATTTTTATCCATAACTACTCTCAGCAGAGTTTAGTGAATGATGAGTAACTTCAGAGTTGGGATTCCCAAATGTCTGAGGCCAAAAGTCCACATGGAACTCCTCAGGGGTTGTCAGAAGAGCCCTGTGGAGTTTATTGATGTCACTGCTCAGAGAACCCCGACAGCAATCCATGGATTGTCTTCGAGGAATCATCCACAACCTACCAAAATAAGGGGGGGAATCCCACAGAAAACAGAGTGTGGAAAAGTGGGAGCGAGGCCAAATTGTGAAGCAGTGTTTCCAAAAGAGGTAAGAAATAAGTGCCAGTGGCACTGCCCACCTGCAGGTCTTCGATCAGGATGGAATACTCAATCCCCTGGGATTCCAGGAAGGCTTTCACTGACTGGACACTGGCAGCAGGAATTCTCACATCCACGGGGAGGGCAGGGGCAGAGGGGTTGATCCAGAAATCCAGCTGGAGAGAGAAAGGAAAATGGATTTGGTTTGGGGAAGGCATCCTGCAAGCAGTTCTTGCAGAGTTTTAGAAATGCTGATTTCTCCCAGCTCCAACAGCCCCTGCAGAGAGGAGCCCTGGAATGCTCTGTTCTCTGTGGCCTCACCACAACCTTGTATCAGTTCTTGTGATAAACTCAATGAAATAAGAAATACCAAAGGGCTTGAGTCCCTTTTTTCATTGACTTCTAGGCTTTGGTCACAAAAACAAGAGGAAATTTTAGTTGTCTCCAATGATTATTTTATTATTCTCCCTTTTCCTAGAAATAATTTCAAGAAAAACTCTGTACTCCAGTCTTGGGTAACATGAAACCCATTGGTTTAATTTCTCCTTTTATTTCTCCTTTGGTAGGACTTTTCTAAATTTTAATTTCTAAATTACTCATATAATATTTTTTTTAAGCCAGTGATTTGAGAAAGTGATGTTAAAAATTCTCACCAATGGCAATAAGAACAGTAATAACCTGGAATTTTACAGTGTGTTTTCCTGTGTAGACCAACTAATAAATTCCTTCCGTAACTCTGGGAGACAAAACATTGCCATTCCCACTGGAAAAACAAGTTTTTCAACACTGAGATTAAGATCAAAACAATTCAAATACGATGCAAACCCAGTAGGGGGAAAAAAAAAAATCAGTTCTGGCCATCCTAAACGCTGAGCTGGTACTCGAACTTGCAGGTCAAATTTAAAGTGTTGAGAGAGTAAATTTATTTAAGGCAGCTGCCCCAAGGTGATGGGAACCTTCCAAACGAGATGCAGATTCACACCCTGACCCGTTGTGAATGAGATGCAAATCCTGCCCCGTGTGAAATGTTCCAAAACGCCTCCCTGGCCATCACCCACCTCCAGGTGTTCCAGCGATTCCAAAAGCTGCAGCTGCTTGACCTCCTCCTCATTTTTGGTCTTGATTCGGAGAACCTGGTGCCTGCAATAAATCAGTGTCTTCAGAAGCAGTCCGGGTGAACCGGTTCGTTCCTGGGATCGCTAATTCTGTGTTAATTGTGCCTTAATTGCTCCTTTAATCTCTGGATTTGGTGTCACCCGAGAGTTCAACCAACAACCCGCACTTTCCTCCTAAACCAGACAACGCGGGTGAGCTTTAAATCACAAGGACCAATCCCTCCATCTACTTCTTGGCAGCAACTTGTGGGGAAAAAAAAAAAAAAAAAAAAAAAAAAAAAGTTGAGTCGGGGAAGGATCAAAAGTTTGGGGAGCAAAAATTAAACGTGGGGTTCGTTTCACCTTCCTGCGGTTTACTCAGAGACTGCTGACACCCTGCCGGTGTTGTCAGAGGCTCGCACCATTCCAGGCGGGATGAATCAGCCTCTGGAAGAGCCTCACTCCACCGGCTGGGGTGATCAACTCATCAGCTGGGAGCACAGCCCAGGGACAGCACGATTGGAAACATTTTTAAGTTGGAAATGAGGCGAAAACGGCACACGAGCTCAGTCTGGGAAGGGACTCGTTTACACCGCGTTTACACCGTGTTTACACCAGGTTTACACCGCATTTACACCGCGTTTACACCGCGTTTACACCAGGTTTACACCACGATCCTCTCCCTGGCCAGCGGGGAGGGGAGGATTTTGTTGAACCACGTTAAATCAGCTCTGAAGGCAATTTTCCACATCAATAATTACTGGATTCTCCATCGCCGTAAGCTTTATCTCAGGATTGGATTCTGCCGTGAGTGAAGTGAACCACAGCTGCTGAGGAATGGATTCACAAGAATTCACTTCAGGGTGAAGTGATCAAAACAGATCAAAATAAAGCCCTTCCTGGCTTTACAAATCCCTGAGTTTCAGGACATTCTTCATATTATTAGGAATATATTCTTAAATTATTATTTTTAGTCTTAATCCTTAAGCCTTTGTACACAGATTTTCTCACTGGAATCTAGTGCTGACTTATTGCACCTCAGCATTTATCCAGTAGGGTTTTACAATCTTTAATTATTAAGGCTCTTCCACGGTCAGTGAGGCCGTGAGGATAATTTGTGCAATGCAAGGTGAAGACAACAAACCCAGTCCCTCCAGGAAAAGATCTCTACTCCCTCAACTTAAACAAACTTTAGAATGTGATGGTTGGAAATCAGGATTTGAAATGCTTAGAAAGGCAGGAAGAAAGAGAAATAAACTTGGGGGGAAAAAAAGGGAAAATGGTGAACTTTGTGATCTGAGGGCAGGTTCTGGTCGTTCAGCTCAAGCCAAAATCAAGCCTTGGATGAGTAGGAATTGAGGATCTCCACTCTACAGCTGGACCCTTCTCCTTAGAAAGCCCAAAAGGGAGTAAAGAAAGGTTCCCCCAAACACCAGAGCGGCAAAGCAACAAGAACAATCAGTCACAAAGATGTGCCCTAAGCAGATTTTGTGAAGTTGAAAACCAACAAGCCCTCAATGAAAGGTTTCCCACAGAAGTGTCACTCACCCAACGAAGGTTTCCAGGCACAGGGAAGCCCCGATGAGGGCGCCGAAAATCAAAATCAGCTTCATGTTTGCTGGGAGTTCAGCTGGGCCTGGCCAAGGGGAATTTATACACAGCTTTATTTTTCAGGTCAAACACATCTGATAGAACCTATCACTCCATGTGATCAAGTTCTCACATTTATCAGAGCCTTCAAGGCAACCAGCAGGCAAAGAGGCCGATTTCACCACCAAAAAAAAAAAAATATTTTCCACTGACACATCCAGACCAGGGGAGGGGGAGGAGTCGGTTCCAGAGCTCTGACCACAAAAATGTGTGTGTCCTTTCGTGTGTTTTTCAGGGCAGAGCAAAACAGGGACAGACTGAACTCATCCCAGCTCTCACTGGGGGTCAGGAGCTCTGCCAGCCCACTCTTGGTCGTGGGGATTCCGAGTTGTCCATTCCTTGTCCCAAAGGATATTTTGGGTAGTTGTTATCCACGTGGGAGAGCAGGCTCCTGCTTGAGTTTTGGGAATAAACTCCCGTGGGAACACTCAGCTGTGGCTGTCCCACAATTGCAGGTAGGGCTGCTGGAGAAACTTTTATTGGGGTTTTTTTTTTTTAAATTTGTTTATCCAAATAAAAAATGTTTCTGAGGGACAGCAAGGAGCTGACCCTGCTGTGACACCTGGGGACAAGACACAAGGGAGAAATTCAGCTGCTCAATCCACCTCAGCAGAGGAAAGGAATTCCCTGAAGAAATTTATAATAAAGATCTCAGTTGTGTCACTCAGCACCTCCCTGAGGAGTCTCCTCTCACCTCCATTCCCACCCTACACCTCCACAGGTGTCTGTTGTGTTCACACCTCCAAGCAAGTCTTTTGTCTTGTGTTTTTGGGAGCAAAGGGAGCCTCGGGCAGGGATTAGTCCTGGTTTGGTCTGTAGGATTGAGTCATCTCGTAACTGCTGTGTCTTGGGGGCACCCAGGAGAACGTGCTCTGGTCTCTAAGGTTTAACCAAACCCAGTCCCTGCAGAAAAAAGATCTCCACTCCCTCAAACTTAAACCAAATAACAAAAAATTTATCCTATGAGACAGGAACCATCACAGGAATTTCCTGCTCCTAGAACTACAGCAACTCTGGTGGCAGTCAAACCCCACCTGCAGCTTCCAGACTCCCAATATTTCATAAGGAATCAGCTGACTGTCCACACCACCCACCACGGGTCACTCTTTGAAAACAGGAAGGAGGGATTTAATCTAGGGTAAAATTAGAGCTTGTTTCATTACTCATGCTCCATCCCACATGGATTTTAAGGGCTGCCAAGAGACCCTGCCAAACCTGACGTCAGGATCCAAAGTATCCCAACAAGCTCTGAGTGCCCTGATCAGCGTCCTCTGGGGCCTCCACCCACTGCATTTCAGTAGCTGCATCTAAATCCAAATCTTGGACTCACTCCTCATCCCCTGGAGGGACTACAGGGCCCCCAGCAATGACCTCCTGCTGTAGCCATGAGGTCCTAAAGGCTTTGGAGATAAGCCCTGAGCCACGAGCATCCATGAAATTGGAAAGAATCCAGAGGAGTCCCAGAGCTGCTCCAGGGCTGGAACCCCTCTGCTCTGGGGGTACCCAGCCTGGACAAGAGAAGGATCCAAGGAGATCCAAGGAGGCCCAAAGGGGCTCCAGAAGAGCTGTAGAGGGGATGGGGACAAGGCCTGGAGGGACAGGACACAGGGAATGGCTTCCCACTGCCAGAGGGCAGGGATGGATGGGAGCTTGGGAAGGAATTCCTGCCTGGGCTGGAATTGCCAGAGCAGCTGTGGCTGCCCATGGATCCCTGGGAATGTCCAAGGCCAGGTTGGACATTGGGGTTTGGAGCACCCTGGGACAGTGGAAGGGTTGGAACTGGATGGGCTTTGAGCTCCCTTCCCACCCAAACCATTCTGGGATTTTAGGAGGCTGGAAACACCCTCAGTGCTGATCCCAGGGTCCAAAAGGGGAGCAGCAGCAACAAGGCAAAGGTGACACAGCAAGGCAGGTGGGAGAAGGGACCTCACCACAAGCAGCAGAGCCCCACGGGATCCAACCAAGAGGAGCAGAGCGGGTCTGGTGGCACTGACCAGGTCCAGGTCCTCAGACAACTCCCAGGGCAGCTCCACAGGCAGGATGTCACCAGGCACAGCTCCAAGTCCCCCCCTGAACCCACCACAGCAGCTCCAAGAAACAACTGGGCTGAGTGAAATGCAGCACCCACAGCCTGGGGCGGGTGGAGGGTGTGTGGGTGAGCCCGGCCAGCGCAGGCAGGGTGGGACGTGCTCTCCCTGGAGAGGCTGCGGTGTCACTCCGTGAGTCAGGAACACCCTGGTGATACCCCAGAGAGTGACAGGTTACATCAGTCTCGGCCAAGCCGGCCCTCTCTGAGACACTAATTTTGAAGAAAAAAACGAAGGTTATATTGCTGATTTAGCTGGGAAAAATAAGCTTTGCTGAAATCAGTTAAAATTCGGAGGATGGTTAAGAGAGACAGGATTTTAGATAAGATATCCTGGATCTAATAACTCATTGCCTGTCAAGTTTCTGTTTGTGTAAGCTGGGCTTGTAAAGAAAAACAAGGGAATTGATCAATAGATTCCCAAAAACACAAGGCGATTGTGAATTCTCTATCTCCAGAAACAGGCCTGGGAACAGGAAAACCATAGGTTTTACTAAGGAGTCATTTTGTCACTATGCATCGAAAGGTTGAAAGTTTAGAACGAGGAAGACCAGTTTTACTTCCTCCTTTTGGTGACCACTCCCCACAAGAGACCCCCGACCCATTTCAAAGAACAAACTACGCATGCTTAATTAGCCTTTTTGTCAATTAGCATAGGAAGCGGAGAAGAGGAGGTGACAGGGGTATGAACATGCATTTGTATTTTGTGTATTCAACACTTTTGTGGATAAAAGGCTTTGTAATTACCCCATACACTTTCTAACTTAACTGTTAGAGAGTCTTTTGTCCGTCATAGTTGGGTATCGGTATTAGATCGATATTCATATTTTAATCAATCACCTCCTCGCCTAAAATCTCTGTGCTGATCAAAATGTTCCCTGTGCTGTCACTGAGAGAGGCCAGAACTGATACAAACTCCCACCAACAACTAGAAAAGCTTCAAAAATCATTACATTTTCAGCGGGGTCAGTCCGTTTTTTTTGTAAAATCCAGACCCTTTGTTGTTTTTGCCTCAAATGATGCAAACCAAAATTCAGTGTTGTAGCTCCTCCTGTCATTTTTAAGAAAAAAATAAAAAATCCCAGAAACTTTTCAGCTTTGGAGGGAAATATTTCCCTGACACAGCAAAGGGCTCCACTGGCAATTAATTTCTTGGATAATCAGAGTTAATTGGCTGTAACGCCAAATTATTTTGGATTACTGATGAGGGAATCATTATTTCTGTAAATAATGGACTGCCTCCATGTCCCTAATCCACTTTAGAAATGCCCAGGATAAAGGATGAGTAGGGATTTCAGTATGTGGTTTACCACTTGGACACTTATCTTGTTGCATGTTTATGGACTTTTCTGCACATTAATATTTTTTATGGATTAGTTTATATATCCTAGGAACTATTTTGTATGGCTTTTGTGTCTTCTTTTTAGAGTATGCGTGGGTTTTGGTTGTGGTTTTGGTCTTTTTTTATTATCATTACTTTGGTTTATACTTTTTACAGATGGCAGGTGCTGATAGCACATTAGCAGTAGGGGTTTTATTATATGATTTGTATGTTTATTAACTAAGGAGACAGTTTAGTTATAAGCATAACTATATTTTAGTTTTCTTACTATTCTTTTTAAGTTTTATTACTAGGTGAAATAAAAATGGCATTCATACAGTAATTTTAAAATTAAACATAAAGCATTTATCTTAATATTTGCAAAATGCCGACAGCATAAAATGTATTTATAGCAACAATAATTAATGTTATAAATGCATATTTTGGAGTTGCCTTTTCGCATATAACAAGCAGATTGCTTTATGTATAATATGGGAAGGTTATATTGCATTTTTTTATTATTAATAGAATTTAAAAAATTGTGATAGATAAATATTCTTAGATTGTAACAAAGTAGAGATGGGATTGTTGGTTTTTTTTTAATTCCTCAAAGAGATAGAAGACAGGAGGGCCAGCTGGAATTCCTGAAGATAAGGAACACAATTGAGCCTTGTTGAAGAAGAAAGATTTACTACCTCTATCTAGACTTAGCAAGGCCACATAGAAAAACTGTATAATTAAGGGAAGTCTTGAAACCAAAAATGAATATTTGAATCATGTATTAGCTCATTTAAATATGTAACACAGAAGTCCTTAAAAACAAAGGATCTGAAAAAAGACAGTGTGCTGATTTTGTTGGTATCAGCACCTCGGCCGAAAAGAGATTTGTTTTTTTTCTCCTTTATTGTCTATTTTTATTCTATTTTATTTTATTTTTATAAAAAGGTGAAAGGTCGTTTTTCACAATTAAGCAATTTAACTATAAAGACAAGTTAAAAAAAAAAAAAAAAAAAAAGGCGAAATGTGTCCCCGTGAGGGCTCCTTCGCCCCCCCCAACATGGCGGCCCCCTCACGCCCTTCCCGCCAAAACCCGCCCGCGAGCTCGCGCCCCCTTTGCCCCGCCCCCGGCGCGGCCGGTGACGCGACGCGAGCGCCCGCGCAGGCGCAGAACGCGCGAGCCCGCGGCGGCGTGAGGGGAGCCGAGACCCCCGGCGGGAAAAGGGGAAAAAACTGCCCGGGCCTGAGGGGAGAGCGGCACAGATCCGGGCAGAGGTGAGGTGCAATCTGCGGAGAGGGGAGAGCTGAGGTTTGGGAGGAGGACGGTGAGGTCTGTGGAGGGAGAGCGGTGAAGTTTGGGGAGGGAGGTTGTGAGGGGAGAAGGGAGATTCGGGGAGAGGAACAGGAGAGGTTTGAGGAGAGGAGGAGAGGGGAGGTCTGTGGGGGGTGGTCAGAGAGGTTTGAGGAAGAGGACGGTGAGGTCTGGAGAGGTGAAACGTGAGGAGGGGGATAAGAGAGGTTTGCGGATTGGGAGGAGCAGAGGTTTGGGGCGGGGAAAGGGAAAGTTTGAGAAGCGGGAGAGGTTAAATTTGGGGAGGGAGATCGGAGGGGTTTGTGGCGAGGATCGAAGAGGTTTGTTGTGGTGAGAGCGAGGAGAACTTCGGGGTGGGGGTAAGGTGAAGTTTGGGGAGGGGATTGAGGTGTGGGGGGAGATGTGAGGGGCTGCCTGCATGTGACAGTTATTTCCTTCACCTAAGGTGTTACCGGGCATAAAATCTATGGGTTTCATATGACAGAAAATACTCTGTTACCTACCGAGATAAGTGAGAATTTTGAGTAAAAACATTGGTCCTGCCTGGAGGAGGCAAGAGCTTTCCCTCCTCCTTACGAAGGATATTATTCTTCAAAAACGAGGGAGAAGATGAACACTGTTCCTCAGTAACCTGGCTGAGAATCTTCCCGCTGAATAAAAATTCACGAGTTTTGCCTTTTCCCCGTGTTCTCACAGACAATGACACCAAATAAGAGTCCAGACACTTCCCTCATCGACCTGGCTGTGAAGATGAGGAAACAGGCTGAGACCAGGAAGGTGGTGCTGGCCTGGGGACTCCTCAACATATCCGTAGCAGGCATGATCTACACTGAAATGTAAGTTCAAGTTTCCACTGTGTGGAGCCTGAAATATCCCCCCCTCCAGGATGGAATTTCTGCTCAGTTCTCCTTCTTTGTTTTCACTTTTCAGGACTGGGAAACTCCTAAGCACGTATTATAACATCAGCTGCTTTCCACTCTGGTACATTGGTGAGTCGTTGCAGCTTTTAAATCAAATTCCAGGATTGTTTTTCACTCATTTTTATTGCTGGGAAACGGTTTTTAAGGCAGGTTTTTTTTTTCCTGTTTGAGTTTTAAACCAAAACTTTATTTTGCTTTCTTTGATCTCCCTTGAAACTGCTGCAATTCCATGTTTTTAGTGGCAGATGAGGAGCGTTAACAGCTTCTTCTCTATGGTAAAAGAGCAGGAAGGACTTAATTAGTTCATGAAATCTTTCTTAATGTGTGGATTAAGGCTTTAGAGAGCTTTAGATGTATTTTCCTGCCGTGTTGCTGCTCTGGGTGTTTTGTGGTATTTTACAACAATTCAGGTTGGTTTCAGAGGAGGAGACTCTTAAAGAGATTGGAAAGAAGCAAGAATCATGAGATTTCCTTTTTGGAAAGTAACAATCCCATTTTAAAAATTAGAAATTAAAATGTAGAAATTAATTTCAGCAGTGAGGAAAATTACCTCTGATGCTTCTTCCCTAAGAAGCTGAAGATTCTTCCTCAAACTTGCAGCACTAATAATGACCTTTTATTAACAGGTTTTGCAGATAATGTGATTTTTGCTGAAACCATGACAGAAACTCGTGTGTTTCTTGCAGAATTTGCCCTGGCAGCCCTGTTCAGCCTCAATGCCCTCTTTGATTTCTGGAGGTACTTCACCTACACAGCAGCACCAACCAGCTTGGTCACGAGTCCCAGCCAGCAGATCATGGGCTGGCTGCGCAAGGCAGGTGAGGAATAAACCCTCTTTTTAATCTTTTTCGTGGTTTTTTTGTTGTTTTTCCAGTTTCTGGGTTATTTATCCTGAATTATCTCCTCTGATAAGAGCTGTAAACTGAGCTGGGAGTTTGGGGTTGTCCTGTGCAGGGCCAGGAGTTGGGCTCAGTGTTGTTCCTCGTGCTGTGGTTTGGTTTTTGGCCATTTGAGGTGGAACTAATTGTGTTTTAGGTAATTGAGACATAAATTAAGGTGGTAATGATGGAATGGTGGCTGATGGAATATTGGAGAAGCCCCCCTATAGGATTTATTCCCAGGTGGGATCACAGGTCTCAGTTTTATCCAAGTTCTTTAGTGACCAAGTTTTGAATTCCCCTTTTACCGCCTCTAAAACCTCTAAAACTGAGCTGGGAGTTTGGGGTTCTATGCAGGGCCAGGAGTTGGGCTCAGTGTTGTTCCTCATGCTGTGGTTTGGTTTTTGGCCATTTGAGGTGGAACTAATTGTGTTTTGAATAACTGAGACATAAATTAACGTGGTAATGATGGAATATTGGCTGATGGAATATTAGAGAAGCCCTCCTATAAGATTTATTCCCAGTTGGGATCACAGGTCTGAGTTTTACCTGAGTTCATTAGTGACCAGATTTTGAATCCCCCTTTTACCACCTCTAAAACCTCTAAAACTGAGCTGGGAGTTTGGGGTTCTATGCAGGGCCAGGAGTTGGGCTCAGTGTTGTTCCTCGTGCTGTGGTTTAGTTTTTGTCCATTTGAGGTGGAACTAATTGTGTTTTAGATAATTGAGACATAAATTAACGTGGTAATGATGGAATGTTGGCTGATGGAATATTAGAGAAGCCCCCCTATAGGATTTATTCCCAGGTGAGATCACAGGTCTCAGTTTTACCTGAGTTCATTACGTACCAGATTTTGAGTTCACCTCTAAAACTGCCTTCAACAGCACAGCTGTGTGTTTCTAAAGAACAGCAATTTCAGGCTGCACTCCTAACCCTGCTCTTGCTTCCCTTGCAGCTGTACAGATCACCCCTCCTCGAGAGCCAGCAGCCAAGAGAGTCCTGTCCCTGACCCCATCCCCACCCATCCAGGGTCAATGTGTGCTGAGCTACAGCCCCTCCCGCTCGCCCAGCGCCAGCCCCAAGTTCTCTGGGAGCTGCCTGAGTGGCTACAGCCCCCAGCTGCAGGCTCTGGCAGGGGCCAGCCCCTCTCCCAGCACCTCTGTCACTTACTCACCCAGCAGCAGCTACAGTAAGGTAACGAGCAGGACACATCTTCTCAGGGCACAGCTTGAGTCTTGTAAAAAAAAAAAAAATAAATCCAGAGGAGTACTAGAGCTGCTCCAGGGCTGGAGCCCCTCTGCTCTGGAGCCAGGCTGGGAGAGCTGGGGGTGGGCACCTGGACAAGAAAAGGATCCAAGGAGGCCCAGAAGAGCTGCAGAGGGATTGGGGACAAGGCCTGGAGGGACAGGACACAGGGAATGGCTTCCCAGTGCCAGAGGGCAGGGATGGGTGGGAGCTTGGGAAGGAATTCCTGCCTGGGCTGGGATTGCCAGAGGACCTGAGGCTGCCTCTGGATCCCTGGGAATGTCCAAAGCCAGGTTGGACACTGGGGTTTGGAGCACCCTGGGACAGTGGAAGGGTTGGAACTGGATGGGCTTTGAGCTCCCTTCCCACCCAAACCATTCTGGGATTTTAAGAGGCTGGAAACACCCTCAGTGCTGATCCCAGGGTCCAAAAGGGGAGCAGCAGCAACAAGGCAAAGGTGACACAGCAAGGCAGGTGGGAGAAGGGACCTCACCACAAGCAACAATTAATATTTTTTTTGTTGTTTTCATCCAAGGTTTCCAGCTTCAGCCACTCTCCCAATGGATCTCCCTATTCCATGAGCGTGGGAGCTGTGGACAGCGCTGGGATAAGGTCTCACTACAGATTCTCCCCCATCCTGTACAACAATTCCACCTACAAGGACGACTGCATAACAGATGTCAAATCCCTGGACACCTTCCTGAGGAACGAGGAGGAGAAACAGCACCGAGTTCAGTTAGGTAAATTGGGTGGGAAAAGCTTGGCAGGGAAGAGGTGCTGATTTTTTATCCAAAAAAAAAGCTTTTGTCATGTGAGAAGTACCAGTAAAAATGCCATTTATGAGCTTGGACCTGCTCCTAGTGAGGAATGAGGTGTGAAGTAGAGCCCCATTGTTCCTCCTTCAGGCAATTTTCCTCCCAATTATTCCTTGGAACAGGATCTAAGCCTGGGAATGCTGATGGGTTATCTCTGTAGCACTTGATGGCTGTAATAATGGACTGAGATAAGATCACCTTGATAAGAGGGGGATTTTATCCAGGTGGTTTCAGATAAAAGGGGCTGAATCCAGTAAATTTTTCTCCTGGACTGGGACAATCAAGATAAGGATAAAGGGGATGAACCACACTCAGTAAATTTTGCTCCTGGATTGGGACAATCAAGATAAGGGTGAATCCAGTGTTTGTGCAGAGTGACTTCAGTGTATTCACTCACACTGACCTCTTGTCCCTGTGCTGTTTGTTCCAGAATGGAACTTGGCAATCGTTGAGCTTCACTTTTTTTCATGATTTCATCTTTTCAGGAAGCTCAGATTCCAGCTCTCCCTCCAGCAGCCCGACGTTTTGGAACTACGGCCGCTCTATGGCAGACCACGCCCAGATCCTGAGGAAATTCCAGTATCAGTTGGCCTGTAGGTCCCAGGCTCCTTCTGCACACAAGGATGAAGCTGATCTGAGCTCCAAACAGGCTGCAGAAGAGGTGAATTCCACAGAAAAAAGATGGTCAAGAGGGAAAAATGAGATTTTAAAATCTGCAAAAGTTTGGATTTGAGCTGGGTCAGGAGTGTGGGAGGGGAAAAAAAAAAAGTCCTCCAGCATTCAACCAACTCCTTCCTTTGGCAAGCAGCAGGAATTGACCCAGACCCTAAAAACTTTGGGTTCTGTGAGGTTCCCACATGGATTTAATTTAATAAACCTTTCCACAGGTCTGGGCACGGGTGACAATGAACAGGCAGCTCCTGGATCACATGGATTCCTGGACAGCCAAATTCAGGAATGTAAGTCCCTCTCTGAGGAGCTCCAGGTGGACTGGGAAAAATTCCTCCTGTGCCTGAAGTGGGAAGGGTTGGGCTGTCTGTCACACACAAATCCCACAAATTTATCATCTCCCTGATACCCTAAAACAAACAGGAGAGGGGCTGGATCCATCCCTTTAATGCTCAGAGAGCTGGGATCCGTAATCCCCTTTTCCTCATTGTCCAGAAAAAGCTTTACCTGATCCAGATGGGTTTTCCCAGCTCCTGTACGTTGAATTTTCTGCCTTTTCAGAAGCTCTTAAAGGGTCACTTAAACTCTGCCTGCCTTGATAATTAAATTAAATTAAATTAAATTATTCCTCTCCTTGATTAGCTTCAGTGTTTCTATTAAACTGCTTAGTGGTCATGGTGGGGATGATTGCAGTGTCCAATCTGGGGGGGTTTATTAAACATTCCTGTTGCTTCTGAGCTTGGATTTTCCCCTTTTTCCCCTTCCTAGTGGATCAATGACACCATCCTGGTGCCACTCGTGGAAGAGATGGAATCTGTGAGCACCCAGCTGAGGAGGATGGGCTGTCCAGAGCTGCAGATTGGAGGTAGGATCAGCAGCCTGGGAATTCCCTTGGAATGGCTGTTGGATAAATGAGCTCTGGGAAATATTTTTATTTTTGGTGTTGCCTTTGTTGCACCTCCTGCATTTCCTTAAGCTGAGAAGGTTTTTCCATCGTCCTTCTATAAATACCAATGCTTGGACATTTGGGTAAAATCCTTAAATGCCTCTTTTTTTCCCCATAAATTTAATTTTACAGCTCAAGTTATCATTAATAATAATTGATTATTAATCAGCATTTCAAAGACAGATGTGTTGTAAATTCTCAGTGTCTCCCAAAAGTCTCAGTCTCCACTGCTATGTGCTTTTCCCAGTTCCTCCTTCAAATCACCCACTTCCTGAAAAAACTGTTTTTTTAAAAAAATTCTAACAATTTTTTTAAAAAAATCCTGATGCACTGGGGTTCTGTTTTTCATGTCAGTTTAGGATTCTGTAGCAGCTGCTTCTCCTGTTGTTTCCAATTAACTTAGAAGTGGATTTGATATGCAGACTTTTAATTAAAAGCCTCTTTTGGGCTTGTTCTTAGAGAGTTTCCTCTAAAGCTACTGTTGCAAAGTGCTTAAAAAACCCCCCCAGATGCTGCTTTTCTTTTCACTTTGTTTCTTTCCCACTTCTCTTAAGCTCCTGTAGGTTCTTTGTAGCTGATGTGAGGGAGATTGGTGTTACTTTGTAGAAACTGAGCTGACTTTTGGGGTGGTGTGAGGTGCCCAATGTTTCTTTCTGTTGCAGAAGCCAGCATCAGCAGCCTCAAGCAGGCAGCCCTGGTGAAAGCTCCTCTCATCCCCACCCTCAACGCCCTGGTGCAGTACTTGGATCTCACCCCAAACCAGGAATATTTGGTGGAAAGGATCAGAGGTTGGTGGTTGTTGGGATTTCCAAATATTTCCACGTTATGGTGGATTTATTATCCCAGAGGAGCTGTGGCTGCATCCCTGGCAGGGTCTGAGGTCAGGCTGGAGTGCTTGGAGCAGCCTGGGGTGGTGGGAGGTGTCCCTGCCCAGGGCAGGGGGTGGCACTGAGCCTTCCAATCCCAACCATTCCCTGATTTCCTCCTGCCTGCACTGACCCTTTGTTTTCCCTCCAATCCCAACCATTCCCTGATTTCCTCCCATCTGCACTGACCCCTCCAATCCCAACCATTCCCTGATTTCCTCTCCCTGCACTGACACTTCATTTCTCTTCCAATCCCAACCAATCCCTAATTTCCTCCTGTCTGCACTGACCCTTCATTTTCCCTCCAATTCCAAACATTCCCTGATTTCCTCCTGCCAGCACTGACCCTTCATTTCCCTTCCAATCCAAACAATTCCCTGATTTCCTCTCCCTGCACTGACCCTTCCAATCCCAACCATTCCCTGATTTCCTCCTGCCTGCACTGACCCTTCCAATCCCAACCATTCCCTGATTTCCTCTCCCTGCACTGACCCTTCATTTTCCCTCCAATCCAAACAATTCCCTGATTTCCTCCTGCCAGCACTGACCCTTCATTTCCCTTCCAATCCAAACAATTCCCTGATTTCCTCCTGCCTGCACTGACCCCTCCAATCCCAACCATTCCATGATTTCCTCTGCCACCACTGACCCTTTATTTCCCCTCCAATCCCAATCATTCCCTGATTTCCTCCGCCTGCTCAGGCTGCAAAGCCATTGACTCATCCCCTATCAACAAACCCCACCCCATAACTTCACTCCTTTTATCAATACCTTCCCTATCAACCTTCTGATTTTTTTTTTTTCCCCCCTGTTCCCTACACCAGCAACCCCCTTGGTTCAGATGCACTTGCAGCCCCCAGGCAGTGACTCCCTGGTGTTGTTGTTGTCATTCCAGAACTTTCCCAGGGAGGCTGCATGAGCTCCTTCCGATGGAACGGAGGAGGGGATTTCAAGGGTCGGAAATGGGACACCGACCTTCCCACCGACTCCTCGGTGAGTTTCCAGCCACACCTGGACCCCCCAGAACTTAAAAACTGCCGGGATTTTAGGACAAGAGTTTGGAGGGAGCAGCCAAGGAAATCTCTGAGGAACGTGGGAAAGTCACAAAAAGTCACTTTGCAGCTTTTCCGCTGGGTAATTCCATTGCTGGGAGCAGAAAGTCAACCTTGAAACAGGATTTGATTTTCTGGTTTGGGAACGTGGTGAAATATTTGGAATTGTCCAGCTGTGGAGCAGCTCTGAGTGTCCTGATAAACAGGAACAGCCACTCAAAAGTGCTGGTTTTAATTTAAAAAGTTTTCATAGTAATTTAAAGCTATTAGTTAAAAAAAAAAACAAAACCCATATAGACAATTTCACATTTTTATTAATTGTGAGTAATACAATGCTGTGAGCTCCAAGATGTATCTCTCAGATTTTTTAAATTTTTTTCCCAGCAAATCTTCTGTTTTCCCTCTCAAACAGCTCCTGTTGGGCACAAGGAGCACAGAAAGCACCAGATCACAGATAATCCACTGATGTTAGCCCATGAAACACTGAGAACTCTCCAGGAGGGGCTGAAACAACCCTCAGGCTGCCCCTCCTCAGAGTTTATTTCACAATTTTGGCATTCCCAAGGCTCAGACTTTCCCAGATTTTCATGAGGGAAGGGGAGAGGTTTCCTTGCTGGGGTTGGGTTGGGGTGGGCAAAGCTGGGATTTCATCTCCTGCCCTTCTCAGCCAAATCTGAAATTGGTGATTTAGGCTGCTCCTAAGCCTGGGGTTAAGCCAGCATTGTAACCACAGCTTCTCAAAGCCTGGGATTAACTCCTGGGGAGGAAGCTGCTGGGTTTTGGGGCCGTTCCAGTGAGATTTGGTTGTGTTTTTGCCCAGATCCTGATGCACGTGTTCTGCACTTACCTGGACTCCAGGCTCCCGCCTCACCCCAAGTATCCTGATGGCAAAACCTTCACCTCCCAACACTTCATCCAGACTCCAGATAAACCAGGTACTGAGCTGGCCTGGAGCTGCTCTTCTCCTCTGGGATCACCTCTGAAATCAACACCTTTGAAATCTGTTTTTTTTTTTTTTTAATTAATCTTTAATTCAGACACTTCAAACGAGAACGTGTTCTGCATCTACCAGAGCAGCATCAACCCTCCCCACTACGAGCTGATCTACGAGTGCAACGTCTACAGCCTGCCCAAGGTACAGGGCCTTGTTCTCCTCCTGCTCTCAGGAATCATTTCCAGGGCTGATTTGGGGGTTTTTATTTAAAAATCCTAGACACATTTATTTTTTTTTTAATCCATTTACACACAGGCTGGTCCAGCACGTGGTAGTTACTCTGCTGCTGGATGCTGCCTGTGGTGTCTGTTTGGGAGACAGGAATTCCTAAGCAGGAGCTTCCTCTTAATTATTTTCTGCCAATTGATTGTAAAACCTCAAATGACAATCCCTGCTGGGTGATGTCACCCCTTAAGGCTGGTGCAGATTCTATGGGGAAGTTCCAAACTAGGAAAATTCTGAGATTTTTAATTGTTTTTGTTTCTAAATCCTCATCTCTCCGTGTGGCTCCAGGGCAGGAACAACATGTTCCACACCTTGCTGATGTTCCTGTACATCATAAAGACAAAGGAATCTGGGATGCTGGGGTAGGTATCCCATGGGGAATGGTGTCAGCCCCAAAACCCCACCACGGTGAGGTGATAATTAACGGTGTTAAAACGGAATTAACAGCAGCTTTTTAATCAGAAGGGCTAATTCTGCTCCCTCTGGGTTTTGCAGGCGTGTCAATCTGGGTTTGTCAGGAGTCAACGTCCTGTGGATCTTTGGGGAGTAACAGGAGACAGCTCCAGAGGACAAGGCTGCTCTGAGGGATGAGCTCTGCCTTAAGCATGGATTTAAACACAGGAGAATTAAAGCTCAGCTTTGTGAACAGAGGGAGGGAAGTGCCTGTTACTCCCACGTGGATTCTGTCAAGGAATATTTCATGGAATTATTTCACTGTGGAAAATGCTCCTGGGAGTGAACTCCAGGCAGGAGGAATTCTCCTTCCTGCTCCTCCCCTCAACCTGTTTAAACCAAGCTTCCCTGAGCTCAGACTAAGCTAAACCAAACCCCCTTTGAGGGTGCAGCTGGAACAGCCTCCCCAGGGCTGTGCACACTTGGAAGGACAAAGCAACTCGGGACAACTTCAGGATCCAAGAAATTCCAAAGCTGGAAGCTCAGATTCAGTTTTGCTTCATTTTATTCTGCACGATAAAACCCAATTCATTTTATCCCTGATTATTGGTGGAATTGTGATTGCTGACCCCCTCAAGGTCTTCCTGCAGCTGGGAAGGAAGGACAAAACCACGTTTGCCTCGCTGAGTTCAACAAATAAGAATTTTACTTTCGATTTCGATTTTTATTTTCATTGTTTTGTACAAAACCTCCCCTCTTAGGGGGCTCTGTGAGCTCTGAACTCCTTCACTGCCAGCACCTCTCACCTGCCTTTGCTGTTGAATTTCATTTTCCTTCAGCTTTTTTATTTTCACTGCTCACCACCTCATTTGGGAGCTTCATCCACCTTTGGTGGGAAACCAGGCTCCACACAGCCACAGCTTTTCAGGAATGGACCTTTTTTGGTAAAAGCACTTGGGATTTGCTTCACACCAATCACTATTTGTCAAATTTCTCTAAGGGGCAAGGGGGAGAATTCGTTGTAAATTCTGGTAAATGAGCATTTTAGAAGTGTGCATTGAATCAAACACAAGGAATCATTGTGCTGTGTTTTTTACTGAGGGGAATTTTTGGAACTTTGCTGGTTTTTTTTGGTGTGAACTGATTGGTTTTGGTGACTTTGTCTCTCTTCCCTGAGGGAGCTGGGTTTTTCCAAGGAGCTGGTTACAAAAAAAATGCCTCATTTGGTTCTTGCATTAAAGGAATTTGTTTTATCAAACACTTTTTGGGGGTTTTTTCTTGAGTTCAGCATCACCACATCCATCCATGCAGCAAGGAGGAATGCTCAAGAAGCAGATTTGGGGATTTTACCCCAAAACTCCCCCCTTCAAGGACAGCACAGCCCCTGGAGCTCTGTTGGCCTCATGTTCCAAAATCCTCAAGTGCAGAAATCTTTTCTTTCACCAAAAAGTGGGGATCCTCAGGAAGAGCCCATCCCACAGGGCACCACCCTTGGGTGCCCCAGGACCCTGCAGGCTTTTGAGGTCCCCAGAACCCCACATCCCTCTGTGCTTCCAGGGTCCTGCACAGCCTCTTCCCACACAGCCCCCAGATGGATCCTTGTGCACCCCAAAGCATCGCACACCCCAATACCTCACACATCCCAGTCCCTGTGCACCCCAAAGTATCACACACCCCAAAAGATGACACATCCCAGTCCCCCTGTACCCCAATACTCTGTGCTTCACACCCCTCAGTCCCTGTACACCCCCAAAAGATCACACACCCCGATGCATCACCCCAATGCCTCACACATTGCCCAGTCCCCGTGCACCCCAATACATCACACATCCCAGACCCTGTGCGCCCCAAAAGATGACACATCCCAGTCACCCTGTACCCCAATACTCTGTGCTTCACACCCCTCAGTCCCTATGCACCCCTATACATCACACACCCCAATACCTCACACATCCCAGTCCCTCTGTACCCCAATACATCACAGACCCCAAAAGATCACACCCCTCAGACCCTGTGCACCCCAAAGCATCACCCCAATACCTCACACATCCCAGTTTGTGCACCCCAACACCTGGCCCACTCTGCTCCCCGTAGACCCCAACACATCACAAACCCCACCCTCTGTGCACCCCAATATGTCCCACACCCCAATCAGTCCCTGTGCCCCCTATCACCCCACCCAGCCTGTGCACCCCAAAAGCATCCCACACCTCAATACCTCACACATTGCCCAGTCCCTGTGTACCCCAAAAGCATCACCCCAATACATCACACACCCCAAAAGATCACACCCCTCAGTCCCTCTATACCCCAAAGCATCACATACCCCAAAAGATGACACATCCCAGTCCCCCTGTACCCCAATACTCTGTGCTTCACACCCCTCAGTCCCTGTGCACCCCAAAAGCAGCACACACCCCAATGCATCACCCCAATACCTCACACATTGTCCAGTCCCTGTGCACCCCAATCGATCACACCCCTCAGACCCTGTGCACCCCAAAAGCAGCACCCCAATACCTCCTCACACATTGCCCAGTCCCCGTGCACCCCAATACATCACACACCCCAAAAGATCACACCCCTCAGTCCCTCTATACCCCAAAGCATCACACACCCCAAAAGATCACACATCCCAGACCCTGTGAACCCCAAAAAATGACACATCCCAGTCCCCCTGTACCCCAATACTCTGTGCTTCACACCCCTCAGTCCCTGTGCACCCCAAAAGCATCACCCCAATACCTCACACATTGCCCAGTCCCTCTGTACCCCAATACCTCACACACCCCAATACCTCACACATCCCAGTCCCTGTGCACCCCAAAGTATCACACACCCTAAAAGATCACACATCCCAGACCCTGTGCACTCCAAAAGATGACACATCCCAGTCACCCTGTACCCCAATACTCTGTGCTTCACACCCCTCAGTCCCTGTGCACCCCAAAAGATCACACACCCCAAAAGATGACACACCCCAATACCTCACACATCCCAGTCCCCGTGCACCCCAATACATCACACACCCCAATACACCACAGCCCTCAGTCCCTCTATATCCCAAAGTATCACACACCCCAAAAGATGACACATCCCAGTCCCTCTGTACCCCAATACATCACACCCCCCAATACTTCACACCCCTCAGTCCCTGTGCACCCCAATACCTCACACACCCCAATACCTCACACATCCCAGTCCCTGTGCACCCCAAAGTATCACACACCCCAAAAGATGACACATCCCAGTCCCCCTGTACCCCAATACATCACACACCCCAATACCTCACACATCCCAGTGCCTGTGCACCCCAATCGATCACACCCCTCAGACCCTGTGCACCCCAAAAGCAGCACCCCAATACCTCCTCACACATTGCCCAGTCCCCGTGCACCCCAATACATCACACACCCCAAAAGATCACACCCCTCAGTCCCTCTATACCCCAAAGCATCACACACCCCAAAAGATCACACATCCCAGACCCTGTGAACCCCAAAAGATGACACATCCCAGTCCCCCTGTACCCCAATACTCTGTGCTTCACACCCCTCAGTCCCTGTGCACCCCAAAAGCATCACACACCCCAATACCTCACACATTGCCCAGTCCCTCTGTACCCCAATACCTCACACACCCCAATACCTCACACATCTCAGTCTCTGTGCACCCCAAAGTATCACACACCCCAAAAGATGACACATCCCAGTCCCCCTGTACCCCAATACTCTGTGCTTCACACCCCTCAGTCCCTGTGCACCCCAAAAGCATCACACACCCCGATGCATCACCCCAATACCTCACACACCCCAATACCTTACACATCCCAGTCCCTGTGCACCCCAATCGATCACACCCCTCAGACCCTGTGCACCCCAAAGCATCACCCCAATACCCCATCCCAGTCCCTATGCACCCCAATACATCACACACCCCAATGCATCACAGCCCTCAGTCCCCCTATACCCCAAAGTATCACAGACCCCAAAAGATCACACATCCCAGACCCTGTGCACCCCAAAAGATGACACATCCCAGTCCCTCTGTACCCCAATACTCTGTGCTTCACATCCCTCAGTCCCTGTGCACCCCAAAAGCATCCCACACCCCAATACCTCACACATCCCAGTCCCTGTGCACCCCAAAGTATCACACACCCCAAAAGATGACACATCCCAGTCGCCCTGTACCCCAATACTCTGTGCTTCACACCCCTCAGTCCCTATGCACCCCAATACATCACACACCCCAATACCTCACACATCCCAGTCCCTCTGTACCCCAATACATCACAGACCCCAAAAGATCACACCTCTCAGACCCTGTGCACCCCAAAGCATCACCCCAACACCTCACACATCCCAGTTTGTGCACCCCAGCACCTGGCCCACTCTGCTCCCCGTAGACCCCAATACATCACAAACCCCACCCTCTGTGCACCCCAATATATCCCACACCCCAATCAGTCCCTGTGCCCCCTAACACCCCACCCAGCCTGTGCACCCCAAAAGCATCCCACACCTCAATGCACTCTGCACCCCACTCCCAGGACAGACCCCCGTGCACCCCAGTCCTGGTGCCCCCTGTGCCCCCCAGTCCATCGTGCACCCCATTCCTGCTCACGCTCTGCCCCACAGACCCTGCACCCCAACACTCCTCACCCCCTGCTGCCCCTGTACCCCGACACGTGGCACACCCCTGTTCCTGCAGGCCCTAACGTGCACCCCACATCCCCGGGCACCCCGATAACACGGCACACCCCGGAGCTTGTTCGTTCCCATCCCCGCGCACGCCCCATACACCGCACACCCCGATTCCCGGGCACCCCGATGTACCACACACCCCATATCCCTGTGCCCCCCGGTCCCACAGGCACCCCGATATCTGCACCCTCTCACCTGTGTATCCCCATAAACCCCGCACCCCACTCTCTCTGCACCCCAAAGCACCCCGCACCCCGCTCTCTCTGCACCCCAAAACACTGCGTAACCCGCTCTGTCTGCACCCCAAAACACCGGGCACCTCGGTGTCTCTGCACCCCACTCTCTCTGCACCCTAAAACACTACAGACCCCATTCTCTCTACACCCCAAAACATCAAGGATCCCATTCTCTCTGCACCCCGCTCTCTCTGCACCCCAAAACACCGCACATCCCGCTCTCTCTGCACCCCAAAACACCATGGATCCCATTCTCTCTACACCCCAAAACACCAAGGATCCCATTCTCTCTGCACCCCGCTCTCTCTGCACCCCAAAACACCGCACATCCCGCTCTCTCTGCACCCCAAAACACCATGGATCCCATTCTCTCTACACCCCAAAACACCAAGGATCCCATTCTCTCTGCACCCCGCTCTCTCTGCACCCTAAAACACTGCGCACCCCATTCTCTCTGTACCCTAAAACACCGCGCACCCCGCTCTCTCTGCACCCCAAAACACCGAGTAACCCGCTCTCTCTGCACCCTAAAACACCGCGCACCCCATTCTCTCTCTGCATCCCGCTCTCTCTGCACCCCGCTCTCTCTGCACCCCAAAACACCGCGCACCCCATTCTCTCTGCACCCTAAAACACCGCGCATCCCGCTCTCTCTGCACCCCAAAACACCGCGCACCTCACTCTCTCTGTGCACCCCCTTCTCTCTGCACCCCGCTCCACCCCGCACCGCGGTCCCCGCGCACCCCAATCTCCGCATCCTCTCACCCGCGCCCCCCGAAACACCGCGATCCCCGCGGATCCCCATCCCCGCGCCGCCCAATTCCCGCACCGTTCCCGGCTGCATCCCACCTGCAGCGGGGGCGGCGCGGCCCCTCCCGCCGGGATGGGGGCGGCTCCCGGGGGCGCGCATGTCCGGTCCCGCCCGTTAAATTCCGGCGGGCCGGGCCGGACCGGGACCACCGGGCCCGCACCTGCTGCTCTCGCCATGGCCACCGACGCCGAGCCCGGCCGCCGCCGCCGCTGCTGCGCGCAGGACACGCCCGGTGAGCTGAGCGGGGATGGTCTGCGGGGCCGGGCGGGCACCATCGGAGGTTCTCCCCATCCCTGGGCACCACCGGTCTCATCCCTCCCGACCCCCACACCGGGCACCGAGCGGGATTTTCCTGCCGTGTACCGGGCTCTGGTGGGGTCTCAGCTCCTGAGCATCCCTTGGGAGCTCTGTGTCCTCCTCCCTGCGGAGGTTTGGGGACCGAGGTGACGCCCCAGCAGCACCTGGCGGTGCCGCGGTGCTGAGCCCCGGCAGGGTGTGGGGATGTGGCCCCAGCGTGACTCCAAGAGCTCCCGCAGATGCTCCCAAGGTCCCGGATCCCCGCGGTGACAGCGACGGCCACCGCCGGGGCTCCCTCTGCGACCGGCACTGCGCTGCCATCAACAACGTGCAGGGCGACCTGGGGGACCTGGGCTGCCACCTGCACCGTCCCCGTGTCCCCCCAGGTAGGTGGGCTGCGGGATGGGCTGGGGATGGGGCCCTGGGGGGGTTCCACAGCCACTGTGACCCCGTGTGTCACCCACAGCCATGTCCACCCCGTCCTGCTGCCAGCAGCACTCGGAGGAGGTGTGCGAGAGCTGCGTGGTGAAAACCACCCTGACGGCCGAGAACGCCGTGGAGGCCAACAAGCTCTCCAACAACTACAAGGTGGGTGGGGGGCACCCATGGGTGCTCCTGGAGGGCTGTAATGGGTGTTAATTTTCTTCCTCTTCATTCATCCCCCCCAAAAAAAACCCTCTCTCTCTCTGCAGTTTGGCTTCAAGAAATGGAAGAGCCACGTGACGGCGCGGCCCTGGGAGGACCGATCGGAGATTGTCAAGGAGCTTTACTCTGACCTCAATGTCATCCGAGCCTCTGGAGGTGGGTGGCCTTGGGGACAACCCTGGGTGGTGGCAGCGTGGATTTGGGCAGCTGCAGGTGACAATGGTCCTGGCCTGGTGCCTTCCCTCCCGCAGGGTCCACGCTGACGTGTGGGAACGTCCTTTACCTGCTGCTCTTTGGCTGGTGGCTCTCACTCCTCTACATCTTCGTGGCTGCTGTGATGTTCATCACTGTCATGGGGGTTCCTTATGGTGAGTTCCGAATTTGGGAGCCCTGTGTGAGGGCTGGATGAGTTCAAAACTGCACCCGTGGGTGTTGGGTTCTCCTGGGTCTTTTCTCCATGGAATGTCCCCGTAGCTGGAAGGGACATTGATGGTTGTATCCCCACAGGGCAGCTCTGCTGGGACCTGGCCGGGTATTTCCTCTGGCCCTTTGGCAAAGTGATCCAGAAAGTGGAGGTGAGGGTGCCTTGGGAATCCCCTGGGGTGAGGGGGTCTTGGGTGCCATAAGCACACCCTGATGTCCCCCTTCTCCCCAGGTCCCCAAATCCCATCAGGCACGTGAGGCCGGCGTGGGGGAGAGCTCAGCCCTGCTTGGGGGTCCCACACCGCTCCGCTGGCGCCCACGCTGCTGGGTGGGCACTGGATACTGGGTGAGCCCCACGCTGGACCCAGTGACCTCACCCTGGAACCCCCAGCCTGGTGGGGAAGGTGCCTATGGGGCCCCTTCCCTCCCTTGGGGGGGGTCAGTATTTTGGGGGTCAGTCCCTGAAGGTGACCTCCCGTTGACAGCGCCGTGCCAGCACCGCAGCGTGGCTGTGCCTGGGTTACCCGGTGCTGGCGCTGGCCCACGGGCTCGTCTGCGTCACCGCCTGGCTCCTCATCGTCCTCATCCCCGTGGCCAAGCTGAGCGCCCGCGCCACCTCCCGCGTCCTGCTGCTGCCCCCGGAGCGGGTGCTGGTCCGGCGCCTGAGGATGGTGGGTGACTCTGGGCAGGGTGAGGGTCCCACACCCCGCTCCAGGGGGGATTTTTGGGCTGGGGGGGTGACCCTCTTGTCCCTCTGCAGACAGAGGTGCCTCTGGAGGGAGAGGTGATTCTCTGCTGCTACCGCGCCGCCAACCCCTACTACTACAAATACGCCGTGGACGGCATCAACGTCTTTGCCGTCAGTATCCTTCTGGCAGCTGGAGTGGGATGGGAGGGGAGGGACCCCAAATCCATCCCCCCTCTGTTGTGTCCTTGATTGGCCACCCCAGACCTGCTGCCACTGGTGCTGGTGACGCTGGTGCTGGGCTACGTGGACAGCCCCAACCAGCTGACGGGCTCGGCCGTCAAGTTCAGCTTGGCCCTGCTCTCCATCATGCCCCTCTCCTACTACATCGGCATGGCCATCGCCAGGTGAGCGGCGACGGGGGACGCTTGGTGGCAGAGCGGGGACGCTCCAGCCCTGCTGACGGCCTTGTCCTCCTCTCCAGCATCTCAGCCCAGAGCAACTTCGCAGTGGGGGCGGTGGTGAACGCCACCTTCGGCTCCATCACCGAGCTCACCTTCTACATCACCGCCCTCATCAAGGGCTCGCGGGAGGGCAACCGCTGCTACGCCGAGGTGGTGAAGTCGGCGTTGACGGGGACGCTGGTGGGCTGTGTCCTCTTTGTGCCGGTGAGATGGGTGGCATTGAGAGGCAGGAGGGTGCTGTGGGTGAAGCGCTGATTGGGAGATTTTTTTTTTTTTGGTGGGGTGTTTTTTTTCTCTGTCCCCCAAGGGTCTGTGCATGGTGATCGGGGGCATCCGGCACCAGGAGCAGCGGTTCAACAGCCGCTCCGCGGGCGTCAGCTCAGCCCTGCTCTTCCTCTCTGTGGGAGGTGAGTTGGGGACAGCGGTGTCCCCAGGTTTGGGGGTGGTCCCACCAGGGTGGGTGCCTGCTCCATGTCCTGTCCCCGCAGGTGTCTTTGCCCCGACGCTCTTCTCCAAGGTGTACGGGAAGTTGGTCTGTGGCGAGTGCCACAACGTCACCCAGAACCCGCTGGGTCACTACCTCTGCCACAACTGTCACTTTGACCTGGTGAGTGGGGACCTGGATCTGACATTTGGGGTCAGGGATGCTCTGAGCCCCCTGGCTCTCGTGCTGGGTGGTGGCAGTGGGGCTGTCCCCTGTGTCCCTGTTGATAGGTGCTCTCTCTGCAGATGGACAACAATGGCACCCTCTACTACAGCCACGTCCAGTGAGTGTCCGCTGCGGTGGGGACAGCCCTGTCCCCACGTTGGGGTGGCACCTCCTGGGTTTGGTCGTGTTTCCATGTCCCTCCCAGGGCCCCGTTTCCTCTATCCCCAGGGGGAAGTCCCCTGGGGTCTCCATGGCAGAGCCTGGTGGCACTGACAGTGTCACCCGTGTCCCACAGACCCCTGGTGTACACGGTGTCCATCCTGCTGCCTGCTGCCTACCTCATCGGGCTCTTCTTCACCCTCAAAACCCACACGCACATCTACGACATCCACATCAGCGACTGTCACAGTGAGTGTCCCCAGATGTCCCGGCTGCAGGGCTGGCTCTTATCACTGCTCTGGAGTGTCCCACACGTCTCTGCTCTCTCCTCAGTGCCTGGCCACCACCACAGCGCCGTGGTGCACTGGTCCCGCTGGCGGGCCCTGGTCATCCTCCTGCTCTCCACCCTCTGCATGTCGGCCTGTGCTGACCTGGCCACGGAGCACATCAGCCCCATCCTCACCAACTCCACCATCTCACAGGTGAGCTGGGCCTGGGTGTCCCCGAGGACCAAGACGTGCCCTCCAAAGGATGGGGACCTGCCCTGGCTGCAGTTGGAGCCCCAGAAGCAGTGGGGAAGGATGCTGAGATGTCCTGCACAGTTGGCCAGGGCTTGGATGTGGTCAGGCCCAGGCTGATGTCACCTCTTCCCTGCAGTATTTCATCGGTGTCACTGTGCTGGCAATGGTGCCTGAGCTGCCAGAGATTGTCAATGGCATCCAGTTTGCCCTGCAGAACAATCTGAGCTTGAGGTGAGATGGTTCCAAGGATGAGCTTTGGGGTGGTTCCTGTGCCCTGTCTCAGTCCCATCACCATGCCTTGGTGCCCATGATGGGCTGCCCAGCCCCTGGTGGGTCAGATTCTGGGTCAGCTTGTCCTCAAGGAGACTCAGCCACCCAAAAAACGGTGTCAGAACTGGGGTGGGCTCTGAGGGTTGGGATTTTTCTCACCCAGAGACCCTTGGGGCTTGACAGCCCCTAAGTTGTCCTTCCTCCCCAGCATCGAGATCGGGAACTGCATCGCGGTGCAGGTCTGCATGCTCCAGATCCCCATCCTGGTGCTCTTCACCATCTTCTACGTGAGTAGCCCCAGGACAGCCCTGGGGGCCCTCCTGCAGCAGGGCTGGGGGACACGGTGGTGGTGGGACACGGAAAGGACACAGCTGCCCTTCCCAGTGTCTCCTCTCTGCTCAGTGCAGAGAAGTGGGGTCAGATGCCTCCTGGTGCTGTCTCCACCCTGGGGAGGTGTGGCAGAGGGGCTTTAAGGGGTGACACACAAGTCCCCAGACGGAATCAGGGCAGGGTTGTCCTGGTTGGCCATAAATCCCAAATCTCTTCCTCGCAGCCGACCAACTTCACGCTCGTCTTCAGCGACCTCCACGTCTATGCCAGCATGTTCAGCGTGGTGCTCATGAACTACATCTTCATGGATGGCAAATGTGACTATTTCCAAGGTGACCACCTCCCTCAGGGCTGCTGTGGGACTTGGGAGTGTCCCTCTACTCCCTGGGGTGTGGGATGGCGAGCTCCTGGGTCCAACCCTGGGATCATCAGCTTGCTGGGGCTCTCGGCGTGTGGTGACCTGAGCAAACCTGGGGTCTTGGTTGAACATCTTGGAGCTGTCCCCCTGCAGCAGCTCCATTTCCCCCTTCAGGAGGTTTTAAACTCCCCTTTAATGGACATTTTGTAGAGAACCATGGAAGCCTTCTACAGGGGCCTAATCCAGACTACACCAGGTAGTTACAAGGTTACTCCTTGCTCCAGGGAGTAACTCCCTCCACCCCTCTCTGTCCTCCCCAGGCACGGTGCTGGTGATGGTTTACTTCATCCTCCTGGCTGTGTATTTCTTCGCCCCCTCGCCCAGCGGCTGCTGAGGTTTGGATTCTCCTTTCTCCAACCCCCTCGTTGGGATCAGCACCTCTCAAGACCTTTTCCAGCATCTCAGGGACTCGGCCGGGCTGGCTCCGGTCTGGAAGCGCCGTTTCCTGAAGCTCCTGCTGCTGCTGGGCTCCCCCCGTGGGGCTTCAGGGATGGGGAAGGGTGGTGGCGACAGAATTGCTCCTGAAATGAGGAGCCTCGAAGCCAGAGCACATCACAGAGGCATCTCCAGCCCACGCTCGAGTGGCTGGAAGGAAAATTGTCCTTAGTGAAGGGTCTTGAAGGGGATTTCTGCATGTCTGGAGGACAGAGCCCTCCTCCCTGGGGATGTGCTGCACTGAGAAGAAGGTGCCTGAGAAGTCCCTCATCCTCCCAGCCCTGGGAGGGGCCTGGGAATTGCACATGGGATGTTTGATGGCACCAGAAATGCACCCAAAGGTATTTTCAGCTGTTTTGTCATTAAAGCAGTTTTGTACGAATCAGAGACAAGTTTGTTTCTCCTTAAATGAGCTTCAGTCACCAGCCTGGGCCCCTCTGTGGCCACCATTGCCTGTCCTGTGTCACAGAGGAGCAGGGGGATGGCTGTGGGCTCCAGCTTTCTCTGTGATCCTCCCAAAGCTCCAGCTCATTTCCAGCCTGGTCTTGTCTGACTGTCCTTGGTCCTCCTGCCTTTGAGGTCTGTACCAGACTCCTGAGAGAAGGGTCAGGGATGCTCTTGGTGTTGTCCATAGGGTGGGACAGGCTGAGGACATCTCCCTCCAGGCAGGGAAATGCTGGTGGATGTGGTGAGGGGACAAAGTTGGAGCTTGGATTGATTTATTATCTTTAAAAAACAAAACCAACCCTAACGCAAGAAACACTGAGAGATGCATTGACACAGGCAAGGAGGCTCTGGTGCCCCTTCCCCCTCCCCTGTTCCATTGGGATGTCCTTCAGCCCAAAAACCAGGGAGTGCTGTCACAGGAATGTCCCTCAGCACAAAAACCAGGCAGCGCTGTCACAGGAATGTCGAACTCTGAAAGGATGGGCAGCCCTGAGCGAGGCAGGAAGCAGCCTGGCACTGCCCTCCTTTGTGGGGAAGGCAGCAGCTCGTTAGGGATTAATGAAGCTGCTTTATGAAGCCTTTTTGTTTTCCTAGCGAGGCATCAGCGTTGCCGGGTGAGTAGCTGGAGCTGCCGATGGCAGGACATGGGAAAAGGGAGGGGATGGGAGAGCAGAAGCTGCAGGAGCTCAGTGCCATCATCTTACTGAGATTAAACAAACCGTCTCTCCTGGGATGCTCGGGAATTCCGTTCTGAGCTGGCTTTCCCTGTCTCCAGACATCCTGTCCCCATCCCAGGCAGTACTGTGGATGCTCTTATCCCCTCTCCCATCAGGTGCTGGATCATTTCCCTCTCTCTTAGGGAATTAAAGCTTTTACTCACAGGCAGAGGCCCAGCAGCAATTAAAGCCCCCTGAGCAGGAGCTGTGAGCTCAGTGATTGATTGAACCAAGTCATTTTTTTAGGAAGAGCAGCCTCCAAGGATCTCTTGTCCCTCATGCAGCAGCCAATGGAGGTTATGGAATGGGAAAGAGCCCTGGGAATCCATCACTGGGTGATGCTTGTAGAGCTTTTAGCAGCAAAAGGGAACTCCTTGGACCTTTGTGGGGTTTTTTGGTGATGCCCAGCTCCTGTGGGTTGGGGGATCTGCAAGGGATCAAGTCCAACTCCTGGCCCTGCCCAGGACACCCCAACGATCCCACCCTGGCTCTGAGGGCGTTGTCCAAACGCTCCTGGAGCTCTGGCAGCCTTGGAGCTGTGCCCATTGCCTGGGGAGCCTGGGCAGAGCAGGACAGTGCCCTCCCTTGCTGCTGTCCCTGATGTCCCCAGGGCAGAGATGTCCCTCCTGGCTCCAGGGCTGACTCAGACCCCCAGGTCCCTTCCCACAGCTGCTCCCCAGCCTGCCTTGGATGCACTTTGCTGAAGTCTGAAGATTCCATCTCCTGCCTTTCCTGGATCCTCCAGCTGGGTTGTGCTGTTGCAGCAGGAAATCAGGGTGGCCAAGCAGGACTTCCCTCTCCTGAAGCTGTGTGACCGATGTCTGTGTTGTCCACCAGAGGTTTTTTTTTTAATACTTCCCAGAATTATCTTGTCCAGGATTTTACCAGGCACTGAAGTGAGACTGACAGCCCTGTGGTTTCCAGGGTTATCCCTTGAAAATCAGGACCAGCTTCCAGCCAGCTGAGACCTCTCCAGGGTCCCAAGACTGATCCAAAATCATCGAGAGAGGCTTTGTGACAGCCTCAGAGAAAGCTCCAGAGTAAGGAAAACCTCAGGAATGTGCTTGCTCAGAGATCCAGCCTTGGATGGCTCCAATATCACCTTGGGGAGGAGGGGAGATGCTCTTCAAAGCAGGTGAGAGAAAAAGCAGCACAGGGATGAGCAGAATGCTCCAGGACAAAGGTGTCCCACGAGGCAAAGGTGGAAGGGGGGATATTCAGCCTCAGAGTTTGGGATGGAAGAAGGAGCTAAGAAATGGTCCTGTAGGTCACTGCAAGCCACAGCAGGAGAGCAGGGAACCCTTCCCCAGCCCAGAGCTGCCAGCAGGCTCTGGATTCAGCAGCCAGGGAGGCTGGGGAGGGGCTGAAATGCACAATTCCTGCGAAGGTGCAACGCAGGGGGTGGAGACACCAGAGCTTCAAGCAGCTCCCACCAGTTCCTGTGGTCCAAGCACCTGAGAAAGCCTCAGCTGTGATGCCCAGCTTTTGTTTTTCTGAGCCTTGAGGGGGAAAAAAAAGCAGCAACTGAGGCTGGAGAAAGAGGAAAATCTATTCCCAAGACCAGGGGAAGCTTAATTTTGGGGCAAGGGCTGGGTTCCCCAAGTGGGGGGCAGTGACTCCAGCAGGCAGTGCCTTTGGATTAACAACGTGAAGACAATGCTATGGTTTATTTCAACATAAATGCAATCTCTTAAAAAGAAACTAAAACCCCAGAGCGTAGCCTCTGTCTTTGACGATGAGGAAAGCATTGGGAAAAGCTGATTTTAAAAACAAAAGGCACTTAAAAATGGGCTCCAACTGAAAAGGATTTTGCACAAACCTCATGCCTGGAGCTGCTCAGAATTCAGTGGCCACTTAAATTCAACCTGGAGAGCACAAGAGGACCAGAGCCACCCCTTCCTGTGCAGAGACAACCCCTGTTCCCACCAGGAGGGAGAGATGTTCCCTCTCCCCTTTTTTGGATGCTGTCTTACCTGGGCTTGAGCCCCACTCCCCAAACTGGCTTTAAATCACATCTCCCACCCTCAGGGAAACACAAAACAAGAAGAAAAAGGCCAAGCTGGGACGTGTGTGGAAGGAAGGAAAACCACAAGCTGGGAGATGCTTGGCTGAGCAGGTTCAAAGAGCTCTGAACTCTACGGGGTGAGTTTTTACCGTAGCTCCTTCCGGGTGCAAAGTGAGCAGAAAAGGTTAAAAAAAAAGCCTCAGGGAAAAACCTTTTCCCTCCCCACCCCCAGTAAAACTACACAGTAGTCCCTTAGAGCGTGGCAACTTTCTTCCCAGTCTTCCAAGGCAAAACCTTTCGATATGAAAAAGGGGAGAACACAGACACTGCACCAGGGGAAAGCTGCAGGAGGGGGCCCAAGGCTTCGCTCGCCGCCCCCGGGCGACGTTCCAGCCGTCTCCGGAAGCTCGGGGATGGGAACATGCCCGTGGAACACACATGCAGGGCTGGAGGAATTGGGGTGGGTTTGGAGAGAGAGTGGGGGGAGAGCTCAGCTTGGGTGGGAGGGATGGGGTTATCCAAAGCAAAAGAACGAGGTCGGTGGTGGTTCTGCAGCAAACGTTCCTCGTTGGATTGCGAGGGTGGGAACAGCGAGGTGAAGGCGCCACGTAGGTAAGCACAGGCTCAGACATTCAGTAACTCATTAAGCTCCCCAATTAATTTTGCAAGCGTGACAGGTGTTGCTGGTTGGCTGCTGAGTCTCAGAAAATACTTTTTTTTTTTTTTGATTAATGGTGTAACTTAGAGCTCCATAAATAAAAAGGGGATTTTTTTTTTTTTGTTTTGCTTTGTTTCGTTTCAATGACTAAAAGTAACCCATGTCTGGAAAGGCATCGATGTATTTGCTGAGTAAGGCCTTGAGCAGGTTCCTCCATGTTCTTTAGCAAGACCATCCATGGAATCCATAAATAAGGGGCTGGGAGGGGCAATATTCTTCAGTGTGGCGAGTCTTGGACACAGAAGTGGGAGATGTTCTCATTTTAGTCGCTCCACGAGTCCCTGCGTCAGTCCGAGGTGCAAAAGCTGGGATCTGGAGAGAGTTGCTAGGTGAGGGAAAGATTCCAGGAGCTTCTCCCAGCACAGTTCCAGCAGGCTGGGCACCACCAGCCACATTTTGAACAGAGAGCCAGTCCGTTTGTTTTCGTGGATGTTGACCACCCCTCCGTGGACGTACATGCAGCCAGCCTGGGTGGGGGGAAAAGGGGGGGACAGGAGTTACACAGCCAGGAAAAGCTGGGATGGGGCTGTCCCCATTCCCACCTCCCACACCTTCAGCAGAGCTGTCACTGCCTCAGCCACTCGCTCTGGGATCCTCTGAATCAAGGGAGGAATCACTGCTGGAGAGGCCATGTCTCATCCTAAACCACCCAGCCAGCACCTCAGAGTGCTCTGCTCTGAATTTTAGGTGATTTCTACCTCAAGAAATCTGTTTTAGGAGTGTGGGCAAACTGGTAACAAAAGTAGTACAGAGCCATACTCATGTTTCAGCTAAAAAAAAAAATAAATGTATTTTTAAACTACACCCACCTCACACAGACATCCTGCATTCCCTTGGCTCAGCACAAGCCTGCTCCAGGGATGACAGGAACGCAGAGATGGGGAAAACTCAGCTGCTGAGTAGCATTTTTTATTTTTTTTTCCAATTTCCAAAAGCTGGCAAAGAAAGGGCATTTCTGCCCTCCAGGCAGTCACAGAGCTGCCTGGGAAACACCTTTATCAGGCTTCCCAGGAAAAGCTACATTTGTAACATTCCCCAAATGAAGTGACACCGAGGAATGTGATCTCTGCCCCAAGGAGGTGAAGGCACAGCCAAAGAACATTTCTTGCTGCCTGTTCATTGTCAATCCCAGGTCTCCAGCCTTCTGCTTAGGGCCAAAAGCTCTGGCAACACCAACATTCCTTAGTGGTTTCCAACAGGATAAAATCACTTTACTCAGGGAACATTTGTGCCTTTTTTTTTTTTTTTTTCTCTTTCACAAGCAGGAACTGCTGTTCTCACACGGAGTTTAAAAGCTCAAATTCTGTTATCATTTCTTTCAGAAAGCAAAACCCACGGCGTGGAACCGCTCCTCAAACCCAGCAGCAGGAGGAAGAGCCTCCCCAAAAGCTGCTGCATCCAGTGAAAGTCACTTCCTTGGGCCCATCAGCTCAATTTCCCAACTCCAGAGGAAACCAAAGGAGTCCCTTACCGGGGTGACAGCAGCACAGTGGAAGTACACAGGCTCTGGCATGGCAGCTGGGAGCTTGACCCACTGGAAAGTTTGGAGGTTCAGCTTCCAAACGTCTCCCAGGATCACCTCTCCGTTGTAGCCCCCGCACACGAACACGTCTGCAAGAGAGGAGGTGTGGGGGAGCTGCCAGGAACCCGGGACAGGCAGGGATGAGAGGTCAGGGATCCCCTTCCCCTCACAGCTTTGGGCTCAAGTAATTGTTTTGGCCCTCAGGATCAACCAAATCAGGCCCACCACAAAGCAGAGGCTGCTTAGAGGGTCCCAGAGGGGCTTGGGTGGGAAGGGACCTCAAAGCCCATCCAGTTCCAAGCCCATGGGCAGGGACACCTTCCCTATCCCAGGGGGCTCCAAGTCCCAATGTCCAGCCTGGTCTTGGACATTTCCAGGGATCCAGGGGCAGCCACAGCTGCTCTGGCAATTCCAGCCCAGCCAGAAACTCCTGCCCAAAATCCCATCCAGCCCTGCTGCAGAACCACTCCCTTTGTCCTTGTCCCTCCAGGCCTTGTCCCCAGTCCCTCTGCAGCTCTCCTGGAGCCCCTTTAGGCCCTGGAATGTTCTGGAAGCTCTCCCTGGAGCATTCCCTTTTCCAGGAGAACATTCCCAGCTCTCCCAGCCTGGCTCCAGAGCAGAGGGGAGCCTTTGGAGCATCTCTCTGGTCTTCTGGTCTCCTCCAGCAGCTCCAGGTTCTGTTGTTTCCAGAGCTGGATCCAGCTCTGCAGGTGGGGTCTCACCCAAGGGGCAGAGTAGAGGGAGAATCCAGAGGAAGGGAAGTTGGGATTTGCCCCAGAAATGTGAGGATAAACCCCAGATTGCCCCAGTGGGGGCACCTCCAGCTCTTCCAGCCTGGATCCCTGGGAGCTCAGGGGCTCCAACCCTGGAGCAGCTCCTTGGATTCCTCTGGACTCTCCCCAGCAGCTCCAGGTGCTGCTGCTGTGTCCCCAGGGCTGGGGCAGCTCTGCAGGTGGGGTCTCACCTGAGGGGCAGAATCCCCCTTCCCCTGCTGGGGGATCAGGGTGGATTTCTGGCTCATTTCTGCCCATGATCCCAACCCCACCATGGCAGACTCAGGGCTAAATGCCACTGGAAGCAGGAGAACATTCCCTCTTTTTGCAGCCAAGCTGAATTTGCAGATACCTGGGTTTGATCAGATTCCAGGGATTTTAAACCCAAAGGGAACAGCCCCAGCCCCCTGTCCTGCCTTGCTCCCAGCTTTGCCCAAGTTTTCAACTCAGAGGCTGCCACATCCTGCTGCTGGACTGGAAGCACCTCCCAGCTCCTGCCTGACTTTTTTTTTGGCACAATTAACACTCCTAGGAAATAAAATCCCAGCATTTCCCTCCACCCTTCAACAGAGAGCATTCAGCCACTGACCTGAAGGGTTTGGAAAAGAGGGATCAAGATTGTAACTGGCTTTTTCAATGCAAAAGAAAGAGTGGGGCCAACTGGGCAGTTTAAGGCCTGGTAGTGAGGAAAAAATCCTCTTCCAGAAAAGCCTTGAGTTCCCTGCAATTCTCTCCAGCTCTCCCCTGTTTGGTTGTACAAAATACACCAATTTTCCAGAGGAAAATCTTACCATTTTTTATCTGGACACAGCTGTGGCATCTTCTGGCTGCTGGGAAGCCTGGGGAGAATGAATTGGAAAATAGACATCAGCAGGAATAGCTTGTGCAAGCGGTGATTATGTCTCAACATTTCATCATGGAGTTTAATTTTCAAGAGGTTCTGCTTTCCTGCTATCCCAGGTATAAAAGGTGGGATTTTAAGCAGCTGTTGCAGGTTTGATTCCTAATTCCTCCCCAGGGAAGATAGAAAAATGCTGGAATTCAGTTCCCCAGAGTCTCAAATCTGGCTTGGTGAAAAGCAGCTGTGAGATTCCAGGGAAAAGCCAGAGCCTCAAAGGGAGCAGGGATGCTGTGGATCCTCTGGGAGCTGATCCAAGCACTCTCACCTTTCCCAGGCAGGGAGAGAGGGAAGCCAGGCTGCCAAATTCCCTTGGCTGGGTTAACTCTCAGTGCTGAAGCACAAGCAGGATCTCAAATCCAGCACAAAAGTCATATATTGAACAAGAAAACTGCCACCTCGGCCACTCTGGTTTTACAGGGAGAGAAGGGAAAGTCCAAGCTCACCGACTTTCTCGTGAGGTTTTGTGGTGATCTCCTCCCAGGTGTTGGTTTCCAGGTTGTAGGCGTGGATCTGGAGGGGAAAAAGAGGAGCCATGAGATCCTCCTGGCTCTGCCAGCACCAGGGTGATGCAGCCACAGGCTCTGACCCACTAGAGATAAATCCCATTTTTTCATTAAGTGGGAACCCAAAAATAGCTGATCCCAGGCAGTGACTAAGCAGGCCTAAAGTCACCTTCCAAGCTCCAGCCCAGCTTTGCTATTTCAGCCCTACAGCTAAAAAAAAAAAAAAAAGAGAGAATATTTAGTTTGTCCAGCTCTTTTTAAAAAGAGCTGGACCAATTAAAATCCACACCCTCGAGTTCTCAGAGGGATTTAGAAATACCTTTCTCCTACTGCACATAAAGAGAGAAAAATGGGACAATGGAGAGGTAAAATGTCACATTCAGTGCTGCAGACTCCACTTTTTTGGAAGCAGAGCACTATTTAAAATGACCACAGATCCATCACCAGGACATTCTGTGGCAAATCCAGATTTTACAGAAATAAGAGAAAAATCTGCTCCCAATTATCTTTTTTTATTTTTAATTTTTTTTTTTTAACCAGGCTGTCCAGGCAAAGCCAGATGAAGAGGCTGTGCTGGTTATTCCTCAGTGTGGAAAATCTCCTATCCAGGGTTCCAAATGCCTCACCTTATCCAAGGAATAAGCTGTCCAGGAAGTTCCACCTCCCAGGATATAAATTCGTTGACCATCGTGAGCGATTTCGTGTCTGTACCTGAAGGTGCAAAGAAGCACAATTAGCAACAACAAAAAATCCTTCTGGAAATCACCATCAGATTCCAGGGATTTGAGCAGAAACTTCCCAAGCCTGGCTCTGCTGCATCAGCCCCTCAGGCTGGGAGCATTCAGGAGATGTGGAAGTTTCCTTGAGCCTTCCAAGCAGCACCCCAGAAGTCTGAAAGGCATTTTCTGACTGCAGAGCAATTATGAAATAATTAAGTGCAAGGATTACTGAATACCAGGGCAGCCATCAATATTTCAGCCCCTTCTAAGGTGGCCCCTGGAAATGTCCAAGGCCAGGCTGGACAGGACTTGGAGCAACTGGAGATAGTGGAAGGTGTGGAATTGAGGGGTGGAATTTGATTTATTTTAAGATTCCTATGAATCCAAACCATTCTGGGATTCTCCCATTCCCAATTCCCTGTTCTCAGCTGGGCACCAAACCACAGATGAGAGCCACCAAAACCCTTCCTCCTGATGCCACAACAACTCCCAGGCAAAGAGGGGCTGGAAATGCCAACCAGAGCAAAGAATCCCAAAGCTTCCCATTCCCTGCCTCCCCAAAAAAAGCTCCCTGAGGCTGCCCAGGTGCTCACCTCTCCTCTGGCATGTCACAGGACATATTGTTTGGCTTCAGCTGGATCCATTCCCGGGTGTTGAGGTCCAGCTTGTGGAGGTCAGTGCTGTAAATGTACCCAGTGGTTCCTCCAAAGACGTAGAGACACCCATTGATGATGGCCATGGCCTGGCAGAGAAACCAGTTAAGAAAGGACTTTGGGATACCAGGGGCTGGAAAAAAAAAAGGGAATTCCTGCTCTTCCAAAGCAGAGGTGCACCAGCAAAAAGGGTCACTCCTGCTCTGAGGGTGAGTCCATTCCTTTGGACACCTCGTTCATCCACGTTATGGGAAGTCTTACAAGGTGTAATTCCAATATAAAGGAACCCTACAGATTTTAAGTTTTGAAAATTTTAAGTTTTGACTACGAACCACTCCTTAAATCACTTTCTCATTTTCATTTAGAATTTGAAGGTTTTTGACTACCAACCTACTCCTTACATCAGATTTTTTTTTTTTTTTTCATTCAGCTGCACCAGGCACTTGGTGAACAAATCCCAACCTTCCTAACCAGGAGAAAACCTCCTCTGCTTTGAAACCTCAAAGAGCCCAGGCCACTTTATTTCCTTCTGAAGGACACCTGCTTTTCCTTGTGCTTTCACACAGGAAGAACAACTCTGGTGAGGAGCAGAGGAGAGGTTTTGGTGCTCTGAGCCCTTTTTCTGAGGCCCTCAGGGCTCCCCTGGGCTCCCCACCTGGCCGTAGATGCGGTTGGGTTTCTTGCCGCGGCAGCTGAGCAGAGCCCATCTCTTGTACTTGACGTTGCAGACGTGGACGTCGTTCCCGTTGCTCTCTCCGAAGGGGATCCCGGTGCCCCCAAAAACCAGGAGGTTGTTGCCATGTAAAACAACTGGGAGAGAAACAAGAGGGAAACCAGGGATGCTCATTGCTATGAGAGCAGTGGAGTAGAATGATCTTTCCAGGCAGATTGGAGCAACCTGCACTAGGGAAGGTGTCCCTGTCCACAGCATGGAATTGGATGATCTTTTAAGCTCCCTTCCAACCCAAACCATTCCATGTTTCCATGCTCTGAAGACACCAAACCATCCCAGTGTTTCCATTTCACGTGGAGTTCTCCATGTGAAATGGAAACATTGTTCACAGCAGTTCTCCATGCTGTTCATACTCCCTACAATCCACCCCGCGCACTGACGGCTTTGAGAGGCTCTAAAAGAGAAAAGGATCCCAAACTAAAACCATGGTAACCAAAGGTCTGCTTTGAAAAGTGAACAAAGGCAGCTATTTTTGGATGCTTTGAGACGTCTGCACGAAGCACCTTCCTGCTGAAAGCACGGCAAGGCAAACACCTGGAAAACACCTCTTGCTTTCCCGTTTTTTTTCTTCTTTCCCTTTGCCTCAACCGAGCCAAAAGAGAAAGAAAAATCACAAACCCAACCTAACCTCAGGGCTTGCTTGGAAAAAAACAGGATCCAGATTTCCACTTCTCGCCCGGATTAAAAGAGCCAGGATTAAAACAGCTCCCAGGAACAGGCACGCAAGATGGATTTCCATACGTACGTGACATGGAGGCCAGCTCCCTGGGCATGTAGCCTTCGGTCCCCATCTGGTGCCAGGTGTCTGTGGCAAAGTTGTACCTCCAGAGCTCCCTGAAGAGGGGGTAGTCCTCGTTCTCCGGCCCCCCGGACTCATCGTAGTCGGGATTGTAGCCCCCAAACACGTAGAGGTTGGAATTATCGGCCACGCAGCGATGGCCGCTCCTGGCCGGGGGGCACCTGTGGCCTGCAGGAGGAGGAGAAAAAGCTCCAGGATATAGGAGAAGGGAATTCAGGTGACCTTGCTCCTGGTGAGTAACAGCTGTGCTCATAACCCAGTACAGCCCCACCCCTGAGGAGTCACAGCTACAGCCAACGGAGATAAGCCTGATAAAAGGGAGGGGGTTAGGAGGAGGAACCTTGGGGAAGAGGGAAGGAGAGGATGATGAAGAAGAAGGATGGTGGGGAGAGAAAATCACTGCTGTGAGGTCAGTCTGGGTCTGTACTTAGAGCTGTTGTTGGAACCTGCAGTCACAGTCTGGCTGGGTAAAAGCCTGCAGTCAGAATCTGAAATTTTAAAGTTTTCACTACGAACCGCTTCTTAAATCACTTTTTCATTTTCCTTTAGAATTTGAAGGTTTTTGACTACCAACCCACTCCTTACATCAGATTTTTTTTTTTTTTTTATTCAGCTGCACCAGCCACTTAGTGAACGAATTCCAACCTTCCTAACCAGGAGAAAAACTCCTTGCTAGACTGTAGTCACAGTCTGACTGGGTAAAAGCTGCAGTCAGAATCTGCAAACTGATCCCTGGAGTTGCAGTCTAGCTGGGTAAAAACCTGCAGTCAGAGTCTGCACACTAATCCCTGCAATCACAGGCTGCAAACTGATCCCTGCAGTCACAGTCTATCTGGGTGAAAACCTGCAGTCAGAATCTGCAAACTAATGCCTGGAGTTGCAGTCTGGCTGGGTAAAAACTGCAGTCAGAATCTGCAAACTAATCTCTGGAATTGCAGTCTAGCTGGGTAAAAGCTGCAGGCATGGTCTGGCTGGGTAAAAGCCTGCAGTGAGAATCTGCAAACTGATCCTTGCAGTCACAGCCTGGCTGGGTAAAAACCTGCAGTGAGAATCTGCAAACTGATCCTTGTAGTCGCAGTCTAGCTGGGTGAAAACGTGCAGTCAGAATCTGCACACCAATCCCTGCAGTCACAGTCTATCTGGGTAAAAGCTGCAGTCAGAGTCTACAAACTAATTCCTGGAGTCGCAGTCTGGCTGGGTGAAAGCTGCAGTGAGAATCTGCAAACTGATCCCTGCAGTCAGAGTTCAGCAGGAAATCACCAGCAGTCAGAGGTTGCAGTGGAAACCTGCAGCAGGAGCTCGCTGCAGCCAGGGTCAGGGAATGGTTTGGGGTCAGAATGGGCTGAGCTGCAAAGAGGAATAAACCAGGAGCCTTTTCATGCTGTGATAAACAGGAAGTCTGTGTCTTGGCTCATTTCCACCCTCTAACAAGAGGGCAAGACTACAAGAGCTCAGGTTGTGAGGATTCCATAAGGAATCCATAGGGAAGTGCCTCTGCAGAAGGAAGAAATGGCTTGGTAAGGACAAGCTGGGAAAGGGACAATCTGTGTGTCACCATTTCATTCCTGGACCACGTGGCAATCCTTCCACAACAGCTGTTTCTGAGGTATTTGATAAAACCCCTCTTTTTTTCATTTTGTTTGGTAAATTTCACTCAGGAAAAACTTCCCAATGTTTGCATTTAAAGCTGCCCAATAGAGAAAAAAAAAAATAAGGATTTGCTTTCCTTCCTACAAGAAACTCCCTGTGACTTCCCCTTTTGTTCCTTGGATCTCAAGAAGTTTTGTTCCTTGGATCTCGAGAAGACTTTGTCACTAAACTTTAAGTGACACAAGTTTGACAGAAAAGGGAAAATCTGCTCCTAAATTAAAGGCATTTGCACTGGGCAGGAGCAGGGAATCCAGTGGGGATCCTACAGGCAGATGCAGCCATTCCCAAAAATGAATCCCTCTGCCTGCCCACCCCTAAAACCCAATGGAAATAAAAGCAAGGAGGACAAATTCCAGCTCAGCTCTCATCTGGAATAGACAAAAAGATGGATTCAGCCAAGGAAAACCTAACCAGGAATATTCTTGGACAACAGAAATCAAGGTCTTGGCTGACAAGTGACCAAAACAAACCCAAAGAAATCGGTCGGTGACCTTCACCTCCCACCTGTTCCCACAGACTTTTTATGGATTTTAGGATGGAAAAGGAGCCAGGGAAACATCTAATTAGGACCTAGCATGTTTCTTTTTGTTATAAATCCCAGCAGTGAATCTGACACTGGAAAAAAAAAAAAAAAAAAAAAAAAAAGGGGGCATGAAGCATTTTTCCTATAGGAAAAGTGAAATAAATGATTTGCCCAGACCAAGTAATGAACTTGAGCTGAGCACAAGCATTATGCTTTGCTTAATCATGTCCAACTCTGGTCCAAAATTAAGCTGCTTTTCAGAGTTCAGACAAAGTTTTGACAGATCTGGGGTGTTTCCAGGAATAATTGTGTCTCACAGCAATTCCCTCTTGTAAAACTAATAAACCCTGGCTGAAAGAAGAGAGGGGAAGAAAATGAAGGAATTAAGGGGAAAATCTGTAGTGGGGACACAGATTGGGGCACAGGAGAAGGGGATATTCCATGTCCTAATTTAAAAGGTGTTAAGGAATTAGGAGTTCAGGTATTATATTAAATATGGATTTTATTTTCCTCTAGATCTAACACTTGCCACGAGAATATTGCAGAGGGAAAAGAGAATAAAGCTGAGTTTTATATAAAGCCAATAAATGAAAGGTAAGAGGAGTAATTCCAAGAAAATAAATGAAAAAATGCCACCCAGGAGGCCTTCACTGCCATCCACCTCCCAAAATGAAAGAGGGAAGGCACCTGACTTTGCCAGAAATCCCAGTTTTCAACAGGATGGGATCACACATCCCTGGAAGTGTCCAAGGCCAGGCTGGACAGGGCTTGGAGCACCCTGGAATAGTGGAAAGTGTCCCTGTCCATGGGCAGGGGTGGCACTGGATGATCTTTTAAGGGCCCTTCCAACTCTTGCTCATCACCGCCTTCAGAGAAGATTCCTGCAGTTGTGTCTTTTGAAGGAAGAGAGCTGGAAAAGCTGGATCTGCTCAAGGGTTAACTCTGATGAGTTCCTTCAGCAGCCAAATTCCATGGCTCCCATAAAGAGCTGCATTTCCATTTAATTGGGACTCACTGGATGATTCACAGCTCCTGCTGAATTTCAGGAGAGGTCTGCAGCTGGTTTTGCTCCAGCCACGAGCCCATTCCACAGGTGTAACTTTCAGATGGAAAAATCCTGGGATTTGCTGAGCATCCACTTTGTTGTGAGCAAAGCCCATTTTCCCAGAGCTGAACCCCAAAACACCCAGAGCTCAGGGAAGCACAGCAAGGTCCCATCCCTGTGAAAAGCTGGAATTCACCAGGTCCTGCTGTGAATTCCTCGATGGAAAGGAGCAGGATGTACCAGGTCTATGGGGAAGAGGTCATAAACTTATGGAAAATGGCTTTAAAATGGATGGATATGATCTGAAAAGCACTTTTTTTTTTTTTTTTTTTTTTTTCCCAGTTTAACATTCCAGAGAGAAGCAGGAAGGAAGGATGGGAAGGTGCATTTACAAGGAGACTCCTTTTCCTTAGTCCTGAGGGCAAAAACAGGAACAGTAAAATTTTCAGGGAGTAAGTTCCACAATCAGAATGAAACTTAACAACGGGATGAGAGGAAACCGCCTCAGGCTGGGCCAGGGGAGGCTCAGGTTGGACATCAGGAAGAATTTCCTCATGGAAAGGGTTGTTAAATGTTGGAAGGAGCTGCCCAGGGAGGTTTGGAGTCCCCATCCCTGGAGGTGTCCAAGGAATTCCTGGATGTGGCACTCAGGGCTCTGGGTTGGGGACAAGGTGGGAATTGGTCGCAGCTTGGATTGGGTGGTCTGGGAGAGCTTTTCCAACCCAGTGGATTCAGTGATTCCAGGCTGAAACATCACCACGAGGACATAATTAAGGAAAGTTCTAATTAAGGGCTGAGCCATCAGACAGAAACTGGCTGGCTGGGCACTGACCTGCCAACACCCTGCTAAATTCCCCCTTTAACCAGTGATTCACTCCATGAGATCTGAGGGAGCTGCTGGATTGACAATTCCAAGCTGTTCCTAATTGAACTCCTTTCCTGCAGGAGCTGTAATTAGGACAGCAGATGAAACAAGAAGGTGTTTCCAGATGTGACACTGGAGAAAAGGAGGCTCAGGGGGGACCCTGTGGCTCTGCACAACTCCCTGACAGGAAGGGACAGCCGGGGGAGTTGGGCTCTGCTCCCAGGGAACAGGGACAGGAGGAGAGGGAATGGCCTCAGGTTGGGTCAGGGGAGCCTTGGTTTGGATTTTAGGGAAAATTCCTTCATGGAAAGGGTGGTCAGGCACTGGAAATGCCCAGGGCAGGGGTGAAGTCCTCACCCCTGGAGGGATTTCAGAGCCTCGTCGATGTGGCACTTTGGGGGCATGGGGCAGTGGTGGCCTTGGCAGTGCTGGGAATGGTTGGACTCAGTGGTCTGAGAGACCTTCTCCAACTGATTCCACAAATATGAAGTTGTTCTGAGCCTCCCGAAACCATTTTTTTTTTTTTAATGACTGTAAGAAATCCCCAAAAATCCATTTACACCTCAAGGGTGAGTGTGGAGAGGGAATGGGGCCGGCCTGCTCAGTGACAGGAGAAAGGACAACGGGCACAAACTGAAACACAGGAAATTCCAGCTGGACATGAGGAAAAACTTCTACTTGGAGAATGATGGAGCACTGAACAAGCTTCCCAGAGAAGCTGTGGCTGCCCCTGGATCCCTGGAAGTGTCCAAGGCCAGGCTGGGTGGGGTTGGAGCAGCCTGGGACAGTGGGAGGTGTCCCTGCCCATGGCACTGGATGGGCTTTGAGACCCCTTATCCCACCTACACTCCTTTTTCAGTTCCCTTTTTTTTTTCCCCCAAGCTAATTTAATCCCAATATCCACCCCAGGGTTATCTGCAGCACTTTTTGAGTATCTTGAAGTTCTTCCTGTCAGGATAACAGGAAAAGGAACAGCACCAGTGAATGGCCTGTCGTGTTATCAGGGTGTCCCAGCAGCAGAATTTCTACTTCAAGCCCTGGTTTTGGAAATACCAAGGGAATAACTACAGGGGTGTAAAACCAACAAATCCAACGTGGCTTTGGATCCTCCTCTTTTCCAGGTCCCACGTTTGTGGTGAATATCCCAGGGCTGCGCACGTGTCCTTTTCTCTGCTTTTTAAACCTTTCTAAAGATGGTTTGGGTATTATTTTTCCTCCTGCCTGGTTTTTCAACATCCACAACAGCAGGATTCCACCTCTCCCTTTCCATTTCTGATCCCTACAGGAATCCTCAAGGACGTTTAGGCCAAGGGCTGAACCAGAACAAGACAAGTCAATATTGACTTTGACTCCCATCTTCAAAGTTTCATCTTTTTCCACAACAGCCGGACAAAGAAAATCTGGAATTTGTGTAACTGGAGCCCCTCAGGAATGTTTGGATAAGCAGGATCAGGAATGCATGGCTGAGAGTGAGGTTTGAAACCTATTTTGTTCATCCAACTGCGTTCAGCCTCTGCAGATCCCACACTTCCCCTTCCTCGGCAGGCTGCCCACGCCTGAGAAATTCCCAAGAGGAAAAATTCCCAAAAGGAAAAATTCCCAGCTGGGTCCCTGAGCAATGGCTCCGAGGGGCTGAGGGAAAATGGGAGAAGCCAGAGGATCCAGCCAAGGATGCCCAACACAACCTGCAGGTCAGCCAAGAGATTTCCTGTTATTACAGGAGACCCCCAAAGTGTTTCCAGAATGGATCATCCTGGGTTTGGATCAATGTGGAGAACAGGTCTGGCTCTCCCAGGCTTTGTTTCCAAAATCTTTGGGGGAATCACGTCTTAAAGGATTTTACACCTCTAAAACTCAGTGATCCTTGGGCTTTTTGTTTGTTTCCAAAAAGGCATGAAGGGAAAGAAAGGAATTCTGGCAAATGAAAACCACAGAACTGGGAAGATCGTCTGGTCCTGTGGGAAAAGGACCTGGGATGAGGTTGTTCAGCACCTTGAGCAGCCACATCCTGAAACCCTCCAGGGACTCCACCACACCCCAGGGAATGATGGTTCTCAGTGGAAAAAAAAAGGTGTTTTTTCCATTGGGATGAACCTTCCAGTGCTGTCCCTTCCACCTGAAGGGAGACCCTCCATGCTCTTTGTACCCATCCTTCAAGGATTGGAAAATCCCCAGGAGGTTCCACCTGAGCCTTCTCTTCTCATGGAATCATGGAATGGAATCCCAGGATGGTTTGGGTTGGAAAGGACCTTAAGGATCATCTCATTCCACCCCCTACCACGGGCAGGGACACCTTCCCCTGTCCCAGGGTGCTCCAAGCTCCGTCCAACCTGGCCTTGGACACTTCCAGGGATGGAGCAGCCACAGCTTCTGCTGTTTTCCAGGAAGAAGAGACTGAAAGACTGAAGCCCTTTTTTTTTTTTTTGGATCCTCTCCAATCTGGCTGTGAATTCCTTGACTTTGTGGAGACCAGAATTGGACACAGAATTCCAGGGGCACTGGGTAGAGTGGGATGATCCCATCTGTCCTTGTGGATGCAGCCCAGGCCCTGATTTGCCTTCCCTCAGTTCCCTCTCAGTGAGGCTGCTCCCAAATCCCACAGATCCCAGCCTGTGCTGGACTCTTGGGATGTCATTCCAGCTGCTGCACTTGGAATTTTGTTTGGGGAGCCACTCCTCCAAGCCTGGAATGTTATCCCATTGATTCAGGAATCACACAAAATTCCCCACGACACGAAGGGCTTTGGGATATTTGGAATTTCTGCTCTTTTTTAAATATATGTTAAAATCTGAACCTCTTCCTAAAAAAAAAAAAAAAAGAAAAAAAATCTCAATCTTTTCTGTGACTGGGAAAATTACAGCTGAAGGCAAGAGTAGGAATGCTGAGCCAGGAGAGGCAAAAATCCATTTAAGTGTCCAGATTGTTCCCATTCCCTTAATCCCAGCAGTCTGATGAAACCACTGAAAAATGTGAACAGAAAAAGAACAAACCACAAACCACCTGTACCTGACTTTTTTTTTTTTTTTCCATCTTTCCAAATCTTACAAACACTTGGGCATGGAATAGCATGGAGAAAACGGAGGAATTACTCCTGAAAACTCTGGAAAAGAATTTGGGAAGAAGAAAAGAAACCTGAAAACTTTGGGAGAAAATTGAGGAGGTAACTGAGAGAGAATTGGGAGGTAAAAGAAAAGAAAACCTGGAAATTCTGCAGGAAAAATTGGGAGGTGAGGAACGAAACCTGACAAGCCTGGGAGCTAAGAAAACAAAACCTGGAAACTCTGGAAGAGAATTTGGGAGCTCAGGAACAAATCTGGTTGTAGGAAATGGAATGAGGGGGGGAAAAAACTCCTCTCTCCATGGTTATATAAGGGCTGCTCTATAAATAGCACCTTCCCAGGTGTCAAACTGGGAGAAAACTCCAGCAATCCAGGATTTTCTTTTTATTTTTTTCCATCCAGGAGGGCTGGAAAGTCAGTTTGAGGTTTATTTAGGCTGGTTTAAGTGCCAAAGCTGAGCTGGGCAGGGGTGGCTCAGCCTGGGCTGCAGCATCTGGACAGAATCCAGGAGGATGCAATTCCCACCCGCTCCAGGCAAGGATTAAAATCCAGGAAGGGGAAGAGAATCAAGGCCTGGGGTGCCAAAAAAAAGACTTTTCCAGGGAAGGAAGGAAATGTGGCCGAGGATTTGCCCAAAAATAGGTGGTGTGGAGCCACTGAGGAAATTCCCAGCACTCCTGGAAGAGGCTGGAAGGCTGATCCAGAAGGTTTCAGGGATGGGAACATGGATTGAAAACCCTTTTTCATTGAAAACCCTTTTCCCCCCACCAACCCTGCTGTTGGTGGGTGAGGGGCTTCGTGTGTCCCACGTGAACTGAGGGATGTGAGGGGCAGGAAAGGATTCCTGACCCTGGGATCTCCAGCTCAAGGTCGTGAGGAGCTACAGAGATAAGGGGAAAAGGGACATTCCCATCCCACAGGGTCCTCCAACATCTCTCCCAGAACTTCCCAATCCTGTGATCCCAGGGTAACCTCAGCCTCCTGCTGTTGGAATATTTGGGGTGCCCCGAACACCCAAAAAAACATGGGATAACCCTTCAGCATCCAACCTGAGGTGGGAAAAGGGAAAGAACCACTTTTCCCAGGAATGTCACAGCCCAGCCAGGCCTCCCCATTCCCAGGATTGTGGGGATGTCCCAAAAAAACCCCAAAAAAACCCCAATACACTGGGATTGCAGAGTGTGAGGGATCACCAGGGGTTATCCCAGGCTTATCCAGGATGACTGAAAAGGGGCTGATCCCTGTGGGGTACCCCTATCCCCATGCACCCCAGCATCCCCCAACACCTGGAAAACACCTGGAATGGGGAAGGAAGAGCTGCCACCCCCTGGGTTGCAGGAGGGGGTGACCCTAAATCCATTTCTAGAAGGATTAACACCCCCTCTCCATCCCCAATTCCAGGTTCCACATCCCAAGATCGTTGGGATCCCAGCTCTCCCCCCACCATTCCCTTTGGGGACAGGGTGACCCCGTTATTCCCAGACTTTTGGGGTACCCCAGCTCCCCCCGGGAATGTCCCAGAACTCCTCGAGGTTCTGGGTGTTCCTATCCCGGATCCCCACGGGATGGGGACGTCCCAGCGCCCTCAGAGCCTTGGGGACACGCGTGTCCCAGTCTCGGACAGCTGGGACCTCGTGGATGGGGCCTGAGGATGGGGATGTCGCGATTAAGGACCCCCCCAGGCATGGGGGAATGGATAATTCCCACTCAGACTCCTCAAAGGAATGGATCTGTCGCAGTCCCTGATGCTCCGGGATGGCGGTGGCCGGTCCAGGAGCCCCTCAGGACCTTGAGGACGGCGATGTCCCGCTCCCCGACCTCCCGGAGACGGGGGTTGGCCCGAAACCGAATCCCTCAGACCTTGGAAATGCGGGTGCCCCAGTCCCGGCCTCGCTCCCTCAGGGTCGGATCCCTCAGGGTCGAGGCTGCCCCGGTCCCCAACCCCTTCTGGGCCTCGGGGTCGGGGTCATCCCTGGCGCCGGCCGCCACTCACCCGCCGCCCGCGGCCTGCCCGGCAGCTGCACGAAGCGGTTCAGGATCCCTCCCCCGCCGCCATCGCCGCCTCCGGCAGCGCCGCCCGCGCCCTCCCCGAGCCCGTCCCGGGCCGCGGCCGCCGCCGACATGGCCCGTCCGCTGCTTGAGGGGCAGGAAGCCAACGGCCAATCAGCGCCGAGCTTCTTCGGCCGCGGCCTATCAGCTGCGGGCTTGTTGGCAGGTGGGGGGAGGCTGCGGCGAGGGAGCTGCTGTTTGGAGAGCTGAGCGATCGATCCAGGCTGAAGCAATCGAGCTCCGAGAGCGCGGGGGGAGCGGGGACGTTCACCGGGACGCTCACGGGAACATTCCCGGCGACTTTCACGGGGGCGCCGGCGCTCCCCCGAGCCTTCCGCGAGGTTTCGGAGGCCGTGCGGGTGTCGCGCGAGTTCAGGAGCGACCCCTCGGCGCGAGCGGAACGATCGCGCTCGAGCGGAACGTTTCGTGCGGGCCCGCGTTTCCCGAGCCGTGAGGTGGAGGGAGGGCGGGACCAAAATGGCGGCGCCCAGCGCCGGGGGTGCGGCGGCGGCGGCGGCACCGGGGGGGGCGAACAACCGAGGGCGGCCGCCCCCCGTCACCCCCCGGCAGATCCGCGACCTGATCGACGGCGGCATCGCTACCGAAGGGCCCGGACCCGGCGGGTGAGGGGCGGCGGCGCGGGGCGGGGGGGTTCGCTGGTACCGGGGCTGGCGTCGGGGGGAGGCCCGGCCGTGTGAGGGGAGAGGGGGGGGGCGGGAGAGTCGTGAGGGAATTGGGGACCCCTCGGTGGCTGGAGGGGATCGAGATGTGCTGGGAATTCTAAACGGAGAGGGATAACGGGAAAAGAGAGCGAGGGACGGGCTGGGAGCGACCGGGAAGCGCCGGGAACCGGGAGGCGCTGGGAGGGGGCACTGGTGGGACTGGGAGGCGCTGGGAATAGCGGAGGGACTGCAGGGTACTGGGAATGCTGGAAGGCGGCTGTGGGAAGAGATTGTGGGACAGTGGGAGGGCACTGGGGACACTGGGGGGGCACTGGGAGGGTACTGGGGACACTGGGAGAGCTCTGGGGATACTGGAGGAGGTTCTGGGGATACTGGGAGGGCTCTGGGGATACTGGGAGGGCTCTGGGGATACTGGGAGGGCTCTGGGAGCACTGGAAAGGCACTGGGGGCACTGGGAGGGCACTGGGAGAGCTCTGGGGATACTGGGAGGGCTCTGGGAGCACTGGAAAGGCACTGGGGGCACTGGGAGGGCACTGGGAGAGCTCTGGGGATACTGGGAGGGTTCTGGGAGCACTGGGAGGACACTGGGGACACTGGGAGGGCACTGGGAAGGCTCTGGGAGCACTGGGGACACTGGGACGGTACTGGGGGGGTACTGGGAGGGGTCTGGGGACACTGGGAGGACACTGGGAGGGCAATGGGGACACTGGGAGACCTCTGGGGACACTGGGGGGGGCTCTGGGGACACTGGGAGAGTATTGGGAGGGCTCTGGGGGGACAATGGGGGGGACACTGGGAGGACACTGGGAGCACTGGGGACACTGGGATGGTACTGGGATGGCACTGGGGACACTGGGGGCACTGGGAGAGCTCTGGGGACACTGGAGGGGTTCTGGGGGCACTGGGGGGACAATGGGAGGGCACTGGGAGGACACTGGGAGCACTGGGAGGGTTCTGGGGACACTGGAGGGGTTCTGGGGGCACTGGGGGGACAATGGGAGGGCACTGGGAGGACACTGGGGACACTGGGAGGGCACTGGGGGGGTACTGGGAGGGGTCTGGGGACACTGAGAGAGTACTGGGGGCACTGGGGGGTCACTGGGAGGGCACTGGGGACACTGGGAGAGTATTGGGAGGGCTCTGGGGGGACAATGGGGGGACATTGGGAGGGCACTGGGAGCACTGGGGACACTGGGAAAGTACTGGGGGCTCTAGGGGCACTGGGATGGCATTGGGATGGCACTGGGGACACTGGGAGCACTGGGAGGGCACTGGGGGGGACACTGGGAGAGCTCTGGGGACACTGGAGGGGTTCTGGGGACACTGGGAGGGCTCTGGGGACACTGGGAGGGCTCTGGGGACACTGGGAGTGCACTGGTGGGACACTGAGAGGGCTCTGGGGACACTGGGAGGGTACTGGGAAGGCTCTGGGGGCACTGGGGGGACAATGGGAGGGCTCTGGGTCAGAATTCCAGCCTTGGGGTCCCATCAAATCCCAGCTGTCAGTCACTGGGGCTGCATTCAAGGCATCCTTGGAATTTTCTTTATTGTTCATTGTTCTGTTAGGGATTAATTAAAAGCTGGGAAAGGGGAGCTGGGGAGAAGATCCTTGCCAGGAGAAGCAGGAGGGATGGGCAGTGCTCTGTGCCTTTTATTTTATTTTTTTTTTTTTTATTCTTAATTTTTTAAATATTTTTATTTTTATTTTTATTATTTTTATTTTTATTTTTTATATTTAAATTTTATATTTTTTATTTTTATTTTTATTTTAATTTTAATTTTTTGTTTTTATTTTTATTTTTATTCTAATTTTTATTCTTGTTTTTATTTTTATTTTTATTCTTATTCTTATTTTTATTTTTTAAATTCATTTTTATTTTTATTTTTTTTCTTAATTTTAATCTGTTATTTTTATTTTTTTGTTTTTTATTTTTGCTTTTTATTTTATTTTTATTTCTATTTTTATTTCTTTTTTATTTTTTGTTTTTCTTTTTATTTCTATTTTTTATTTTTTTCTTTTATTTCTATTTTTTATTCTTATTTTTGTTTTTATTCTCATTTTTTCTTTTTAATTTTATTTTTATTTCTGGTTTTTATTCTTATTTTTGTTTTTATTCTCATTTTTTCTTTTTAATTTTATTTTTATTTCTGGTTTTTATTCTTATTTTTGTTTTTATTCTCATTTTTTCTTTTTAATTTTATTTTTATTTCTATTTTTTATCCTTATTTTTATTTTTATTCTCATTTTTTTCTTTTTCATTTTATTCTTATTTCTATTTTTTATCCTTATTTCTATTTTTATTCTTATTTTTTCTTTTTCAGTTTATTCTTATTTCTATTTTTTATCCTTATTTCTATTTTTATTCTCATTTTTCCTTTTTCATTTTATTCTTATTTCTATTTTTATTCTTATTTTTATTCTCATTTTTTCTTTTTCATTTTATTTTTACTTCTATTTTTTATCCTTATTTTTATTTTTATTCTCATTTTTTCTTTTTCATTTTATTCTTATTTCTATTTTTTATCCTTATTTCTATTTTTATTCTCATTTTTCCTTTTTCATTTTATTCTTATTTCTATTTTTTATCCTTATTTCTATTTTTATTCTTATTTTTCCTTTTTCATTTTATTCTTATTTCTATTTTTTATCCTTATTTTTATTCTCATTTTTTCTTTTTCATTTTATTCTTATTTCTATTTTTTATCCTTATTTCTATTTTTATTCTTATTTTTCCTTTTTCATTTTATTCTTATTTCTATTTTTTATCCTTATTTCTATTTTTATTCTCATTTTTCCTTTTTCATTTTATTCTTATTTCTATTTTTTATCCTTATTCTTATTTTTATTCTTATTTTTCCTTTTTCATTTTATTCTTATTTCTATTTTTTATCCTTATTTTTATTTTTATTCTCATTTTTTTCTTTTTCATTTTATTTTTACTTCTATTTTTTATTCTTATTTCTATTTTTATTCTCATTTTTCCTTTTTCATTTTATTCTTATTTCTATTTTTTATCCTTATTTCTATTTTTATTCTTATTTTTCCTTTTTCATTTTATTCTTATTTCTATTTTTTATCCTTATTTTTATTCTCATTTTTCCTTTTTCATTTTATTCTTATTTCTATTTTTTATCCTTATTTTTATTTTTATTCTCATTTTTTTCTTTTTCATTTTATCCTTATTTCTATTTTTATTCTCATTTTTTCTTTTTCATTTTATTCTTATTTCTATTTTTTATCCTTATTTCTATTTTTATTCTTATTTTTCTTTTTCATTTTATTTTTATTTCTATTTCTATTTTTATTCTTATTTTTATTTTTATTCTCATTTCTTCTTTTTCATTTTATTCTTATTTCTATTTTTTATTCTTATTTCTATTTTTACTCTTATTTTTCTTTTTCATTTTATTTTTTATTTCTATTTTTATTTTTTATTTTCATTTTCTCAACGGATCCATCCCAACCTTTTCCTCGCTGCCTTTTCCCTTCCAGCAAAGACACATCCGACTGCTCGGAGCGAGCCAACGGCCCTGCCCCCGTGGAAGCTCTTTCCTTGGAGTCTGCCAGCAGGGAAGCTTATTTCAGCAGGGTGGAAACCTTCACCATATCCTTGGGGAGGCTGGAAATCCCTGGAATTTGGGAGGGATCCTTTGGGAGGCTGGAAATCCTTGGAATGTTGGGGGAAGGGATCCTCGAGCCCATTCCTGGCCTTGCACAGATGTTCCCAAAAATCCCACCCCAGCCCTGAGAGGTGTGCAAATGCTCCTGGAGGTTTGGAGCTGTCAGCGTTCCTTGGGGAACCCTCTGGGGGAAAAAGCTTTACCTGGAATCCAAACTTTTCCTGAAATCCAGTCTTTTCCTGAAATCCAACCTTTTCCTAAAATTCCAGCTTCTTCTGAAATCTAGCCTTTTCCTGAAATCCAGTCTTTTCCTGAAATTCAGCCTTTTCCTAAAATTCCAGCTTCTCCTGAAATCCAACCTTTTCCTAAAATCCAGCCTTTTCCTGAAATCCAGCCTTTTCCTGAAATCCAGCCTTTTCCTGAAATCCAGCCTTTTCCTAAAATTCCAACTTTTCCTGAAATCCAGCCTCTTAAAATCCAGCCTTTTCCTAAAATCCAACCTGTTCCTAAAATTCCAACTTTTCCTGAAATCCAGCCTCTTCCTAAAATCCAACCTTTTCCTGGAATCCAACCTTTTCCTGAAATCCAGCCTTTTCCTAAAATTCCAGCTTCTCCTGAAATCCAGCCTTTTCCTAAAATTCCAGCTTCTCCTGAAATCCAGCATTTCCCTAAAATCCAGCCTTTTCCTAAAATTCCAGCTTCTCCTGAAATCCAGCCTCTTCCTAAATTCCAACCTTTACCTAAAATTCTCCCTTTTCCTGAAATCCAGTCTCTTCTAAAAAAGTCCAGCCTCTGCCTAAAATCCAGCCTCCTCTTAAAATCCAGCCTTTTCCTGAAATCCAGCTTCTTCTTGAAATCCAACCTTTTCCTAAAATCCTGCCTTTTCCTAAAATCCAGCATTTACCTAAAATTCAACCTTTTCCTAAAATTCTGCCTTTTCCTGCAATCCAGCCTTTTCCTGAAATCCAGCCTCTTCCTAAAATCCAACTTTTTCCTACAATCCAACTTTTTCCTAAAATTCTGCCTTTTCCTGCAATGCAGCTTTTTCCTGAAATCCAGCCTCCTCTTAAAATCCTGCCTTTTCCTAACATCCTGCCTTTTCCTGAAATTCCAACTTTTCCTAAAATCCAGCCTCTGCCTAAAATCCAACCTTTTCCTAAAATCCAGCCTCTTAAAATCCTGTCTTTTCCTAAAATCCAACCTTTTCCTAAAATTCTGCCTTTTCCTGCAATCCAGCCTCTTCTTAAAATCCAACCTTTTCCTAAAATTTTGCCTTTTCCTAAAATCCAGCCTCTTCCTGAAATCCAGCATTTTCCTAAAATTCTGCCTTTTCCTGCAATCCAGTCTCTTCCTAAACTCCAGCCTGTTCTTAAAATCCTGCTTTTTCTAAAATTCAGCTTTTTCCTACAGTCCAACCTTTTCCTAAAATCTTGCCTTTTCCTAAAGTCCAACCTTTTCCTAAAATTCTGCCTTTTCCTGCAATCCAGCCTCTTCCCAAAACCCAACCTTTTCCTGGAATCCAACCTTTTCCTAAAATCCAGCCTCTTCCTAAAATCCTGTTTTTTCCTAAAATCCAACTTTTTCCTAAAATTCTGCCTTTTCCTGCAATGCAGCTTTTTCCTGAAATCCAGCATTTACCTAAAATCCTGCCTTTTCCTGAAATCCAGCCTCCTCTTAAAATCCTGCCTTTTCCTGAAATCCAGCCTCTTAAAATCCTGTCTTTTCCTAAAATCCAACATTTTCCTAAAGTTCTGCCTTTTCCTGCAATTCAGCCTCTTCTTAAAATCCAACTTTTTCCTAAAATTTTGCCTTTTCCTAAAATCCAGCATTTTCCTAAAATTCTGCCTTTTCCTGCAATCCAGTCTCTTCCTAAACTCCAGCCTGTTCTTAAAATCCTGCTTTTTCTAAAATTCAGCTTTTTCCTACAGTCCAACCTTTTCCTAAAATTCTGCCTTTTCCTGCAATCCAGCCTCTTCCCAAAACCCAACCTTTTCCTGGAATCCAACCTTTTCCTAAAATTTTGCCTTTTCCTGAAATCCAACCTTTTCCTGAAATCCAGCCTCTTCCTAAAATCCAATCTTTTCCTAAAATCCAGCCTCTTCCCAAAATCCAGCCTTTTCCTGAAATCCAACCTTTTCCTGGAATACAACCTTTTCCTAAAATTTTGCCTTTTCCTAAAATCCAGCCTCTTCCCAAAATCCTGCCTTTCCCTAAAATTCCAACTTTTCCTGAAATCCAGCCTCTTCCTAAAATCCAACCTTTTCCTAAAATTTTGCCTTTTCCTGAAATCCAGCCTCTTCCCAAAATCCAACCTTTTCCTAAAATCCAGCTTTTTCCTGAAATCCAGCCTCTTAAAATCCTGTCTTTTCCTAAAATCCAACCTGTTCCTAAAATTCCAACTTTTCCTGCAATCCAGCCTCTTCCCAAAACCCAACCTTTTCCTTACATCCCGCCTTCTCCTAAAACCCCCCTGACCCATCTCCAGCCCTTCCCCGTCCTCCTGCCCTGCTCCCTCTCCCTCTCCTCCCCCTCCTGATGATGCTACACCCCCCCCTTCTCGAAAAAGTTTTCCCCACTCCCCAAAAAAACCCCAAAAACCCCACTCCCCAAAAAAAAACCACCGCCGTTTGCTCCTTGACGGGCTCACCCGCTGAAGTGGGCGGGGAAGCCGCCCTCGCTGTCGCCGCTGGTGTGCGCCCGGTTCGGCTGGGTCAGCGTGGAGTGCGACATGCTGAGGTGCTCCAGCTGCCAGGCCTACCTGTGCACCAGCCTGCAGCTGGCCTTGGACCTCAGCAACTGTGCGTAGGCACTGGCCCGGGGGGAACGGGGGGAAGGCGGTTGGGGGTTTGGAATCGGTCGTAATCCGGAGGTCGTGAGTTCGATTCTCACACGGGGCAACATTTGTCAAGTTTTTGGGGTACTTAGTCAGTTGTAATCTGAAGGTTGTGAGGTCGATTCTAACAACTGGCACCACTTGTCAAATTTTTGGGGCTCATAATTAGTTGTAATCTGAAGGTTGTGAGGTCGATCCTTGCATGGGGCACCATTTGTCAGGTTTTTGGGGTTTATAATCAGTCATTGTAATCTGAAGGTCGTGAGTTCGATCCTCACTCACACAGGGCACCCTTGTCAGGGTTTTGGGGTTCATAATCAGTTGTAATCTGAAGGTTGTGAGTTTGATCCTCCCTCACAACTTGGCACCATTTGTCAAGTTTTTGGGGCTCATAATCAATCATTGTAATCAGAAGGTCATGAGTTCGATCCTTGCATGAGGCACCATTGGTCAAGTTTTTGGGGTTCATAATCAGTCGTAATCTGAAGGCTGTGAGTTTGATCCTTTCTCACACAAGGCACCACCTGTCAAGTTTTTGGGGTTCATAATCAGTCATGGTAATCTGAAGGTTGTGAGTTAGGTCCTCACACGGGGCACCATTGGTTAAGTTTTTGGGATTCATAATCAGTCATGATCTGAAGGTTGTGAGTTTGATCCTCACATGGGGCACCACTTGTCAAGTTTTTGGGGTTCTTAGTCAGTTGTAATCTGAAGGTTGTGAGGTCGATCCTTGCATGGGGCACCATTTGTCAGGTTTTTGGGGTTCATAATCAGTCATAGTGTGAAGGTTGTAAATTCAATCCTCACACCTGGCACCACTTGTCAAGTTTTTGGGGTTCATAATCGTAATCTGAAGGTCGTGAGTTCGATCCTCACACGGGGCCCCACTTGTTGAGTTTTTGGGGTTCATAATCAGTCATCGTATTTCAAATGTTGTGAGTTAGATCCTCACACGGGGCACCATTTGTCAAGTTTTTGGGGTTCATAATCAGTTGTCATCTGAAGGTTGTGAGTTTGGTCCTCACACGGGGCACCACTTGTCAGGTTTTTGGGGTTCATAATCAGTTGTAATCTGAAGGTTGTGAGTTTGATTCTCACAACTGGCACCATTTGTCAAGTTTTTGGGGTTCTTAGTTGTAATCTGAAGGTTGTGAGGTCGATCATTGCATGGGGCACCATTTGTCAGGTTTTTGGGGTTCATAATCAGTCATTGTAATCTGAAGGTTGTGAGTTTGATCCTCACAACTGGCACCATTTGTCTGGTTTTTGGGTCCATAATCAGTTGTAATTTGAACGTTTTGAGTTCAGTTCTCACAACTGGTACCATTTGTCAGGTTTTTGGGTCCATAATCAGTTGTAATCTGAAGATTGTGAGTTCGATCCTCACACAAGGCACCACCTGTCAAGTTTTTGGGGTTCTTAGTCAGTTGTAATCTGAAGGTTGTGAGGTCGATCCTCACACAGGGCACCATTTGTCACGTTTTTGGGGTTCATAATCAGTCATAATGTGAAGGTTGTAAATTCAATCCTTATACCTGGCACCACTTGTCAAGTTTTTGGGGTTCAAAATTAGTTGTAACCCGAAGGTTGTGAGTTCGATCCTCACACGGGGCACCATTTGTCAAGTTTTTGGGGTTCATAATCAGTCATTGTAATCTGAAGGTTGTGAGTTTGATCCTCACACCTGGCACCATTTGTCAGGTTTTTGGGGTTCACAATCAGTCGTAATCTGAAGGTTGTGAGTTCAATCGTTGCACATGACATCATTTGTCAAGTTTTTGGAGCTCATAATCAGTCATGATGTGAAGGTTTTGAGTTCAATCCTCACACAAGGCACCACTTGTCAAGTTTTTGCACTGAAGGCAAAGGTGATGGGCAGTTGTAAAAGCCAAGTGTTTTTGTGGTGTGCCTAAATCAGCCTCGTGAGGGCAGAGGTTACAATTCATGCCAGCAAAGTCCCCATGTCCCCAGCAGAGGTGGTGGCACCTTATCAGCAGCAGTAAAGGCGCCAGCAGCAACAGCACCGTGTTCTGTGTTCCCTTAGCCTGTGTGTGCTGATGTTCTTGGTGTGTTTTATTCTAATTTTAGCCAGTCAGGCTTAAACACGAGCTCTGTACAAAAGTGTTGGACCTGTCCTAAGCTAAAACTGACGTGTGTTAATTTTCATAAATTCTTACACAAATTCTACACATACAGTTCTACCTGTTCTTTCTAGGAATTTCCAGCAAGGCTAAATTATTTTTATTATGACTAGAATTTAACTAACTTTGCAAAAGGCAGTGTCACTGAACTTTAAACGGGGTATTAGGTCTCTTTCTTACTTACTGACCCAGACTCTTATTTGTTGAGGCACTTAAAACCCTTCTGTTTATTTAAAACTTGCATTTCTACCTCATGTTTGAGTGGATTTATGTATTCTTAGTTTCTCAGAAGGTTTTAACTCAGTCCTGACGTCTTTGGACACTGCTGGGCCTGTGGGGATGGGGCCCAGGGGGATTTGTACCCCAACATGTGGGATTTTGGGATGCAGCAGCTTCCAGGGCGGGTCCCACCACGGGTTGGGTGTTTGGATGGAGCCCAGGGGGATTTGTACCCCAACATGTGGGATTTTGGGATGCAGCAGCTTCCAGGGGCGGGTCCCACCACGGGTTGGGTGTTTGGGGTTTCTTGGAAAACGGCTCAAGGCACATAATTGGTGTTTAATTGGGGGGATGGGCTAATTGATCCTGTTTTGTTGTTGGAGGTGGGTTGGGATAGGGGAATTCCAGGTGGGAGAGGTCGTGGAATCGTAGGGAGTTTGGGTTGGGAGGGATCTTAAAGCTCGTCCTGTTCTGTCCAGTTGTTCAAGGAATGATGGTCCCAGGGAATGATGACTTCAGGGAATGATGTTTCCAAGGAATGATGGTTTCAGGGAATGATGATTCCAGGGAGTAATGGTCCCAGGGAATGATGGTGCCAAGGAATGATGATCTCAGGGAATTATAGTTCCAAGGAATGATGGTGCCAGGCAATAATGGTGGTTCCAAGGAATGATGGTCCCAGGAAATGATGATCTCAGGGAATGATGGTTTCAGGGAATAATGATTCCAGGGAATAATGGTCCCAGGGAATGATGGTGCCAAGGAATGATAATTTCAGGGAATTATAGTTCCAAGGAATGATGGTCCCAGGGAATGATGATCTCAGGGAATGATGTTTCCAAGGAATTACGGTTTCAGGGGATGATGATTCCAGGGAATAATGGTGATTCCAGGGAATGGTGGTTTCAGGGAATGATGGTGCCAGGAATGATGATCTCAGGGAATGATGGTCCAAAGGAATGGTGGTCCCAGGGAATGATGATCCCAGGGAATAATGGTGGTTTCAGGGAATAATAGTGTCAAGAATGATGGTCTCAGGGAATGATGGTTCCAAGGAATGGTGGTCCCAGGGAATGACGTTTTCAGGGAATGATGATGCCATGGAATGATGTTTCCAAAGAATTACGGTTTCAGGGAATGATGATCTCAGGGAATTATAGTTCAGAGGAATGATGGTGCCAGGGAATAATGGTGGTTCCAAGGGATGATGGTTTCAGGGAATGATGTTTTCAGGGAATGATGATTCCATGGAATAATGGTCCCAGGGAATGATGTTTCCAAGGAATGATAGTTTCAGGGAATGATGGTGCCAGGAATGATGGCCCCAAGGGCTGATGGTTTCAGGGAATGATGATCTCAGGGAATAATGGTGCCAAGGAATGACCAAGGAATGATGGTTCTAAGGAATGATAATCCCAGGGAATTGTGGTGGTTTCAGGGGATGGTAGTGTCAAGAATGATGGTCTCAGGGAATGATGGTTCCATGGAATGGTGGTCCCAGGGAATGATGTTTCCATGGAATAATAGTCTCAGGGAATGATGACTTCAGGAAATGATGTTTCCAAGGAATGATGGTTTCAGGGAATGATGTTTCCATGGAATAATGGTCCCAGGGAATTATGGTTCCAGGGAATGATGGTCCTAAGGAATGATAGTTTCAGGGAATGATGATCTCAGGGAATTATGATTCTTAGGCATGATGGTTCCAATTAATGATGGTCCCAGGGAATGATGATTCCACGGAACGATGGTCCTAAGGAATGATGGTCCCAGGGAATGGTGATTCCAAGGAATTATGGTTTCAGGGAATGATGGAATTCTCACTGCAAAAAATGTCTTTTTTCCATTGGGATGAACCTTCCCAGTGCACCCTGTCCCCACTGCTCCTTGTCCTCTCCGTGGACAGGAGACCCTCCACCCTCTTTGCACCCATCCTTTAAGGACTGGAAAACCCCAGTGAGGCTCCAAACCTTAAACCAGACCAAGGGAATTATCCAAAAACATCTGAAACACTTCCAGGCTTGGATCACCTCTTGGAATATTCCAGAGCTGGGCCATCTTGGTAGAGAAATAGTTCCCAATGTTGAGCTTTGAGCCATTCCCGTGCTGGAATTCCAGGGAGAGGAGCTCACCACTTCCCTCTCCCAGAAGGTGCAGAATTCACCCCTCATCCTCCTTTTCTCCAAACAATCCCAAGGCTCTCAGCCTCTTTCCAGGTTTTCCCCAGCCTCGTTGCCCTCTGGATGCATTTAAGGATCTGAAAATCCTTTTTGAAAGTTCTCTTTTCCAACTTTTTCTTCCCAATTCCTGATCCTCCACTGATTTTTTTTCCAGTGTGGTGGCTGCTGCTCACCAAGGCCATTCAGGCAGAAATTACGTTGTGAGATTTAATTAATAAATTCCTTATTATCCCCACAAGGAAGTGTCATCGCCACTTCTCAATTTTCCTGGCCTCCAGTTCCCCTGGAAGTGAACAGGGAGCACATTCCTGCTGCCTGCCAGGTGCCATGTGGCTCATGGGACTATTGAGCCTTTTCCTTTTGGGTCACTCAATATCAACATGCCCTGTTTATTCAGATTATCTCTGTTAAATAAACCTTGGCCTAATTATTCCCTTGGGAATCACTCCGGGTTAGGAAAAAAAAATCTAAAATAATCAAGGATGGGGAAGAAAGCATCGAAAACCAAATTGGAAAATGAGTTGATTCTGAAAGTGTAAGTGAAATGAAATGTCAGATCTTTGGGTTTTTTTGGGGGGGGAGGTTTGATTTCCAGACGTGGCTGAGATTTGGCTCCTACACCTGGGGTGGAGGGATCAGCTCAGCCAGGGCTTGGCAGCATCCCAGGAGGAAAAAAACTGGCAGGATCCAGCAGGTTTCTGTGCCCGTGGTTGGCTTGGGCTGTTTTTTCCACGAGCTCCCCTGCTCCTGTGCCTGGGAATGGGGAAGAAATTTTGGCCGTGGTGGGCAGGTGGAACTGGCTGAGGTGACATTTGCTGTTCCAGGGCTGCCTTGAGGGAGCCTGGAATCCCTCTTGGTGGGAAGGGAGGGATGTCTGAGGTGAAGCTTCAAGGCTCTGCAGCCTCCAGAGAGGGGAAACTCTCCCCATCCTGGTGGCTTCCTCTCCTGGCTCGGTTTTCCTGGCCTTTTCCCTGAGGAGGTGGCTCGGCAGGGAAGTATCCCAGAGTTTTTCCCTGCAGACAAGGAGCGCTGTGAGGAGCTCAGGAAGGCCCTGAGCACTGCCCACGAGAAGTTCTGCTTCTGGCCAGACAGCCCTTGCCCAGGTGGGTGCCTCTCTGCAAAACCCAGAATTATTCCCATTTTTTTTATTTTTTTTTTGCCCCCCTTCCCATTGTTATTCCCGTGGTCACGCTCTCCTTTTCCCTGTGGGAATGATGAAATACAACAGGAAAGCAAAACATCCCTGGGCAGCCTCAGCAAATAAAAGCCCCAGGGCTGTATCCAGCTTTTCCTGACCTTTGGGTGCCTCTGGAGCAGTTCAAATGCTTTTGGGTTGTCCCTGGGAGGGGACAGGGGAGGTTGGGTGTCATGGAATGCTCAGAGAGGGAGAGATCTTGTCTTGGAAGCTGTGCTGCTTGGGAATGGGTAAAAACTCTGCTGAGCTTTTCCTTTAAAAGTCAGAAAAAATCATGGAATTGTTGGGGTCAGAAGGGACCCCCTGTCGTGGGCTGGGACACCTTCCACACTCCCAAGGTTCTCCAAACCCCATCCAACCTGGCCTTGGACACTTTCAGGGATCCAGGAGCAGCCATAGCTTCTCTGGGAATTCCAGCCCAGCCAGGATTTCCTTCCCAATATCCCACCTAAACTTTTCCTCCTTCAACTTAAGGTCATCCCCTCTTACCCCATCACAGCAAGCCTGGCTGGGCTCGTGTTCTCCCCTTTCCCTGTGGGACAAGGAGAGGTTGGGAATGCTGAGCACAGCTTTTCCTCTCACCAGATCGCTTTGCCAGGCTGCTGGTGGACGAGCCCAGAGTCCTTCTCCAGGATTTCCTGGATCGTTTCCAGAGCCTCTGTCAGCTGGAGCTGCAGCTGCCCTCTCTCAGACCAGAAGACCTGAAAAACATGGTGAGTTCCCTCCTGCTCCCAAAAATCTGCAGCATTCCAGGCTTCAGGAATGATGCTGGGTGCACCCAAAATCAGGAATTTCAGCCCCTGTGTGTGTGTGTGTGTGTGAGGGATCTTCTCTCACCTTTTTTTTTTTTTTTTCCTTGGACATTTTCCTTGTGGTGGTTTCACCATGGAAACGTGTGGAGAGGAGTTTGGAATGGCTCATCAGCTGGAAAGTGTGTCTGGTTCCCACTCTGGACCTTTCCCAGTGTCCAGGCTGCTCTGTGGTGCCTGGGAGAGGGGATTTGGGATCCCACAGCCTCCTTTGGGAGCTCTCCCTGGCAGCTCCATGAGAAGAAGATCACTCCTTTAGCTGGGAGGCAGGAATTTGGGATGCCAGGGAAACCTGAGGTGTGGGCAAGAGACCTGGGAAGGTGAAAGAGGCTCCACAGGCAGGAGGGGAAAGCAGGAAAAGCCAGGAACGAGCGTGGGATTTGCCACCCTGTAGGAAACCTGTCCTGGCCCCGCTGTGCTGCAGCCAAGTCTGGCTGGTTGGACAGGGAACAGATGGTTCTGGGCAGCCAGGAGCCGTGTGGGATCCAGGGAATCTTCATCCATTCAGCACAACCACAGGGGTGTTTGAGGGCTGCCTGAGCTCGGGAACCACCGGAGACTCCCAAAAACCACGGCAGGAACGGGACCTCGGGGGAGCAGATGGTGCCTGGGCAGATTTCATGGAATGAGGGAGCCAGAAGGGCTCTGAGTGACTTTGCCCTGTTAAGCAGAGCTGGGGGGGCTGGATGATGCAATTCCAAGGGATTTTTCTCCACCTGGGATCTGGTTTGGGAGTAAAAGCCGTGCGTTTTTATCCCCGCAGTCCCTGACGGAGGAAAGGATCACTCGGCTCCTCCAGCTCATCGGGGAGGAGCTGGAGCACAAAGGAACAGAGGGGGAGAAGCCTCCCGGGAAGTTTTCCACGGAAATCCTGCAGGTGCAGGTTCCTGCCTGCGTCCTGGCGCTGTGTGGCTGGACCTGCAGGTGAGCAGGGGCTGGCAGGGCTGGGCCTGGGATGTCCCTCGTGCTCTGGATGTGAAGATTTTGAAGGGTTATGTTGCATGAACCTATCTGATCATTCTATTTCCATCCAAAAACAGTTACAAAACTTAAGAGACCTAACCAACCAAATCACTAGAGATAGCCCATCATGGCTAGACAATTTAAGCTTCGCACCTTGGCTAAAGGAACTTCGTAAAATAGGTTTAATTATTCTAATAGTTACGGTTGTTATTTTATTAGCAGTTCCCTGTATACTTCATTGTGTGAAAAGAGTAATGGATAAGACAGTTTCCAGCATCTTAGTGATTCAACAGAACGGGGGAGATGTTGGAGAGGATGAAGTAGCTAGGCCCTGCAGAGATGATTTATTAGTAAAAAATTCTAAGAGTATGAAACCTACAAGAGGAATAGAATTGAAAGCAAAATTTGAGCTGTAATATGTTGGGCAAGAAGAAAGTGATTAGGTTAGCTGAAAAGACTTGGCTGGGTGAGTCAGTGACACCCCTGCCAAGACAAAAGGATGAATAAAGAGTTAGACCTTCTCAAGTATCAGGGATAAAGTAGTTTTTCAAGATTTTAGTATGTAGAGTAGTATTGTAATGTTGTAGTTCCCATAGGCTGTATGTAGATTCTGTAAGTTTTGTATCTTGAGGTGATTGGTTGATGCTCATTAGAATATTCACGATAGAAAGGGTTAAAATAGAATGTAACAAGAAAAGCTCCCTCTTGCCCTCTTGCTTGCTTGCTCCTGGATCCCTGTCCCTTTAGACCTATGGACTCTTCCCCAGTTAAGCTGCCTTCCCACGACCAATAAACCACGTGTCCCAAAGAGTATCCTGGTCTTCAGATCATCTCTCTCGTCGGACACAACCAGCGTGCTTTCTAATACTCTGGGCTTGCCATGGAAGCTCCTGGAGGCTGGAGGGATGGGCAGTGTTCCTCCCGTGGAATGTTCAGTGTCCCTAATTTAATTATTTTCCTGTTTTCCCTCCTTTTTCACTGTGCTTCTGCCTACCTGAATTTTGTTTTCCTGTTTTCCTCCTTTTTCACTACTCTCCTGCTTCCTTGGTGTCACTTATTTCCTATTTTCCCTCTTTTTCACTAGGATTCTGCTTCTCTTATTTAACTATTTTCACACTATTCTCCTACATTCCAGCTTCCCTGATTTCACCACTTTTTTCCCCTCTTTTTCCCTCTGTTCCTGGCAAGGCAAAACGCTCCTGAGCCAGTTTAAATCAACGTCAGAGATGGGATTTAATGCCCTTATTTCCCTGACTTTTCCAAGCCCAGGCTTATCCCTGACCACCTCTCCTGACCCTGGAAGCATCCAAGGCTGGGTTGGATGGGGCTTGGAGCAACCTGGGACAGTGGGAGGCGTCCCTGCCCATGAGGGGTTGGGATGAGATGATCTTTAAGATCCTTCCCAACCCATCCTGGGATTCCCTGAGGATTCCCTGAGGGTTCCATGAGGATTCCATGAGGATTCTGTGAGGATTCCAAGGGGATTCCATGAGGATTCCATGAGGATTCCGTGAGGATTCTGTGAGGATTCCCTGAGGCTTCCCTGAGGGTTCTATGAGGATTCCATGAGGCTTCCCTGAGGATTCCATGAGGATTCCCTGAGGATTTCATGAGGATTCCCTGAGGATTTCATGAGGCTTCCAAGGGGATTCCGTGAGGATTCCCTGAGGATTCCAAGGGGATTCCCTGAGGATTCCATGAAGCTTCCCTGAGGATTTAATGAGGATTCCGTGAGGATTTCAAGGGGGTTCCCTGAGGATTCCATGAGGCTTCCCTGAGGGTTCCCTGAGGGTTCCCTGAGGATTCCAAGGGGATTCCGTGAGGCTTCCAAGTGGATTCCCTGAGGCTTCCATGAGGCTTCCAAGGGGCTTCCCTGAGGCTTCCATGAGGCTTCCCTGAGGATTCCAAGGGGATTCCCTGAGGCTTCCATGAGGATTCCATGAGGGTTCCCTGAGGGTTCCCTGAGGATTCCAAGGGGATTCCGTGAGGCTTCCAAGGGGATTCCCTGAGGCTTCCATGAGGATTCCATGAGGCTTCCCTGAGGATTCCAAGGGGATTCCCTGAGGATTCCAAGGGGATTCCCTGAGGCTTCCATGAGGCTTCCCTGAGGCTTCCCTGAGGCTTCCCTGAGGGTTCCATGAGGATTCCATGAGGTTTCCATGAGGATTCCATGGCTTGGCTCTGTCCCCACAGTGCTGCCTCAGGCTCCATGAACCTCTCGGTGATCACCTGCTCCCGCTGCATGAGGAAGGTGGGGCTGTGGGGCTTCCACCAGCTGGAATCTGCTGCACCTCCAGAGCTGGATTCCTGCGGCTCCAGCGGCACCACCCCGGCTGCTCCCGAGCGCTTCCCGCCCGTTCCCACCTCCCCACGCAGGATGCTGACACGGAGCCAGGATCCAGGATCCGAGCAGGTATGTCCTGGGAGATCTGGGCAGTGCAGGGACGCTTGGCCAGCTCCAGGTGCTCCAAATCCCAAGCTGCACCAAGGGAATTATAGGTTGCATATCAAGAAAAAGCTTTTAATGGAAAGAGTGATAAAGTTCTGGAATGATCTGCCCGGGGAGGTGGTGGAGTCACCATTCCTGGATGTGTTTTAACAAAGCCTGGATGTGGCACTTGGTGCCATGGTTTAGTTGAGGTGTTGGGGCTTGGGTTGGACTGGATGATCTTGGAGGTCTCTTCCAACCCGGTGATTCTGTAAATTCTGTGAAAATCCACATCCAATGGCCACATCCTTGTGGTGGGAAGGGCTCCTGTGAATCCTGTGAAAATCCACACCCAATGGACGCATCCTTGTGGTGGGAAGGGCTCCTGTGAATCCTGTGAAAATCCACACCCAATGGACGCATCCTTGTGGTGGGAAGGGCTCCAGTGGGATGGCCAAGCAGGACAAAGCTCCCTTGGTGGGTGACCAGAGGAGCTCCATTAATTCCCTGCTTTTCAACCCCCCCCAGGAGAAGAGCCCATCCCCAGCTGTGTCCCGCCCACGGGGTTGGGATTCTCCCAGCTCCATGGACCGGGGCGAGTTGGATGTGACCAGCCCCGCTCTGAGGAGCCGCCCCGTGACCCGGAGCATGGGACAAGGGGACAACATGGAAGTGCCATCCAGTCCCGTCCGCAGGGCCAAGCGGGCACGGCTCTGCTCTTCCAGCGGCTCGGTGAGTGATCCAGGCTGGGTGTTCCTTGAGCCAGGGGTTTGGTGGTGTCCCTGTGGCTGGCTCAGGGCTGGGGTTTGGGCACAAAGAGGGATTCTTGGAATTTCTAAACCATCCCGTTGTTGTGTCACCTCCTCGCTTCCCAGGACACTTCCTTGAGGAGTTTCTTTCACCCCAGCTCTCAGCACCGCGATTGGTGTCCCTGGGTCAGCACCGGGGAGGGAGAGGAACCTCTGGAAGATGCTGCATCCCAGACAGAGAAAGAACCTGGGAAGGCCGAGCCAGGCTGGGAAGTGGTGCTGAAGAGACTCCTGGGCATCCAAAAATGCGACGCGGCGCCCGAAACGGAGCCAGTGGTGAGCCTGGGGCATCCCAAAGTGGAATTCTGCTTGACCAATGCAACAAAAATTTGGGATGGGATGGGATGGGATGGGATGGGATGGGATGGGATGGGATGGGATGGGATGGGATGGGATGGGATGGGATGGGCTTTGTTTGGGATGAACACCATCCCAGGTTGACAAAGACCAAGCTGCAGAGCCTGAGCTCTGGCATTCCCACAGCCAGGCTCCATCCAAGGCCAGGCTGTGCTGAAGCTGCTCGAGGTGCTGCTATAAATAAACCCCCCAGCGCCTCGGAGCTGCCCAAGATCCCGTTTCATTCCGTGTCCCCCAGAGCTCCTCCCTGCAGCCATCCCAATTCCTGCCTCCAGGCTCTTGCTTTGCCAGCTCTGCCCGAGCCAGGGGGAGCAGAGCTGAGGCCACAACTCCCTCCCCTGTGTGGCTGTGGAGCAGCTGCTGCCTCCCTGGATCTCGTTATCCGCTCGGATTCCTCCTGCCAGCTCCTTCCTGCTTCGCTTTGGAGCTCAAGGGGAGCAGTGGAGCTTTCCTGCTTGGAAATTTGTCCTGGGGGTTTCATGTCGTTTGTGTCCCCAGCAGGTCCCTTCTAGTGGAAGGTGTCCCCCTGGCCACAGCAGGGGTTGGGTGATCTTTTAAGGTCCCTTCTGACCCAAACCATTCCGTGATTCTGCCACGTGCCAGGAAAGCTCTGCATGGTCCAGCAGGACCAGTCACAGGGCAGAGGCACCAGACCCAGCTGGAGCAGGGGATGGTTGGGGTCCCTTCCTGCTTTTCGTGGTCCCTTCCTGCTTTTTGGGATCCTTTCCTGCTTTTTGGGGTCCTTTCCTGCTTTTTTGGAGTCCTTTCTTTCTTTTTTGGGCTCCTTTCCTGCTTTTTTGGGGTCCTTTCCTGCTTTTTTGGGATCCTGTCCTGCTTTTTGGGGTCCTTTCCTGCTTTTTTGGAGTCCTTTCTTCCTTTTTTGGGGTCCTTTCCTTCTTTTAAGGATCCTTTCCTGCTTTTTGGAGTCCTTTCTTTCTTTTTTGGGCTCCTTTCCTGCTTTTTTGGGGTCCTTTCCTGCCCCTTGGGGTCCTTTCTTCCTTTTTTGGGCTCCTTTCCTGCTTTTTTGGGGTCCTTTCCTGCTTTTTGGGATCCTTTCTTCCTTTTTTGGGCTCCTTTCTTCCTTTTTTGGGGTCCTTTCCTGCTTTTAAGGATCCTTTCCTGCTTTTCGGGGTCCCTTCCTGCTCCTTGCTCGTAGCCTCCTCGTTCTCCCCTCCAGCTGCCAAATCGGGATCACCAAAATAAGGACCAAACTGCTCTCCTGGCAGCCAGCTGGGATATTTTTTGGATGGGTTTTTTGGCTTTTTTGCTGCAGTTTCTCCTCGTGCCCCCGTTTTGCCGGCGGCCTTTTGCGGGTCCCGCTCCAGCTGCTTTGTTTCCCCATCTCTTCCAGAGCCTCTCGGAGAAATCCTGCAAGGTGTTCCGCATTTTCCGCCAGTGGGAGAGCATGAATCCCTCCTGAGCAGGCTGCTGCCTCTGGAAACCAGCATCAGGGGGAGAGAGACCCCCAAACCTCTCCCTGTGGTTCCTGGGGCACCCCGGGAAAGGGGGGGATCCGAGGAAGCTCCGCGCCGAACGGAGCCCCGGCCACGCTGGCGTCCTCTCCCCCTCCCCTTTCCCCGACTGCCTTGCTGAAGCCTTCACAAAACTGCTGCTGTGTCCCTCCTCTCCGAGGGCTGGACAGACAGCCCTGCCCCCAGGGGCTGGGACGTGTGCCACCCCCCCGGGGGTGACCAGGGGGACGCCGTCACCTCCCGAGGCGTCGGCGGCGTCCGGCCGCGTCCGGAAGCGACGCCAGGTGGGAATAAACATTTCATTTTTTTTGTTGGTTTTTTTTTTGGTTTGTTGAGTTGTTTTTTTCTTGTTTTGTTGTTTTTTTTTTTTTTCTCCTTCCTGCTTTTTCCCCCCAGGGCAGGAGGTGTAGCTTGTCGCTGTGGGACACAATGAACGAGGCAGGGAGTGATTGAGAAGAGGCTGCGTGATTCCCCTCGCAGGGAGGAGATGCACGGTTTATTTCTCTACTACTTCGATGCTTTTTCAAAGGTGCCCACCTTAGAGGTGGGACCTTTGGGAACCATTGGTCAGTTCCAGAGACCACCACATGAAGTCCCTCCTCTGGGAACATGTTGCCATGCTTCGTGCCTTGTTTTGGTTTCAGGGAATTCTTTTCCCAGAGAACAAAACTGGCACACAAAGTCACGTAATGTAAACTTTACCGAGTGTTCCCACATCTGTTCCCAGAAGAGGGACTTTGGTGGTAGTCTCTGGAACGAACCAATGGTTCTCAAAGGTCCCACCTCTAAGGTGGGCACATCTGAAAAAGTATAAAAGGAATCAGAAAAATAAACCGTGGTCCCTTGTTTGCAAGAGCACCTTGCAGCCATGCTTGAATAACTCCCTACCTCCATTATTGTGTCCCACGGCGACAGGAACACACGGTAGTTTACATTACATGACCTCGTGTGCCGGTTTCGTTCTCTGGGTAAAGAATTCCCTGAAACCAAAACAGGCAGGCACCAAGCATGGCAACAGTAGCTCCTGTATCCCTTTTGTCCTGTATCCCTTTTGTCGCTGTGGTGCTGAAGTGGGTACCTGGTTCTGGCCCAGCTCGGTGTTCAGCTTGGGCTCCTGTATTGGTTTAGGGCAAATTAGGAGAAGAACCTCTGAGAGAAAGCCCCCTAAGACAAACCTCCACCACCCCTTCCCGTCCCCAGCCCTGGGTTTGGGAAGGAAATTCTTTGGAGGAGACAAGTGGAAAAGAAACCGATTTATTGACAAGAACTCTTCCCCCCACAAGAGAAAAAAAGGAAAAGGCTCAAGTTATTGTGGGGGGAGGGCACAGAACTTCTTCCATGGGCTCGGAGATCCTCAGGTCAGGTCCTCAGGTCCGAAGCCGGTCCAAATCTTCGGGGGGGAGAAGGGAAAAGGAAGAAAAAATCCAGAAACAGCGCAAAAACAGGCAGCAGAAAGCAAAAAGCAGCAAGCAGCCGGCCAGCCAAAAGCCAAAGCCAAAAGCAGCCAGAGCAGCAGAAGCCACAGCCAGCCAAGCATTGGCTGTTAGACACAGTCCAGATATGGGATATAAGGCACTGTCAACCCAGGACAGCTCCGATAACGCTACAGCAAATACTCTTTGGTGGGGTCTTGGCTCACAGGCAGTTGGGCTCACGCTGTCGTGGCTGTGGTAAAAAGAGGGGGACTCTCCAGAGGTTTTCAGGAAACAGAGGCTTTATTTGGGGGGTCAGGGAATCTCTCCCAGCCCCAGGTGGGTGTCTCCAAGAGAGACCCCGAGCCTGGGCTGCAGGGGGGTTTTGTACAACACAATCTGGTAGGTGGGTACAAAATGATACAAACCAATAAAATTATCTAAACTACTACATGCCAACTCAATTTTAACAAATCTAATGCAGGTTTGGGAGTGTGTTGCCATGCTTCGTGCCTACCACGTTTTTTGGTTTTGGGAAATTCTGTTCCCAGGCACTTTCTTGGTACACAAGGTCACATAATGTAAACTACACCTTGTTTTTGTACGAATTTCCCAGAGGAGGGATTTTCACGTGGTGGTCTCTGGAACTGACCAATGGTTCCCAAAGGTCCCACCTCTAAGGTGGGCACATCTGAAAAAAGCATCAAAGTAGCCAGAGAAATAAACCGGGGTCCCTTTCCTGCAAGGAGACCACGCAGCCCTTCTGAATCACTCCCTGCCTCTCATTTATTGTGTCCCACAGCGACAGGAGTGGTCTCAAGGAAGTCTTGCCAACTAGTGGCCAAAGCTCTTGGACCTTAAAGATAAGGATTCCATGATGGACAAAGGGAAAATTATGCATAACACAAAGATGAAACAAGAAGGAACCAATAAAGAAGAGTCTCCAAGCAGAGGCTTTAGTTGTCCTAGAAACCCTTATCGAACTATGATAAGAACACATTCTAAAACAAGAGGCCCTTTCAAGGTGTTTAAACTATACTAAACTTACAATATAAAAAAAACCCTATACTATATTCATAAAACTAAAGCTTATAAAACATTTCTTGCAAACTCACACTGTGGGACACAATGAATGGAGACAGGGAGTGGTTCAGAAGGCCGCTGTGGAACCCCTCCTCATCAGGAGGAGCCACAGGTTTATTTCCCAGGCTTCTTTTATACTTTTTACAAATGTGCCCACCTTAGAGGTGGGACTCCTTGGAGCCATTGGTCACTTTTAGAGACTATGAGGCCAAGTCCCTCCTCTGGGAAAGCATGTGGGAAACGAGGTAGTTTACAATGTGTGACCTTGTTTATAGTAAAAGTGCTTGGGAACAGAATTTCCTCAAACTCAAATATGGCAGGCACGAATCGTGACAACATCCCTTGGGATGCTCGTTCTTCTGGGATGGACGTCCGGGTGCCTCCCTGTTTCCCACTCCACGTTTTGTTGTCTCCTTTGCCTGTTTTTGGGCATTTTTCTCATTGCCTCAATCCCTGGCCTTGTATCCCTCCAAACTTATCACCCCCCAGGTTGGAGGGGTGGGATGCAGCCAGGACCTGGGAAGAGCTGAGTTTCCATGGCTTGTGCTGCTGGGAAAGGGAGTGGTGTCATCTCCACCCCTTGAGGATACTGGGGAAATTCCACAGACAACCTGGCAGAGTTGGATTTCCTCCCACCAGGTCTGGGTGAGGGCACAAGGATATGTCATTCCTTAATTTTTTTTTTTTTTTTTTTTTTGAGGAAAGGCTCTCCTGCCCCCATTTCCTCAGCCCCAGCTCCGAGGTTTCATCTGTCTCATCCCCTTGGATGGATTTTGGGATTCTGGCTGCCCCTGTGCCTGGGGATGAAGTGGTTGCTTTGGTCAGGGCTGATCCAGCTCTCCCTGAACCCCAAAACTTGGGGGTGCACCTGCCCACCTGGGAGCTTCTCCTGGGATCCACCGTTTTGGGATATCGCCCTCTTGGGCAGGAATCCCACAGGAAGCAGCAGGGCCTGAATTTGGGTGGATTCATTTCCCTTCCTAAGTGGGTTTCTAATTACAGGGCCCTAACGAGGAGCTGCTTCACCCCATGGCCCCGCTGGGCTTGGGAGTTGGGGTGGAGATGGGGACTCCCCCAATCCAGAGGGATGAGGATGGACTGGGAATTGCCTGGGATGAGCATGGAAGAGCCCCTTTTCCAACTGCCTGGACCTACACAGATCCCCCATCCCCAACAGCTCCCCATGGTTTCCTCATTCCTTACATCTCCCTGGAACTCTGGCTTCCCCATTTCCAATGGTTTCCAGCAGTTCCCTATGGCTCCATTCCCTCTATTCCCTCTATTCCCTGCATCCCTATCCATGGATTCTCCTGGCTTCCCCCAGCACCGTTTTGCTCCATGATCAGGGAACCACCCCACAAATCCTGGGATGCACCCAATCCAGGGAGGATGACGTGCCCATTCCAGGGTGGGAAAGGCCAGCCACAACCCCTCCATCCCAAGTTCCCAACCGAGGAGTGCTCAGAGGATCCCCAAAATTCCCTCATTCCAAGGCTTGGGTGCTGTAAGAACGGCCTTAAGGTATTCCAAAAAGGAGCAGAGTGCTGTTGTAGTCCCTGATATCCTGAAATAATCCCTGTTGCAAAACCGGTGTTTCACAGATGGAAGAGAAGCATTCTAAGAAATCATGGTAAAATCCTTATTTTCCCTGCCCAGTTCTCCCAGTTGCTTGGAACCAGTCGGGGAATATTGTGGCCTGGGAAATATAGGATCCTCTGTCCCAAGTTTTCCCAGCTGCTCTGCTCAAATAGAACCTCGTTCCCCTGCCAAATTCCCTCTGGGACGTGGGGTGTGGATTTGAGTCCCCTCAGGTGGCGTCACCTCCTGCCCCTGCCAGACTCGGGGTGATAAATGGAGGAACTTTTTTTGGGGATTCTTCGGCCGCGTTTCCTCCTCACAGAGGGAGGAAGCGCCGGGGGCAGATTGATGGGATGATGCCGGGGGTCAGGAATGTGGGGTGTGGAGGTGCCACCCCGGAATCCCGTCCGTTGGGGAGACACCCATGGGTGCCGTCATCATCCGGGTGGGTAAACTGAGGCACCGGGAAATGCTTTGCCGATGTCACGCCGGAAACCTGGAAGGGTGACTCCTGCTCTGGGGGGCTTGGCCGGCTGCCACATTCCCGCTTGGATTGAAGGGGATTGCCATGGGCAAATTTCATATTCTGTGGCACTGCTCCCTGGGCTTGTTGGGAATGGGAAACAGGGGAATAACGGGGCATCAGAATCCGTGGGGAACAGGGGGAGCCATGGGGAATTGTGGAAAAACATGGGAATGGGGGAGCCACGGGGAATTGCGAGGCCCCGACATAGGTGCACCCCATATTTTATGAGGTGGTTCCCTGGCCGTGGTGGGAACGGGGAGAATGGAATTGAGGGAATAGGAGGAGTGTCAGGATCCACGGGGAACGGGGGAGATACGGGGAGCTGTGGGGACTGGTTGGAAAAGGAGGAACCGGAGTTGGCGGCCGCAGCGGAGCCTCGAACCCGCGGTCCGTCCATTATTTCCCCCTCCACCTCTCTCCCCCCCCGTCAGAACTACAACTCCCGGCGTGCCTCGGGGCCGGCGGAGCGTTGAGGGCGCGGCCAATGGTAGCGCCGCGGGGCGGTGACGTCACCGCAGGTGACGTCAGGGGTCCAGAGAGAGGCTGGGGCAGAGGCGGCCGGAGCGGCTGAGGGAGCGCGAGCGGCGCGGGGGGGGGGCCCTGTCGGCGACAGCGGCGACAGCGGCGACAGGAGCGGCGACAGCGACAGCAGCGGGTCCCAGCACCTCGCGGCCCGGCGCTCCCCCGCTCCCTTCGGCGCCGGGCGGCCCCGGCCCGCGGCGGCGGCGCTGACAGCCCGCCCGGAGCCCCGGGGGCGGCCGCGGCCACCATGTCGTCCCCCAGCCCGGGCAAGAGGCGGATGGACACCGACGTGGTCAAGCTGTATCCTTGCCGTGCCCCCGCGCCGGGCTTACGGGGAACGAGAATTTCCGCCCCCCCCCCCGCCCCCCCCCTCCACGGCCGGGCCTGCAGAGGGTGGGAGGGCGGGGGGCACTGGGGGAGCCCCGCCGGGGTCGCCCCCCAACTCCCCCCATTCGCACCCCCTTGGCCTCTCCCCGGAGCTGGGGGGTCGGATCTGCCCTCCCCTCCTCACCAGGGGAGGCCTAACCCCCCCCTTCTTCCGTATTTTTGGGGGGTTTATCCCCCTCTGTGGCTTGACAGGCTGCCCTGGGGGTTTCTCTGCAGACCCCCCCTTGGTGATGCCCCCCCAATCTGGGTGCCCCGCACCCCCCCCCCCCTTGCCTGCCCTGGGGAGGGCGAGGAAGGGGAGAGCAGTTCCAACAGCCACAGCCCAAAGAAAGGCTTTTGTGGGGTTTATTATTATTATTATTATTCCTCCATTTCACCCCTCGGTTCACGAAGCTTCTGGTGCCGGCTTAGGGATTGAATTTTTTGGGGAGGACGGGGCGGGGGGGGTCGTCCCTCGGGGTCTGGCTCAGCAGACCCAGGGGTGGGTGAAGGGCATCAGGGCCCCAGCCTATCTCCCAAGAGGTTTATGTAACCCTCCAGGTTTGGTTAGGCTTTATTACTTTTTATTTTTTCCCCCTTCTTCCTTCATAGATCTGTTTATATTTTTCCCCCCCTTGTTTTTATTCCTGGCCCTTTACGGGGCGGTGAATTCCTTTTTCTCTCTGTCTGGAGAGTGGGTGGCGTTGAAAAATACCCTTGGGAATTCGGTTCGAGGATCGTTTTATTAATAGTTTTTGTTTACAAGGTGGCGGTGTGAGCCGGGGAAGGGTAGGAATGACAAGAGTGGATGAAATGTTGCTCGGATCTGTCGCCTGAACGTGCCCGACCTCCTTCAGCAGGACTCGGGGCCGGTGGCTTTGCCGTGGTGGTGTCGAGGGGTCGAGAAACGGGTCTGATTTAGTTCCCAGAGAGAGATAAACAAACTTATCTGGATTTGGTGGTGTTTTTTTGGAAAGGGGGGGGTTGGGGGGGGGAGGGAGGAGCAGCAGCAGCAGCAGCGCTCCTGTTTGTGGCTTATCGAAGGAAACTTGTGTCTTGACGTTCGCCCAGCGCCTTTCTTCCCCACAAAAGCTGCTCTCGCATTTTTCGCCCCGGTTTTTTTTTTTTTTTTGTGTTTTTCTTTTTTTTTTTTTTTTAAGCAAATAGGAAATGAGTCCTGATGGTGCTCGAATCGGAGCTATTTTTATCCGGGGGTTTAAAGTTACACACATGTCAGACTCCGCCAATTGCGATCGATGCTTAATCGCACCGGGAGGAGGGTCGGGAATTCCAGCTGTTTAATGAGGGAGGGGGGAAAAAACCTTTCTTAGGGATACCCTGGAAAGAGCTCTGGGCCAGAGAGGGGCCGAGGCCCAACCTGATCAGTTGCTGCTCTGTTTCCCTTTCCCCTCCCCCTCTCTTTTTTTCCTTTTTTTTTTTTTTTTTTCCCCTTTTTGTTCCGTTCCTTGCCGGCATCTCCAGCGATCGCGGCATTTTGGAGGACAAAGAGCAGGTTTTTCCCCTGCGAAGTGTGTTTCTAGGAGCTTGCTGGGTAGGTAGAAAGCCCCGAATATCTGGGATTCCTCTCGGTGCTGGGGAGTTTCTGCTCTGCTCTTTCTTGCCCCTCCTAGACAAAAGGAAACCCCGATGGCTTTTCCAAAAGCGAGTCCCTTGTTGTCGGCTCTGCTTTCCTTTGGTTGTTTTTGTTTTATTTTTTTTTTTTTTTTTTTCCGAGGGGTGAGGGTTAGAGCAGTCGGTCTCCTGCGGACAACAAACTTAGGAAGTTGGATGTGTCAGATGACTCCTCACCACTCCGCCCTCGCTCCCTCCTCCCTCCCCAGCCTTTTTTTTTGTTTGTCTGCCTGACTCTGCCCGGGGTGAGCAGCTCGCTAGGCCCCGGCTCCCGAGAACGCTTCCCTGGGGAAATCTCCCCCTCTGGAAGCTGATCTGAAATCAGGGTCTCTTTTGACACACGGCACCGAGGAAGGTCTCGGTGGTGGCCAAAGGAGAAGGGACTCGTCTGAAGGAATGTGCTTGAAGGCAGCTCCTCCTGGGGCTTTCAGGGTTTTGTTGCTCTGTCGGGTTTTTGTTTGGGGGTTTTTTTCCCCCCCGCTCCTTTTTTTTTTTTTTTTTTTTTTTTGCTGCCGTTTTCATGACGGTTTCCCTTTTCATCCCCTTTCCAACGTCTCCAACGGTGAATAATAGGATGGATTTATGGCCTGCCAAGGGCTACCTTTCCCAGCAGGGAGGGGGCACCGAGCAGGGTGAATAACACTCCTGCCTTCTCCTGCTCTGACAGGTTTAGGAGCCCGAGCGAGGTCTTTTGATGATTTCCCCGTTTTTTCAATCCTAACACGTCCGTGTCCTTTTGTGGATGCCTCTTTGTGAGGAAGGGAAGGGGGGAGAGGTGGCTGCCTCTCCGTGGGGGCTGCAGGAAGGGCAGAGAGAGAGCTCTGCGGGAATGTGTGGAAACCGATGTTTAATAATCTGTGTGCTCCAATTCCCCCTCTCTCATTGTCTCCCTCCGGATCGGGTTTATGCTGCTGAGGCTGGGAAAAGAGAGCCATAATCCCTCCTCCTCCTTTTTGAGGGGCTCCAGCCAAACTTTCCTGGGTAACCTACGACCCTACAGAGTAATGCTTTTGCAGGAAACCTCCGTGCTCCCCAAAACACCTCCAGACCCACTTGGAAGCGCAGGGTTATCCCACTGGGAAACCCCCAGGCTTCTCCAGGTCGCTCCCACCTCGGGAATGACAGAACAGGGGCTCCCCTTTATGGCCCCCCCCCCCCCAGTTTTTGGGGCCAGCGCCAACCTCGGAGCCGCGTTCGCAGGGAAAAGGCCCGGAGCTCTCGCAACTCCGCGGATTGGCTGCTCTGTTACTACCCGGAAACCGGGGCCCGGGGCGGAGCGAGGCTGCAGCTTGATGGGGTGCCCCTAGCAGGGTGTTTACACCCATAGGGAGACCCACCCCGGCACCCCCATCCCCCCTAAAACCACAAGGCCGTTTCCCCTTTCCAACCCCGGGGTTTATTGTTCCGCGGCCGCTCCGCTCGCGGTTTCCCCTCGGCCGGGAGTTTATTTCGTGCCGATTTATTTTCCTCCTTTTTTAGCGGAGGAACGACGCTTTGGCTGGGTTGTAAGTCCTCCTCCCCCCCGCCCCCCCCCCCCAAGCTCTATTTTTTAAGCTGGAAAAAAAAAAAAAAAAAAAGGGAAGTGTCACCCTGTTTTGTGCCTGAAAGGAATTATAAATAGCGGCCAGCTTTGTTCGAGTCTCCCCCGTGCTTGCCCGGTTTGCAGAGCTGGGGGGGTTTGGGAGCCGTAATTCACGGAGCGTTGGCACTCCCTGCTAATTTTAGGCCTCGTCCTGAGTCAAGGAGAATAAAGGCACAAAGCTCCTTAGTTTACCTGCGGAGCGTTTTGTAACCTCAGAGCTGCCCCCTCCCCTCCTCCCCGACGAGGCAAAGGGTAGGGACAGAGTTTACATTTGGGATAAATTCCTTTTTTTTTTTTTTTTTTTTTTTTTTTTTTTTCTGGCCATTCTAGGCTCACCCCGCACTTTTTTATCATCATCCCACTTGAACACCTTCCAAGAGCGGCGTTGAGCAATCGCTGGGTCACGTGGCTTTGTTCTCTTTGGCCCGTCCCCAGGGAAGAGCGTGTGCACTGGAATGTCTTGTTTTGGTAGGGTTTGGTGGGGCTTTGTTGTTCTGTTGCGCTTGGTTTTTATTTTTTTTTTTTATTATTTTTTTTTATTATTATTATTTTTATTTTATTTTTTTTTGTTTGGTTTGGTTTTCAAGGATGGATATTTCTGGAAACTTGGAATGTAAATTTCTTTCAGATGTCACGCCACGTTTCCTTTTCTACGCTCCGCTTCTGGGGCGACGTTTTAATGAGGCCTCCGGGGAGGAGGGGGGGAAATCGTTGTGGTGATGCTTCAAAATGCACAAAGAAGTGGCAGCAGCCCCTTCCCAGAACTGGGAGAGCCCCCCCCCCCTCCCAGTTTTTCCTCAGAAATACTGTCACAGGTGGTGGTTTATAAATCAAATCAGGTAAAAGTGGCTTGGGGGTGGTGGTGCCTGTCTTTAGGAGAACTCAAAATCCATAAATCTCTGCCCAAGCCAAACCAACTGGAGGAAAAGAAAGAATCTTTGTTGCCTAAATGACAACTTCCAAGGGTATCATCTTGCTGCTTTTAGAGCAGAACTCGGCGCCTTTGCTGGTGGCTGGATGATTTTTTTTTCCCCAAAAAAATTGGCTGGAGCTGGAAGTTCACTCTCCCTTTGTTGCCTTGTTGTCAGCTGGGTTGGGGAGGATTTGAGAGCTGGGGCTCCTCGAGCAGACCTGAAAGCCAAGTGCACCTGTTTAATCATGGAATCGCCACGGTCACAGAGTTCAAACTGAGAAATATGGATTTGCTTAGGGCTGCTTGGAGCAGAGTGCCTGTCGGGGCCTGACATCCCAGCCCTGCTTCAAATAATAAAAACATGGGTAATTATTTCCCCATCTCAATTTCCTAGACTCGGAGCAGAGATTTTTTGGAACACTGAGTAGTCTGGCAGGATGATGTTTCCCAGATTCTCAGTTCTGAAGTTAGAGCACTCAATGCTGATTAAACAAATTCTAGGGGCCTTTCCTTTGTCACAACAACATAAAAACCCCAAAAGAGACTTGAGGAAAACAAACACTCCCTGTAAAATGGTGGCCTTGCTCTCCCCTCCGCTGGCTCCAGGAGGTTGTGCCAGCTGTTTTTCCTGGCTTTCCTAGGGAAGCTGTGCTTGGATTTGTAGTAGGGAATTGTTTTTTTTTAAGTGTTATCATGACTATTTTACAATCCCGGTGAGCTTTTGGAAACATCTCCCCGAGTGACTCCCACGTGCTCGGCATTTCTCAGCAGCAGGAGCTGATAATGGGAGCTCAGAGCTGAGCTCCCACCCTGGCAGGTCCCAATATTTTTGGATGAAGCAGGAGATGCCCCTCAAAAGAGGCCTTCATTGTTTCATTTTCCAGGGGAAAATCACATTTAATCTTCACGGGAGTGTTTTGTCCTGGTCCTGGTCATACACAGGCATTAAATGACAGTTGGGTTTTTTTTTAATGTTTGGGTTTTGTTTTTTTAAATTAGTTTCCCTTTCAAACTCACTCTTAATTCCTGTCCTACCCTGTTCCTGGAGCAGGAGGAGCAGACAATCTGGAAGCTGAAGGCAGTAAATCCTGGGAGGTGCTGAGTGCCTCCTTGGGAGCTCACACCCAGATCACTGCAGGAGATGATTCCTTGGAAAAATCCAGATTTGCTGCCTCCATGGGAATGCCAGCACAAGGGGGGTGATACCTGAGGATGGAGGTGATTCCCAAAGGGACAGCTCCCTGCACAGGCTGGTACACCTTGGGCAGCATCCCTGCCCTGTGTCCTGGGGGAAACAAAAGCAAAGGAGTGCTTCAGCTGGAAGCTTTGATGGAATTTATTTCCTCTTTGTTTCCTTGGAGTTTTTTTCCTTAGATTGTAAGCCTTGATAGATTTTTTTTCCCTCTGTTTTCTTCTTTTTATTTTTCCCTAAATTTGAAGTCTTGATAGACTTTTCCCCTCTTTGTTTTCTTCTTTTTTCCCCCTAAACTTAAAAGCCTGGACAGACTTTTTCCCTCTTTGTTTCTTTGGGTTTTATTCCTAAACTGAAACTCCTGATAGATTTTTTTTTTTCCCCTCTTTGTTTCCTTGGGTTTTATTCCTAAACTGAAAGTCTTGATAGACTTCTCCCCTCTTTGTTTTCTTCTTTATTTTCCCCCCTAAATTTCAAATCTTGACAGATTTTTCCCCCCTCTTTGTTCCGTTGTGTTTTATTCCTAGATTGAAAGCCACGATAGACTTTCCCCCTGTTTATTTTCTGGGGATTTTTTTTTTTCCCCTTCCATCAAGGCAGGAGCAGCAGGAATGGGGCTGTTGGGAAAGGGAAGGTGCCTCTGGAAGCACCCAGAGCTGGGTGCAGTGTCACTGAAACATTCTCAGCACCTGTTGGTGCTCGGTGCCCTTCTTAAACCGTGATTTAATCGGGAGCCATTCCCGGGATAAACACATAACAGGTTTGTTGTTAAGGAAGGAGAGAGCCCACAGTTAAAGTGACAGGCTCCCAGATGGAGCAGCTTCCCAGCCAAATTCCTCCTGCTTTCACTGTCTGCTTAAGTCAAAGGTGATCCCACGCTGAGGCAGAAGCGCCTGAATTTTTCCTGCTGTCCCGGACTCGATTCCGGCAGCGAAAAAAAAAAAACCGCTGAGTAACATTTTTATTTTATTTTATTTTATTTTTAAATATGAAATGTGAATTATAGATTGTGGGTATCAGAGCTTCATTGTGTGTGTCTCACTGCTTGCATTCAGCTTTCCCTCCTTTCGCTCCCTCTCGTTTCCCCGTGGATTTTGTCCACGTAATTCTGGAATAACCAGCAGAGAGCCCCGCTCTTTTGTTTGCCCTCACCCAAAGAGAGCTCGCGTGACCGAAGGATCACCCGACCTTGTCATCTCTGCTTTCCACTGGGTCATGCAGCCCAGTGTGTGGATTCCAGCAGGAGCCTCTGGGATGAGCTTTTGGATGAGATGGATCCCCCAGCACGATCCCAGGGAAATGTGGGCTGGCTCGGGTTTTGTCGCTGGCGGAACCGCGCGGTTCTCGCTTTGCTTTTCCTCTCCTCGTTTTATTCCTTTTTTTTTTTTGGTTTTTTTTACTTCCTTGGGATGCTCAGAGCTGTTTGTGCCTTGGTGTGGATACACCTGGAATGCTGTTTGTTGGAGAGGAGTGCAAGGATTCCAAGGATCACCAAGGCAGTCTCTTCCCAGGCTTTTCCATCTGCTGTCCCCCCTCGTCCCATCGCCTCAACTCCCAACTGCTGCCTCCTCATCTTCACTCTCCATTTTTCCCAGCTCCTCCCTAAGGATCTGTCCCAAGTTTGAGGCTGGATTTAATCTCTTGAAAAACAATGATTTTGCTGCCTCTTGTGGATCCAGTAATGATTGGCTTGGTTCTGGATTCGGGACTTGGCCGCTGTTTTATTTTGCAGCTTCCAAGAGCCATCCTCTACTCTTAAATCACTTCACTGATTCCCCTGGAGCAAATTGATTCAGCCTTCCAGGAGAAGCCAAATCACTCCCAAATCACTTTGGGAATGAAGTGCTGCAGAGCAGTGGAGATGTGGATGGTTTGTAAATGGAGCTGGTGGGCTGTCCACTTGAATCCCTTTAAAACTGGGAATTACAGAGCAGGGCTGGCTAATCCTGCATGATCCACATCCAGGAGGTGATGGAGACTCCCAGATATTTGTGACTCAGCATGAGGAAGGGGCAGAGCCATTTTAGATTGAGTTGTTTTGTTTTTTTTCTGAGGGTCAGGTGCTGCTTTTCAGAAATTGCTGCATTTCCCTGTGCGTGCTTTCCTTGGAATCACTGCAAGAAAACAGCATAAAATAGATTTTTTTTTTTTTTTTTTAGGGATTGTACAAATAGAGTGTCAGGGTGGATTATTCTGAAAGGTTTTGCAATCTCTGGCTTTAGTTGTTCGGGGTTTTTTTGGTGTCATTTCCTTAAAAAACGAATGGTTTGAATTTGTTAATGTTTTCTTTGGGAAAAAAAAAAATCTACGTTTATGACAGTTGCTACTTTTTAGAGGAGCTTCACCCTGGAGGCTTTGTGTCATTCCCTGTGAAAGGTTGAGGTTAAAAGCTGACAGTTGATGATGAAATAAATTTTGCATTATTTACCAAATTCCAGGGGGTTTCTACCTGGCTTTGAGCAGTGGCAAGGGGGGACTCGGGGTTGGAAATTCGAGCTGTGCAGATCCTTGCTGCCTTCTCAGTGTCACAGCTGATTGTTTCTAGGCACTGGTGTGTGGATCTTTTTCTAAAGCCTGGCTTGGGCCAGGCTGTGGGAATGGGAGGAAGGAGAAGGGGTGAGGTGGTGCCCTGCATAATGAAGGAAATGGCATTGAGGGGAGGAGGAATCCAGGCTCCCTGCTCCCAGCCCTGGAGCCAGGAATGGCATTGAAAGGTTGAGCTTAAGGGTTTTTTGCACCAGGGACAGACACTGGCTGGCTGTAAAATGGGTGGATTTTGATGAAACAAAACAGATTTTAGGATAGGGTCAGCTATTTCCACGATTTACCAAGCGTAACCCTTGAAAAAAGAAAAAACCCAGTGTGTGCTACTGAGCCCGAGTGTCCCAGATTAACCTCCACCGTGGTAGATTAATGGATGCAAAGTTGAAAAGATTGATAAATTATTAACTTAACCACGCTGGCAATTTTTTTTTTTTTTTTTTTTTTGTGGGCTGTGGTGCTTTGTTTTGTCTCGGTGCTGGCAGGTCCGGGCCTGCTCTCCCAGGCTGTGTCCGAGGAGACACCCGATTTCTGCAGCAGGAAAACTGCATGAGAACACAAACCCTGGCTTGTCTGAGCAGAGGTTGAGATCATTTTGCTCTTGAAAGAAGTTTTTAAATCAAAATGATATTTTAGAACTGGGATCTGAAGCTCTTGGATCAGCAGCGTGGCCACGGTTGAAGCGTTAAGACTCCTCTTGGTTTTATGGAGTGAAGCTGCTCCTTTAAGCCTTGCTTAGTGGAGTGTGAGTGGTGTGAAGCCAGATCTTTTGTTTTTTTCAGTTTGAGAAGAACCAGGTTTAGCTTTCGAATGCATTTTTTAAAACATAATATTGGGAGATCTGCACGGAGGTGAAGGAACCTGGTGCTCCTGGAACTTGGAGGAGCAGAAGGTGGAATCACGGAATGTGTGGGTGGGAAGGACCTTGAAGATCATCCAGTTCCCACCCAAACCATGGGCAGGGACACCTTCCACCATCCACCAGGGTGTTCCAAGCTCCATCCAGCCTGGCCTTGGATAATTTTAGGGATGGGAAACCCACACTTGCCTGGACAGCAAGAACATGACACGGAATTAGTGAGATGAAACCCAAAACTTGACTTTGGCTCCTGGCCGTTCCCAAACTGATTTTTTTTTCAGGGAAAATCCTTTTTAATCTATCCCTTTTTTTTTTTTTTTTGAAATGAACCTTTTATTTCCCTGGTTTTTCTTCCTTTTTGGGAGCAGGGAGAGGTTTCTCCCCGCTGCTAAATCGGGTGAAAGCCGCTCCATCAGGGGAAACCACAGCTCCGTCACCCTCTCCTTTCTGCTGAAGGCAACTGGAACTGGTTTTGTTTTTCTTCTGTCTGATGCCATTAATTCAGACTCGGTGACCTTCCCCCCCTCAGATCTCCAAAGCCAACAGGGCTGGACCCGGTTTCACGTGGCAGCCAGGCAGGTTTTAAACCTCACAATGCCCCGGCTGCTTTCCCCATGAGCTCATCTTCTGTGGCACCGTGGCTCAGCAGCACTGAGATCCTTTCTGAAGGCACCCACATCCCCCTCGGGCTGTGCTGCTGAATTTTAGGAACTCTCTAAACACAAAGTCAGGGGCTTTGTTGGGATAAGAAGACAGTCAGGGGCTGATTTCCACTAGTTTTGGGAACGGCCTTGCTTGGGAATCCTCAATTCCAAAGTCAACAGGGTTGAAATAAAGGAACAATCCTTCCAGGAGTGCAGCAGTTATCCTGGGAATGTCAGATCTCTGAGGTGACTCAGCGTGGTTACACTGATTTATTCCTTGCTGCTCCTGAAGGCATCTCCTGCTTTTTATTTCCCACTGTTTATTTTTCTTTTTTTTTTTCTTCTTTTTTTTTTCTTTTGAGGCTGTGTCGAATCGAGGGAGGCAGTGGAAATAAGGAAGCTGAATGATCAGCGCTTTGTTTAACATCGTTGGTAACTTAATACTCCTGGCTCAGGGGAGGAATCCGTGCCTGGAGATTGGAGAAAGCTCAGATCCCAACAGGAGAATGTGCTTTGATAAGGGAAGGGGACACAGGGCTGGGGGATGAAAAGTTGGGATGTCAGAAATCAGATCCCTGGTAAGTCAGAGCCAGAGCTTGTGTTCCTTGAAAGGGAAGGTATGTGAGGAGGTGTTAACTCACCCTGCTCCCACTGGAGCTGCTCCACGCTTTTTTAAAACTCCTGTGCCTCCTGTAAAGCACCAGGGGCTTGGATTTAAACAGATTTTTGTCCTGCTCAGAACTGCTGAGAGAGCTGCACGTTCCTCAGAATAACCTGGTTTTATTGCTTCATTGTTCCTGTCGCGCTTTGTTTGGTGTTGCCGTGAAAAGATAATTTCAAATGCTTGCCTGGTTTGGAGCAAAAAACCTCCCCAGAAGGGGTAACCACCTTCTGCAAACTGGGCAGGAGGGCAAAACCAGTGTGCTTTACACGTGGAGAAAAACCTGAACAGCGGTGACAGGGGTGGAAAGTGCCTCAAACCCCCAGTTTGGCCAGGCTGAAGAAATATTCCCATATTTTAGTCAACCCTGCTTGAGTCACTGGTGGCTGCTCAGGAGTCAAATCGAGACTTTGAGCCTGGGCAGATGGAAGAAAAAGATCCCCTAAAAATGAGCTGCTGAGCAATAACTGCCCCTAATGGATCCGTTTCATCTCTGGGAAAGGCCCCTATTTTGCATTTCAAGCTTCTGCTTTTGCTCTGAAATCGGGGAAATTCGCTGACCCCAGTGCAAAGCCCTGCGTTTTCAAACCATCTGCCCAGCCTGGTGCTAAACTCGGTTTTACACATTTTAGAGAATAATCAATTATTTAATTAAATATTATTAATGAAATATTAAATAGAAATAATAATTAATTAAATAAATAATTAGGGAATAGAGGTGTTTTTGGCTCCTCTGGTGTGTCCCAGATCCTCCTGTCGGGATTTGGAGCTGCTCTCCCTGACCTGCATCATAATTCCTGTGCTCACACCTTGCTTTGTGCAGCTCCTCAGGTGTGATCCCAAACTGTGATCCCTGTGCTTTTTAAAATGTCAGTTCTCTTAAAAAAAAAAAAAAAATCAAAAGTTTTCCTCACTTTAGCAGGATTTCTTAGAAAAGACTGAGGGGTAAGCAAAGATTTGCCTCTTTAAATGCAGCAAGAAATAGGTTTTTGGGGGTTTGTGCAGGGATTCTGTTGTGGAAAAGTGCCTGGGGAGAGCCCAGGTGCTGCTGGTGCCTCTTCTCAAAGTTGTGCTCGTGGCTTTGGGACTTTTCTTTCCATGAGTTTTTCTCTGGAGTTGGTTGGATAAGTGGGAATTGTGTCTGAGGAGAGTTTATAACACAACAAACCTGGTCTAGGGAAGGTGATCTTTTAAGATCCTTTCCACCCCAAAATTCCATTATAACTGGCTGCTTTGAGTCTGAACCAGCACCTCTGTCTTGTTAGAGGCAAATTTTAGTCCTGTGCTGACAAATGTCTTGAATTTGCTGCAGTTTGCTTCTTTTTGGACTTTTATCTTTTTTTGCAGGGGCTTCCTGCTCAGCGTGGCTGGGATATAACAGGATTCTGCAGGCTCAGGAGATGCATTAATGGTTTTTTTTTTTTTTTTAAAGAGTTTTGGAATTTTTTTTCAGCTCAGTAGCCACTGAGCCCTTTAAATTGTCTCCCGTGGCTCTTGGTGGCTTCCAGAGTCCCGGGATTCTCTGTTGTCACCCCAAAGCTCAGTGTCATGAAGGCATTTCAGGATATTCTGTGTGTGAGTTTCTCTTGCCAGTTCACCTGGGACAGGTGAACTCCACAATCCCCTGCAGGTTTTATTTCCAGGGGCAGCTGGGAATCTGCTGCTGAGCATCCCAGGAAAAAGTGGATGGAGCTGTGATGCTGAAAGCTTTGATATTCTTTTACAGGGCGCTTCAAACACCAAAAAAAAAATCTCAGCTTTGAAAGAGGGTGGGGAACATTCCCCTAATCCTTTCAGGATGCAGGATGGATTAGAAGCAGGAACCACTTGGCTCAAGCAGATCCTTGGAGTCCAGGTGTGAAATAAATGCCCAAAATTTCCCCATTTTGGGTCTCCTGAAGTCACCCAGGAGGCAGCAGGACTTTGCCACGTGCACATCCCTCTCTCAGGAAGTGGCTGGAGCCGCCGCGGGCGTCACAGAAACCCACATCAGCTGGTTTTTAGGTCATTACCAGACTGGACTAAATTTAGCCTGTGAGCCCAGAAGAGAGGTTTTTTGTCTCCAAATTCCTGCCCCATTCCCTATTTCTGGAGCATCTGGGCTGTGCCCTACAGCCAGGCCTGCCTCTGTTGAAATCCCTGTTTCCTTTGAATCCCACAGGGCAGGGACGAGGCTGAGCTTGGCTTGGGAAGTTCCTGAATGAGGATTTGGAGGTGGAATTGCAGGGAAGAGTAACAGGACATGGAGCTTCTTTATGGATGAGGGGTTTGAGTCCCACCTAGGGCTGCCAGTGGGGCCAAGAGGAGAATCCTTTCTCATTTTTGTGTATGGATCAGCTCCATATCCCAAAAATCTATGCCTTGCTGCTGGAGATTTGTGTAGGTTTGGGGTCAGAACAGCTGAAGGTAAAGGGAGAAAACCACTTTTCTCATTACCCTTTAGATTTATCTCAAAGAAGGAATGTTCCCACTTTTTTTCTTTTCTTTTTTTTTTTTTTTTCCCCAAGCCCCACATCCTCTGCTAAAATTATCAAATGGCAGAGATGAGTAAAGGGGAGGGGAAAATAAGTCACTGTGGCAGCACAAGGGAAAATTGCTGGGAGCAGTGTGCTGGTTCTGTAATTCCAAGCTGTCTTTATTTCAACTTCCTCGATTGTTGCAGGCTCCTGGTTCTTTGCAGCAGCACACTCTGCTTAATTGGGGTGGGGTTTTGTGTTGTTTTTTTTTTTTTTTTTTTTTGTGGATTAGTAATATTGTCCTCCCAAACGGCTTCAAGTGTGTCAAGGCTGCTTAATTCTGATTTCTTAAAGCAGGCTGTGATAAATGTGTGTCTTTGAAAGCCTGGCTGGCTCTGCCGGAGGTCACCTGGAATTCAGAGCATCTGGCAGAGGTCGGCTCCAGGCTTTTTGTTCTGTGCTGGGGAGAACTCAGGGGGTTTTTATCAGCTCCTCTCTCAAGGAGGAGACACTTCAGACTCGGTGACAAAATCCCACTTTTCAGGCATCGTGCACCTGCTAACGACTAAACTGTTAATTAGTTTTCGGTGCCCTTGCAGTGGTGTGTTCCTTTGTCTCTTCCATAATGGTGATTCAAAGAGATGATGTCAAGGAATCTTCTGTTTCAGCCGAATTTAACTAATTATGAAAAACCTCTGCCTTCACTCCAAAGCTCCCCAAACCAGCACAGCCCAAAAGCTGGGAATTGCAGTGTCCTGACAACACCATTTATCCTGACAGTGTGAACCAAGCCTGAACCCAAAGCTCAACTTCAATTTTTAAATTGACTCCTGGCATTTTTTTCTTTTTGACTGCTGGCATTTTTATTTTTTTTTCCCTTTTCCTTTTTGATCCACATGACAAACCCCAGGTCTCATTATTCCTGCGGGGAAACCTCCGGGTTGAGTTTTTTCTTCCTGCAGCTCTCTGAAATGCAAGGACATAAATTTTGGGATGGCTGATCTGTAAAACTCCCCTGGGCTCTGAAGAGTGCTGAGCCTCTCTTTAAGGAGTTGAGAGGGAAGTGGGATAATTAAGCCTGAGCAGATGTGCTAGAATGAGATAGTGGATCAGGAGTGTGGATGAGCTGCTCCTGATTCCAGCAGATGCAAACTCACACCCCCCCTCTGTCCTTTGGTTTCCTTCTCCAAGTGGATTTGGTGCTTCTGGGTAGGGAACTTCACTTCCAAGAGCTTCCAGACTCTCCCAGGGAAATATCCCAATCTTTCTGCAGCTTTCCCAGCTCTGCATCTTGGAGGTTGTTTTGGAAGAATCTGCCCGGCCACAGTGACCAGGGCTTTGTGTTCTGTGTTTTACCAACACCCTCTGCTCTTCTGCTGCTCCTGTTATAAAAGAAAAAAATTCCCTTTTTCTTCCCTTTTTCCTTTCCTCTGGTGGTGGTGGTGGTGTCACCTGTGCCAAAGTGGCTTTAATGAACCCTTCCTGTGCTGCTTATAAAAGGAGGGAGAAGGACTTGGAAGAGCCTGGAGGGACAGGATGAGGGGGAATGGCCAGGAGCTGAGAGAGGGGAGTTTTAGATGGGATATTGGGAAGGAATTCCTGCCTGGGAGGGTGAGGAGGGGCTGGGATGGAATTCCCAGAGCAGCCCTGGTAGTGTCCAAGGCCAGGTTGGAGCACCCTGGGACAGTGGAAGGTGTCCCTGCCCATGGATGGGTTGGCTGTGGATGATCTTTAAGGTCCATCCCACCCAAACCATTCCATGATTTTAATCCCTGCCTTCCTGAGAAATGCTGACATCAGAGACTTCTCACAGTCAGAGAAATCCCCAGAGTTTGAGAACGACCTGGACCTCTTCCTTCTGCTTCTGGTGCAGCTGCTGAGCAAAGGAAGATCTCCCAAACCTGGAAACCATAAAAAAAAAATTAAAAATAGGTGTTTTCCATGCCTGCCTTCAGCACGACAGCTCTCCTAGGATTTGGGCACCTTCCACTCCTGGCTCTGGTGTTGCCCCAGCTCTGCCTGGCCGTGGTTTTTGTTGGTGCTGGCGAGCTCAGAGCTTCCCAGACGTTCCCAAATCCAAACAAAAGCTCCCAGGGCTTTGCTGGCTCCTTCCTTGGCCTCAGCCCCGCTCCTGCCTTTCCGCCGCGCACGGAAGCTCCTCGTGTGGGGGATCATTGTTCATTCCGAGCGGGGCTCTCTCGTGTCTTCCTCTGGAACACAATGTGTCTTTAGACCTTCAACTTGCAGGAAAATCCTGTGCAATTAATCCCTTGGGAAAGGCCAAAAAACCCCCTCAGAAGTTCTCAAGACTTAAAATCCCTTTTTTTTTTTTTTTTTTTTTGGCGGGCGAGCGTCGTTCTTGGTGCAGAGGCTGATGGTGGGAGCTGGATGCAGGAGGAATTGCTGGGATTAAAGGAAACACCAGCCTGATTCCCTGAACTTCCAAGGCAGATAAATGAACTTTTTGCAGGTGGTTTGGTGATGAAATGAACCTTTTGCAGGTGGTTTGGTGATTCCCCTCATGTCAGTCTTTTTAATTCACATTCTAAGCAGAGTTGGCCAGGCTGGGTTGAACTTGGAGCAACCTGGAGCATTGGAAGGTGTACCCTGCAGGTGGGAGTGGGTGGTTTGAAGGTCCATTCCAACCCAAACCAGTCTGTGATGGAAGGTGTCCACTGCAGGTGGGACTGGATGGTTTGAGGGTCCATTCCGACCCAAACCAGCCCGTGATTCCAGTTGGGAGCAACCTGGAGCAGTGGAAAGTGTCCCCTGCAGGTGGAACTGGGTGGTTTCAAGGTCCATTCCAACCCAAACCAGCCCATGATTCCACTTTGGAGCAAGCTGGAGCATTGGAAGGTGTCCCCTGCAGGTGGAACTGGATGGTTTGAAGGTCCATTCCGACCCAAACCAGCCCGTGATTCCACTTTTCCCAGAGTTAATGGTTTGATGGGTTGGGATGCCCCAACCTTGGAAATGGTGTGTTTGTATTTTCTGGCGACTGATCCATGCAGTGGAATCAGATTTATTCATTAACCCTTTAAATAGAAATGGCCAAAATGCACTGAACAAAAAATCAGGGACAAACCCACTTTGTGCAGCTCAGCTCTTCCCAGCCAGCCCTGGGATGCTGGATGTGTTTATGGGATGCACTGGGGAAGCCACAGTGCCCCATTGGCCTCATTCCATTTGGGAGGATGACGAGGATAATTGATTTAATTGCTGTGACAGTGGCACTTTGGATTGCTGGAGGAATTTCTGGGCAAAACCCTGGCGTGCAGGAAACCCCTGCACCTTTTCCTGGAGCAACACTGGGCTGCAGTTTCCTGGTGTGTGGGGTTTGGGGTGTTTTTTTGTGCTGCAGGTGACCTGGAAAGAAGGAAAAAATTATTGACTTCAGCAGGGTGCTTGTTCCTAAGTCACTTGGGGTTTTCCTGCTTTGGTGTGAGAGAAAACAGGGAAATTGTGGTTGTAGTTAACTTCACCAGGTCTGTGATTCAGGTTTGGAATTTGTGCTAAAAACCCAAGGAAATTGTGTGTAAATCCTGCCTGAGCTGCTCCTTTAAAACCTTTTGAACAAAGCCAAGGAGGGGGGAAACAAATCTGATCCCTCTGGAAGTTCTGGCAGGGAGAGAAGGGAACAAATCCCCATCCTCTGGGGTTTGGGAGGGATCTGTAAAAGACACAGCACCCTCAGGTCCCCAACTCAGGAATATTTCCGTGTAGGATTGAAAGGATCTCTGCAAAACAACCCCACTGTGGAGGTAACTCTGTTTTCCTTGCTGTTAGAGGTGCTTGGGCAGCAGGAAAGGACAAATCCCACTGGATTCTTTTCCTGGCAGAGCTGTTGTCCTTCTCATCACCCCGATGCCAAAGGAGCAGGATCCTGACCAGGGCTGCAAATGGGTTTCAAACGAGCCTTTCCAAGGTGTGTGGGTGTTGCCTCAGCACTTAAGGAAGAATTTTGGGTGCCAGCCTCTTCCACAGGCTCAGTGTTCATCCCCATTTTTCCACTGCTTGTGAGCTGCTCTGCTGCACCTGTGAAAACCAGAGGAGCAGAATTTCACTTGTCCTTGAAAAAACTCTATTTTTTAATAGCGTTTTGAAAGGAACAAAAAATCCCCAGGTGCCTCAGGAATGATCCACCCTGAAAAAAAAAACAAAACCACCTGTAGCTGTTGGAGCTTTGTCTGTTCCTTCAAATTGGGTGGTGGGAAATCCACATTGAAGCCAAACCAGGATTTTCCCCTCTGTTACTTTAGGTTAAAGAAATCGCACTAATCTCAAGCCTAATTTCCACATTCAGTTGGCTTTTATTGCCTCCACCCATGCTGGAGAAATCCCAGTGGGTTTGGAGATTTGTTTTAAAGCTCTTTTCTTCTTTGAGGATTGGCAGATAAGAAACCAGGAAGGCTCAGAACTGCTGGAGCTTCTGGCTCAAGTAGCAAAGAATTCTGGAACAAACAACTGGGGAAAGGCCTAAAACTGGAGAGGGTGAGTTGGGATTAAAATCCTAGGGAGAAATTCTTCCCTGTGAGGTGGTGAAACCTTGACACAGGTTGGCTGGATCTCTGGAATTATTCAAGGCCAGGAGCTTGGAGCACCTCTTGGGACAGGGGAAGGTGTCCCTGCCCATGGCAGGGGTGCCACTGGGTGGATTTGAGATCCTTTTACACCCAGATTTTATGATTCTATGAGATATCAGTTGTTCTCTTTTCTTTAGGGGATGAATCACCCCCAAAATATCTTGGGGAGATCTTATTGCCGTTGTGGTTGGAGCAGAAAACACCTGGGTGGGAGGCAGTTCCCTGCTGGGAGTTTGGATTTTAAGCACAGAAGCCAATTATTGAGGAATTAAAGGTGAAGCAGCTTTGAGAGCTGCCTCATTTTCACTGGCACTGTCCATTTCTGTGGGCTCTGAGTTGGTTTTAGAGTTCAAGCCCAGCTTGCCCAGGCTGGAATTTCAAACAGTTGGTGCTAGCTCAATTCTGAAATCCATAGGTTAAAAAACCTGGTGCAGGTGGGATCAGGAAATGCATCCCTGAGTATTTCTGGTGGGCTTGGAAGGAACTCTGCAAAACAACCCCATGCTGGAGAGAACTCTCTTTCCCTTGGTGTTGGAGAGGCTTGGGGAGCAGGACAGCAAAAATCCCACTGGATTCTGCTCCTGGCAGGCCTTGGAGAGCTCCTGTCAGGCTCCTGAAGAGGACTTTGGAAGTGTTTCCTCCCCCTTGTGATGTTTCAGCAGTTCAAGGTTCAGTTTTGTTTGTGGGAAGCCTCTCCCAGGCCTGGGGTTTTTCTTGAAGCATCCCAGCCTGGAGTGTTGATGAAACCAGGATTCCCTGGTTTCACACTTCCTTAAAATCTGGAGTTTGAGCTGAGGATCAGCATCTTCTTCCTCAGTCTCTGTGACCCAATTCAGCATCTTTTGCAGGCAAGGAAAAGATCTGGCAATGGGCAGCAGAGAGGATGTGGAATCTGCCTCCAGCACTGGACCTGCTCCATGCCAAAGCTAAATTTAAGCTTCATTTATTTTCAGTTTAAAATATTTCCTTTGACACTTTTCTCCTTCCTGCCACGAAGCTCTTTTTATCTTGTTTAAAGTCAAGACCTTGACATAATTCTAGGATTTTTATTTTTATTTTTTTTTCCTGAATAAGCTCAGCTCTTGGGCCTCCTCTGCATCTGCTTTGAGTGCAAACATCTCATCCCAAAGGGTTTTCCAGCAGGAGGAGATGGATGTTTGTCCCTTTGGGGCTTCGTGTCACCATTGCTGAGGTGCTTCGAGGCACTTTCTGAATGACTCTGGAGGTTTCTGCCAGGGAGAAAGCATTTCAACAAATTCTCCACCAACCTAACCCAAACCTCCCTTGAGGGAAAAGGCCACATCTTAAAATAATATTTTTCTTTTCCCCCTAAAGACTGAATTGGAGAAGTATTTGAATATGTCAGAGCAATCTGCTTTAAACAGACCTGCTGCATTCTTTGTGAATCATGTGCTGAGGCCCAGCCCCAAAATTACACTTCAGTCTTGGGCTTGGTGTCAGGTCTAGCACAGGTTTGGGGTCAGGCTCAGTTCCTGTGGTTTCACAACCACATTTTCTTTTTCACAAGAGTTGCAGCACTTCTTGAATCCTCCCCAAAGAGGAAATGAACCGGTTGCCAGCACACCTGGAAAAAAAAAAAAAAAACAGCCAAGATTGTATTTTCTTCCCCTTCTGATATTTCTCTGAAAACACACTTGAAATCTCTGACTGGTTGGAGAAGTTTGATTATTTGTCCACGAAACACTCAATTCCACCAGTGTGTCCCATCTCCATGGAAACCCAACTTCTCTGTGAGCTTGGAGTGATGCAAATGTTTAATATATCTGGTGCTTCAGCTCAGGGACAGATGTGTGGCCACCAGAACGACTCCAGCTCCATCCCCAAGTGCTCTGGATCCAGCTCTGGCTTTCCCCCTGAGCTGAAACTCAAGAGTGGTGAGTTCTTCTGGTTCCTGATTATTTCCAGTTCTCACAGAATTCTCCTGGGAAGCTCAGGCATCAGGTCAGACTCCAATCCTGGGGAATTTTTTTTTGCCTTTCCAGTTACCCCAGAGAAGTCCTCCTTGCAGTTCCTTCCCTGTAGGATCCATTTAAGAAGTTTGCCCATTGGCAGTTGCTTCTAATTAGGTGTTAATTGCTCCTCTTGGAGCCCTGTTTGGCTTTTCCTGAGATTTAAGAAGATCTTGTGCTGGTGGAGGTGGCTCTGTCACTGTGGTCCCACACAGGGACATCACTTCAGCTTTTATTGATCCCAACTTCATTCCAACTCCCTTCCATCAAATCCAATCCCCTTTCAAATTCCTGTGCCAGCTCCTTCTCACCTTGACTAATGCATCTCCCTGCCAGGACTGCTGGAGGTCGTGGTTTAAAGGGATTCTGATCCATTGATGGGCTGGAGGCAATTCCTGGTGCCACCAGGAATTCAATATTGGCCCATCTCATGGAAGCTGAGAACAGTTCTGGGCAATTCTGTTCCAATCTGTTTCCTCTAATGCAAAAAAAAAAAATTTAAAAAAGCCAAAACCAAAACAAAACAAAAAAAAAACCCAACCAAAAAAAAACAAACAACCAAACCCCCTCCCCCAAAAAAAACCCCCACCCCAAACAGGATCATGGAATCATTTTAGTTGGGAAAGGCCTCTAAGATCACTGAGTCCAACCATTCCCAGCACTGCCAAAGGCCACCCATGTCCCCAAGTGCCACCTCTACATGGCTTTTTAAATCCCTCCAGGGATGGGGATTCCAAACCTCTCTGGGCAGCTGGACAGCCCTTTTCCATGGAGGAATTTTCCCAGAAACCCACCCTGAGCCTTCCCTGGGCCAGCCTGAGGCCGTTCCCTCTCCTCCTGTCCCTGTGCCCTGGGATTGGATCCCAAATCCCTCCCTGGCTGGGAGTTGTGCAGAGCCACAAGGTCCCCCCTGAGCCTCCTTTTCTCCAGGCTCAGCCCCTTTCCCAGCTCCCTCAGGTGCTCCAGCTCCTTCCCCAGCTCCTTTCCCTTCCATGGATAAAAGATCCAACATGTACCTGCCTTCTTTTTTTTTTTTTTTTTTTTTTTTTCCTCAAGCTGAAACTTTTTAAACAGAGAGTTGGGGAGGGCAGTGAATAAATTTATCTCCCATAGGAAAAGGGATTTCTGCTCCATCCAGCTTGGAATGGGATGCAACTTGTCTTCCTCTGGTGCTTCTGGTGGAGGAAAAGCAGGTTTGGAGCCTGGAGTGGAGGAAAATGCTGACTTAGTTTGTGCTGGGCTCAGGGCAGCCAACTCGCCTGCAAAGTGTCTCCAGGGTAAAGCTGACTTTTCCTTCTGCCTTTTTCTTATTCCTCCGCTTTCTTGGCACAGAGACGGGTGGAAATCAGCCAGATGGAAATCACCAGGAGCTCCAAAGAAAGCAAGGCAGGCTGGAGGCTTTGCTGGAACAGCATTTCCTTCTCCCAAAATCCCTGTTTTCATCTGGAAGGTGTTTTTTGGTTCCCAGGAAGGCGCCTCTTGATGGGGTCACTGGTGACCAAGAGGGAAATTTGCCATCCTTATGTGAAATTGGGAGAGGTGCCTGTGGAATAATTGAAGAATTTTTTTTTTTTTTTTTTCTTGTGTGATTTCTTCCCCTCAGGCAGGTAAAACCTGGTAGAGAAGTGGCCAGGAAGGGTTTTTTTTATTTATTTTTTTTTTTTTTTCAAAGCAAAGCTGCCTTTCCAACAAGGAAACTCTTGTGTGCAGTAAAATGAAAACTTCAGCAGGCAGGCGCAGGTTGCTGTTCAGTTATTAATTCACAATTCCTGTCCTTCCAGGGCGTTTTTGGCAGCAAACAGAGCTGGTGTTGTCTTACAAGGAGTGAAACCCCCCCTCCCTCTCTGTGCTGAGGTGTTCCTGGTTCACTTGTCACAGGGGTCAGTAGAGCCAAGGGGAGGGTGTTTGCCCTCTGAGCTTTCCAGGAGTGCTTTGCTGTCCTTCTGTATTCTGTAGGATTAAAAGCAGTTTTGTGGCTATGCTGGTTTGAAAGCAAAACCAGTGAGACTCCCAGTCAGAGATACAATTTAATAGGAGAAGAGAGGACAAAAAAAAAAAAAAAAGGTAAAATAAAATAAATGGAACAATACAACCTGACACCCTGTTGGCCAGGGTGTTTGAAGCAATCCAAAAGTGAGTCCTCCTGGAGTGACAGATGTGGTTCTGTTGGAGTAGAGATGATCCTGAGAGAGAAGGGTTCCAGTGATGGTGAGAAGGGTCCAGTGATGATGAGAAGGGTCCAATCTTCCTCCAGGAATCCAGTGGAACCAGATGAGATGTTCTTGTCAAAGCAGTGATTCCGTCTGGTAGCTCTTGTCTCCTCTTGGAGTCCAGTGGATAAAAAGCTGCTTGTGAGGTCTCACACCCTGGATTATATCCAGGTGGGAATGCTTGGCTCCTCCCTCTGGGCGGAGCATCTCACAATGGGATGATTTCATCCTATCAGTCATGCAGTGGGTCCTTGATGGCCCATTAACCAGAGATAACTTCCTCAGGGAAGGCATTGTTGGGCTCATTAACAGAAGATAAGGAAAACACTGCCCCACCTTGGCTCCAGCGGCTCATGGGGATAGAATACATCCCTTGGGCACAATTTTACATTGTAACCTAGGACAGTGGCTTTCAGAGCTGTGGGATTCCTGGAAAAGTCCAGTTTAATAAGTGATGGAATCCCAGAATGATGTGGGTTGGAAGGGACCTTAAAGGTCATGGGCAGGGACACCTCCCACTGTCCCAGGTTGCTCCAAACCCCAATGTCCCACCTGGCCTTGGACATTCCAGGGATCCAGGGGCAGCCACAGCTGGAAAAGGTCCTTGGCCTTTCAGGGCCATCCCAGGGATCCAGGGGCAGCCACAGCTGCTCTGGGAATTCCATCCCAGCCAGGAATTCCTTCCCAAGCTCCCATCCAGCCCTGCCCTCTGGCAGTGGGAAGCCATTCCCTGTGTCCTGTCCCTGCAGGCCTTGTCCCCAGTCCCTCTGCAGCTCTCCTGGAGCCCCTTCAGGCTCTGGAATGTTCTGGAAGTTCTCCCTGGAGCCTTCTCCTCTCCAAGAGAACATTCCCAGCTCTCCCAGAGTAGAGAGGAGCCTTTGGAGCATCTCTCTGGTCTCCTCCAGCAGCTCCAGGTTCTTCTGCTGTTGCCTCCAGAGCTGGATCCAGCTCTGCAGGTGTAGTCTCACCTGAGGGGCAGAGCAGAGGGAGAATCCAGAAGAAGCAAAGTTGGGATTTGCCCCAGGAATGTGAGGACAAACCCCAGATTGCCCCAGTGGTGGCAGGAACTGTTCAGCAGAACATCCTTGGCAAATAACCAACCTGGATTTGGTTCCAAAAAACCCTCTTGCTTAAAAAGGGAGACACGGAGGGTGCCCTGGGGCAGAGTGAGAATTCCTGGTTTGAGGAAAACCTGTGGATTTCAATATTAGCCTGGAGTTCTCAAGAAGTTTGCAACAAATCAGCTGCTGAAAATCCACCTCTTGCATTTTTTTTTTTTGTGTGGCCTCTGTAACCTTTTTGACTTCTAAAAGTCCTTTTTTTTCTGCTGTCCTGCAGGGCTGGAGGAGCCTGAGGGAAGTTAAATGTGAAGAAAAGGCAGGGAAAAATAGGGATAAATAGGAAAACAGGGAAAAAAAAATATTCCTTAAAGCATCAAAGCCCCGGTGCCGGCTGTGGTTTCACGTGCACCACCACCAGCGGCACCTGGGGGATGTTGTGGCAGGAAAAGGAGGGATTTTTGGAGGTGGCAAAGCAGCTTCCAGAGGCTTGGAGGCAGGGAGGGACCGAGCTGAACTTGCCCTTTGCTGCCCACGCACGGGGAAACTCCATAAATCCTCAGCTGAGTACAGCTCATCTGCTTTTGTAAGAAAATAAAACATGAATAACCATCAGTCGCAGTAATGGAGGTAATTGGTGTTGCAAAACGAAGAATTCACACCTCTGACACCTCGGGTTTCCATAGGTGGTGTAAGGCTCTTGACAATGGAAAAAAAAAATCAATGGGCTGAGTGTTAATTTTCGTTTTTAAATCGCCTTTTATTGCATAATACCGAGATTTATTTGCTCAAAGGTAGGTTTTCTTCATAGGTGGCAGAGCTGGATGATTCCTTTTTATTTTTTTTTTAAATATATCCAGGTGTGATGTTTGGTTTTCTTTTGAATTCAGGATGATTTCTCTGGCGATGTTCTTCGCCTGCAGACAAGTGTTTGAATAAGAAAGATAATTTATCTTCGGGTCCTCAGGACTCACTTCTCATTTCTGTGGATTTTGAACTTGGAAATTTGACTCGTGCCAGAGATCCTTAAAAAGGAATTAATTCCTCTTCATGACCCCTCAACCCATCTCCCACTTCAGTTGTAACCTCCAGATAAATCCACAACTTTATTTTTCCGTGGGACATTCCAATTTTCTGCTCCTCTTTGGCTCAGGGCTGCTCGTGGCCATTTGTGCTGCTTGCTGCATATTTTTTAGCTGGAGAACTCATTTTCCCAAGCTTGTAACTGATGGTAATTTTAAAGAAACTTAATGAAAGGATTTTTTTTTTTTCTTAGCTAAATGTTTGCCAGGAAAAAGCCACTCAACCCTGTGAGCAGACAGACCATCTGTAGGCCATGATGTTCATCTGGGATTTGGGGAGATCTGGGTGTGAAGTCAAATCCTGACAGTTTTTTGTTGTTGTTTGTTTTTTTTTTCCTTTATTATTGCTGCAGGGGAAATCCAGCCCTGCAGTGGTGGGTGGCCCTGCATGAGGATGAGGGAATGGGAATTTGACCTTGGAACAGGCAAATCCCATAGTGGCCACTTTTTCCTGACTGATGGGCAAGTCTTCACACTCCACATTTGAAAGATTTCGTGGGGATTTTGTCCTGATGTAGAAAAAAAAAACCCAAAATGCTTTAAATTGCTTTTTATTCTGAGGACTGAGGAAATAAATTCCTACGAGTTCAGGCCTGAAAGCAGAGCCTTAATCCCAACAGGGAGCTGGGATGTTCCTGCTCAAATCCACAGCTCCTGGCACATTTCAGGTGCTGGATTGGGAGCCTGAAAAATTCCCTTGGCTCTCTCCTACGAGCCCTTCCAAGCTGATATTTGAAAACAAGCTTCCACAGCTTCATCTCAGTGTTCCCAACATTTACTGGTGTTGAAATTCTCTTCATAATCCTGGGACTAAGATAATTTATCTTCGGGTCCTCAGGACTCACTCCTCATTTCTGTGGATTTTGAACTTGGAAATTTGACTCATATCCAGATTTTTTTCTCTTTTCCCTTGAGTTTTCTGCTGGCTTTTTTTTTTTTTTTTTTTTTTTTTTTTTTTTTTTTTTTTTTTTTTTTTGGCACCAGGTCCAATTGGCATCCTGAGGTGATGAGGAGATAAAAGCAGCAAGGCCAAAAGTCTTGGGAGGGATTTGGATGATGGATTTCGAACATTGGAGGGCGTGGGATGTGTTACAGGCTGAGTTTGTAGCTGTGAGCTCGACTCTGTGTCCTGCTGTGGGGACAAGAGCTCCCTCCAGGATGAACCCCTGGAATCAGGAATGTTAAAAGTCTTCAGCCATTTAATTGCTTGGGTGATTTTTTTTTTTTGTGATTTTGACTGATGAAAAGGGCACTGAAGAGAGAATGTGAGCTCAGAGAGATTGGCCTGGACAGGATGGACAAAAAGGTCCGAAAAAATGGTTTTCCAAACTGGTCTTCCCAAAAAAAGCTGGATGTGTGGTTGAATTCCTGGAGGCTTTCTGCACAGATCCAACGAAAGGGCTGGCTGGGAATTCTGGACACAGACGTAGCAATCTCAGGAGAAACATGTGGAGATCACCTTCATTGTGGGAATCTTGCTTGCTCCAAGTTCTTGGTGCTCCTTTCCTGGGGTTTCCCAAAGCTGTGCTCACTTTGCTGAAGACCTGGAACGTTTCTCATTCCCGGGAATTCCTTGGGATCGCTGTGGGATCCATCACCAGAACCTGGATGCAGGAGAGGACATTCCACGTGCCCTCGGCACAGCTGGGTTCCTTCAGCATCGTGGGTCTCCAGACAAGTCCTGGATTGCTCCTGGATCTGGGTCTCCAGACAGGTCCTGGCTTGCTCCTGGATCTGAGCCTGCTGATTAATTAATTCCTGGCACGTTTGGGACAGAACTCATCCGGGATTCGGTTGTGAGACTTCACGGAAAAAATCCAGCGTGAGCTGAGAGAGCAGTTGGATCAGAGCCCGTGTTCTTCACTCCCAGGGAATGATGGTGGAGCTTCCTCTGGGAACGTGGTCTGGACACTGCTCCAATCCCTTCTCCTGTTCCCCCCTGTGCTTTTTCCTTGGGCTGCTGGGACACTTGGTGGGGTGGAGAAGCCTGGAGGTCTACCTCGGATTCTTGGATTGCCCAGAGTCCCAACTTCTGCAATGACAGTTTTCCTTTCCTGAAGAATTCCTGGAGATGGAAAAAGCTGGTAGGGTGGAAATGTTCTCTCTGTAACAACTCCATGCAGCTCTCCCAGGAGTGCTCTCAGCTGTTTTGGTAGTGGGATTCCAAGATTTCATATTCCTGGGCATTTTTTCCTTGGTGGAGAAGGGAGAGGGCAGGTGGTTCACCTCAGCTGTGTCAGTAAGTGGGGCCTCACCTGGAATTCACCTCATTTCAAGGAAAGAGGGATTTCCCAGCTTCATTCCTGCTGATGCACTTCTGGAGATTTCCCCTGTGTTGTTGCTGAAATTCAATTTATTTTCAGTCTGTCCTCAGTTCCAGAGTCAGGGAAAGATTTGAGTGGGAAGGGACCTTAAAGATTATCCACTTCCAACCCAAACCAGGGGCAGGGACACCTCCCAGTGTCCCAGGCTTCTCCAACCTCAATGTCCAGCTTGGCCTTGGACACCTCCAGGGATCCAGAGGCAGCCACAGCTGCTCTGGGAATTCTGTGCCAGGGTCTCACCTTCCTCACAGGGAAGAATTTCTGGTATCACGTCAATAAAAACCATAGTTGTTCCCAAACCTTTCATCCCAATATTTCTCCCTTTCATGAAACTAATTCACTCACTGATTTTTTGGTAGCAATTTTAGGTCTTTGCCACAACAGAAATAATGTTGTGTGGCTCATGAATTTTTTTTTTTTTTTTTTTTTTTTTTTTTTTTTTTTTTTTTTTTGATTTGGCAAAACCAGGATTGAGTCTGAGTGTGGAAAACTCAGCTTTAATTTACAGTTGGCATTAACTCAGGGAGCTGAGGAGCATCCAGGCTGGAGCTGCTCAGGATCAGGCTGAGAGAGCTGGTTTTTATTAAGCAGGACTTGATTTAGTCCAAAGTAAAAACCATTTGTGTTTAAGCTGAGCCACGAAGCTGCTGCGAGCGTGAAAACCCTCCAGAATTAAACATTTTTCTGGGCCATCATTGCACACAGAGGGACCCTGTAAGAGTTTGGGAACCTGGAACAGTTACCCAGGGATACATTTCCTAAGGAATTAAAACTTCAGAGCTTCCTGTTGTGGTGAGATGAAAAGATCTGGTGAGAAATTCCCCCTCAGCACCAGGACTGAAAGCAGCCACGTCACTTACTTTGGAGCTCCTCACCACAAACCTGGAGCCACTTTTCCTAGAGATTCCCGTTGGATTTTAGCAGGAAAATCACTTGCATTGAGGGCATTTATGTTTCCATCTGCCCTTTGTGAGCTGCTCCTGTGGAATTTCAGAGCAGACAAAACCAAGAAAACGCTGCAGCCAAAACAAACTTTGCCCCTCTCCCCATGAGAAAGAGGGGATGGAGATCCAAACCTATTTGGAGCTGACACTGTGGGGAAAAGTCTGTCCAACCTGGGAGTTTTTGTGCTCGAGGAATTGCAGTAAATCCTGATGGACCAACACGAGATGGGACTTGGATCTCGTCGCAAAAACTGTCGGCACTTTGGGGCGCAGGAGCCTCACGCAGCCCTTTGTGAAATCCAGCAGATTTCAGAGGTTGGGATTTTAAGAATCCAGGGGTCTGAGGTGGGAGTTCTTTGTTCTTGGTGGCCTGGGAATTCCTGGTGGGTTGGGAATATTTCAGTGTGTGATCGAGGGCCAAGGAGGGGTCTTGTGGAATTCCTGCAATCCTGGGCAAATTTGGTGCCATGAAAGCAGGAAACCTTTTCCATCTGAGAGGGGGAAAAAAAGGGGGAATTTGCCTTTAGTTCCTTGGAGCTGGCACATTCCTGCCAAGCTCCTGCTGTGATATGAAGGATCTTGTATGAAATACTCCACGCTCAAATGGGAGCAGCCTTGGTTAACTGCAGAGCCCAAGTTCAGGTGGGAACAAACCTTTTGATTTCCTCCTCCATCCCTTGTAATTCTTACCCAGACCATTGATGAAAGGTAATTGCTGTAGGATATTATTCCCAACCCATTAACCCTGATTTACAGGCGAATTCCTTATCAAGCTTCAGCGCTGAAACATCACCACTAATTGTCTTAACAAAGATTTCCTGCCTTTCCCTTTGTGTTCCCTTCTTCCCGAAGCTCTTTGATTCTTCCACTTGTTCTTTTCACTCTGTCTCTCCAAAGACCGGGGAGTTTTTGGTTTTTTTTTTGGTCTTGCAAGTCAAATCAACACGAGATTGCCACGATTTGCATGGGAGCTGTGGGAGGGGAAAGCAGCCTCGGTGTATTTATTTCAAACACATCCCAATGCTCTCCCAAATCTGAATTTAGGCCGTGCAGAAGGGGATGGAAAACTCTTGAGGGTTCATCCCAAGATTCCTCAGGGCAGGGGAGGGTGAGGACTTGGCTTTTACCAATGTCACTGTGGTCACTTAGATGTGTCAGGGCACTGAGGTTCCACATGGGGCTGGGGATATTTGGAATATTCGGGTCAACAAGGCTTTGAGTGAATTCCTCGGGTCTGAGGAAGTGGGTTTTATTTCCTGCTTTGGATGGTTTTTTTCCTTGACTTGCCACATCAGGATCGAGAGCAAACACGAGGTCACGATCTTAGGAGGACTCAACGAATTTGTCGTCAAGTTTTATGGACCACAAGGAAGTAAGTCGGTGACCCTGCCCTTCCAGAAAAACCAGAGCCAGTGGCTTGTGGTGGGGAACGAGGAAATGACTCTTGCAGAGGGGAAGGAGATGAGCAAATAGCTCAGGGGGATGCAGAGAAATCCAGGGATGCCATCTCCTGGAGGGTGGGAAGCATGGACAGGGGTAGACCCCATCCCTTGGAGCTGCATGGTGCCTCTGGAAAAAACTCCTTCAGCATCCCTGAGCTTTCCTAGACCTGGCCAAACTTGCATCAGTCCTGATAATTTCCATGGAGTTGTATCATTAAAATGGCTTTTCCACCTTAATTTAGCTCCAAAGGTAAGGAGATTATCCCAAAGTGCCTGGTTTTAATCAGGCTCTGGTGTCTTCGTGCTCAGATCTTTCCCAGGATCAGTTCAAATCGTGTCAGGCAGAGCAGGAAAAAAAGCCTTTTTTCCCCTGGGAGCTTTGCTCTGAAATCTCACCCCCAGTGGAGCTGTGTATTATTCCAGAGATGTATTTTCCTTAATGCTCTGGTTCTGTTGATCCTCTCCTCAGCTGTGGAGTGTCTTAATTCCTGCTTTTCCTTCCCTTGCAGCACCCTATGAAGGTGGAGTATGGAAAGTTAGAGTCGACCTTCCTGACAAATACCCCTTCAAATCCCCATCTATAGGTAACAAACACTTCATTTTCCCATCCAAATCGTGTGATTTGTGCCTGAAGTTTGCAGGTGGGGGTTGGTGGCACCAGTGCAATATAAGGACTTTTAAGCCTGCAAAGTGTTTTTTTTATCGGATTTCAGGTGCCAAGCAGAGAGGAATTTTTTGGGCTTTGGAAGGAGGAGGAGGAGCTGGGAGTGGGATTTGGTTGCATGGTTGTGTGTTGATTCTCTGTTAAATTCTAGTGGAATATAATAATGATAATAACAATAATAATACTAACTTCATAACTTCATAACTTCATAACTTCATAACTTCATAACTTCATAACTTCATAACTTCATAACTTCATAATTTCATAAGATTTATTCTTAAACAATAATTTATTTAATAATAACTCCACTTATTGTGGAGTGGTGGAGCAAAGACCATAGTTCAGGGTCTTGGGGAGAACCCAACTTCTGGGATCTTCTGTCCAAAAGTGGATGGAGGTTCTTCCACTTGAAGCCTCCATCCTCTTGGAGCAGGGAATACTCCATGAGGAAGAACTGAAAAGCAGGGATTTATCACCAAAAAAAAAAAAAAAAAGCTGGCTGGTCAGGCTTGTTTCACCTTGGAGAGCAATAAAAAATTGGATTAGGAAATGGTTTTTAGCTTGGATCCATCCTTGGGGAGCAGAAATCCACCTCAGATGTCCAACTTGATTCCAGTTGCTGAAGCCCTTTCCAACATCAACATCCTCCTCTGGAGCTGACAAGTCTTGGCTGCTTCCTTCAAATCACCCCTTAGGCTCAGATTTTTTTCTTTTTTGGGAGCTCTGAGGGATGAGAAATCATCTTCTGTTCCAAGTGGGAATTGTGCCTTTTGGGAGAGAGGGTGGTGCTGTTCATACACCATCCTTGACCTTTTTTTTTGGTGGTTTTTTTTTTGGTTGAAACCTTCTGCAAACCCCCCCAAAAATGGGCAAATAGCTGAGTAAGAACACAGAAAATCTGCAGCTCTTGAGGAGCTCTTTTCTTCCTCCTGAGTCAGCTCTTGGGCAGGCACATTCCAGGTGGGAATTTCCAGTCCTTTGTCCTTCCCCACTTCCCACAAACCAGTGGCAGGTCAGAGCAATCTTAAATCATGGAAATGTTTGGGTTGGAAGGGATCTTAAACCTCATCCTGTTCCAACCCCAACACCTTCCACTATCCCAGGGTGCTCCAACCCCAATCCAACCTGGCCTTTCCAGGGATCCAGAGGCAGGATGATGTGCAGGGAGCTGCTTTCTGCTCAAACCTCCTTTTTTTCTTCCCAAAAATCTTCCTCTTGCTGAAAAATCCCTTTTTTCTCCTCAAGTTCTTGCTGAAACCTCCCTTTTCTTCTTTCCCAAATATTGTCTCTTGCTGAAAAACTCTTTTTTTCTTCCCAAAAAAATGCCTTTTGCTCAAGAAACCCTTTTTTCCTTCCCAAAATCTTCCTCTTGCTGAAAAATCCCTTTTTTCTCCTCAAGATCTTGCTAAAACCTCCTTTTTTTCTTCCCAAAAATTTTCCTCTTGCTGAAAAATCCTTTTTTTTCTTCTCAAGCTCTTGCTGAAACATCCTTTTCTTCTTTCCCAAAAAACTGCCTCTTGCTGAAAATCCCTTTTCTCCTTCCCAAAAATCTTCCTGTTGCTGAAAAATCCCTTTTTTCTCCTCAAGATTTTGCTGAAACCTCCTTCGTTTTTTCTTCCCAAAAAACTGCCTCCTGTTGAAAAAGCCTTTTTTCTTCCCAAAGTCGTCTTCTTGCTGAAAAGCCTCTTTTTTCTCCTCAAGATTTTGCAAAACCTCCTTTTTTTCTTCCCAAAAATCTTCTTCTTGCTGAAAAATGCCTTTTTTCTCCTCAAGTTCTTGCTGAAACCTCCTTTTCTTCTTTCCCAAAAAGCTGCCTCCTGCTGAAAAACCCCTTTTTTCTTCCCAAAAAACTTCCTCTTGAAGAAGAAACCTTTTTTTCCTTTCCAAAATCTTCCTCTTGCTGAAAAATCCCTTTTTTCTCCTCAAGCTCTTGCTGAAAACCCCCATTTTTCTCCCTAAAAAATCTGCCTTTCGCTGGAACCAAGAGTTGAGATGGATAAAACCCTTGCTAGATCTGAGCTGGCTCAGCAAAGCAGAGCTCTGGAAAAGCTGGGAAGCTCCAAGGAAAATGCTGGAGCTCAGGAAAAGCTGAGGGGAGGGTTTTTTTGGGGTTTTTTTCCCCTTTATTTCCCATTTTTTGCTGCCCCAACCCTGCTTATCTGGGCCAGCCAGGCCTGGGTGAAGCCTCCTGGGCCATCCTGATTATCTCTGGTTTGGCCATTCCTGATAAAAAACCCTTCATCCCAAACTGAACTGGGAGCACTGGGAAATGATGGAAATTCTGCCCCTTCCTAACTCTGGAATTCCTAGGGAAGAAATTTCATCTGGAAATCTCTGATTTTTTTTGAGGTGGAAGTGAAAGATTCCAGGGATTATGGAGCCCATAAAGGTCCTGGACTTGTTGCTGGTTCTCAGCAGAGTTCAAATTGTCCACGTGAGTCCCTCCTTGGAGAAAAAATGGAATTTTTTCAGCAGCTTTTCCTTGAATCAATTCCACCTTTATCCCAAAGCTTAAAAACAAAACCACCATCCCTGCGGCTTCCCTTGTTATTCCAGGATTGGAGGCTGAAATATTCCTTCCATCCTAAAAAAAAAAAAAAAAAAATCTTTGATCCTGGCGTGGGTTTTTTGCAAAAAATATGACTTTTTTTGGAGGAACTTTGGCTTTTTGTTTGTTTGTTTGTTTTACCATGGAAATTTTTTTTTGCAGCATATCCAATTTTCTTCTTTTTTTTTTTTTTTTTTTTTTTTTTTTTTTTTTTTTTTTTTTTTTTGGAGCATATCCAAATTTTTTTTTTTTGCGTGCTCCAGAAAAATGATGTCTCAGGAGTTCCCTTCTAACCTGCTCCAGTTGCTTTTATCCCAGCTTGGCTCCAAGGATGAGATCCATGGAATCTTTTGGTGTTTTCTCCCAAAGTACCAACCTGACCAGAAATGGGTTTTTCCAGTGGTTTCCAGAGCTGTCCTTAGGAAAGGTGTGGATGTTTTGGGAATCCCTGAAGGAGCAGGGATCTCTCTGTCACCAGGAGAAGCTTTTTTTTGGGCTCTTTTCCTGCCAGATCTTGGCTCCCTTCTCCCGTCCTTCCTCAAATATCCACGGCGTGGGAAATGTCCCCAGAAGGGAAATAAATGCAGATCCCAGGGAAAGCAGGGATTTAAACAGAGCCTGGGGTAGGGCTCCAGCTTGGCTCTGGGCTTGAGTGCTCCCATCGGGAGAAATAAATCCCAGAATGGCCCAATTTTCAAATGTTGAACTGGAGCAAAACCAACTCCTGCTGCTGCTGCTTCGGCCAATTATTGGCTTGTATTATATTATATTATATTATATTATATTATATTACATTACATTACATTACATTACATTATATAGCATAATATAATATATCATAATATAACATAGTATAACATGTGTAAGATATAAGTATATAATATAACATAATATGTAATATATATTATATATAATATATGTAAAATATGAGTACATAATATAACATAACAACATAATATATATAAGATGTAAGTATATTATATCATATCATATCATATATCATATTATATTATATCATGTCATATTTCATTTTATATAATATATATTATTTATATATTATATATATAATATTATAACCTATAATATTTATATTATATTATGTCATGTCATGTCATATCAATTTCAATATAACATATATAATAATATATAATATATCATATATAAAATAATGAAACATAATATGTGTAAGTTATAAGTATATATATTATATAATATATATAAAAGATATAATATAATACAATATATTATATTACATTATATTGTATTACATTACATTACATAATACAACAACATAATATATGTAAGATATAAGTGTATAATATAACACAATATAATATATATGTTATATATATTATTATATATAAAATATGAGTACATAACGTAACACATATAAGATGTAAGTATATTATATTATATTATATTAATTATATTTATTATATTATATTATCAATCACTATTCCTGCATTTATGAGGAATCACTTCCCTGCTCCGTGTCTGCTCCCAATTCCCAAGTGTTTGGAGCGGCTTCTGCTTTCGCTGCTCCTGCTGGCTCTGCTTCCCTCCTTCTCCCTGGCATTTAAAATCCAGGGAAACTTCCCTGCCTTTCCTGCTTTTCCAGAGAGGAGTTGTGGAGGACTGGAAGGGCTTTGTGTGAATTTGGTGGTTTTAATCACTCCCTGCTCCTGCCAAGAGCTGCAGATTAATTCCCTTTAATGCCACAACCAGGAGGAAACTCAGAGTGGGAATGTCCTGCCTTGCTTGGATACAGGAGCGGCAGAAACAACTTGGGAGCCTGGCATTTATTTACTATTTCATTATTAGTTATTTTAAAATCTGCAGGAATATTGGGGTTTCTTAATAATCAGATGCCACAACTGGAAAGTTTACATTCAAAATGCCCAGAGCCTCAGTTTCTCAAATAAATTCTATACGTGCTCTATATTTTTATACAAATCCTCTCTTTATTTATAAATGCTCTCTATATTTATGAATTCTCTCTATATTTACAAATTATATTTATAAAGCTATATATATTTATAAATTCAATATCTTTATTTCTTTATTACATTATCTGCATTCTTCTATTTTCTGTATAGAAATTATATTTCTGTTCAATATCTTTATTTCTATATTATAATACCTGCATTATTATGTTTTCTGTATCTTCATACCCAGCTCTCATTTTCCTCCATCTCTGTCTCACTTACCTGCAGGTGCAGATTTTTCTATTTTCCCTTTTTTTTCCAAATGTTTTCCCAAACAAAACACCCAGAACATATGAAATATATATGTAAATATATCTATATTTATCAAATGAGGCATTGTGGCAGCTGGTACAGGAATGCAGCTGGGTTTAATTTAATTTAATTTTTTTTTTAATTTCATTGAATTCCAGCCAGCATTTCACAGATTTCTCCTGGCTTGTGCTTAATTTATTATTTTGGGGCAGCTCCTGGGATTTGAGGAGCCTTGTGTTAGCCAGTGCACCTCGTTCTCTGTGCTCTCAGAGGGTTCCTCACTTCAAATTCCACCAAAAATCAATTTATGCCTTGGCCAAGGAGGGCTCCTTGACCTGACAGGGAGTGAAGCTCTGAGGTGGGAACATCCCTGGAAAATGGGAACATCCAGAGGCAAAACCAGTCCTTCCAGACACCTGGGATTGGGACAGAGGATTTGTTCTCCTGTCTTCTCCTACCACAGGTCCTCAACCTTCTCGTGGTGCTTTCAATCCCTGAACTTGGTGCAAAAAAAAAAAAAAAATTAAAAATTTAACGATTAAAACCCAATTCTCTTGCTGGCCCTTGGGGGTTTGAGGAAGGAGAAGTGTCCAGCTGGCCTCAATCCACGAACAAATCCATGTGTGGGGAATTTGGGATGGGTGGATGGATATAAACCCGCTCCATCCTCTCATCCAGTGGGAAATCCTCTGGAATTTATCCCGAGCTGCAACTGGAATTTCATTTTTCGTGGATGTTCCTGGGCAGTTTGTCCTTTTTCTTTGTCAAGATGAACACGGAGCACGTTGGGGCTCCCCTGGGCAAGGCTGGGAGATTGGGATGAGCTGTTTGGGAATGTCACTCTCCCCTCTTCCCTCTCATCTCCCAGATTTTGAGTTCTGCCTGGATGATGGATAAACAACCAGCAAAATGTGGAAAATGTCCCCGGGGCAGAGTGTGGAACTGGATGAGCTTTATGGTCCTTTCCAACTCAAACCATTCTGGGATTCTGTGGGAATCTTCCACGTTTCCCAAGTTTTGCAGGTATTAGGGTGGGAGTCTTCTACATTTCCCAAGTTTTTCAGGTATTAAGGTGGGAATCTTCAACGTTCCCATGTTTGGCAGGGATTAGGGTGGGAGTCTTCAACATTCCCAGGTTATCCAGGTATTAGAATGGGAATCTTCAGCATTCCCAAGTTATCCAGGTATTAGGATGGGAATCTTCCACATTTCCCAAGTTTTTCAGGTATTAGGGTGGGAATCTTCAACATTCCCAAGTTATCCAGGTGTTAGGGTGGGAATCTTCCACATTCCCAAGTTTTGCAGGTATTAGGGTGGGAATCTCCAACATTCCCAAGTTATCCAAGTATTAGGATGGGAATCTTCCACATTTCCCAAGTTTTGCAGATATTAGGGTGGGAATATTCCAGATTCCCAAGTTATCCTGATGTTAGGGTGGGAATCTTCAACATTCCCAAGTTATCCAGGTGTTAGGGTGGGAATCTTCCACATTTCCCAAATGATCCAGGTATTAGGGTGACAATCTTCCACATTCCCAAGTTTGGCAGGTATTAGGGTGGGAATCGTACACAGTCCCAAGTTATCCAAGTATTAGGGTGGGAATCTTCATCATTCCCAAGTTATTGAAGTGTTAGGAAGGGAATCTTCAACATTCCCAAGTTATCAAAGCATTAGGGTGGGAATCTTCCACATTCCTAAGTTTTTCAGGTATTAGGGTGGGAATCTTCAACATTCCCAGGTTATCCAAGTATTAGGATGGGAATCTTCCACATTTCCCAAGTTTTGCAGATATTAGGATGGGAATCTTCCAGATTCCCAAGTTTTCCAGGTATTAAGGTGGGAATCTTCAACACTCCCAATTTTTGCAGGTATTAGGGTGGTTATCATCCAAAGGCTTTTTTTTTTTTTTTTTTTGCACCTGGATTTTATTGCTTTTATTCCAAAGGCAATCCTGGACTGCAGCCTCTCCATATGGAAAGGGTGGATTGTGCTGCTCACATTCCTCCCAAGCATTGGCTTTCCTGGGAGGTCAGTGGGAATTTTGGTTTAAAATATTAAATTGCACGTTTACAACCAATCCAGCACCTGGAATCACCTCAACTTCACACTCCATATCACGGAAAAAACCCCCAAATCCCAATCCTGTCCTGATGGAATTCTGCACAGTGCATTAATTAGGATGTGCTGTGTGGCAACAAACCTGCCCCAGTGCTAAGAATTTTATTTTTTTCCTCCCTCCTGGCTTCCTGTTGAACCTTGGAATTTCATTTTTACCTGGATTTGGGCTCCGTGTCCTTTTTATCCTTAAAAATAAATACAGAGCCGGTCGGGTTTATCGGGACGATGTAGACACAGGAGAATTTACTTTTCAAATAAAGGAGGAGAGAATTGTGCTCATTCCTAGATCAGGAAAAAAAGGAAGGATTTAAAAAAAGAAGGATTTAAAAAAAGAAGGATTTCTATGGAGCTGCTCTCAACCTGGGCAATTTGTGTCCATGGGATGAGCCTGGGGAAGGAATCCACAGAAACAAATGCAGGGAAAGGATGTTCCCCGTTCATCCCTGGAGAACAACTCTTCCATTTGGAAAACTTGAACCCAAGGAGGGTGTGAAGGAAGAGATTATTCCCAGGGATTTCCCCCCAAATTCCCAGTTTTTCCCCCCAAAGAGCCAGGCAAGGATTTAGGATGGGGATCGGCGCTCGCCGCAGTTCAGCTCCGGCAAAACCAGATCCATGACCTGATTGAAACTCGTGGGAGCTGCAGGACGTAAATATTTGATGGAACTACAGCTTCCCTTTTAAAATCTACTTTCAGCTTTTCCAGCTGAAGCCCTTCCAAGCTGTTCCTGAAATTCACTTTGTTGGCCTGGAGATGTTTGTGGAGCTTCTCCTCTTGGAGATTGTTCCGGCTTCGGGGCGTTGTCTCGGCCTTGGGTTGGGTTTGTGCAAGATCCAAACCTGGAATTCTGTTTGTGCCAGAATTGGTGGGAAGGAAGGGACTTCAATCCCAAATCTGTCACTCCAGACTGGGATTGCTCCTTGTTTGGGCAGGGATGACACTCCAATGCCTCACCTGAAGCAGTTGGATGAAGGTGGGGAAGGTTGGGAGCTTTTAAATTGATAAATATGGGGTTTTTTGGGTTTTTTTTTAGGCTTTTTGGGGTTGATCTGGAAAGAAAACTTCCATGTTTTTTGAGTCCTTGAAGTTTTTTTTTCCCATGGATTGAGTCAACATCCCAGACCTGAATTTCCTCCCTGCTTTTATCCTTGTCAGAAACAATAATCACTGGGTTTTTTTTAAAGGATTCCTGCAGAAGGCAGGGAAATTCCCACCTGAGATTTTTTTGTTGTTGTTGTTGTTGGATTTTTGGGCTGGGGGACAGTGCCACAACAGCGAAAAAGGAGAATTTATTTCAAATTCTCAATTCAAAAAGCAACACCAAGGTTTGGAAACAGCTTTTCCTGCTTGGAGGAGCCCCCACTCTGGGCAGAGCCCAAAGGATTTATCCAAGCCAGAAATGCAGGAATTCATTCCATCTCTGTTTAGTTTGTGCCCACATCCAGATATTTGGGTTCCTCCTGGCGAAGAGTTTGGGATCCCGGATTCTGCACCCACTCTCAGCCACCACTGGAAACATTTTTTGGGGTGGCTGTGCTTTGCTCCCACAAAGGCTGAGGATGGTGCATCATTCCATTAATGTGTTTTATTTTATCATTATTTATAAATAATGTTTGGAGCTTCCAGGTACCTTGAAGTTGGCAGAAAAAATTTATCTTTTGATTAAAGTGTGGGGCACCTTCTGCTGTGGGACACTGGAAGGCTTGAAACCACTGGGGTTTGTTTCACAATTTAATTTGCAACTCAGAACAAAAAAAAAAAAAAATCCTTTCTCAAATCCAGAAATCTGAAATGTGGACAAAGCCACATCGAGCTCCCTCCACCTAAACCTCACCTGAGCTGTTCTTTAGGAGACCAGAAGCACCAACAGGAGAATTAATTGCTGCATTGATGGAAAATTTGAATTATTACCTGCCTGGTAAAGCACAATTGTAGATTAATGTCGGGATGTCAATCTCATAGAAAATTTCTGTTGGGAAAAACGTATTAAAAAAAAAAATCAAATCTTGAGCATAAATTTGTGTTCAGTGTTTATTCTTGCACTTCTAAACCCACTTCATCAGGTGGGGGAGCTCCAATGGAAGAGAATTTTCAGGATCCAACAGAAGCTTTGTGGTTGCACTGCAGAGTTTTTTCCTGAATTTCCTGACTCCAGGTTTCCCTGGATTTTGAGGGAAAGGACCCTGGGTTGGTTACACAGCTATTTATGTAGCTTGGAGTCCTTGTTCCATAAATTCCAGACTTCTCATGTGAATAATAATTAAAAAAAAAATACATTTATTTGGGTTGTTTGGGTTTTTTTTTTCCTGCTGATTTCCCTCTGTGTCTCCTTGCAGGATTCATGAATAAAATCTTCCATCCCAACATCGACGAAGCGTAAGTAGAATTTCTTCTTTGTGTTAAATCCTCCAAAATCTCAGATGTTTTCCCATTTTTTTTTTTTTTTTTTTTTTGGTTGTATGGAGCTGCCTGTGCTTCCAGTAAAATTCCAATTGATTTTCTCTTGAGCAGATGGATTAAATTTATTAATTTATTCCTATTTATTTATCCACAAATAAGAATAAATCAGGGTTTATCCCAAACCCTAGGGAAGGGGTTGGGGAGGATTTATTTTATTTTTTTTTTTCAATTCCCAGAGTGTTTTCCAGAGTTAATTCCATCTTTTCCATGTTTTCCCAGGTCAGGAACTGTATGTCTAGATGTAATCAATCAAACTTGGACAGCTCTCTATGGTGAGTTGGGCATTTTCCTCTGTACTGGGGTGACAGATGATTTCAGGCCACTTTTTGGTTTTTATTTTTTTTCTCTGATTTTGAGGTTTTTTACTGAATTTGAAACTCCTCCCTGAGCCAAGATCTCAAGAAAAATCAGATTTTTTTTTTTTTTGCAGGTTAGGAGGTTGTATTTCCTCTGATGTTGCAGAATGGTTTCCATGAGATTATTTCTGGTTAAAAATCTGCTTTTCAGAGATAAACAGATCGATTTAAAACAGAATTTAGAGAAAGCTGGAATTGTTAGAAGGAACACAGCTGAGTCTCTGGCTAAAAATGGGAATTTCAGATATCCCAGCTCTGCTTTGTGGAAGAAATTTGGGGGAGTGTGGACATCAAATCCTTCAGGTTCTTCCTTGGAAAACCGATTTTAGCTGTAACTCCTCGTTGGAATGCTGGAATATTCCCAGGGTGGTAGAGGCATGAGGATCAAAGCTTGGATATATTGTGGGAAATCAGCTTTCCTCCCATAAAAAAGAAATAATTCCAGTGGGTTTTGTGCTCCAGCCTTTTGGAGCTGCAAGGGGACACGGGGATGGCTGAAGTCACCAACCCAAGATTCCAACACCCCCTCCTCACTTCCAGGGCTTTGCTTCCCTCTGAGGCACAAGGAGGTGGAAAAAAGGAGAAGAATTCCTTTGCTCTTTGGAGTGTTGCCCCTTTCCAGCAGAGCTGGCCAAGGATTTGGGTCAGATAATTCCAACAGGCAGCCAAGGTGGAAGGAAACTGGAATATCCACCCAAAAAAATCCCCCAGGAGCTCGTGGTTCAGTTCCTGCTCATTCCTTAGGGAAGCAGCAGCTCCTTGGTGCCGTGGTTGGAATTCCTGCACTTCTTGCTGATCCAGCCTAGGTTTGGGGCGTTTTGAGAAAAAAGAAAAAATTAAGAAAAATCATTATCAAATTCAAGAAAAAAAAAAAAAAATTATCCTGGGTGTCCTGTGATTCCAGGAGGGAATTCCAGGGCTAAAATCATTATCAAATTCAAGAAAAAAAATCATCATCCTGAGTGTCCTGTGATTCCAGGAGGGAATTCCAGGGCTTTGCTCCCTCATCCTCAGGAGGCTTCAGCGGCCAGGTGGCCACAAAGAGCCTCTCGAGCCAAGTGGAGAGACCCGGCCCAAATTTCACAAATTAAAAATCAGCTTTTTGCTGCCACTGCCCGAATCCAGTCCCTGGGAATTCCAGCTTCCAAAGGCAAGCCACTGCCATGGCAGGGAATACCCCTACAGAGCATTCCTGCTGTTTTCTGGGATCTCTTTTTTTGGATTAAGATCCTTTTTCCAGGTGCTGTTGTGCTCCATCCCAGGAGCATCCCCAGCTGGGCACCACACCTCAGTGCTGGAGCTGGAACCTGGAATTCTGTCCCTACATCCCAGAGCTGGAAGAGTTCTTTGCACAAGGAGAGCACCTGGAGATCTCCTTCCCCTTTTTTTTTTTTTTTTGGTGATTTTTTGGGGGGAAGTTGAGGGCTCTGGGATCTGCAGGAGCTGGGTGATGGCTCAGGAATGGGATACAACTTTTTTTTTCCAGGGAAAGGGACAGGCTGAGGTGGCCACACTGCTCCTGTGGTGGATCCTGGGCAGTGATGGAATTCCCTGATCCTGATCCATGCAGGAGCAGACTGCTGATGCTCATCCACAGGCAGGATTTCCCTGCCACAAGGAAAGAGAGAAGGATACAAGATTTCTAGAACATTCCCACAGGGAATCCCCCACACAAGGAACATTCCCAAGGAGGAAGGATGGCACAGGGCTGGTTCCTGACCATTCCCTGCCACTGGAGCAGGGAGTTTGTCCTCTCAGGGATGTGGGAAGAAGGGTTTGTGTATCCACAGTCACTCCTGAGCACCAGGAGGAGGTTTCCTGCTGTGGATGATTGGGTGGCAGGTTCCTGCTGGCTCTGAGGTGTCAATGGGAGCTCTGCACATTCCCTGAAATGTTTGGGGTTGGAGGAGTGGTGGTTTCTATTAACAAGAAGCTCTGGAAGAGCTTTGTGCTTTCCACGGAATCAAGGAATGGTTGGGGTTGGAGGAGTGGTGGTTTCTCTTCATGAGAAGCTCTGGAAGAGCTTTGTGCTTTCCACAGAATCATGGAATGGTTGGGGTTGGAGGAGTGGTGGTTTCTCTTCATGAGAAGCTCTGGAAGAGCTTTGTGCTTTCCACGGAATCAAGGAATGGTTGGGGTTGGAGGAGTGGTGGTTTCTGTTAATGAGAAGCTCTGGAAGAGCTTTGTGCTTTCCACGGAATCATGGAATGGTTGGGGTTGGAAGGACCTCAGGGATTGAGCTCCAACCCTGCTCCATGGACAGGGAAATTTTCATTTAAGCAGAGGTTGGAAGAGTAAAGAATTCAGGGAAGGGCAAAGCACAGCACTGGTTGTTTGGAGGACATAGGGCTGGTTCCTGACCATTCCCTGCCTCTGGAACAAGAAGTTTGTCCTCTCAGGGATGTGAGAAGAGGGGTTTGTGTACCCACAGTCACTCCTGAGCACCAGGAGGAGGTTTCCTGCTGTGGATGATTGGGTGGCAGGTTCCTGCTGGCTCCAAGGTGTCAGTGGGAGCTCTGCACATTCCCTGGAATGTTTGGGGTTGGAGGAGTGGTGGTTTCTATTAACAAGAAGCTCTGGAAGAGCTTTGTGCTTTCCACAGAATCATGGAATGGTTGGGGTTGTAGGAGTGGTGGTTTCTGTTAATGAGAAGCTCTGGAAGAGCTTTGTGCTTTCCACAGAATCATGGAATGGTTGGGGTTGGAGGAGTGGTGGTTTCTGTTAATGAGAAGCTCTGGAAGAGCTTTGTGCTTTCCACGGAATCATGGAATGGTTGGGGTTGGAGGAGTGGTGGTTTCTATTAACAAGAAGCTCTGGAAGAGCTTTGTGCTTTCCACGGAATCATGGAATGGTTGTGGTTGGAAGGACCTCAGGGATTGAGCTCCAACCCTGCTCCATGGACAGGGAACTTTCCATTTAAGCAGAGGTTGGAAGAGGTAAAGAATTCAGGGAAGGGCAAAGCACAGCACTGGTTGTTTGGAGTGCACAGGGCTGGTTCCTGACCATTCCCTGCCACTGGAGCAGGGAGTTTGTCCTCTCAGGGATGTGGGAAGAAGGGTTTGTGTATCCACAGTCACTCCTGAGCACCAGGAGGAGGTTTCCTGCTGTGGATGATTGGGTGGCAGGTTCCTGCTGGCTCTGAGGTGTCAATGGGAGCTCTGCACATTCCCTGAAATTTTTGGGGTTGGAGGAGTGATGGTTTCTATTAACAAGAAGCTCTGCAAGAGCTTTGTGCTTTCCACAGAATCAAGGAATGGTTGGGGTTGTAGGAGTGGTGGTTTCTGTTAATGAGAAGCTCTGGAGGAGCTTTGTGCTTTCCATGGAATCATGGAATGGTTGGGGTTGGAGGAGTGGTGGTTTCTGTTAATGAGAAGCTCTGGAGGAGCTTTGTGCTTTCCACAGAATCATGGAATGGTTGGGGTTGGAGGAGTGGTGGTTTCTCTTCATGAGAAGCTCTGGAGGAGCTTTGTGCTTTCCACGGAATCAGGGAATGGTTGGGGTTGGAGGAGTGGTGGTTTCTATTCATGAGAAGCTCTGGAAGAGCTTTGTGCTTTCCACGGAATCGTGGAATGGTTGGGGTTGGAAGGACCTCAGGGATTGAGCTCCAACCTTGCTCCATGGACAGGGAACTTTCCATTTAAGCAGAGGTTGGAAGAGGTAAAGAATTCAGGGAAGGGCAAAGCACAGCACTGGTTATTTGGAGGACACAGGGCTGGTTCCTGACCATTCCCTGCCTCTGGAACAAGAAGTTTGTCCTCTCAGGGATGTGAGAAGAGGGGTTTGTGTACCCACAGTCACTCCTGAGCACCAGGAGGAGGTTTCCTGCTGTGGATGATGGGGTGGCAGATTCCTGCTGGCTCCAAGGTGTTAATGGGAGGTCTGCACATTCCCTGAAATGTTTGAGGTTGGAGGAGTGGTGGTTTCTGTTAATGAGAAGCTCTGGAAGAGCTTTGTGCTTTCCACGGAATTGTGGAATGGTTGGGGTTGGAGGAGTGGTGGTTTCTATTCATGAGAAGCTCTGGAAGAGCTTTGTGCTTTCCACAGAATCGTGGAATGGTTGGGGTTGGAGGAGTGGTGGTTTCTCTTCATGAGAAGCTCTGGAAGAGCTTTGTGCTTTCCACGGAATCATGGAATGGTTGGGGTTGGAGGAGTGGTGGTTTCTGTTAATGAGAAGCTCTGGAAGAGCTTTGTGCTTTCCACGGAATCGTGGAATGGTTGGGGTTGGAAGAACCTCAGGGATTGAGCTCCAAGCCTGCTCCACCTTCCATTTAAGCAGAATTTGGAAGAGGTAAAGAATTCAAGGAAGGGCAAAGCACAGCACTGGTTGTTTGGAGTTTCTCCTAATTTTTCAAGCCATGATTAAAAACCAGGAAAATTCCATCCCCTTCCTTGCTTAACCCCTGGATATCAGCATTTATGTGCAGGGATGAGGAGTGTGTGAGGAGCTGCCAGCAGCTCTTCCATCAACCTTTATTTTTATTTTTGGATTTTACTCCCTCGATTCCATCCCGCTCCCAGCTTCTCAGCGTGTTTCCCCTTGGAGTTTGTGCCGCTGTGTCTGGGCTGCTCCAGGATGGTTTTTTGGGATGGCTCTGGCTCTGGGGACATGGACACCAACGTTGTGTTTGCCTTGCAGATCTCACCAATATATTTGAGTCGTTCCTGCCCCAGCTGCTGGCTTATCCCAATCCTATAGATCCTCTAAATGGTGACGCTGCAGCCATGTACCTCCACCGACCAGAAGAGTACAAACAGAAAATTAAAGGTGAGGCCTAATTAACACAATCTTTGGGATTCCTTATCCTGAGGGGAATGATGGCTCTCTGCTGCAGAGCTGGGTGTCGCTGCCTGGTTTGTCCCCTCTCCAGTTTCAAATGGGATGAGGGGTTGGAAATCATCAGCAGAGCTTAAAGAGGGAAAGATGGCAAGGAAACTTGGATTCAGTTGGATTTTGGGAGATGGGAAAAATGATTTGGGAGAAAAAATCATTGGAATGCCTGAATTCCTCATATATTCCTCATCCTGTGATCACAGCATGGATTTGTTGTGGGAGATCAGCTTTGCCACTTTTCCACAAAGAGAGGACCAAAGGAAATTTTTTCCTTGGGTGAATTTTTTTTTTTGGTATGTGGAGGCTAAAGACAAAAAAGAAAAAGGCGGGAAAAGTGCCAATCTCAAAACACCCAGTGGAACAATTGATGGATAAAAAAAATGGTTTGTTGGAAAGTTCTGAGAGCAGCAGTCGAGGAGTTGGTGATGAGGTGGTTTTTGAGCAGAGCAGGAATGTGTGGAAAATGTCAAATAATCCCTCCTTGCTACTTCCTAGTTCCAGCCAAAGCTTCCTAGATCCATGCCTGGAAGCTGCCACCAGAAAGCTGCAGAGAAATTAATAAAAGACTGGAGGGAAAGAATTGGAGGAATTTAAACCAAAGGGATTTAGGAGCTTTGGCAGATCAAAAAGTGCCTTCAGAAAGAAAGGGAGAGGTTTTCCCTAGAAGGAGGATGTTGGTGTGAGCAGGAGTGGGAATCCACAGTGCCTGGGGAGGGTGGGTGGCACTGGCAGAGCTGCTGGAGCTGCTCCTGGAAGGGTTGGAAGGACAAAATGGGCTCAGAACCTCCTTGGGATCAGGGAAGGCTCCCAGTAAAGACTCCGAAAATACTTTGGATAAATACTTTGGATAAATACTTTGGATAAATACTTTGGATAAATACTTTGGATAAATACTTTGGATAAATACTTTGGATAAATAGGAGGACTCTCCAAGCAATCTGGTGAGTGAGGCACAAACTGACTTAGTCTTGCAAACATAAGAAACGAGATTAAAAAAAAAAATAAAATTAGGAATTGTGCTGGAGGTTTGCCTTCCCTAAAATCAGCAGGGCCCCCTTTCCTGCTGTGCCAAGCCTGTGGCAAAGCCCTGGGATTGATTTCTCCTCTGATCCAGCGAACACGACCGACATCTCATCTCCTGGTGGGGAAATTTCCATTTGAGCAGAGTTTTTTTGGGCCCTGAGTTTTGTTACTGGATAACCAGGTGACTGTTTGTCCCTGGGAAAAGTCTGCAGGTGTGGGATGGGAGCCTCCAGGAGCAGCAGGAATTGGGAAAGCTCAGGTGTCCCAAAAGGTGGGATCAGCTCTGCCACATCACCCAGGAGTGGTTAAACCCGGAGTCAATCTTCTGCCCAATTGTTGAGGGCAGAACTCTCAAAAGTTTGATTGAAATTGTGAATTATTCAGCCTCCCTTGGCTGATTCCTCTGATAGGATTGTGGGAACACCCCTGCAGATCTGCCCTGCTCAGTATCCCAAACATTCCCTGCTTTTTCATACCAGGGAGCTCCCAGGCAAAAAAAAAAAAAAAAGGTTTGTCAGATAAAATCTCCAATGCCAGCACTGAGAGTCCTCTGGGCTTTCACAAAAACAGCCTAAAACCCAAAAATACCCTTGGAAAAAAAGCCAGAAAATCCGATTTCAGCCCAAGGAAGCTCTGAGGACATCCCTTGGGATAAAGGGATAGCCCTGCTCCCTCATTCCCACCCTCCAAACCAGGTCCAGGTGACCTGGAAGGAGTTTGAAGTGCTTGGAACACGTTCCATAAAATCCCAGAGTCACTTGGCTCTTCCCAGGATTGCGTGACAAGGATGGGATGGAGCTAAAAAAACTCTTGTCATCCCTCGTTTTCAAAAATAACCTTGGACACGTTAAAAATTGCTGCAGAGGATCCTGGCAGCTCAATCCATGATTTATTTCTTGCTGCTGCTCCCGGTGGTTTTGTCTCTGGGAGCGCAGGGAACGTTTTTGGTGACGTGGTGGTTTGGAGAGCCAGGGAGAATTTGTAATTCCCAGTTTGTCGTCGGCCCAGAATTTGTCATTCCTCTTCTTCTCTGCTTCCTCTGGGGGAGATTTCCTAGGGAATCTTCCTTTGGGGAAGCTGGAGGATCTCCAGGCTGAGTTCAGGGAGCTCAGGACATCTTTGGGATCATTTCTCCCACCCCACGTGTCTGAAATTCCAGTAGAACCTCATGGAACACCAAGGGTGTGACCACAGCTCATTCCAGTTGCTCCAGGCTCTGTGATGAATCCAGTGGTGTTTTCCTGGCAGGAACAAGGGTTCCCCTTCCTGAACACCCTTCTGTGGGAGATGCTTTGTCAGTTTTCAGATATTTTGAGGTGTTTTTTTATTTTTTCCCTTGATGGACTGAAAATCCCAATGCAAATCCAAAGCAATGAGACATTCAGCGTGGAAACTCAGTGGAAATTTCACTTTTCCTGGATTAAACCTTCCAAAAAAAAAAAAAACCAACCCAGCCCAGGAACATGGAGCTTTCCTGGATAAAAAAGTGGCATTTAAAGCTCGAAGGGCTTCAGATTTTTAGCTTAGGCTCAAGGAAGCCTTTTCCAGCAGCATTTTCCAGGTGGGAATGTCCTCTGGAAGCAACCAGTGAGGAAGTGCTGGTGGCCTCCTGTCCTGCCAACCTCTGCCTGGTGCCTGGAAGATCCCAAAATCAGCTGCAAGCCAGAGTTTAGGTGGATTTGGAATAATCCCAGAGGGAATTTTTGAGATCCCCACGAAAGGGGTTTTGCCATCCAAAAAGCAGCAGCAGCAGCGCTCAGGTTCCCTTTGCCGGGACGTGCAAGGAGTAACAAATCCCTTGGGTTTTTCCCAGTTTTCCAGAGGGAGATTAATTCTTGGAAAGCTCTGGGAAGGCAGCAGCCACCTCGAGGGTGTGTCACAGAATCTCGGAATGGTTTTTGGCACAGAATCTTGGGAGGGACCTTAAAGTCCATCCAGTTCCAACCCCAAGCTCTTCCATTATCCCAGGGTGCTCCAAGCCCTGTCCAAGCCATTCTGGAACATTCCCAAGGATGAGGCAGCCACAGCTTCTCTGGGCAATAGGATCATCTATAATTGATATATTTACTATAATTGATATATTTATATGATTTATCACTATTAATTTCGGTGGTAATTTATATTATTTAATTTTTAAATAATTTTTATTCTTTTAATGCATAATTACGTTTTACAACGCCATCAATTTTTATGATAAAATCGTTGATTTATCAAATGTGCTGCGACCCAACCTCCCACCAAATTGGTTGATTTACCAATCCCTAATTATCCTTTTTTTTTTTTTTTTTTTCTCTCTCTCTCCCATCCAGAATACATCCAGAAATATGCAACAGAAGAAGCACTAAAAGAACAGGAAGAAGGCACCGGGGACAGCTCATCCGAGAGCTCCATGTCTGACTTCTCTGAAGATGAGGCTCAGGATATGGAATTGTAGTAGAGGAGGCCACCTGCTTTTCACAGAGAGAGACTCTTAATTTCCTAACCATGAGAAGCAGACTATAATATTCATATTTAAACAAAAAAAAAGCAATTTTTTTTATTACTAAACAAGGTTTTTATGAATTATAGCATTGATATATATATAGATATATATATATATCTCACCCTTTAGATCTTGATTTTTTTTTTTTTTCCTTTTTTTTTTTTTTTTTTCTTTCTTCTCTTGGTCATTTCCCGATTTCCCGAGGTGTCGTTTTCCCAACATTCCATTCTGGTAGCAATATGCAAGCCCCGGATGCATGCATGTTGAGATATATATTTTTTTTTTATTTTTTTTTTCCATTTGGCCAAGGTCAACGTTGGTGTGCTACCAAAAACAGCTGCCCTGGGAGGGAGGGAATTAGCAAAAAAAAAAAAACCTAAATAATACAAACAAAAAACCACACAAAGAAATCAATCCAAACAACGACGAGAAGAAGGAAAAAGAGGGATTTGCTGTCGGATATCGAGGTCACCACCCGGGATGTTGGCGTTTCCTCTTGAGTTTAAAAACCTTGGGGGTGGTAGAGCTGGGTAGAGGATGGAAGGGGCTCCTCCAGGTTGTGTTCTAAAAGAGGGATTTAACTCAAAAAAAAAAAAAACCAACAAAGACCCCAAAACCCCCACAATCCAAATGGCGTGGAGCTCCTCAGAGCCTTGAAGCTGGAGAAGGACTCGGAATTTCAGTCCCTTCTTGCCGTGGACTCCTCCTCCTCCCTGCCCTCCCGAACTGTAGGGACTGACAACCACTGGTGGATTCCCTTTGCCGGGGGGACACTTTGGAAAAAGCTTTTTTGGATGTTGTTCCCTTGCTTGGTCTGGATTAGGAGCCTTTCCCTTGGCTGGGAGGGAAGAACCAGCCCGGAACCCCCACGGAACGATGCTCTTGGAACTTGGGATTGAGCCCGGAGCGCGTGGAAGTCGAACCCTTCCTCTGGCCCCACTTCGGAACCTCTGCTGCCCTTGAATGGCTTCGAGTTGGCTTTATTATAATTATAATTATTATTATTATTATTGTTATTATTATTATTTTCTTTTTTTTTTTTTTCCCCCCCCACTTCCCTACTTTTGCTGGAAATCTGGTTCAGACACGTGACAAACACTGGGTGTGTCCTGGGATGGATTGGCCTTGCCAGAGCTTCAGATCCACGGAATTGTCCCGTTGGCCAAAGTCCACGAATCCTTCAGCACCAATTCTCATTTTCCCTTTTTTTTTTATGGGTTTGGGGTTTTTTTTTATTTTTTTTTTTATTTTTTTTTATTTTTGGTTTTTTTGGGGGTTTTTTTTTTTTTTTTGGTTGTTTTGGTTTTTTTGGTTTTTTTGGGGTTTTTTTTTGTTTTTTGTTTTTTGTTTTTTTGGTTTTTTTTTGTTGTTGTTTTCTAAATCTTTCTTTCCTCCCCCTTCTGCACCAGCTTGGTTCCCATCTGCTTGTGTGTGTGCAAGAGGATAAAAATCCCTTAAGGGTTAACAAAAGAGTATGATCTAGAGAAAAAAAAAAAAACCAACAAAAAATCACAAAATTTGAGCTGAATAATAATAAAAACCAAAAAAAAAAAAAGCCTAAAAAGCACCAATTGAGGAAGCAAATGAATTCGCTCTTTGGTTTTTGGTTTTTTTTTGTTGGTTGGTTTGGGTTTTTTTTTGTTTCTTGGATTTTTTTATTTATTTTTTTATTTCCAGGATGTTTGGGAATTGGAATGTTGGATTTCTCCTGGTGTCTTGCAGCAAGCTGAGAGATTTTTTTTTTTTATTTTTAATTTTTTTTTTTTGGTTTTTTTTGCTGTTATTTCTAGAAATCTGATAAGTAAATGTCTCCTTGGGATGCCGGGATACATGAATTGGGATAATTGTGCATCGGAGATTCAAACTTGAGATGAATTTTTAAAGCTGAATGTTACCTGCTGTTTTCTTTGGGGGATTTATTATTTTTTTTTTTTCGGAGGGGTTTGGACAAGATCTTTTTTCATTTGTGATGTGACCTGCAGGAAAAAAAAAAAAAAAAAAAAAGAAAAAAAGAAAAATCAACCCACCCTGAGCGACTCTGGAGCAGAGTTTTGAATGTCAGACTGGTACATTTGTCATTTTCCCAGAATTATTGGGGTTTTCTTTCCTTTTCCTTTCGAGAGACGCCACCGAGTTGGGGCTGGGAGATCCCCAACCCCATTCTCTTGATTCATGAAGCACAATCAGTTCCTTTTATTTCTCTTGCCTTTTTTTTTTTTTGGGGGGGGGGGTTGGGGAGGGGGGTGGGGAGAAAAACAACAAAAAAAAAAACTCCATCGAGTCCCACTTGGCTTTGGCATGAATTTCCTTAATAAAAAAAAAAAACCTACCATAAATTTCCTTTCTGTTAATTCCGGGCACAAAGCAAAAAAATTTTTTTTTTCCCCCCACTCTCCTTTTTTTTCTCCCCCCTCCTTTTTTTCCAGCAGTGGTGTAGGGCTGTGGCTAGTACTGTGCTGAAGTTCTCTATTCTAGCATTTGTGGCTTGTCGGAGGGTAATATTAATTATTTAACATGTAATGATGTAATTAACTCTTATCTAGCACGTTGTTTGCTCATTAATTTGGGGAGGGAGGGGGCCACGTTTAACTCGCTTTTCCTGCTGCCCTGGCAGTTTTTTGCTTGTGCTATAAACCTTTACTTGTAGGTGCTACTTAGGAGTAGAGTCAAGTGCTTGGGTGGTGATTTCAGTTTAAAAAGCTTCAAAAAAAAACAAAAACAAAAGAAAAAAAAGAAAAAAAAAACCCACCAAAAAATAGAACAAAACAAAAAAAAAGGCAACCAAAAAAAAAAAAAATCACAATAAAAATTTGTATTTTTTCAATATTGTATAAAAACAGTGTTCTAATTCCCTCGCCCCTTTCCCTTGCAGGGTTTTTTTCATCTCCCATCGTTCCCCTCACGTGGATTTAGGGCATCCAGCTGCTGGATGGGAAACACTTAAGCCGGGATTCCCAAAAAAAACCCCCAAAAAAAACCTGGGGAAAGCACAGCTGGCTGTGTGAGACACAACGGGATGGATTCATGGAGCTTGTCCAAGCTGGTGGCTCAGCCTGTGCAGAACCACAAAAAAATGCACATTCCCAGCACTTCCCAAGCTCTGACAACTCCCAGGATTTGTCCTGGGAGGACAACCCAGCTGCCAAAACGCTGCTTGGAGAAGTGTCCTGGGCGAAGGTGCTCCAGGGGTGAGGTTGGGTTGGGGTCTTCTCCTGTCCCACCCCCTCAGACCCCGCCGCTTCTTCCCCTTCTACATTTCCCACCTCTCTTATTTGCAACCCAAATCTTCTCTTTTTTTTTTTCTCCCAAAAGAATCTTCCCCCTCCACAAAATTACGTCTGTAAAACTTCACCGACCTAATCTGGATGAGTAGGTGGAGCCGTGTTGGAAGCGGGAGAGCTTTTGTTGATCATCTTCAGCTTGGTCTTGATCATCTTCATGGTGTTCTTGATCACCTTCACGGTGGTTTTGATCATCTTTAGGATGTTCTTGATCATCTCTTTAGGGTGGTCTTGATCATCAGGGTGTTCTTGATCATCTTTAGGGTGTTCTTGATCACCTTCACAGTGGTTTTGATCATCTTTAGGATGTTCTTGATCATCTCTTTAGGGCGGTTTTGATCATCAGGGTGTTCTTGATCATCTTCAGGGTGTTCTTGATCATCTGAGTGGTTTTGATCATCTTCAGGGTGGTCTTGATCATCTTCACGGTGTTCTTGATCATCCTTAGGGCGGTTTTGATTATCAGGGTGTTCTTGATCATCTTTAGGGCGGTTTTGATCATCTTCAGGGTGGTTTTGATCATCAGGGTGTTCTTGATCATCTTTAGGGCGGTTTTGATCATCCTCATGGTGTTCTTGATCATCTTCAGGGTGGTTTTGATCATCCTCATGGTGTTCTTGATCATCTTCAGGGTGGTTTTGATCATCAGGGTGTTCTTGATCACCTTCACGGTGGTTTTGATCATCTTCAGGGTGTTCTTGATCATCCTTAGGGTGCTTTTGATCATCACAGTGTTCTTGATCGTCTTCAGGGTGTTCTTGATCATCTTCAGGGTGTTCTTGATCATCTTTAGGGTGGTCTTGATCATCTTTAGGATGTTCTTGATCATCTTCATGGAGTTCTTGATCATCTTCAGGGTGGTTTTGATCATCCTCATGGTGTTCTTGATCATCTTCAGGGTGGCCTTGATCATCTTTAGGGTGGTCTTGATCATCTTCAGGGTGGTTTTGATCATCCTCATGGTGTTCTTGATCATCTTCAGGGTGGTCTTGATCATCTTTAAGGTGGTTTTGATCATCACGGTGTTCTTGAATCATCTTTAGGATGTTTTTGATCATCTTCAGGGTGGTTTTGATCATCTTCAGGGTGTTTTTCACTAAACATTGCTGGTGTCACCTTGGGAATTCCCATGCCAGACCCTGGGATGAGCTCTCCACTGCCAAACTTTGCCACAGCCCTCGGAGCTGCTTTGGGAACAACCTTTGCCTTCTACCCCCTGTCCTCCCTCCTTTTTCCCCTCGAGGTTTTCCATGGAAGGAGAAGCTGAGTGGACACATCCCCACCTCCCTCTGCCCCGAGTTTTTCCAACCCAGGAATGGTTTTGGCAAATGCCAAAGGGCGCTGGCACAAGGAGCAGAGCTCTGCCCCAAACCCCACCCCATCCCTCAGGGGCTTCCCTTCCCTCCTCCCTCCATGGGGATACATTTAACAATTTCATTTTCATTTTTTCCTTTTTTTTCCCCTTTCTTTCCCCATTTTCCCCCCTCTCCTCCACATCCTGCTGCAACAGCAACGCTTCCCCAACCTGTTCTCAGTTCCTATTGGGTCAGACTTGAGGAGATCTCGGGGTGGTTTTGCCCTTTTTGGTTGAGGTTTTTGTTATTTTTCCCTTTTGTTATTTTCCCCTTTTTATTATATTCTCCTCTTTGTTTTTGGGGTGTTTTTTTTTTGGTTTTTTTGGGGGGTTTTTTTTTGGTTTTTTTTCCCTTTCTTCCTTTGTTAATTTTTCCTTTTCCTCCTCTTTTCCCCTCGCCTTGTCGTTCGAGCAGCGCAGCTGCCTCTCCTCTCCTCTGGGTATAACCTCTCCAACAAGCTGTGTATAACTCAAGAACTGTAAACCTCTTCTTCTTCTTCTTTTTAAAAAAATAAAATTCTGTATATACCTCGAAACCTGGCTGCTCTTTGGGCTTGCAGGGAAGAGCCTGGGCCGTGCTGCGTCCATCAGCTCCACGTCCCACCAGGACCAGCTGTGCTCCCACAGGGATCAGCTCCCAAACCCACCTCCGGGCATTTTTCCACCTGGGAATGACCAGCTGATGGAGCTGATGGTGGGAAGGTTGATGATCTTGGAGGTCTTTTCCAACCTCAACAATTCCTTTTCCAGCTCTTTGGGTGATGTCCTTCCGTGCCCCGTGACCACAGCCACGGGCCCCAAGCTGAGTTTTAGGATTTTTGGCAATGAGGGACCACGAGACATCTGCTCCTCCCGTTCCTTCACCTGTGCATCCCAAGGTTTCCTTGCAGAAGGAAAAGTTGTCCCAGGTGAGGCTGCCCGGGGTTCCACGGGGGCTGTGTAATTAACGGACGGTAATTAGGCAGCGCGGCTGTTTTTTGGATAATCACTCCGGGTTTTGGCTCGGAGTTGGGTAAGGATCGTGCAGGGAATGGTGCCCGGGAGTGGGAGCAGTTCGGGGCCACCCGAGGGGACCTTTGGGGACGTGGATGGGTCGGGGAAGGTGACAACAGCTGGCACGTGGCTTGTCCCCTCTCATCCTGCTTCAACTCCCTGCAGCTCCCCACCCTCCTCCTCCTCCTCCTCCTCCTCCTCCCCGACTCCTCCTTCCCCCGCTCCAGCTCGGGGCTGGTTTGTCCCCAGCTTGGGGACACGCTGGCGGCTCTGTGTCATGCCAGTGCCACCTGCTGCCAGCGCCCAGCCCGGCACCCTGAGCACCCCCGGGGGGGTGACACTGTCCCCGGGCCACCTCCTGGGGCCACCAGCGCTGCGGGCTCTGCCCCTGTCCTTGCGGGAAGGGGGGGACAGTCCCAGGCGCCCCTCGCTGTGTCCCCTCTGTCGGGGGTGGCAGCGGGGGGGGGTGGGGGGTGGCACTGTCCCCTCCGCCCAGCAGGTGGCCCCCGTGCCCCACCAGTGGCCTCCCAGTCTGCCCAGTTCGGGGCGCGGTTCTGGGTGCCCTCCCTGTCCCCCGGCGGTGGCCTCACGGCTGCTCTGTCCCCGCTGTCCCCTGGGTGCCGAGTGCCACCCGCTGTCCTCCCTCGGGGCGTGGCTGTGATTTGGGGGGTCAGTGTGAGGGTGACGTGGAGGGACGGGGACCCAGAGCTGGAGCACCCAGAGGTGTCACCCTGTCCTGGGGGCACCTGGAGGTGTCACCCTGCCCAGGGTGTCACCCTGCTGGGTCTGTGATGGTGTCAAAGGGCAAAGCCCTGAGCCTGAGGCTCCATGGGATGTGGGTGACACCTCGGGGGGCTCTGGGTGACAGCTCGGGGGGCTCTGGGTGACACCTCAGGGGGCTCTGGGTGACATTCCCATGGGACTCTGGGTGACATTCCCATGGGACTCTGGCTTTTTCCGCCACAGGGCTTTGGCTGTTGTCCCCAAGGAGCTTTGGGTGACGTTCCCACAGGATTTTTGGTGTCCTTCCCAGGCTCTGGGTGCCCTTCCCATGGAATTTTGGGTGCCACTTCCATCAAGTGCCATCCCTAGGGGATTTTAGGTGCCAGCCCCACGAGGTTCTGGGTGCCAACCCATGGAGTTTTGGGTGCCATCTCCATGGGTCCCTGGGTCCACAGGGCTCTTTGGGTGTGACCTCCCCATGGAATTCTGAGGACTCTCTGGACATCTGGACTCTCTGCTCTCCCTGTGGTGTTTTGGGTGCCATCCCTAAGGGGTTTGGGTGCCATTTCCACTGGGCTGCTGCTCCCATCTGGCTCTGCTTGGTGCCATCCCTGTGGGGACCTGGGTGCCACCCCCATGAAGATCTGAGGGCCACCCCCATGAAGACCTGGGTGCCACCTCCAGAAGTCTCTGGGTGCCATCGCCATCAGGCTTTGGTTGGTGCCACCCCCATGAAGATCTGGGTGCCACCTCCAGGAGTCTCTGGGTGCCACCTCCAGGAGTCTCTGGGTGCCACTGTCAGGAGTCTCTGGGTGCCACCTCCAGGAGTCTCTGGGTGCCACCTCCAGGAGTCTCTGGGTGCCATCGCCACCAGGCTTTGGTTGGTGTCACCCCCATGAAGATCTGGGTGCCACCTCCAGGAGTCTCTGGGTGCCACTGTCAGGAGTCTCTGGGTGCCATCGCCATCAGGCTTTGGTTGGTCCCCATGAAGATCTGGGTGCCACCTCCAGGAGTCTCTGGGTGCCACTGTCAGGAGTCTCTGGGTGCCATCGCCATCAGGCTTTGGTTGGTGCCACCCCCAGGGGTCTCTGGGTGCCACTCCTGTCAGGCCCCGGTTGGTGTCACCCCCAGGATCCCACTGAGGGGACAACCCAGAGCTGGGAGGAGCTCAAGGCTCTGGGGCTGCTCCTGGTGGGAACGAGGCATTCCCAGCCCTCCTGGCTTTGTCCCTCTGCCAGATGCCAGGACCTCAGGAATCCGCTCCCCATCCCTGTGGAGATCCAGAGGATCTCCTTGGACCCCGAGCCCCGAGAGGGCACCAAGGCCAGACGAGCCACTGGTGGTGACCCCCATGTCCCCGGGGGACACCTGAGCCTCTCCGCCTGCCCCGCGCCGGCTCCGGTTACGGCCCGAATTGTTCCTCCCGGCTGGAAGAAATGCCGTCAGCGCCGGCGGATCGGTGGCCATTACTAATGCATGACATTCCCGCGGGACACGGCCCCGGCCAACCCCCCCGCCACGGCACCGGGACCCCCCCCCGAGCCCTCAGCACCCCTGGGGAAGGGCAGGAGGGCCAGGGATGGGTGTGGGGAAGGGTTCGGATCCCTCTTCCTCCATCCAGAGCCTGGATGCCGGCTCGGGATGTGCCTGTCCAACGGAGCAAGCCAAGGCCTGTGGAGCACGTGGCGTTCCCGGCTGGAATGGTGGGGCTGGAGGCAGAATGGACCTTCCCAGATGGATCCCACCGCCCTTGTCACATCCCAGGAGATCAGGAGAGCTCCTGCACGGCGCGTTCCCAGCTCAGGGCACGTTTGGTGTGCAAATACCCCACTTTTCCCCATAACCGGTGATTCTGAGCCTTTTGGAACCGGGGTTTCTCCTTCCATGCTTTGCTCCTTCCCAATTTTCAGCCCTTTTCCCCCAGTTCCTCCCTTCATCCCCAATTTTCCTCTCCCCACCACAGCATGGTGACCAAAAAGCCTCCAACCCACCGGAATGGATCCCTGCACATCCCAGCTCGCGGTGACGCCCACCAGGCTGAACAAGGCTCCCACCTCCTGAGCTCCCACCCCATTTTTTTAAGCCAGGATCTCACGGAACGGGGAGGATTTTGCCACGGAATGCGCCGGGAGGGTTCCCTGGCTAATGCAGCCGGGCTGAGCTCCCTGGTCCCTGCGCATCAATATTGCATTATCCTTCCATCCCCCCCTCGCCAGAGAAACCCGGCCCCGGCAGAGCCCCCGCCCCAGCGCCGCCGGGGCGGCCGGGCCCGACCCCCTCCACCTTTCCAGAGCCTCTTCCAGCTCCGTCCTCATCGAATATTCGGCGGAGGAACAAAAGGAGGCCGTGTAAATTTTTAAACAGGGCCATTTGCTGCGCTCGGTTTACGCGGGACCAGGCCCTCCGCGGGAATTTTCGGCTGCCCCGCGGCGGAGCCAGAATATCGACGGTGCCAGGAGAGGGATGGGGCGGGAGCTGAGGGCACCGTTCCATGCTGGGGTTGGCACCAGGCAGACCATCAGGATGTCCCAGCTTTGGGATCATCTCCTGGCATGGGCACCACCCCAGGCACCTCCTTGCTTGGGGACCACCCAAGGTCCCTCTCCTTGGTTGGGGCCATCCTGGGAACTCAGGGATCATCCCAGGCTCTTGGCGATCATTCCAGGTTCTTTTGTTCTTGGAGAGCATCCAAGGATTTTGGGGAGGGACCATCCTGGTTTCTGGTGATTGTCTGGGATGCTTTCCACTTTAGGGACAGTTTTGGAGTCCCAGGAACCATCCTGGGAACTCAGGGACCATCCCAGGCTCTTGGGGATCATTCCAGGTTCTTTTGTTCTTGGAGACCATCCAAGGATTTGGGGGGACTGACCATCCTGGTTTCTGGGGATTGTCCGGGATGCTTTCCTTGCTTGGGGACAGTTTTAGAGTTTCAGGAACCATCCTGGGGTCTCAGGGATCATCCCAGGCTCTTGGCGATCATTCCAGGTTCTTTTGTTCTTGGAGAGCATCCAAGGATTTTGGGGAGGGACCATCCTGGTTTCTGGTGATTGTCTGGGATGCTTTCCTTGCTTGGGGACAGTTTTAGAGTTTCAGGAACCATCCTGGGGTCTCAGGGATCATCCCAGGCTCTTGGCGATCATTCCAGGTTCTTTTGTTCTTGGAGAGCATCCAAGGATTTTGGGGGAGGGACCATCCTGGTTTCTGGGGATCATCTCGGATGCTTTCCACCTTGGGGAGAGTTTTGGAGTCCCAGGAACCATCCTGGGGTCTCAGGGATCATCCCAGGCTCTTGGACACCATCCTGGGGTCTTGAGGATCATCCTGACTTCCAAGGGCCATCTGGGGTCCTTCTTGTCTTGGGGATAATCTTGGAGGCTCCAAAAGCATCTTGAAGTCTCCAGGAGTTTCTTAGGGACCATCCTTGCACCTGGGGACCACCCCAGCTGCCTCCCTACTTGGGGACCCTCCTGGAATCCTGGGAAGCATCCGATGGGACGTAGGGGCCATCCCAGGTGCTTGGGGGCCACCCCTGGCTCACGGGGACCACGCCAGGTCTTGGGGACCACCAGAGATGCCCCCACACTTCAGGACCATCCCAGGACCCTCCTTTCTCCAGCACCACCCCGGGGGTCCCACAGAGCAGCATCCCAAGCACATCCCAATCCCAGAACCCATCCTCCTCCTCCTCCTCCCCTTGTCCTTCCCTCCCCTCTCCCCCCACATCTCCCTTGGGGGGGCTTCCCCTACCCCAGCCCCGCTCTGCTCCACGGCCCCGGGAGTTTAACCCCCCCCGCCCCCCCCAAAAAAACCCCGGGAAGCACCGCTGGCTTCTCCCACCCTCCATCCCGGCCTGCGGCAACCCGATCCTGGTCCCAGCGGGCAGCCCGGCCCCAAACTGGTCGGGCTGGTTTGCGGCGCTGGAGCCCGGAGCTGCACACGCACCTTGGGGGGCGGGGGCGCGGGCTGACCCCCCCACTCCCCCCCGCCCCGAGACATTTATATTTTTATACATTTGTAATTTTGTATGTTTTTAATGTATTTTTACATATTTCTATTTTTTAATGAACGGTTTGAACCGGCGTTATTGCGCTGGGGGAGTTTGTCTGCGATTTGGGGGGGTGGGGTGGGGGGGGGCTTAATGTGGGGGACAAGAAACGGAATTTTGGGGGGGGGCCGGGGGGCGTGCAGGACATCCCTGCAGCTGCAGGGCTGGGACAAGGAGGGGACCCCTCAGGAAGCCCGGGATAAGCGGGAAACGATTTCCAGCCCCCGGTATCCATCACCCCGCACCCACAGCCGGGGGTCGCGGCCCCCCCGATCCCACCCCGCCCATCCCCGTCCCCTCGGGGCGGGCGGCGGCAGCTGCGCCTCTCGAGTTGCGGTGCGAGGGGCTGCGGGGGGGCTCGGGATCGGTTTCCTTCTCCCCCCCCGCCCTCCCGGGCCCCGAGACAGGGGGGGGAATGTGTGTGGGGGGGAGTTTAGGGAGCGGGAAACCGGATCGGCGGCGGCGGGGCGGCTCAGGTGCGCGGCTCCGGTGTCCGACAGCCGGTGAGCGGCCCCGACGGCGGCCCCGGGGCGGGACGGCACCGGCTATAAAAATGCCCCCCCAAAAGGGGAAGGAACCGCCGGTTGGGGGCTCAGCCTTCCCCGGGCCTTGCCCGCTGCCGCCGCCGCCGCCGCCGCCGGGACGGAGCCGCCCGCCCCGAGGCCGCGGGGATGGGCGGGCACCGCCTCCCACCCCACGGAGCGCAGGGAGGGATGGAGCGAGGCGGGGGGGGGGGTTTTCTCCGCTTGTTCAGGAGCCCCCGCTCCGTCCTCAGCCCTCGGGGGATCCCTCCATCACCCCCTGGAACGGGGGGCAGCCAGCGCGCCGCTGGCCCCGGCGGGGCGGCCCCGGGGGTGGGGTGCGTGGGAGCGGGAGGGGGGGGGGGGTGGTGGCCCAAGGTGAGCCCGTCCCCCCCTCCCCGCCCCGGGCCCGGCTCCACCTTCCGGGGCACCTGGGCCAATTGGGAGCCGCAGGGGGGGTCCCCCCGGCCGGGCTAAGGCCGCCGCCGCCGCCGCTCCCCGCCACTTGGGCGAGCGCCGGGACGGAGGGCGGCGGTGGGGACCCCCCCCGGGGGATGCGGGGTGATGGAGGGGGGGGGGTCCCGTGTCCGTCCGTCCCCCCCCCTTCAGCCCCACGCTGACCGCCCCCCTCCCCCGTCGGGTCTCGCTGTGGTCGCCCGGAGCCGAGGCAGCGCTCGGAGCAGAGGTAAGTGCGGCCCTCGGCCCCGCTGGGGGGGGGGTGGGGGGTGGTCGGGTCCTGCTGGGACCCCCCCGGGGCTCGGGGACCCCCCCTTTGAACCGCTCCCTTCCCGCCAGGGAGCCGACCCCGGGGCGCTGCGTTCCCCCCGCTCCCCGCTTTTCCTCGACGTGAGGCTCCCCCCCAAACCCCTTCGGGCTGAGCCCCCCACTCCCCCCCGTGCCTCACCCCCCTCCCAGCCTCCCCCCGCCCCCCGTGCTGCCCGGGGTCCCCCAAAACTCTGCCGTCGGGGCGGTGTCGCAGCGCTCGCGGGGCGATGCGAGCGACAACGAAATCGCGCTGCAGCCCCGGCGCTCGCGGCCGCCGCTGCCCCCCGGCCTCGGGGGGGCTGTTTGGGGGTCCGGGGGTGCCTCCCCCCCCCCTCCCCCGGCCACCATCCGTGGTCGCTGTGCAGCCCCGATGGCAGCTCCGCCGTTACCAAATAGTGCCGGTAACGAAAGCGCGGCTGGGGGGGGGACCCCGTAACACGGGGGTGCTGCTCGGGGGGGCCGCCCAAGCCCCCCGACCCCCGGGTGCGCATCCCCTGCCCCCCCTGGTGCTGCGGAGCGTGGAAGGACCCTGGGGGGGGGCTCAGGCGTGTCCCCAGCCCTTCTTGGGGACATCAAACGGCAGTCGGGGGTGGCAGGGTGGGGTCCCGCCCCGGGCTGGGGGCTGCTGTGGGGTGAGGGGGCGTCCCCCAGGCGCTGGGCGGGGGGGGGGGGACATGGCCGGTGTCCGGGGCACTGCGGCACAGATCTGCCCGGTTTAACCCCGAGACGGGGCTCCCGGGTGCTCCGTCACCGTCCCTGTCCTCGTCTCTGTCTCCATCCCTGTCCCCATCCCAAGCCACATCCTCATCCTCTCTATCCCTGAGCAGATTTCTGTCTCTGTCGCTCTCCCGTTTCCATCCCCATCTTCATCCATCCCCATCCCCGTCCCTTTCTCCTTCTCCTTCTCCTTCTCCTTCTCCTTCTCCTTCTCCTTCTCCTTCTCCTTCTCCTTCTCCTTCTCCTTCTCCTTCTCCTTCTCCTTCTCCTTCTCCTTCTCCTTCTTCTCCACCTCTCCTTCTCCTCATCCCCATTCCCATCCAAATCCCCATTCCCATCCCTCTCTCTGTCGCCATCCCCATCTCTTTCCCTCCTTGTCCTTGTCCCCATTCCCAGTCCCATTCCCATTCCATCCCATCCCCACCTGGCCATTCCCATGGATGGGCACCCGCAGCCACACGTGTCAGGGCGTCGATGGCGGCCGGCTGCCCACCCCGACCGCCCCCCGTGGCAGGGGTGACACCGGCAGCGGCCACCTCCAGGAGCCACCACGTCCCCGTCCCTCGCCGTGGCCGCGGCAGTGGCCGAGCACCCTCTTGGTGCTGTCGGTGCCACGAGCATCCGCAGGTGACTCCGCCGGCCTCTCGCCTTTTTTTTGGGGAAGGAGGGGGACGGCGTTTTGCCTCGTTGGCCCCCAAAAAGGCGGCTCGGGGGACCAAGGGACCCCGATGTCCCCGCACCGAAGGTTCTGGGGCCTTGCGGCAGAACCCTCCGGAGCCCTCGGAGGGGGCTGCAGCCGCGGGGCCGGGGGGGGTGGCCCCGGGGGGGGCACAACATCCGCAATGCGGCAGCTCCCAACGTCATGAGCCGGGGTGCGGCGGCTCCGCAGAGGGGCTGGCTCAGCCCCGGGGCCTGGGCTGCCGCAGTGGCCTTGGGCGGAGGCGGGGGAGACGGGGACAAAGGGGGCACCCCGAGGCTTGCGGGCTGCGCCCCGGGATGGGCGGCACGGCCGCCGGGTCCCCGCCTGGCGCCGTGCCGGGGCCCACGCGGGCGACGACGGCGCGGATTAAGGGCGAAGCCGTCGCCTTCAAAGTCACGCCAAGGATGGCGATGGGCTCGGCCTCGCCCGCGTCCCAGCCCGGCAGCGCTGTCCCCAAAGCCACTGCGGCGCCAGGGCGGTGTCCCCCAGGTGAGGACGGCGCTGTGGTCACGGGGGGCTTCTCTTCCTTTCGGGCTGCTTGGCTGAGCGCCGAGGGGTTTTGGGGGGGTTCTCCAGGATTTTTTGGGTGCTTGCCTGGGCGGTGTTGCTTGTGGGAGCCTCGAAGGTGGGTGTGGGCTGGGGACAGCTCTGTCCCTGCTGGCGCTGACCCCAAACCACCGGGGATGGCCGAGCCCGTTGAGCGCCGCTGCTCATCTTTGTCCCCAAATTCGAGGCTGGATGGGGTGTGAGGGGCTGGGGGCTGTGTCCTCCAGAGGGGTCAGCTCCCAGCGCCGCATCCGGGGCACCCTGAGCTCATCCTGGGCCCGCTGGGCTCGTTGGGGCCTCGGCTTCACCCACACAAAGGAGACTTTGTGCCTTCCTCCTCCTCGTCCTCCTCCTCCTCCTCCTCCTCCTCCTGCACCGCCGCGGCCGCTGGGGACGGTGTCCCTGCCAGCCGGGGGGTCCGCAGCCACCCGGGGGGGGCTTTGCCACCATCCGAGGGGGATGCAAGTTTTTTTGGGGGTCTGCAGCCATCCAGGGGGTCTCAACCACTTGGGGGATCTGCATCCTCTTGGGTGGGCTCTTGCTGTTGGAGGATCTTCAGCAGCAAACGGGGTTTGCAAGTTTTGGGGGGTTGGCAGCCGTCTGGGGGGGTGTGGTGCAGCATTTTGGGGGGCTTGAAGCCGTTTGGGGGTTTGCAGCCATCCAGGAGGTCTCAGGCATTGTTTTTGGGGTGTTGCAGTTTTGGAGGGTCTGAAGCCATCAAGAGTCTTCTGGAACGTTTTGGGGGTTTCTGCCATTCAGGGGGTTTGTAACCTTTTGCGGGGGTTGCAGTAGTTTTGTTATCTGGATGCTTCAAAAGCATCTGGGGAGAGGTTGCAACCTTTTTGGGGGTGCCTGTGACCATCCAGGGGGGTTTTTTAACCTTCTGGGGATGCCTGTGACCATCCAGGGGGTTTTTTTAACCTTCTGGGGGCTTGCTACCATCCAGAGGAGCTGCAAATTTTGGGGGGCTTTCAGTCATCCAGGGGGGTAACAACCTTTTGGGGCTGCAGCCGTCTGGATTGTTCGGAATTAACCGGAAGGATTGCGGCGTCCTTGGCGGGTGTGGAACCATCCAGAGGCTTTGCAACATTTTGAGATCTGGGACCGATTTTGGAGGGGGGGACGGACTTGTGGCCATCCAGGGGAGGTTGCGACATTTTGGGGGTCTGGGACCGTTTTGCGGGGTGGAGGGGGCCTGGGGCTGGGATTCCTGGATAACCCTGCGAAGGCACTGGCTGGGAAATGGCTTCCAGCATCCCCATCCCATAAAAATCCACCGGATCCTCCCCGCCCTCCCCGGAGAGGCAGCACCGGGTTGAGCATCTCCGCTCACTCGGCCGTCCCCGAATCGTTTTGCCGACCGACCATAATCGATTCCCATTTTTTTCCCTTCCGAGGCCGGGGTGGGGACACCTTGGGCTCCTTCCCCGTGGAGGATTTGAGTGGAAATCCAGGGCAGAAGAGGCAGGAGCCAGCTCGCTACTCCTGTTCTGTGTATGGCACTGGTAGAATTCACTGTGCAACCCCGCGGTCAGTGAATTACCATAGGGCCATAAACAGAGCAGAGAAAGACCCGCGAGCCCCGCGGGGCCGTCGCCGACGCCGCCTGGCCCGTTTTGGCACTAGCACATTTTTGCTTTGATTTGTAGCTTTTGAGCAATTATGTGTAGTGCCAATATGGGAGAGGGCGGAGAGAGCAGCGCCGGGGCGGGGACGGAGGAGCGGCGGGGTTCGGGTTTGGGGGGGATGTGGGGATGGGGGGGTGGAAAACCCTCTGGAATTGCTGGGGTCTGGGGCGGGGCGGATGTCCATCGCATTGAAGCCGTGGTGACACTGAGGTGGTGTCCCAGCCCGTGGTGGCACTGAGGTGTTGTCCATCCTAACATGGTGACACTGAGGTGGTGTCCATCCCAACGTGGTGTCCCAGCCCGTGGTGGCACTGAGGTGGTGTTCATCCCAACGTGGTGTCCCAACCCGTGGTGACACCGAGGTGGTGTCCATCCCAACGTGGTGTCTCAACCCGTGGTAGCACTGAGGTGGTGTCCATCCCAATGTGATGACACTGAGGTGGTGTCCATCCCAATGTGATGACACTGAGGTGGTGTCCATCCCAACGTGGTGTCCATCCCAACATGGTGACACCAAGGTGGTGTCCATCCCAACGTGGTGTCCCAGCCCGTGGTGACACTGAGGTGGTGTCCATCCCAACGCGGTGACACTGAGGTGGTGTCCATCCCAATGTGGTGTCACAGCCTATGGTGACACTGAGGTGGTGTCCATCCCAATGTGGTGTCCCAGCCCGTGGTGACACTGAGGTGGTGTCCATCCCAACATGGTGACACCAAGGTGGTGTCCATCCCAACGTGGTGTCCCAGCCTATGGTGACACTGAGGTGGTGTCCATCCCAATGTGGTGTCCCAGCCTATGGTGACACTGAGGTGGTGTCCATCCCAACGTGGTGACACTGAGGTGGTGTCCATCCCAACGTGGTGTCCCAGCCCATGGGGACACCTCGGCCAGGCCATGTCCTCATGGTGGCCATCACCAGCAGGACGGACACCACACTTCTCATCCCCTGCTGGACACGGCAGCGGCGACTCTCCGGGGGTTGATCCGAGCGTCCCCATGCTGGATCTGCAGCCGCCTTTGGGGTTTTCTGGCCGGATGGGTGAAATTATATCTTTTTCCTATTTTTTTTCCCGCAGCTTCCCAGGCCCGGTGCCGCGGCCGCGCGTCCCTGGTTGTCCCCAGGCTGGTGGGCCTGGCTGCCGAGACGCTGCCGGCGGTGCCCGGCCCCGGGGCTGCCTTTGGCAATGGTAGAACTCACACTGGTGCGGTAGCAGGATCCGGTGGTTCTAGACTTGCCAACTACGGCCCCGGGGCACCGCCGCGGACACACCAGCCCCTGGCATCCCCCTGGCACCCCCCAAACCCCCCAGGGCTCCTCTGCTGGGCTCGAGGGTCCCACGGGGTCTGGGGAGGGTCCTGCAGGGTTAGGTAGGGTCCTGTGGGGTCTGGGGAGGGTCCCACGGGGTCTGGGGAGGGTCCCACGGGGTCTGGGGAGGGTCCTGCAGGGTTAGGTAGGGTCCTGTGGGGTCTGGGGAGGGTCCCACGGGGTCTGGGGAGGGTCCTGCGGGGTCTGGGGAGGGTCCTGCAAGGTCTGGGTAGAGTCCTGTGGGGTCTGGGGAGGGTCCTGCAAGGTCTGGGTAGGGTCCTGTGGGGTCTGGGGAGGGTCCCACGGGGTCCGGGGAGGGTCCCACGGGGTCTGGGGAGGGTCCTGCAAGGTCTGGGTAGAGTCCTGTGGGGCCCGGGAGGGTCCCATGGGGTCTGGGGAAGGCCCTGTAGGGTGTGGGTAGGGTCCTGCAGGATCTGGGTAGGGTCCTGTGGGGTCTGGGGAGGGTCCTGTGGGGCCCAGGAGGGTCCCACGGGGTCTGGGGAAGGCCCTGCAGGGTCTGGATAGGGTCCTGTGGGGTCTGGGGAGGGTCCCACAGTGTTTGGGGAGGGTCCCTTGGGGTCTAGGGAGGTCCCGCTCTATCCAGTGTGGATTTGGGGGCTGCTGTGGGTGTCCTGCACACGTGGCATGGTGGGGGGATGATGATGATGATGCCAGGACCGAGAGGGGGGGTCTGGTGTCCCAGCCCGTCTCCATGGCATGGGGGAAAAGCAGGATCTGCGGGATACCGGTCATTGGAGCAGCGCGGCCACGTGTCCCCGCGCGACTCCGGGCGTCAAGGGCTGATCCGGGCAGGGCTCTGCAGGGATGGGATTAGGCCAGGAGCCCCGGATCCAGCCCTGACCCCAGCCCCGGTTCCAGCCCTGACCCCAGCCCCGGATCCAGCCCCGACCCCAGCCCCAGATCCAGCCCCGGATCCAGCCCCGACCCCAGCCCTGGATCCAGCCCCGGATCCAGCCCCTGCCCCAGTCCCAGATCCAGCCCCTGCTCCCAGATCCGACCCCTGCTCCCAGATCCAGCCCTGACCCCAGCCCTGGATCCATCCTTGACCCCAGCCCCAGATCCAGCCCCTGCTCCCAGATCCGAGCCCTGCTCCCAGATCCAGCCCTGACCCCAGCCCTGGATCCAGCCCCTGCCCCAGCCCTGGATCCATCCCCGACCCCAGCCCTGGATCCAGCCCCGGATCCAGCCCCTGCCCCAGCCCCAGATCCAGCCCCTGCTCCCAGATCCGAGCGCTGCTCCTGGATCCAGCCCCAAGCACAGCCCCAGATCCAGCCCCTGCTCCCAGATCTGACCCCTGCTCCCAGATCCAGCCCTGACCCCAGCCCCGGATCCATCCCCTGCCCCAGCCCTGGATCCATCCCCTGCTCCCAGATCCGACCCCTGCTCCTGGATCCCCTGCGGAGGGAGGAAAACCAAGACACGGCGGTGGCAGCTGCCACATGTCCCCTGCCTGCCCAGGAGCAGTGGTGGTGCCAGCTTTTGGGGGACAGGGGGACCCCGGGGAGGGGCAGCTCTGAGGGTGGGGGGCTGTGCAGGCCCCCTTCCCCCCGCAGCCGGGGCTCCGGTGGCCGGGATGTGCCGGGATATGTAGGGCAGCGCTGGGTGATTACGGAGCTTTCGGCATAAGCCCGCGGAGATTGGATCACGCTGGATTAGGCTGCACGCTCCAATCATCCTCCCTGCGCCGGGGGACGGGGAGGGACGGACAGACGGACGGATGGGGGGGTCCCCGTCGCCCTCCTGGGGCAGGTGGGGGCTGGGGGGGGCACAGGTGTCCGTGTGTCTGTCTCGTCGTTCGTCCGTCTGCTCGTCCAGGTAAACCCAATGTCTGTCCATGCCTGCAGCCACGTCCCTTGGCTGTACAGACACCCATCCCCTGTCTGTCTGTCTGTCTGTCTGTCCAGGTGCGGAATCATCCATCCATCAATCTTCCTGCCTTTCCACCATCCATCCGTCCATCCATCCATCTGTCTGTCCCTCCATCCATCCATTCATCCATCATCCGTCTGTCCATCCATCCTCCATCCGTCTGTCTGTCCCTCCATCCATCCATCATCCACCATCCATCTGTCCATCCATCCATCCGTCCATCCATCATCCATCCATCTATCTGTCTATCCATCCATCATCCATCCGTCCATCCGTCCATCCATCCATCCATCCGTCTGTCCCTCCATCCATCCATCCATCCATCCATCCATCCATCCATCCATCCATCCATCATCCGTCATCTATCTGTCCATCTGTCCATCCATCCATCCGTCTATCATCCATTCATCCGTCCATCTGTCCATCCATCCCTCCACCAGCCTCTCCATGTAGCTGTCCATCCATCCATCCGTCCGTCCATCCATCCCTCCGTCCGTCCATCCCCTGACCCCTCCCCCAGCGCTGGATTCAGCCCCACCCCCACTCTGCCGTGGGGCCCTGCCCTGCAGGGGGGGTGGGGGATGGGGAGGATCAGGGGTGGAGCATCCTCAGCTCCGCCCCCCTGACCACACCCCCAGGGGCTCCGCCCCTCCCCAAAGGCTCCACCCCAAAGTGCAGCCGGTGCCCACCAGGGATGGGATTCCCCGGGATCAGCCCCAGGACCCCCCCTCCATCCCGACCCTTCCCAGCTGCAGCACCCTCAGTGTCCTCCTGCCATTTTTTTGGGGTCAAATGCTGCAGTTTTGGGGGTCGAACGCTGTGATTTGGGGCCACGTTTTGCACTTCAGGGCCCTCCGTGGGCACAGCAGTGCTGGGATGGGGGGCGGAGGCAGAAAATCCACACAAAGACCCCCCCCAGTGCCTGGGGGACCCCCCTGTAGTGCCCAGGCCGGGGGGAAGGAGCGGATCCAGCCCCACCAGTGACTCCCAGTACAAACCAGAGGTTACTGGTGCATGGTCCAGCCCCACCAGTCTCTCCCAGTATGAGATGGAGGTTATTGGTGTGGGATCCAGCCCCACCAGTGACTCCCAGTACAAACCAGAGGTTACTGGTGCAGGCTCCAGCCCCTCCAGTCTCTCCCAGTACAAACCAGAGGTTACTGGTGCAGGCTCCAGCCCCACCAGTCTCTCCCAGTACTGGGTGGAGGTTACTGGTGCAGGATCCATCCCCTCCAGTGACTCCCAGTATGAGATGCAGGTTACTGGTGCAGGATCCATCCCCACCAGTGACTCCCAGTATGAGGTAGAGGTTTCTGCTGCAGGGTTCAGGCCCACCAGTGACTCCCAGTACAAACCAGAGGTTACTGGTGCAGGCTCCAGCCCCACCAGTCTCTCCCAGTTGGGGCTGGAGGTTGTTGGTGCTCGGGGCCTGCAGGAGCCGCCCCAGCAGGAGGCCCCGACCCGCTTATTAAAGGCCGATTAACGAAGATTAAAACCTCCCAGCAGCGTCTGCCGCCTCCCCCGGCCCTGCTGCCGCAGCCGGGGCCCCTTTGGGGCACCCCAGCCTGGCCATGGGATGTCCCCAGAGCTCCCCAAAACCCCAGGTCACCCTTCCAACACCTTCCACGGCTGAGGGATCCGTGGGAATACCCGGGAGCATCCCAGGGAAGCAGCCCCATTCCTCCTCTCTCCTCCCTTCTCTTTGTCCTTCCAGCTTTTTTTTCCTCTTCCTCCTCTCACCCCCAGGGCACCGGGATTCCCTGGATCCAGCAAGCATCGTTCCAATAAAGCTGCTGAAACCCATCCCTGCGTGTCCCGGCTCCTCCTTGGGTTTGCACTTCCCCAAAAAACATCATCCTGGGGGGGGTGGGGGGGTGAGAAGGGGCTGAAAAGGGAGGAATTCAGCCCAAAAACCGGCTCAGCTTCCGGGTGGGAGCACAGGGGGGATGTTCCAGCACTCCCAAGGTTGATGCTGGAAGATGAAAATGGAGGAATTCAGCCCAAAACCCAGCTCAGCCACTGGGTGGGAGCATGGGGGGGATGCTCCAGCACTCCCAGGGTTGATGCTGGATGATGAAAACTGAGGAATTCAGCCCAAAAACCAGCTCAGGTGCTGGGTGGGAGCACGGGGGGGGATGCTCCAGCACTCCCAAGGTTGATGCTGGAAGATGAAAACTGAGGAATTCAGCCCAAAAACCGGCTCAGCTGCCAGGTGGGAGCATGGGGGGGATGCTCCAGCACTCCCAAGGTTGATGCTGGAAGATGAAAACTGAGGAATTCAGCCCAAAAACCAGCTCAGGTACTGGGTGGGAGCACGGGGGGGATGCTCCAGCACTCCCAGAGTTGATGCTGGAAGATGAAAACTGAGGAATTCAGCCCCAAAAATCGGCTCAGCCACTGGGTGGGAGCACGGGGGGGGAAGATGAAAACAGAGGAATTCAGCCCCAAAAACCAGCTCAGCTGCTGGGTGGGAGCACGGGGGGGATGCTCCAGCACTCCCAGGGTTGCTGCTGGAAGATGAAAACTGAGGAATTCAGCCCCAAAAATCGGCTCAGCCACTGGGTGGGAGCACGGGGGGATGCTCCAGCACTCCCAAGGTTGATGCTGGAAGATGAAAACTGAGGAATTCAGCCCAAAAACCGGCTCAGGTGCTGGGTGGGAGCACGGGGGGATGCTCCAGCACTCCCAAGGTTGATGCTGGAAGATGAAAACTGAGGAATTCAGCCCCAAAAATCGGCTCAGCCACTGGGTGGGAGCACAGGGAGAATTGCTGGAAGATGAAAATGAGATCAATTGTACCAAAATAAAAAGGATTAAGCCCCAAAACCATCCTGGTGATGTTCAGCTCCTCCTCTCCGGCCCCAGCATGGGAAGGGGGGAGGGACCAAACCCCAAAACACCCACCAGGGAAGGAGGGATGGCAAATATTCCCAAAAGTCCCCCCCACCTAAAATCCCCTAAAACAGGAGAGTTGGACACGCGGGTAGACACATTTGTAACAATTTATTGAATGAGGCAATAATAGACACTGGGAAAACAAGAGGGGGGGGGTCCATGCTCTGCTATTTCCTGGTTTTTGTCTTTTTTTTTTTTTTTTGGGGGGGAGGGTGGTGGGGACTAAAAGAACCTCATTTCATCGCCAAAGAAACACCTGACTTGGAAAGCCACCGACATCTTCACAACGACGATAAAAAAAAATAAAAAATTATTATCATTAGGGGGAAAAAAAATACAAATAAAAATAAAAATAAACCCCAAAAACTTGGTAAATTGGAGAACCAGGACTGTTTTCTATGGAAAGATCTCCCTCCCCTCGGAAAAAGAACTTTTGTATACAAAGAACATTTGAGAGGTTTGCTTCTGTGGGTTTTTTGTGTTGTTTTTTTTTGGGGTTTTTTTGTTTTTTTGTTTTTTTTTCTCTCCCCCCCACCACCCCCCCCCAATATAAAACAATGTAAATACAAGAATCTGAAAACTTCCTCGAAGGCGGAGCGAGACGCGGAGAACTTGGAACGGCCACTCGGAAATCGTAATTAAAAAAAAAACAAAAAAAAAAACCAAAAAAACCCAACCAAAACCAAAATGACCCCAAAAACGAAATCCCATGGGAAGTGCTTGGCAGGGGGTTTGGTTGGGCACGAGGGTTTGGCCCATGGGGACACAGAAAAATCTGCCCCCCCTCCCCTTAAAAAACACCCCAGCCCACCACAAAGGCTTTTTAAAAAATTTTTTAACCCTCCTGGGGAAGGATTTTTGGGGGTTCAAACCGTGCTGGGAGAGGCACAGGGCAGGAGCAGGATGGGGCAGAGGGTTGGGGGTGAAGAAGGGGACCCCAAAAAGGGAAGGGTCTCGCTCACATCCCCCCCCCCCCACTCCCCCTTTTCAGGAGAAGCTTTTCCCGTGGGAATTGGCCAGGAGGAGAGGATGGGGTGGCAGCAGGGAATGGGATGCTCCTTGCTGAGGGAAAATCCCAGGAATGTGGTGGGAAAAATGGGATGGGAGAGATGGGGGGGGACACGCAGCCAGAGCCCCTTTAGAGGCGTTTCCGCTCCGGTCCAGAGCCACGAAACCGGGAAATAATAATAACAACAACAACAACAACAATAATATTAATAATAATAAAGAAAAAAAATTTAAAAAAAAAAAAAAAAAAGAAAAAAAAGAACAACCCCGAGGATGTAAAATGGCAGGTACAAGAGCAGAGAAGTAGGAACAGGTCTCCAGTGTGCACCAAGGGGAGCCGAGCGGGGCGAGGCGCGGATCCTCCGGCAGGCTCCTGGAAGAGCATCATCCCTCCGGGAGGTCTCCACCCTCCCCCTGCAGTCACAACATGCATTTTATTTATTTTAATTTTATTTTTTCTTTCTTCTTCTTCTTCTTCTTCCCAGGAGAGGAGTCTTTTTTTTTTTCCCAAACTTTTTTTTTTTGTGGTTTGTCGGGGTTTTTTTTGTTTGTTTGTTTTGTTTTGGGTTTTTTTTTTTCCGGGGTGGGTTTTGTTTTTTTTTCGGAATATAAAAGTCCGTATTAAAATCTTTGATTCCTAATTTGCTGTCGAGGTCGGTGCTGGCTGAGGGTGTCCGTGCTGCCTCCCCTCACAGCCTCCTCCTGCTCGATCCCACACGAGGGGGGAAAAAAACCCGGGGCGTTAAAGGGTGGCTTTATTTTTATTTTCTTTTCTCGACCTCCTCGGAAATCAAAAAGTCCCGTCGCAATTTGGCTTCTCGCTCCTCCGAGAGAGCAGAGTGGCGCTAGAGAAAAAAATGCACTTTTTACACCACGCATCCTCTGCCAGGATTTGTTTTTGTTTTTGTGGGTTTTTTTGTCGTGTTTTTTTTTTTTTTCCCCCTATTTTTCTCGTTTTTTCCATGAAAAAAAAAAAAAAAAAAGAAAAAAAAAAAGAAGAAATCAACGAAACCTCTGCCGGCCTGGAGACTCAAATGCCACCTGATTGCATTTCTTGGAGAGGTGTTTAAAAAAACAAAAAACAAAAAAACCAACAAAAACGAGACAAAACAAAAACGAAGAGGAGGAGGAGGAGGAGGAGGAGGAGTTGGAGGAGGAGTAGAAAGCGCCGCGGTGCCGCCGCTCCCTGGGGGTCACTGATCCAAGGTCACCACCTCCACCGCCTGCCCGTCCATGGTGACGGCCGTGTCCGCTATCCTGGTGGTCACCGGCGCCATCGCCACCTGCACGGGGCCGTTGCCTTGGGCCAGGCTGGTCACCACCGTCTGGTACATGCTGACCGGGATCTGCACGAGGCCTGCGGGGACACAAGGGACACAGCTGGCAGGGCGAGGGGCTGAGGAGGAGGGAGGGGGGTGGCCCTGGTGGGGTTTTGGGGTGGTGGTGCTGCAGCTGAGGGTGGTTGGAGTTGTCCCGTCTGCAGGAGGGTTCTCAGCTCTGGAGCAAATCCAGAGGAATCCATGGAGATGCTCCCAGAGCTGGAGCCAGCTCTGCTCTGTGAGCCGGGTTGGGAGAGCTGGGAATGTTCTCCTGGAGAAGGGAAGGCTCCAGGGAGAGCTTCCAGAACATTCCAGGGCCTGAAGGGGCTCCAGGAGAGCTGCAGAGGGACTGGGGACAAGGCCTGGAGGGACAGGACACAGGGAATGGCTTCCCACTGCCAGAGGGCAGGGATGGATGGGATCTGGGGAAGGAATTCCTGGCTGGGCGGGAATTGCCAGAGCAGCTGTGGCTGCCCCTGGATCCCTGGAATGTCCAAGGCCAGGTTGGACACTGGGGCTTGGAGCAGCCTGGGGTAGTGCAAGGTGTCCCTGGATCCCTGGAATGTCCAAGGTTGGACACTGGGGCTTGGAGCAGACTGGGGTAGTGCGAGGTGTCCCTGCCCGTGGTCTGGGTTGGAACTGGATGATCTTTAAATTTTTTTCCCAAAACCCAACCCATTCCATGACTCTATCCATGAAAAAACAGCGGTCAGGAGGGACAGTGGCCCCCACCCAGCTGTGTCCACGCTGGATGAATGACCTGTGCCTCGGTGGCCTCGCTCTGCTGGACCTGTCCTCCGTGCAGCCAAGGGGACAGGAGAGGGGATGGAATGGGGTTGAGATGGGATGGGATGGGATGGGATGGGATGGGATGGGATGGGATGGGATGGGATGGGATGGGATGGGATGGGATGGGGTTGGGATGGGATGGGATGGGATGGGATGGGATGGGATGGGATGGGATGGGATGGGGATGGGATGGGATGGGATGGGATGGGATGGGATGGGATGGGATGGGATGGGATGGGATGGGGTTGGGATGGGATGGGATGGGATGGGATGGGATGGGATGGGATGGGATGGGATGGGATGGGGTTGGGATGGGATGGGATGGGATGGGATGGGATGGGGTTGGGATGGGATGGGATGGGATGGGATGGGATGGGATGGGATGGGGTTGAGATGGGTGGTACCACCTTGGGGCCTGCACCCCAGGGCTGTGCGGCTGCAGGGAGGGGAATAAGGACGAGGGGGAAAGAAATAACATCATTTTTGGAGGAGGAACCCAACCCAGCCACGTTTTGGCATGGTCCAGCAGGGACCTGCTCAGCCAGACTCATCAGGCCGAGTTTTCCTGGTGGCAGGGGTTGCTCCCACCCACCCCACAGCCCATCAGGGATGAGGAACACTCCCTCTATGTGGTTTTCTGCTCCATAGGGGCTGAGGAAGGGATAAATTCGGCTTCTCCCAGCCCCTGTAACTCTGCAGGTCACTCAAACTCCTCCCCACTGGTGGCACACGAGAGGATCCCATCGCTGTGCATCCATTACAACTCCTCTCCAACACAATTCCCTTCCTCCTGCTCCCTCTCCACCCCAGCCAGGTCCTTCTCCCCTCACAGGAAAAGGGCTCTGTGGGACCAGCAAGCCCTGCCCAAGCCAAACTTGCTCCTGGCCCTGGCCCCAGGCTCTCCCACGTGTGTATGCAACATACAAAACAGAGAAAGGAAAGCAATCCTGCTTTCTCAGCCCTTCCCCTGTCATGGATGGGTCCAGCAAATCAGAAACAGCTTTTCCCAAGGCTGGCCCAGCTGCAGGAAGGGATCAGATGCCTCCAGGCTGAGGATGGAGCTGGCAAAGCTTCAGCCTGGGAGGAGAACACCGCAGTGCCGAAGGAGAGTCCTGGTGAGCCAGGAAACACCAACCAAGGTGACAACAAAACAAGGAAGCCCCTGAGGGTTACTGTGATGTGGAAAGAGGTGGAAAAACCAGCAAGGAGCACTCGGCAGAGCTTGGCCAGGGAGGGGAATGGCAAACCCTGCAGGCTGGGAGGGGAAAATCCATCATTCTGCTCCGGTGTTATCCCTGTGCCCACCTCCACCTTTGGCTTGGCCAAGGGGGATTTTGGACAAGCGAGATCATTTAGGCATTTCAGAAAATACCCACACCTCTGCTGGGGGGAAAAAACCCATTTTTTTGAGGTCAACAAAAATCCTTCCAGCAGCAGCAGCAGCAGCAGCAGCATGGGATGGGATGGGATGGGATGGGATGGGATGGGATGGGATGGGATGGGATGGGATGGGATGGATGGCCAGCCCTGCCATGACACCAGGTCCCTTTGGGTTGAGGAGCAGGGAGCAGAGCTCTGCCCCACCAAGGGCGCTCGTTTGATAACGGAGGCGGCTCCGTGTCCTCGGATAACTCTCTGTGCAGACAGGAAAGCTTAAGGAGTTAATCGTGCTGACCAGGTGGGTGACCCCGGCACTCCTCCAGCATCTCCTCCCCTCGGGGTCCCAAAGAGCTCTGGGGGCTGGGAAGTTTCCTGATCCCCCAGCCCAGCCAAGGAATTGGTTTCCCTGGTTGGTTGTTCAGCACCGGGTGCCACCAACGGCACATAGTCAGGAGGAGGTTCCCAGCTCCCAGTCAGTGGGAATTTCAGGCCACGGAACAAATGGGAAAGGAGAGCTGAGGCTCAGTCCTGCTGAAGGAAATCTCCGAGCAGACCCCTCGGGAGAGCACCGCACATCCCAGTTTAGGGAAGAGCTGGAGCTCTGGCCCGGGATGCACCTCAAATCCCCGCTCCAGACCAACAAGCCAACTAAAGCCCTTTGGGTTGTTAACCCAGAGGAGATCAAACGACACATGGACAACCCGAGGAGCAGAGCCACCACCCCCCTGGGCCACAGGCCACGCGCCACTCGAGCCACCATCCCTCTGCGCCGCCCAAACGTGCCAAAATCAGGCGCTGGTGATCCCTGGCCGCCCCAGGGGGTACATTTGGGAAGGGTGAGTCAATTCAGACAAGGCTTGGGCCAGCCTGGCCACCTCTGGGAGCGCGGGGAAGTGTCCGTGAGAGCCGGCGGCGCGCGGATCCCGTTCTGCGTGGGATTAACGCAAATCGCCTCAGCAGATGACGTGGCGGGCCCTTCCTGCCAGGGGTGGTAACAAACCAGAGGAGGAGAGGGCTGGAAAGTCTGCTGTGCATTAGAGCAGGGCTGATCGCCCTTGGGAGAGAGACGATTAAAGCACTGAGATGCTGTAATCAGGTCTGGGATTGGCCCCGCGCTGCATCTGCTCAGACCTGCGCCCTGATTAGCCCTAATCTAGCTGGCATATGTTAATCTAAAGCATGGATTTCAGACCCTTTCAATTGTATTAAAAACAGGAAATCCATTAGACACAAAAAAACACCCCCACACCACCAACCCCAAAAAAAACCACCCCCCAAACCAACTTCTCGAGTCTTCGGAAAATACATTTCTGCAAAGGAAGCGGAGCGGGGCCGGGGAGCGCTGTGAGGAGTGGAGCAGGCAGGGAATTGGGATCCCACTGGAACCTGTGGCTGTTCAGACCAGCTCCTGTCCAGGAGGGACAACAGCAGAGGTGATGGATCACACACAGAGCAGCACAAACCGTGGCCACGGGCTCCCAGGAGGATGCAGCCAGGCTGTACCTTTGCTCCCCAAAAAACCCCTCAGGGGTGAGGAGCCAGCTCCAGGCAGCCGGGCACAAGGGAGGCAGCTGGGACAGCACCAGCTCCTGCCACATCTCAGAGAAAGCTGGTTTTTGGTGGAGGATCAGCTGGCTTTGGGAGGAAGGAGGGTCTGGTGGTGCCATGGGGGGAATGGGTAGGACACGAGGGTGGCCGAGGGAGGAGAAGACCCATGGAAGACCTTAGGGGTTGAATCGAAGGGCTGGAGTCGATCGACCCCGAGGTGGCTGTGGTTGGACTCTAACGCCAGGTCAGACAACGTTTGCAGCTGCATTTCAGCCAGGGGAGAGAATGAAACTCCTGCTGCTTCAGCAGAGAAGAGGTTTCAGCTTATGGAAGAACAAGGATAAGCCAGGATCTACCTGAGAGCAGAGGGACGCAGGACTCAGGGGCGAAAAGTCACGCGATGCCTGATAAAGAAATCTCACCTGGCACGGAGCGTAAGAGCATAAGAACACCTGCTTTGATCCTGCACTGCAGGTGACTCCTTTAACCCACCCCAAAGAGCTTCAGGAGAGAAGACTGGGTGGGTGGGATGAGTCAGTGCCCAGGGAATTGGGGACAACGATCAGGAATGCCCTGGATATCCGGGATTGTTTGGGTTATCAGTGCCCGTTTCTGGTTTTGCTTTAACACCTCCTCACCCTTGAGATCAAAGAGAGAGCAGCATGGACAAGGCTTTAGCTTCAGCTTCATTCCCAGTCCTGCAGGATATGGAATATTGTCCTGCTCAGGAACACGAGACATCCTGTCTTCTTCCTGGTACCTCAGGTTGAGTCCATCCTTATCTCCCATCCAGTGTAGAGAGGCTCAGGCCACGGAATCATGGAAGGGTTTGGGTTGGAAGGGGCCTTAAACATCACCCAGTTCCAACCACCTGCTAAGAGCAGGGACACCTTCCCCTATCCCAGGGTGCTCCAAGCCCCAGTGTCCAACCTGACCTTTCCAGGGATCCAGGGGCAGCCACAGCTGCTCTGGCAATCCCAGCCCAGGCAGGAATTCCTGCCCAAGCTCCCATCCAGCCCTGCCCTCTGGCAGTGGGAAGCCATTCCCTGTGTCCTGTCCCTCCAGGCCTTGTCCCCAGTCCCTCTGCAGCTCTCCTGGAGCCCCTTCAGGCCCTGGAATGTTCTGGAAGCTCTCCCTGGACCCTTCCCTTCTCCAGGCTGGACACCCCCAGCAACTCCAGGTCCTTCTGCTGTTGGGATCCCCAGAGCTGAATCCAGCTCTGCCGGTGGGGTCCCCTGACAGAGGTGGACAGACCCCTCCCCTGACCTGCTGCCCAGGCCCTGGGGTGAGCCCTGGACACAGCTGGCTTTCTGGACATCTGCTCACAGGTGGCTCCACATCCAAATGCCAAGGGATGGAATAAACCTGGATATCTCATCCCAGGCAGTCATTGCAGGCAGGGTTGGAAAATGGGCTGGAATGGCAGTACAGGTCCTGCCACCACAATGTCCCATGGGTGAGGAAACCAGCCCAAGGCAACCTGGGGCAAAGCTCTGTCTGGACTGGGAGCATCAAGCTGGGATCTGGCAGCAGATGGAATGGAGAGCTTCTGCCATGAGTCCTTGAATGGTTTGGGTTGGTTTGGCACTGGTTTTGGCAACGGTTTTGGTTGGTTCTCCTTACGGCAGCAGTGGGAACTTGCAGCTTGGACAGGCAGGTTCTGCCAGCCTGGAAACACAAGGGAGTAGCAAGGTCTTGGCTGGCACCACGACAGGAGTTGTCTCAACAGCCCAATATGGACACTCAGTGCAGCATCCTGAAAAGTTCGTGTGGAATTCCCAAAGCCACGTGGAAAGGCTGGGAGGGATGGAATAGCGTGTGATTTCACTGCCAGCCACTCCTGGAGTGAGGCATGGCCTCGTGGCTCCTCCAGTGAATGTCTTGGCTCAACCCTCTACATCCCAGGAGGGCCGAAGGGCAGGACCTCACATGAGACCTTTTCCACCTGGAGCTCACACAGGAACTCCAGACCAAAGCCCTGGAGGGTGAGGAGGCAGGAACCAGCCCTGCTTTTGACCAAACAGCCACCACTGCCACCACAGACCGTCAACACAAGACCAGAAAAAGCTTTTTCCTTCCAAAAGTGAAAAATCCTCCTCTTTGGTAGCATCAATGACAACATCTAGGAATGATCAGAGAGCTGATCTCCTGCCAAGGCAAATTGCCATGGGAGCAGCCCCTGCTGCATGCCCAGCCCCATAGAACCAGCTGACCCCAACAAGAAGAGGAGATGCTGTGAACATTCTCAACACCCTCGTGCATGAGGGAAGAATCCAAGAGTGCAGCTGTGACCTGAGGGGCTCCACAGGTTGTGATGTCACAAGAAAAACACTGCTGGGCATGGAGGAGGAGCAGGGACACAGGTCTGGGGTCGGGAAGCAGCACAGAACCATTGCTCTTGGGAGTTCTTTTATGGGAAAGTGCACAAGGACTCGAGAGATCACCGTGGAGCTCCACGTGTGGAGCACAGGATGTTGTCTGGTTTGTAGCAATCATCTGATGAAAAACCAGAACCTCAACTGAGAGCTGCAGGTGCTGCTGCTGCTTGGGGGATCCAGTGGCACCAGAGGCCAAGGCTGACTCTCCTTGCTCTGCTCTCTGGGACACCAAAGGTGTGCAAGCTGTGAGCACTGCAGAGTCAGGGACCTCACAAGTCCCTCAGCCCCCTGTTTCAGCACCAAATGGAAAAGGCTAAAAAGAGGAGAATTTCCCACTGGACTTTATGGTTGTTGAAGTCCAACACATTCAGAGTTTGTTTCCATCAATGCTGAGGGGGAACCAGAGCAAACTGTGCTGAGCACCATCCCGCTGAAGCCTTTTGCAGTAGATACTCCTGCACCTTCTCCTTGCCCTCCTCCAGAGGGAAGAGAAAGTTAGGGTGCCTCAACTTTCATGTTTTTCAGGTTCTCTGCTGCCCAGGGGTGCAGCTCTGAGCCTGACATTCAGTGTCACTCAGATCTTCACAGAAAAACAAATCCTCTTCCTGCTGGACACCAAGGACAACTTTCAGCCCAAAAGCACAAACAAGGGTGGCTGGAGGGAGGAACAAGAAGGATGGGACCTCACAACCTGGAGCTGTAATTGGACAATTAAACCCCAATATGCAAAATGGACCAAAACTGATCAAAGTGTGAGACCTCGTGAGTGGTTGTCCATTTTGTGACCACTCTCAGTCCACTTTGGGTGCAGCCCTGGCCAGGTTCTTGTCCTGCCCAAGGTGCATCCTATCCTTTCAATAAATACCTATTTGATTCTCCAGCTCTGTCCAGTCTCTGTTTCAGGTCAGCCTTCCCAAGGGTTGAGGAATCCAGTGGAGGCAGGGGAGGAATCCAACTGAAATTCCTGTGCTCAGGAATGCACAACAGGGCCCTAGCACACAGGGCAACAGATACCATCTCATCACCAGGCTCCTTTCAGAGCCAAGGGCGACTTTGGAGGAAGTGATGGAAGAATTCTCATCAATGGTTCAGAATGAGTAGATTTTAATACACAAAAAAAAAAAAAAAAAAAAAAAAGAAAAAAGAAAAAAAAAAAGAAAATCAAGCCAGAGGACCTCCAAAAAATGAAATGTTTGCCCTCCATGGGCAACACAAGGAAAGGGCACTGGGCATGCTTTGGTCTGCATTCCCAGGTGTAAATACATCAAGGCTGATGCAGGTAAGAAGGGAATGATCATCTCTTCTGATTGTCTTTCCCCCAGTAAGACACGAGCTTGAAGTGCAGCATGGAAACCTGCACCTAGGAGGAGGGAAAAAATCCCAGGTGACAGCTAAACATGAGACTGGTGAAGCTCTGGAGTGAAGTCTCTGTTACTGGAAGTGTTCTGAAGGAGGTAAGAACTGAGGCTGGTTCAGGAAAGGGGTTATTCCTACAGAATCCTGCAGCAAAAACCATTCCTGTCCTCACCTACTGCAGTTCTGGACACCACCTGGAGCGTTACTGCCAACACTGCTCAGCACAGACACGAAAATGCCCCACAACTGATTTTTACTGGACATTCCCTTTGACTGGGAACTTGGTATTGCAAAGATTTCAAACAAATATCCTCCTGACCACCTCCCTTTTGAGGAGCTGAGTGGAGAGGCCCTCAAGAGGTGGAGCAAGGGGACAATCAGTGGGCACCAGGGTGTATTTTCAGGCAGATAAACCAGCTCTCTAATGAGGTCCAGCCACAGCAGCTGCAAGGAGAGCTCTCAAAGTCAGGTGTTACCCTGACAAATCCTAAACTGCCAGACTAAATGTGGCCCTTTAAGGCTCGAGGTGCTGACACAAGACCATGGGAGGGATTTCACCCGAAGCCAGCCCCTGAAATCAAGCATTTCAGGAATCCCACCACGCTCAGCAGCGACAGAGGAGCAGAAGACACCTCTCAACACAGGCACTTGGTTAAAGATAAGATGAACTGAAAGCTCAGCCCTCTTGCCACCTCAAGTGTAAGAGCATCACTGATTAACTCTTAATTGACATCTTTTAGGATGGTAATTGGAAGGGGTTTTTCTTCCCATCAGAAATGGCTCAATGCCCCACCCCTGGAGGTGTCCAAGGCCAGGTTGGACGGGGCTTGGAGCAACCTGGGATAGTGGAAGGTGTGGAAGACACCTCTCAACACGGGCACTCGTTTAAAGATAAGATGAACTGAAAGCTCAGCCCTCCATCTTTTGCCACCTCAAGTGCAAGAGCATCACTGATTAACTCTTAATTGACATCTTTTAGGATGGTAATTGGAAGGGGCTTTTTTTTCCCCATCAGAAATGGCTCAATGCCCCACCCCTGGAGGTGTCCAAGGCCAGGTTGGATGGGGCTTGGAGCAACCTGGGATAGTGGAAGGTGTGGAAGACACCTCTCAACACGGGCACTCGGTTAAAGATAAGATGAACTGAAAGCTCAGCCCTCTTGCCACCTCAAGAGCAAGAGCATCACTGATTAACTCTTAATTGACATCTTTTAGGATGGTAATTGGAAGGGGTTTTTTTTTCCCATCAGAAATGGCTCAATGCCCCACCCCTGGAGGTGTCCAAGGTTGGATGGGGCTTGGAGCAACCTGGGATAGTGGAAGGTGTGGAAGACACCTCTCAACACGGGCACTCAGTTAAAGATAAGATGAACTGAAAGCTCAGCCCTCTTGCCACCTCAAGAGCAAGAGCATCACTGATTAACTCTTAATTGACATTTTTTAGGATGGTAATTGGAAGGGGTTTTTCTTCCCATCAGAAATGGCTCAATGCCCCACCCCTGGAGGTGTCCAAGGCCAGGTTGGACGGGGCTTGGAGCAACCTGGGATAGTGGAAGGTGGAAGACACCTCTCAACATGGGCACTCGGTTAAAGATAAGATGAACTGAAAGCTCAGCCCTCCGTCTTTTGCCACCTCAAGTGCAAGAGCATCACTGATTAACTCTTAATTGACATCTTTTAGGATGGTAATTGGAAGGGGTTTTTCTTCCCATCAGAAATGGCTCAATGCCCCACCCCTGGAGGTGTCCAAGGTTGGATGGGGCTTGGAGCAACCTGGGATAGTGGAAGGTGTGGAAGACACCTCTCAACACAGGCACTCAGTTAAAGATAAGATGAACTGAAAGCTCAGCCCTCCGTCTTTTGCCACCTCAAGTGCAAGAGCATCACTGATTAACTCTTAATTGACATTTTTTAGGATGGTAATTGGAAGGGGGTTTTTCTTCCCATCAGAAATGGCTCAATGCCCCACCCCTGGGGTGTCCAAGGCCAGGTTGGATGGGGCTTGGAGCAATCTGGGATAGTGGAAGGTGTGACTGGAACAGGATGATCTTTGGTCCCTTCCAAGCCAAGCTGGTCTGTGATTCTGTGATATTGACAAATCACAAAACCCACATGGAGTGATTTAAGCTCTGAGAACTTTCCAGGCTCACAAGTCACAGCTCTTCCCTAGGGAACCTCTGTGCCAGTCAGGTCAAAACACGAAGGTTTTCCCACCAAATTATCTGCAAAAAGCTGCGGTCCTCATTGAAGATCCTCCATCATCTGTCCTTTCAGGAGCTACTCTGGTCAAAACCCCAGTAAAGAACAATTTAATGAGGCACCTGAAGCTTTGATTTCGAAGTTGAGTCAATTAAGTTACATCACAGCCCTGACTTTTCCTTAGAAGATAAATTCTGGAGCCCTGGAGTCACTGCCTTCTTCCCTGCATCCACCACACCTTCATGGTGACATCTCATCTCTCAGGCTGTCCCTGGGGGTCACCTGCCTGCTTAACATCATCACTGACTCGTCCTCTCCTGAGCTCTTCAAGGAATGCCTGGATGTGGCACTGAGGGCTCTGGGCTGGGGGACAAAGTGGGGATGGGGCACAGCTTGGACTCGATGACCTTGGAGATCTTCTCCAGCCTAACTGATCCAGTCTGAGGTTCTTTGGTTCCTCTGGATCTGTTGCCAGGAGTTTTGCTTCTCTGCTCATTCAGGGCATCAGAGGCTGGTGTCCCAGTGACCACTGGTTGATCCAGGACCTCCTGCTGGCCACCATGGGAATGGGACTGGTCAGGAACCCAACACCACATTTACACGGCTCGTTCCTCCTCCCACTCAATCAGCTTCAGCACAATGGTGGTATTTGGCAGCAAGGTGTTGTTTCAAGTAAAATCCAACATCCAAACCTGAGGTTTATCTCCAAATCTGGGTCGGGGACCAGCCTTCCTTCCCTAGCTGGGAGCAGCAACATCTTTGGGACATTTCCTGTTTCCTTCCTCCCTGCGAGGAGGGAAGGGCCATGGCCTAGCCAAGACCTGAAACATCTTTGCTTTAATCTCCCCTATTTCCTCCAGATCTTTTGTGGGGGCTTAGGGAGTTTTTGGGGTTCGTTTTGGACGTTAAGGGAGTTTTTGGGCTTCTTTTAAGGTTGCAGCACTTGGAGACAAAAAAAAAACCAAACCAAACCAGGGCTGGAACTCCTGATTTACAGGGGTTATCTCCTCTGGAGCCTCAGCACTTCCAGGGAAAGAGGAAGATCCCAGTGAGCCAACCTGATGCTCAGACTCTTCCCTGGCACAGCAAAGACCCACAGACTGCAGAAGTGGGGACAAATGTGTCCTTCACTGGTGACACCACTGCCATGGACCTTGTCTTTGCAGCAAGGACAGTCCCAGAAGGGAAAAAAAAAAAACACCTCACAATGATGTTTAACATTGGAAACAATCTGAAATCCCAGGTTTTCCATTTCTTTGATGGAAAAACTCCCAGGAAAAGGGCGCCTGGGAAAAGCAGAGCAGCAGTTTGGTCTGCTGGGGGTGAATTAGCTTCGCACCTTTTGCTCTGAATTACCTGAGGCCATCGGTCCCCACCTCTCCCCTTCATGGGGCAAATTTAGAGCTGGAGAACAGGCCCTGGGCATCACCTGAGGCAGAATTAAGCTGCCCCTGCTTAAGCTCAGTCCTCACCTAGACCTGCCCCTCTAGTGCAGGGTGTCCAGGGCGTGGCACCTTCAACTGGAGTCAATTTGTCACTTGGGAGAGGTGACAAACACAAGGAATGCGTCCACCTGTGGGAAGGAAGGTTTTTCCTGGTCTCCCAAGGCTGGAAGCTTAGAGAATAACCTGTCTAAGCCTCGGTGATGAGCTGGCTTTGGCGTGGACACACCTGAGAAGATTAGAAGTCTATCGTGGTCAATCATCTCTACACGAAACACAGATAAAAATAGAGGGAGTCCAGCAACCCCCAAGGTCTGCTCCAGCTGGGCTTTGCTTTCCCCACGATCTGCTGGGTGTTGATACAAAACTCGGGGCAGACAGGGAGTTGTCTGTGCCCAGCTTCTCAGGAAGCAGGGAGAGGAAACACCTCAGGATAAATCAGCCTGTTCCTCTTCTCAGGAGTCAGGTGTCAAACCCACGAGCGAGATTCTGAACCATCACCCAAAAGGGATCCCCGGTAGGTTTTTGCCACAAATATTTTGCTGACTGCCCTGTTATGCTTCCAACATCCCCAGGGGCTCTCCTTGAGGAATAGCTGAGATTGATTCTTATCCTGCTTTTTTAAACAGCTTTTAGTGTCTTGTATTTTCCACAGGTTTTTATTAATGGCTACTGTGCGAAGCATGGCAGGGCACCACCTAAAATTTACAAAAAACATTTTACTGCCTGAGTGATATCACCACATCCCAAAGGCATTTCAATCCCAAATGGTGTCCAGGCACAAAAACCAGACAGACACAGACCCTTTAACCCCGAGAAACACCAAGAGGGACCCAAAAGTCCAAGTGCAAAACCAGCTAAATCCCAACAATCCCAAACTACCACCACAAAAATCCACTCACCTGATGAACCCTCTGGCACGCTCCACTTGCAAAAGTCTGCTGCTAGGAGGCCTGACAATGAAATGCAAGTGTAAAAGGCTGAGAAAAGGGGAAATATTGCAGCTGGAGAGGGGGGGGATTTAGTGGGGTGATTAATGCACTCATCCTTTGGTTTACAGGGTGAGTGCAAAAATTCAGGGCCCACAGAGGAGTGGCACCCCAATATCAGGCAGAGCAACCGAAATATTTCTAATTCCACCCAGAACGCTGTGTGTGTGAGTGGGAGGCAGAGTGGGAGGTAAGGACAAGGCACTGCCAGACACTTTACAAACATTCAGATGAATGGTTTCATCGGCCCAGAGAGGCCCAACGAGGAAGGTCTGCAGTGAAATCCATCACGGAGGAGCTCAGGCCACCTCCAACAAAGCTCTCCACAATTCCCGGCGAAGAGGGGACGAGAGACCGATGAGGAGCAGCAGTGGCTGCCAAAGTGGAATTCCTACATTTCCCAGGAGCACGAGGCTGGGAAGTTCATGAAATCCAGGCACTCCTTGGGGCCTGGGAGGAGCCTCCAGGGGATTTGAAGGCTCTGAGGGCCTGGCTGGTTTCAGCTGGGCCGGTGCCGACGGATCACATGCGAGCACGGACACGGGCACATCCCGGGGAGCGTTGAGCACATGGAGACATAAAGCAGCCATTGTGCTGGCAGAAAGGCAGTCTGTAACCAGATAGGCCCTGGCTCCATCTAAAAGCCATTTTCCCAGCATTTTTTTGCTGGTTTTTCTCCCCAGGAGCCCTCCCTGCCACAACAGGGTGCACATTCATGGCCAAGCGGCGGGTCCAACGCCACGGGTTCTCCCCCCCGTGCCCCCATCAGTGCCTTTGTGCCAGGGAATTCTGTGCTCTTAACCCAAGAGAGGGTGGCAGGAGCCCCCCAACAGAGCCTTTGGAGGAGGATAAATCCTTGGGAAGGCGTTTAAAGCTTTACCTTGACATGGGAAGCTGCAGCTGTGGCGATCTGCTGGAGCCTCACCTGGCACTAGGTCCTGCCCAGCTACCAGGAGGTAAGTTTGGCTTTTTTTCCTCAGGGAAAAAGGGGCTGGAAATGCACCTGAAGGCTCCTTTTTTTTTTTTTTTTTTGCCCCTCTTCCTCAAAGCACAGCCTCCAAATGCAGCTAGAAGAGCATCCCTGCTCCAAACCAGCACATCCCCTCCCTCCTGCAGCAGGGCTTTGGTGTCCACAGCCTGTCCTTCATAGGACAACTTTGGCACAGCTTCCCCCCCAGGTAGGACCTGGCCCATCCTCAACGAGGTGAGCAATAAATCACAGCCAACTCAGCACGACTCAGATGTGGAAACTTTTCATGCAAAGAGCAAGTTTTTACAGTCCACATTCCTCCTTTTTTTTTTTTTTTTGTACACCACCGTCTCCCACTGGCCGGCAGGTGAGATGGGTTCCCACCTCGCTCTCCTGAGAGTATTTACCCTTGGAATGCTGTTGCCTCTGGCAGATTCCTCCCTTTTTAAACTCTGCACATCTGTTGTTCGAAACACAAAGTTTGGGCTCTGGCCTGGCAGGCTGAAGGCACAGAAACTTTAGTGCCCCAACCATCCAGGCCTGGGGGTTGGAAGCGTCCTTTGCACACCAAGAGAAAGCAACGGGTGCAGGCAGAGGGATGAGTTTGCTTTCCCAAAAAAGGAGATTTCCAGCTCTTTTGTCCCTGTGGGTCTCACCTTGGATTTGTGGCACGTGGACCCTCACAGACAAAATTGGTGAGGAGAATCAAGCCGTGCAAGAGCCTGTCCTGTCCCTTTCCAGGCAGACAGAACAGGCTGGAAAATGAGAGAGCTGTGGTGGATGAAGAATTCCTGCTGTTTTTTATTTGCTGGGATGATTCAGGCCTGAGTCCTGGCTCAGATGGGAGGCCCACAGGTGAGAAAGCACATCCCCAGCAGCAGCACACACCCAGAAACCCTAAAACTCAGCCAAGTCCAACTCCTCATTTTCTGCTGGACTTCAAAATTCTTAACACGTAATTCCTATTCAGAACTGCAACTCAAACTTTTTTTTTTTTTTTTTTTTTTTTTTTTTTTTTGGCAAGGAAAACCTTGGAACCTCTGAGAAGGACATCATAACTCACCCGTGGGTCGGAGCAACAGGAAACAAACCAGGGGCCAAACTCACTGCTGGCTCTGATGGAAGAGAAACCCTCCTGGCTGCTGATCCCTGCGACTTCAAAGGAGCTGAGCATCCCCTATTTCCTCCAGCAATAAAATCCCACTTCCATTAGCTCCGTGTCCACCACTTAAAACGCAGCAGTCCCAATTTACACACCAATTAGAGCCCCCTCTAATGCCTGGGAGTACAAAGCTTTGGGGTTTTTTGGTGTTTTGTTGTTTTTTTTTTCCCCCCGATGGGAAGAGGTGGAAGGGAAGAGATCAGGCGGCTCAGGGGAATAGCAGAGAGCCTTTCACTGCGAGGGCTGGTGCTCAAATCTGTCCTAGGCCAGAGGAACAGATGGTCCCTCCCCAGGGCTGGGCTGTGGCTTACATCAAATAAGGGATTGTCTCAGGCCACTGGTGGACAATTTATTGCAGCCTCAAATGTTCCTCCTGCTCGAGAAACCCAGGGATTCCAGGGCTATGAAGCAACTGCTGCCCACCTGATCCCAGGCACCTCATTCCTGCAGGGAACTGAGGGGGAATTGCTGCCTGTGAGGTGCAGGAACCTGGATCTGGGGCTAAAAACCACCTGCTTTAGCTGTCATCAGCTCCTTGGACTTGTCAGCACCAGAAGACACTCACTGAACATCCCCCTGGGAGGTTTGGGAGGTTAAAATGGTGGGGAAAAGGGAGGTGGGGAAGTTGAGGGATCTGTGGCAAGCAAGGGGGCAAACCCACAGGGAAAGGAAGTTTGCTGCAGTCTGTAAGCTGGGGATGGGAGCAATAAACCCATGATTAATTTGAAACCAGCTCCAAGCCAGTGCTTGCTCAGTCTGTGTCTCCTCCAGGGCAGAACTGAACCCAATTCCCATGGGCAGATGGCAAAAAGTCCATTGAGTATCCCAGGAGCAGAAGAGGGTCCACATGAGCCATGAGCAAGTGTTACCCAGAGAGGGGAATTTGTACCACTGAGAGGGAATAAATTATGCCAAAAGACACGGAGGGTGGGAGACAGAAGTCAGATTCAGGCTTAAAAATGCCACTGGTGGTTTTGGAAAAGATTCAGAGGGAACCACTTGAGGAGAAATGGCTTTTTTAAAAAAAAATAAAAAAATCCTTGGAACCTGTCCTGCAGCTCCACGAGGACCTGCCAGGAGGAATCCTGCAAGCCAGTGCTCCTGACCTGGCTTTGCAGGGATGGTTCCAGACACATCCAGCGGGGATGGGACCTCGTGCAGCCTCTCCTGGCCCCGGTGTGCCGGGCAGGGGAGCACGGAGCAGGGAAAAAAAAATAGGGCGATTCCCTGGAATCTTCCTTGCACAGCTGTTTACCCCCGCTGCGGATTACTGCTGTCACATGAGCTGCTTTACAGCAAAGCCAAGCTGTCTCCACGAGCTGAGAAGGTCACTGGGAGACAGGGGCCTGCAGGGACAGGCGTCATCACCCTGCTCTGCCTGCTTTCCCCAAAGGGACACCAGGCAGCGTTCCCGGTGCTCAGAGGGCAAAGGGGAGGTGGTTTTACCTCCTTTTGAACCTCCTTGGGCCCGTTGGAACCCTGAGAATTCCAGGTTTTCTGTGCTGACCCCCCAAAGAGAACACTCAGATTCCACCTGAGGCTGTGGAGAAGGCTTCTAGAATTAAATAACAGCGCTGGGATCGGTGGGTGCGTGGTTTGCATGGAAGTGTGTGAGAGGGCAGGGTGGAAAACTTAAAGAGTTTAAGGTTTTAGAATATAGGAATGTATATATAAAGCAAGATAAGAGGTTTTAAGGTGGAGGTTAGTCCTTTTTTCACCTTCTTTTTCAAGGGTCTAGGTGGTGTTTTGTAATTGGATAGAAAAGTCTGCACTGCGGGCCGTGGGTGGTTGGTTACTGGGTTAAAAGTAAAAATAATTTAAGTGTAATTTCTTAATTAGACAGTTTATCCTGAAAAGGCCTTTAGAGAGAGACAGAGCTCCATTTTTTACCTCGTTAGCTAGCAGTGCTGTAGAATTCACAGCTGGTGAGACTGCGATACAGATAAAAATTAATAAACATCTGAGCCCAAACAAGAAACACCACCTCAAGTATTTAATCCTGATTCTGGCAAAAAAAAAAAGAAGATAAAACTTAACACATGCCCTCTGCTCAGCCACCACGGGACTCCACATCACAGGAGGGATATCCCAGTGCTGAGCCTACTGCTGTCCTTTGACCAGGCTCCAATCAAAGTGTAGGAAGCTGGAAGAGTCCTTAGGGTGACAAATTTCCCTTCTCTCCCTTGGGTGCCCACCAGTGTTTCGGACAAAGCCACCCAATGGTCACCAGCCAAGGGACACCGAGGTGCAGATGCACCTGTGCAACCTGCTGGGGCCTCAAATAACACCCCAGTCAACCCCAGAGAAGGAAAACGTCCTCCTCAACCCCAAATCTAAGGGCTGAACATCAAGGAAGAGGAAAGAGGTTCACGTGGGGAAAGCAGAAATATGAAAGTTCAATGCAGCCACTTGGGAGAATTCATTAAAACCTCCCATCTCCCTCGCTCTGTCCGGGCAGGGCTGGTGCTCAAGGAAAACCTTTCTGCAGGACAGGGCTCTTTACTATGCCCCAAGAGACACAAGACAGATGGGGCTGTGCTTTTAGGCTTTAAAACCAGAGCCCGCTCCCAAGATCCAACCAGGAGATAAATCCAGCGATCCTCTGGATGCGCTCGGCAAAAAAAAAGGCAACAGGGGAACCTGGGAGGTCAGACCCTGCTAAGGAAGGAGCTGAGGCTCTCAGGAAAGAGGAGGACTTTTCAAGGCAAGGAAAACCAAGAGCCACCTCGAAGTTTGGAGGAGTCCCTTCAGGAAGTGGGGGACAGCAAATTCCAAAGAGGAGCGGGGAGTGAGGGAGAACAGAAACCACAAGTCGCCCGCAGGGAGGAAATTCTGGTGGCAAACAAAAAGACCACGAGCTGGGGAAATGAAGAGCCAGCAAACCTCAGGGCAGGGAGTTGCAGGCAGGGCATTTCTCCTTCCCCGGGGCTCACAAAGCCCCATCTCATTTCCTAAAGACGCCTCTCCCCGCAGCAACGACAGCTTGCTGGGATTTCAGCCAGCTTCCCATTTGGATCGGATTGCACCCTACACCCACTGACAGCCATTAAGGGCCCGCAGCTCACAAAGTGCCCTCGGGTCAGACGAGCCTCCGCCCTCCAAACGCAGCGACTTTTTCACATTTTCACTTTTTTTTTTTTTTTTTTTTTTTTTTTTTTTTTTTTTTTTTCTTTTTTTTTTTTTCCAGCTCTGCAGTGGAGAGGGTGGCCTGAGCCAGCCCAGCCCGCAGCCACCCAGGGCACCTGCCAGGAGCTGTGCCCTGCTGTGTCATCTCTTGGAACCCCGGAGGCTGAGGATTTTTCAGGCTTTTCAGTTCTAAAAGGCGCTTTTAGAACCTCAAGCACTTTTTGACCCTCAAGCGAGCATCACATCTGACCTGAGGCTGGTGGAACAGGCTCCCGAAATTGAGCGATGGCACCGGGGTTGTTGGGTGTGGAGTTTGAAGAGGATTGTGTGGATCTCACAGGCTGAAAAACTCAGAATTTAAGGGTTTAGTATATAGCAATGTATATGGGGCAATATGGAGGATTTAAGGCGTTGTCTAAGTCCTTCTTCTTCGCCGCCTTCTTCTTGGTTTTGGGTGTTTTGTTTCTTATTGGGTGAAAGGGTCTGCCCTGCGAACCTTGGGTGGTCAATTGTTGGGTTAAAAGTGTAAATAACATGGGTGTCATCTCGTTCTTGGATAGTTTATGCTTTAAAAGACCTTGGAAAGAGTTAGAAACAGCAGTGATGTCCCCAGCCTTGCCCGTGGTGCAGCACTGTCCCTTCCCACCAGGGATGGGGATGAGGTGGGAGGCCTTGCAGGCCAAAATCTGCCAAAATCTGCACTGGGAGATGCTCCAGCTGCTGCACAGCTGTGGGGACCACTGCCCATCCTCAATCCTGGGCAGTGAAGGGTCAGCTGGGATCGGCTGAAGGAACTGCCCTGAACTCCAGGCACGAATTTAGGGAAGCAGCTCACAAGGAGGCAGAGCTGGGACCTCTCTTTGGGGTTTCCTGGAGGAGCAGGATGAGCAGAGATGGTGGCAGCAGCATGAGACTGTCCTGGGATCTCTGCTGTGGAGCTGGAAGATCTGCCAGAGATGGGCTCAAAAAGTTGAGGTGGGGCTGCCACACGCTCCAGGATAGTTTGGAATGAGTTGTTCCTACAGGGAGAATCCACCACACGGGAACGTTATCCTGGGAGAAAGGAGCAGCAAAGCAGAGCTGGTTTTGATTTTGGCTTCATCTGCGTCCACCCAGCTCCAGACTGGTGGGTTTGAACGCTCAGCTCCACACCCAGCACAGATGGGTCCAGCAGAAATGGCACAGAGCTGCTTTCCCCAGGCTGGTGGTGCCTGTGGCCCTTCCAGGAGCACCAAAACCCTTGAAGAAGCTCTGCTGGTCAAGCTCTGCCAAGCCTCTGATCCGGGTTTGGTTAAGTGTGGAGGAGGAGGAGAAGACCTGGGAAGAAGACAGAGCAGCATCTCTGATGGGTCAGGAGAGATGCAGGGCTGGGGCAGAGCTGGATTTCTGACCCCACCTGTGCCCTCCTCCCTAAGCTCAGGGATGTAAATGAAACACCACCAGGCTGGAGATGTGCAGCTTGTCAGGAGAGCAATTCCCAGTCCCAGCCTGGAGCCAAAACACCAATCCCAGAGGGTGGCACCGCCAAGATCTGCTTGCAGACACCTTTCAAAAACACCTCCATCCTTCCCATCCCCGTTCCTGGACTGGAAACAGTGGCAAACAAGGAAATGTTTGTCTGTCCAGCTCTGTGCTTCCAGATCTATTTAAGAAAAGATGCCAACTCTACTGGCTGCCATTCCTTTCCTGCCTGGATTCAACCACATCTCTTTAAGACAGGAGCTTGTCCAAGGACTGAAGTTCCCATCTACTGCAGAGACCCCAAAAAATGTGTTGTGACTCCACAGCCACGTGCCCTGACAGCCCCAGACACCCAGAGAGGACCAGGAAAGCTCAGGACGTGGCTCTCAAATCCAAGTTGTTGGGGATTTCGTCTCCATGAACTGAAAAAATCCCCTGGAATTTAACGTGAACGTTGGTGGTGGGAAAGTCAAATGAAAAGTCATTAAGAGATCAAAGAACCATGGAATAGTTTTGGGTGGCAAAGGACCTTTCAAGGTCATCCAGTCCCACCCCCTGCCATGGGCAGGGACACCTTCCCTATCCCAGAGGGCTCCAAGCCCCAATGTCCAGCCTGACCTTGGACATTTCCAGGGATCCAGGGGCAGCCACAGCTGTCCAGGAATTCCTACCAGGAATTCCTGCCCAAGATCCCATCCAGCCCTGCCCTCTGGCAGTGGGAAGCCATTCCCTGTGTCCTGTCCCTCCAGGCCTTGTCCCCAGGCCCTGGAAGGGGCTCTGAGTTCCCCCTGGAGCTTTTGTTTCTTGAAGACAGAGAAAAGCAGATCCAGGGAACACAAATACATCCCTTCACCTGCCCAAGGGCCTCTTTTCAGCACCCATCCTGAACTGAGCAGCTCCTTCTGAAGCCACCTGAATTCCTGAGGGGCTGTGAGATGAAGATGCAGAAGCCTGGACAAATATCCTACAAATCCACCAAACAAACGGGCTTTGAATCCAACCTAAACCCACAACAAATCCCAATAAAAGCATCACATTCAGAGTGTTCCCAGCCAGACTGACTAATTCCTGGGTTTGGGGCAAAGAGTCACCAATGTAAATTGTGGGATTTAACAAAAAAAACAACTGGGATCCATCAAACAGGAAACTTCCCAACACTTTCCAACTCAGAAGACAGCATCATCTGAATTTTCCATGGGGAAATTCAGGATCAGCCAAAAGAACTTCAGCTTCCTGTTAGCATGGCAAAGGTGGGAGCTGCTTTAGGTAGTCAGACCTGCTTGAAATTCTTGCACCAGCCACCAGGCAGCTCCTCCTTTCAAAATTTATGGCTGAAGAGGAAATCCTGCCCAGCCTGGAGTCGCTACCAGCCCTGCTGCCGCCTTCCCTCCTCCTGCAGCCCAGAACAAAAGGGAACATATTGCAACTGTGCTGAGAGAGGAGGGCTGCTGTCTGTTCCTTTAAACGTAAGGTTAATGCCCTGTAATCAGCTTTAATTTTTAAAGAGACCCAGCCCTCCTGTCCATTTCCCCTAATTCAGGACACGTGGAAGGTAAATGGCCTGCGCTTAAACCGGGCCAGCCTGGGCTGTGACAGCTGGGGAGCCTGCGAGGCTCAACTGCCTGATCACAGGAATGGATGTCAGAACTCACCAGGGGAGGGGAAACGGGGAGGGCAAGGGAGGTGCTGGAGATGCTGTGAGGTCAGGGAGAAGCAGGAGACGAGGCCAGATGGGGCACGGGCTCATTTTGGGGGTGGGGTGGTGGGTGTGGGAGCTCCCCGAGGCCAGCAGGACTGGGGAGAAGTGATGGAACTTTCCAAGGAAAGGCCTCGGAGGTGGCTCCCTGCCCCAGGGAAAGGGGTTCCCTTTTGGGGATATCGGGAACTCTGTCACGGAGACGCTGAGCAGGAACGGCTGCTGGCTTTTTAGGGACAACATCAGGAACTGAGTCACTCCTGGTGCCTCCCCAGGGTGCTGCCTCCTTCCTCTGTGCTCTCAAAGGCTAAAGAGCAGCTTGGAGACTTCACCTGAGACTTGGATACAGAAGAGGGGCACAAAAGCACCTGGGAGGCTCCTTGTGCTCCTCAGAAATGGCTGCCTTTGTGAAGAGCAGAGAGGCCTTGGAACAACATCCCGAGTGCTCATCGAAGCAAAATATTTTTTCCTTGAGAATTGCAGAATGGTTCGGGCTGGAAGGGATCTCAAAGATCCATGGGCAGGGACAACTTCCACTATCTCAGGTTGCTCCAAGCCCCAATGTCCAACCTTGGCCTTGGACTCTTCCAGGGGCTGCTCTGGGCACCCTGTGCCAGGTTCTCCCCCGCATCCCAGCCAGGAATTCCTTCCCCAAATCCCATCTGACATTTCCCGTAAGCCTCATTCCTCTGAGTCCCCATCCCACACCAGAAGGCTGCTGTAGGGTTTCCCTGGAGCCTTCTCTTCTCCAGGCTAAATAAAGACAATAAAACGAGGTTTTTCTACCCCAAAAGGCCAAACTGTCCCCAGAAATGACCCTTCTGTGTTCCCACCAAGGAATCCCAAAGGAATCCACCTCCAAGCCCGTGCTGGGCTGTGGGGGACTGGTTCCATCCCACACCTGGAACCGGGAGGGAGCCAGGGAAGCTGCGGCCACAGGATGTGGGACAGGAGGGACTATTTTTAACCCCCGGTCGGTGGGCAGACAAATCCTAATCGGCAGCGGCAGCCGCCTCGTCAGCAGGGCCAGGATGTCAGAGCAAAGCCGGCCGGTGGCCGTGACAGCCCCGCGTCACCGGGACAGCGCGGGATTAGAGCCGGGAAATCAGCCGGGAGCGGGCAAACGCCACCGGCTGGCTTCAAAGGGCAGGGCAAGGTGTGCTCCAGGCTTGCAAACAGCAGCTCCGTGAGGGTTTGGGGGGAATGGTTTGGCTCTGCTTGTGTGCTGAGAAATGAGCTGGGTGCTGTGGTCCCGAAATTCCCCGGCGGGGAGTTGGTGGTCGCAGCCAGCGGAGAGGCTGAGAGGGGATGGGGGTGGTGGGCACAGGGATGCAGTCAGGAAGCCCCTCTCTCTCACAGTTCTTGGAATCATGGAATCGTTGAGGTTGGGAAAGACTTCTCAGATCGGGTCCCACCATCCCCCAGCACTGCCAAGGCCACCGCTGTCCCATGTCCCCAAGTGCCACATCCACAGGGCTTTGAAATCCCCCCAGGGATGGGGACTCCACCCCTGCCCTGGGCAGCTTGACAGCCTTTTCCAGGAAGGAATTTTCCCTAAAATCCACCCTGAGGCTCCCCTGGCCCAGCCTGAGGCCGTTCCCTCTCCTCCTGTCCCTGTTCCCTGGGAGCAGAGCCCACCCCATGTCCCCAGGTGCCACATCCCCCGGGCTTTGAAATCCCCCCAAGGGATGGGGACTCCACCCCTGCCCTGTTCCAATGCCTTTCAGCGAGGAATTTTTTCCCTAATTTCCTAAACCTCCCCTGATGCAACTTGAGGCCGTTTTCCTCTGGTCCTGTCGCCTGTTCCCTGGGAGAAGAGACCCCGACCCGACACAGATTAAGCTCCTTTTCACTGAGGTTTATGCCAAGGTATTTCACTCAGAGCCCAACAGCTCCGTTGCTGATAATTATTCATTGATAATGAATAATTTGTCCTCTAGGAAACAGCTCTCCCTGTTCCTGGAGCTGCTCAGCAAGCCCAGGAATTCACTCTTCTGCTGTCCTTGCTGGCTGCCACTGGCATCTCTTCTACCCTCTCATCTGAAACACACCTGCAAAAATGATTTTCCTCACCTTGCCTTCAGATTGGGATTAAATCCTACCTGTTTCAGGGTAAACCTTCATAAAAAAATTCTGTTCCCACCAGGGAGGCCCTACAAAAAGCTTGACTCTTTCCTTCCTGTCCTCCTGGATGCAAACATGCTGATCTGCACTTTGCCAAGCTGCTAGCGACTCATTTGGCTCCATCTTCCCTAAAAAGGAGATCCAACAGGAAAAACATAAAACACTGCTTTTTCAAAAGCCACATTTGCAGCCCCCTAAGCCTCCCCACCATGAAATTTAGAAGTTTTTTGGTTTTTTTTCACGTTGAAAAAGCCACCAGCTCCCAGAGGCTCGGTGTTGCACCTCCCCTATCCCGAGGAATAATCCCAAAGCCAGGACGGGGACCCCAGACCTGGGGTTTCCCCAGCCTATCCATCAGTGTTTGTGCTCTCTGGGAGACCACACACAGGACAAGGAACAGCATCCCAATCCTGCCTTCCCCTCCTGGATGTGTTTTTTCAACTGCAAGGGTGGGACAGGCAGGCACAGAGCTCCAGGCCTGGAGAGCCGCGAGGAGAACGTTCCCATTTCTCATCTGCACGGCCCAAGGTGGGCACAGCTTCCCAGAACCGAAGCTTTCCCAGCTTTTAAACCTCTTCCCACATGGAAATCATCACCTGGAGCAGCAGTTGTGTGTGGCACCCTCACCCCAAAGGCCTCTGGAGGCTCCTTTACCCCGTGCTGACCGGGGCTTGCGAAAGCAGGGAGCTCATTAATCCCTCCCTGCCCACGTCAGACCCGGGCTTCCAGCACAGATCCTGGCTCACCCCAGCCCTGAGCACGGCCCCCTCTGCTTGTATGGAGAGCAGGGGATTGGGTTTTTGGGATGGCTGAGGGGGATGGAGAAGGGCAGGGCTTGCTGAGGGCTCCTCTCAGTGTCCTCCTAGGAGCATCTCCAGCAGCACGGGGAGGAGATCCAGCAGGAAAATCTGCCCTGGGGACAGGAAAAGAGCAGCCAAGAGGGATAAGTAGGATCCATTGGATCTCTGCCTGGGCCAGTCTATGAAATCAATTCCCTGGTTATGACTGGGTTTTTGGGATGGCTGAGGGGGATGGAGAAGGGCAGGGCTCGCTGTGGGCTCCTCTCAGTGTCCTCCTAGGAGCATCTCCAGCAGCACAGGGAGGAGATCCAGCAGGAAAATCTGCTCTGGGGACAGGAAAAGAGCAGCCAAGAGGGACAAGCAGGATCCATTGGATCTCTGCCTGGGCCAGTCTATGAAATCAATTCCCTGGTTATGACTGGGTTTTTGGGATGGCTGAAGGGGATGGAGAAGGGCAGGGCTCGCTGTGGGCTCCTCTCAGTGTCCTCCTTCGCTCTCCCAGGAGCATCTCCAGCGGCACAGGGAGGAGATCCAGCAGGAAAATCCTCTGGACAAGCAGGATCCATTGGATCTCTGCCTGGGCCAAGCTCCAGTTCTATGAAATCAATTCCCTGGTTATGATTGGGTTTTTGGGATGGCTGAAGGGGATGGAGAAGGGCAGGACTCGCTGTGGGCTCCTCTCAGTGTCCTCCTTTGATCTCCCAGGAGCATCTCCAGCAGCACGGGGAGGAGATCCAGCAGGAAAATCTGCCCTGGGGACAGGAAAAGAGCAGCCAAGAGGGATAAGTAGGATCCATTGGATCTCTGCCTGGGCCAGTTCTATGAAATCAATTCCCTGGTTATGATTGGGTTTTTGGGATGGCTGAGGGGGATGGAGAAGGGCAGGGCTCGCTCTGGGCTCCTCTCAGTGTCCTCCTAGGAGCATCTCCAGCAGCATGGGGAGGAGATCCAGCAGGAAAATCTGCTCTGGGGACAGGAAAAGAGCAGCCAAGAGGGACAAGCAGGATCCATTAGATCTCTGCCTGGGCCAGTCCGTGAAATCAATTCCCTGGTTATGCCTTGATCCCACAACCTCCACGGCCTTTTCCTTCCCAACTCTTTCCACCACGCCTCACTCCACACCCTCTTTTGAATCCCCAGCTGGAGCTGGAGCGTTCCACTCCCCTCACCTTCCAAAACAACCCTGGATCCGTGGCTGTTGAACTTTCCCTGGGCAGGGAGCTGCTCTGCCCCTCCCAGGGGCAGCCCTGCCCGCCAGGAGCCTCATCAATATTTCAGGATTGCAGCCGGGAAGCCCTGGCAAGGCCCTCTCAGGGCCCCCACGGCTCAATGGGCAAAACAAAAGGCTGCAGGAGGAGGAGGAGGATGCTCCAGGCTCCCTCCGTTGCTTCACCGAGTTTTGCTCTTCACTCCAAAAAAAGCAGCTCCAGGGCACAGGAGTTTCCTCGTTGGCAGAGCGTTTTTCAGGGGGGCCCGGCGGTGCCGCGCTCCCCTCCGTGTCCCTCTGTTCAATACCAAGCACTTAAGAACAAAACCATCTGAGCCTCTGAGCGTGGGGGTCACCAGTTCCTGCCTCCCCACTCGGAGCAGATGCTCCAGGGGCAGCAGGAAAACCATAATGCACTTAGGTGGTTTGACACTTGCATGGGAGCAGGAGATCTTGTTTCCTTCAAGATCACGAGATTATCCGGAGCACTTTGGCGGTGCAGCCACGTTCCTGGGCTGCCTGCAAGATATCCAGCCCTAGATTCCCAGGAATATGCAGAGGTTTTTCCTCTTTTTAGCCATCTTGTATTGTTATTATTACTCAGATAATTCCAGAGAACGGACGGGGAAAAGTGCCGCAGTGAGAGAGAAACGAAGAGAAAAGAAAAAAGAAAAAAAATTAAAAAGAGAGTAATTGCACTTAATGGCTACAATCAGGAAAGAAACACCTTGCCTGACCTCCAGAAATTTTCATAGAAATCACGGAATGGTTTGGGTTGGAAGTGAGTTAAAGATCATCTCCTTCCTGCCATGGGGACACTTTCCACAATCCCATGTTGTTCCAAACCCATCCAACCTGGCCTTGGACACTCCCAGGGATGGGGAGGTGTCCAACCATCTCCTTTACCTTATCAATAAGATGGAGATAAATTCCTATCCTATCCTTCCAGGTAGGTTTTTTTTTTCCTCAGACAAGTCCTGCAGAAGGGTAAGAGCATTCCCAGCGAGAAGCATTTATTGGGAATATCAGCAAATCAAAACCTTGCAAGCAACAGCAAGAAGGGGGAATTTGCTGGTTTAGGACCATTCTGGCTCTGGCCAGTTGTTTACCACTCCCAATCCCACCTCCTCTGGACAGAAAGGGCAGGGAGTGGATTTTTCCTGCTGCATCCATCAAATGGGTGTCCAGGAGGATGCTCCCACTCACGGCCCCGGCGACGGAGATAAATCCTTGCCCGGCAGTGAAATCCATCTGCTCTCCCTCCCCAGACAAGAGACAGCAGCAATGGATACCAACATCTCCTGCATCCCTGAGGGAGATCTATTAGCTGGTTACGTAAGGAACCCAACCAGCATGGAGCTTCCAAGGACTCCAAAGCCCTTCCCCTTAATACCACCGGAGATTAGAGCAAATCGAAGGAGAGTGGAAACCAGGCGAGGGGCTGTGGGCGAGGTTTTTGCTCGCAGGAAAATGCTGCAGAGTCTCTCCCCTTAATGCACTCTAAATCCCATCTGATTTTCAACTCGGCTGCTAGGAGAAAAAAAAAAAGAAAAAAAAAAAAAAGGAGGAAAAAAGGAAAAAAAAAAAAAAAAGCCCAGCCTGTTTGAAAATGATGTCAATGCTTTGGGAGAGTGAGGTGGAGTGACTCAGGGAGGGTGTGCACTAGGGGAGTTTGGATGGGGAGAATCCAGAGGAATCCAGACCGTGAAAGCATTTTTTTTTTTTCGGAAGCAGAGCAAAAGGAGGCAGAGGTGCAGATCTGCTTTTCCAAATCTGATTAGTTGCTGGTTTTGAGCATCCAGGGTCAGATCCTGCCTCTTGATAAACACGGAGCACTTATCGCCCTCACGCCAGGCTGCCGGCACAATAAACACAATCCTGGCTCTTCCCTCGGTGCCAGATGCATCCCCAGCGCCGGGGCCAGGGATTTCCTTTCATTTCTGCTCCCTCTTCAGGCCGGCTGACTCCACAGCAAGGGAATCAAACCGGCTCCGAGTCAAATTCCTCTTCCCTCCGCTGCAAACTGAACGCTGACGTTGTGCGCTCCCGGCTGGATGAGGATTCTGCTGGAAGTCAGCTCTGACCTGAGCAGGTTTCTGCTTTCATGCAAAGTGACATTTCTGCCACCCAGCCACACGTGCTTGGCCCCTCTCTGATCATTTGTGTCCAAGCAGCCCCACCACTGGAGGTGACCTCTCTTTACAACTTCACCCTTTATGCCCTTTCCCTGATTTTGACAAACACCTCCTTCCACCTAACCCAAAGAACCAGGGGGTTTCTTGGGTAATTCCATACCAACCAGCCTGAGCTTGGGAGTTATCCCAGAGTCAGGCTGGAAAAGATTTTTGGGATCACTGAATCCAACCCATGGTCCAACACCAAGGCACTGAGTGTGCTTGGCCCCTCTCTGATCATTTGTGTCCAAACAGCCCCACCACTCGAGGTGACCTCTCTTTACAACTTCACCCTTTGCTCCCTTTCCTGGCTGATTTTGACAAACACCTCCTTCCACCTAACCCAAAGAACCAGGGGGTTTCTTGGGTAATTCCATACCAACCAGCCTGAGCTTGGGAATTATCCCAGAGTCAGGCTGGAAAAGATTTCTGGGATCACTGAATCCAACCCATGGCCCAACACCAAGGCACTGAGTGCCCCATCCAGGTGTTCCTTAAACACCTCCGGGGTCAGGCAGAAGCACAGAGCAACTGGAGGCAGTGGATGAGCCCCAACGAGGCACATTTGCACTTTCCATTCATCCCTTGAACTGATTATCTATGGATTTACACTTTTATTTCTAGTTTGAAGGGCTGCAAAAGCCACCAGACTTGGACAGGTGAGAAATGCTCCAGAGAATCCCTGGAAATCAAGAGGTGGTGGGAAGATGGGAAATGAAGCAGGAGGAAAACGACCCGAGGCTGACTCAGGAGCAGCCACCAAGCACAGGAAAAAAAAAAAAAAAAGCCTTGAGAAGGGCAGGAAAGAGGAAATAAAATGTTGGTTTAAGAGTTGTGGAGATGAGTTTATTACGGCACCAACTAATTGTGTTAATTGATCAAGGCTGACCCTTCCTTTTCTGGGTACAGAGACACACCACCGAGCAGTTTTCCCCCCAAAAAAAACCTAAGGACACAGAGCTAGAGGAGGGAAAGAGCAGAGCCACCAGCACCACGGGAGCAAACAAGGAGCTCATGCTCCCAAATTCCACCCTGAGATTACAACTCACAACTGGTCAGTGACCCCCTGAGCGAGGCAGGAGGATTTTACCACCCAAACCGGGACATTCCAATAAAAAAGAGAGGAAAAGGCCGTTTTGGAGAGTCTGAATTTAAAAAAAAAAAAAAAACCAAAACAAAAGAAAACCTTTGCAGAGGCCTTACCATTGGCATCCTGGACTCCAGTGAGCGCCCCAACTGCTGCTGCAGTCTCCCCAGACAGGACAATCTGTCCCCCTCCTTGAAGGGTGGCCTCGGCCAGCGTGGCTACGGCGTGGGCAGCGGCTTCACTGCAGAGGGGAGAGAGGGGTTAGGAACACCAGAGAAAAGAAAAGAAAAGAAAAGAAAAGAAAAGAAAAGAAAAGAAAAGAAAAGAAAAGAAAAGAAAAGAAAAGAAAAGAAAAGAAAAGAAAAGAAAAGAAAAGAAAAGAAAAGAAAAGAAAAGAAAAGAAAAGAAAAGAAAAGAAAAGAAAAGAAAAGAAAAGAAAAGAAAAGAAAAGAAAAGAAAAGAAAAGAAAAGAAAAGAAAAGAAAAGAAAAGAAAAGAAAAGAAAAGAAAAGAAAAGAAAAGAGAAAAGGAAAGGAAAGGAAAGGAAAGGAAAGGAAAGGAAAGGAAAGGAAAGGAAAGGAAAGGAAAGGAAAGGAAAGGAAAGGAAAGGAAAGGAAAGGAAAGGAAAGGAAAGGAAAGGAAAGAAAAGGAAAAGGAAGAAAGAAAAGGAAAAGGAAAAGGAAAAGGAAGAAAGAAAAGGAAAAGGAAAAGGAAAAGGAAAAGGAAAAGGAAAAGGAAAAGGAAAAGGAAAAGGAAAAGGAAAAGGAAAAGGAAAAGGGAAAGGGAAAGGGAAAGGGAAAGGGAAAGGGAAAGGGAAAGGGAGAAAGAGAGAAAGAGAGAAAGAGAGAGAGAGAGAGAGAGAGAGAGAGAGAGAGAGAGAGAGAAAGAAAGAAAGAAAGAAAGAAAGAAAGAAAGAGAAAGAAAGAGAAAGAAAGAAAGAAAGAAAGAATTCCATTTTAACCAGCAAACACACACGCCAAGGGAACAATCCAGGGCAGAGGGATTCGTATCTGGCCTGGGTAAAGTGGTGCAGAGCAGGAAATCAACACTGGAGGAGGAGGAATGGATGGGAAGAAGCTGCTCCTGGTGGATTTGGTTTTTGTTTTTTTTTCAGCTCGCAGGTCTCTTAGAACACCTCCTGTGCTCTCCCTTTCACCTGGGACTTTGATTAAACTTTGGGACAATCCAAGCCACAATTCCACGTGGCCTCTGGGTTCAGGTATCAGACTTTTGGCAAATCCTGGGGCTCTGCAGATTTCAGAGCTCTCCCTTCACCACTGGTTCTGCCAGTTCACCTCGCCCTGTTGCCATGGCCAGCACCACCAGCTCTGGCTTCAACTCCTCCCCCGCCAAGTGGTTCAATAATTCTTTTCCATGAGCATTGTTTTTCAGCAGAGCGCTGTTAAATATCTTCACACAAACGAGGCCAGGCCCAAAAACCCTGCAAAGGTGCCCAAGGAGTTCCAGAACAGGGATGGAGTAAGGAAAGAAGGAAAAGAAGCTGGGACTGTCCCCACAAAGGTTGAGCTGCTGAGATTCTGCAGCTGAGAGGCTGCTCACCCCTCACATGAGACTGAAAAGTGTTTTTTTAAAAAAAAACCCTCTCAGTTGCCCCATCTCTGAGGGACACCAGCCTCTAACCAGGATCCTGCTTTGGATGAGGGAAATTCTTGTCCACACCACCTGCAGTGCTGTGCTGTGATTTCCAGCACAGGTTCATCCCCCAGGGAGTGCCACAGACATTTCCAGGTTTTAGGAGCAGCAGGGTGAGTTTAAGCAGTTCAGGAGAGCCCAGCAAAGATGTTTTGTCCTGCTGGGTGGACCTGTGGAGCTACACCTCAGACCTGGCTAACTTGAGTGCAGCTAAAAACCCTAATAACCATTGCAGCTCCTCCAGCTTTTGCTTCATAAAGATTTGGGGTAAAAAAAACCAAAAAAAACCCCAAAAAAACCCACAAAACCAAAGAAAACCCAAACCAAAACAAACAAAAAGTTCAAAACCCCCCCACAAAAACAAACAAACAAAACCCCACCAAAACAAAAACAAGAAAACAAAAAAAAGCAACGAAAAACAACAACAACAACAAAAACCCAAGGAAAAAACCTCCACCAAAAAAACCACAAAAAAAACCAAACAAAAAAAAACACCAAAACCAAACCAAACCAACAAAAAACCAAAAAAAACCCAAACAAAAAAAGCCACCAAAAAACCCCACACCAAAAAAACCCACAAAAAACAAACAAAACCCCCACCAAAACAAAAACAACAAAAAAACCCAAACCAAACCAACAAAAAAACCCAACAAAAAACAACAAAGCCAACCCCTCAAAAAACCTCCACAAAAAAAACCCCAAAACCCCCCAAAAACCCCGAAAAAATAAACAAAAAACCCCAAAAACAAAAACAAAAAAACCACCACAAAAAACCCCCAAAAACAAAACAAAAAAACCCCCCACCATAAAAAAAAAAAAAAAAAAAACCCCCAAAAAAACCAAAAAACCAAGCCAAACAAAAAAACACCAAAAAACCCCACCAAACAAAGAAACAAACAGAAAAAAAACAAAACCAAAAAAACCCACAAAAACAAACAAACAAAAAACCCAACAAAACCAAAACCAACAAGAAAAAAAAAACCCAACCAACCCCAAACCAGTAGCCTGTGGAGGAAATTCTGCTCCTGAACAGAGCAGGAATCAGGAGCTGTCCTGCTCCCACCACCCACCACAGGAACCCTTCTAGGAAAAAAAAAAAACCCTCTCAGGAACTGCACGAGGTTGAACCCTGCCCCAAGTAGAAGGAAAACCCAGGCAGGAGGTGCCAGGCCCCGGGTTTGTGCCAGCTGTCCCCTCTGCAGCAGGTACCTGTTGAGTGCCATGGTGACAGTGGCTCCCTGCTGCATCTCCTGTGACGCCGCCACCCGCCGCCTCCGCTAAGGAGGCCACCGCCTGCGTGGCCTCCGAGGCCTGCGTCGTCTGGATGGTCATCTCCCCGCCCTGTAGCGTCGCCCAGTTCTGCTCCACCTGCCGGGGGAACACGGGGAGAAGGCTGTGGGATCGGGAGTTCTTGGGTCGGCTGGTTGTCTTGGGTTAGGGAAGCAAAAATGTGGATTCTGTTTCATCTGTTGAAAGCAGTTGGGGAGATGTTTGTTCTTTATCTTCTGTAACTCTGGGGGGAGAGGGGTGGATGCCTTCTGATAATGGGGCAGCTGTTAAACCAGGTGGGGCAGTGTTTGTTATCTCTTTCACTACCTGTCCTCCCTCCACAGGGATATCTTCTGCTAATGGGCCATTGAGGGTTATCTTCTGCTAATGGGCCATTAAGACTTATCTTCGGCTAATGAGGCATTAAAGATTATCTTCTGCTAATGGGCCATTAAAGGTTATCTTCTGCTAATGGGGCATTAAGGCTCACCAAGAACATGACACATTCCATCATCCCATTGTGAGATGCTCCACCCAGTGGGGGGAGCCAACCATTCCTACCTAGATAAAGACTGAGACGTAGGAACATCAGGGATCTGGTTCCACCAGATTCCTGGAGGAAGACCGGACCCTTCTCACCATCACTGGACCCTTCTCACCACCACTGAACCCTTCTCACCATCACTGGACCCTTCTCACCATCACTGGACCCTTGTTCTACAGGATCATCTCTGCCCCAACCACATCTGCCACTCCAGGAGGACTCACTTTGGGACTGCTTCCAACACCCTGACCAACAGGGTGTCAGGTTGTAGCTCTGACTCTGTCAGGGTTTTCTAGGATTGTTGTTTGTTTTCCTACTACATTTGTTAATATTCCTAGTAAAGGACTGTTATTCCTATTCCCAAATCTTTGCCTGAAAGCCCTTAATTACAAAATTATAATTTGGAGGGGGTGAGGGGTTTACATTCCCCATTATAAGGGAAAGTCCAGCTTCCGCAGGCAAACACCTGTCTTTCCAAACCAAGACACTGGTTTTCCGAGATTTGGGTGGTTTAGAGTCCTCTGAAAAGCCCTGAGCCAGAGGCAGGAACAAAACAGAGTTTTTGGATTTTTGGTTTTCAAGGGTTTTAGTGTTGTTTAATTATTTCTATCTTTTCTTTCGCTCTGTGCCCGGCCAAGGTCTCTGCAGCTCAGGCATCAGGCAAAGACTCTTTCTCCAATGGAGGCTCATCATCTCTTATACCAATTATTACTTATTAGTACTTATTATTTACAATTACACACCAATATCTACAATCTATACTAAAGAGGTAATTTCTACTCTGACTCAATCTCTTTGAAGCTACTTTGTGCCACCATCAACAGCAGAAGATGGAGACAAAGAAGAAGAACCCAGGGCACCGCCCAGAATCCTCCATCTTGTCCCCATTCACCCCTATTCTAAAAACCCCAAATGTGACAAACTACACCATTCTCTATCACACTTTTGTGGCTTGTAATTCCTCTCTCAGTGCTGGAAGTTGTTCCCATGGACTAAAGTCAAAGCCAGTGCCCTCCTGGGCTCTGTGCCAGGGTCTCCAACCCCCCTGTACAGATCCCAGACTCCCTGTACAGGTTTCAAACCCCCCTGTACAGATTTCAAACCCTGTTGTTCGGGTCTCTGACTGTCCAGGACATCCAAAGGAATGCCCTGAATTCCCACAAGGCATCACCTCCTCCAGGGGTGGCTGTTTCCCAAAAAGAAAGGGATGGATGGATTTTTGCAGAACGCTGTGGGTGTGCGGCTCTGAGAGCTGGGGGAAAAGGGAGAAGGGCTGAGGATGCAGCTGAGGATGTGGCTGGACACTACAGCCCTCCATCACAGTGCATAAAGATCCTTAAAAACCCAGAATTCCCTCTCATCCTGCCAAATTCTTATCAAAACAGGGCACTGTTGTTGCTGTTGTACCTGGATTGCTGCCTGCCAGCCCGGGGTGTTCATTAATTAGCTGTGTTACCTGAGGATGTGGATGTGGCTGGACACTACAGCCCTCCATCACACTGCATAAAGATCCAGGAAAGTCCTCAAAAACCCAGAATTCCCTCTTGTCCTGCCAAATTCTCGACAAAACAGGGCAGCGTTGTTGCTGTTGTAACCCGGATTGCTGCCTGCCAGCCTGGGGTATTTGTTAATTAGCTGTGTTTAATGGCCACCAATTAAAACACAAGTTCCACCTCACCACGTGGAAGAACTTCCTTCCACGGAGAGGGGCAGAGCTCTGGAACAGCTGCCCAGGGAGGCTGTGAAGTCTCTCTGTCTGGAGCCATCCCAAAATCACCTGGATGTGTCCCTGTGTCACCTCCTTTGGGTGACCCTGCCTTGGACTGGGTGATTCCCACAGGTCCCTTCCAACCCAAACTCTTCTGGAATTCTGTGTTTCTGCAGTGCTGGAGCACAGATCACATCCCTCAGGGAAATGGGCTGTGTTTTCCTCCCTGTTTCTATTTGCACGTTTTGGGGGTTGGTTCCTATCTGGGATGAATTTGGACAGCGCCTGTGACCTCGGATGGGATTGAGCCATATTGCTTAATATAATATGATGGTGGCTGGAAATATTAATTTATCCCAGGTATTTAAAATTCCCTAACTCCAGACCTTCCCACAGATAATTTTCATATTACCTGAAGTTCACCCAGTTGCTCATTTTTCCCTGTATTTTCATGTGGAGCTTCACAGCTCATGAGACAGTGATTATATGGCCACAAAATCCATCAGGATGAGAACTAAAAACATATTTTGGACCAAAAAAGCTGACAAATCCTACAGGCTGCTTTGCAAGGTGAAGATTTCCCTCCACCCCCCATCGCCATCAACATTTTAGGACAGTCCCCAGCTTCTGAGACACAAATAAAAATGCTGTTAGGGAGTGATTAAAAGAAACCAAACCAAACCAAACCAAAAAAACACCAAAAACAAAAAAACCCCAAACAAACAAACAAACAAAAAAGAAAATAAACCCCCTCAATTTGTTGGGATGGAGAAGGTTAAAAAGTCCATAAAAGCAAAGCTGACTGGAGGCTCAGGGTAAAACTTTGCACAAGGAAATTTTGCTGCCTTTGGGCAAAGGTTAATCCCAACACAGGGTGGAGAAGGGAGGAGGGAGAACCTGAAACTGTGGGTGGGAAGGGAGATCCCAGTGATGCCCTGCGAAGGTGCCCAAGGAGTTCCAGAACAGGGATGGAGTAAGAAAAGAAGGAAAAGAAGCTGGGACTGTCCCCACAAAGGTTGAGCTGCTGAGATTCTACAGCTGAGAGGGTTTCAAAGGATCTCAAAACCCATCCAGACCCACGAGCAGGGACACCTTCCACTAACCCAGTTGTGCCTTTGAAAGATTTTCAGCAGCTCTCAGGAGATAAAACTGGTTCCTGAAAACCCTCAGAGCAGCTGGAAAGTGCTTCAAGGTCACCCCAGGCTGTTCCAGTCAGGCTCTGAGGTGGGAGCAGGGTTTGTTTGTGGCCAGCAAAGCTGTTCTGTGCTGCCACCTCTCGCCGTGACACCCCAGCAAGGCAGAGCGCGGCAGGGAAAGGACAGAAAGGGACCTGCAGCCTCCTTTAAAGGTGGCCCAAGAGGGCAAAAAGAAAAAAAATCTTTATGGTTTTAAGGGAATGTTTCTTAAACCCATGTTTTTTTTGGTTTTTTTTAATGTATTATTTGATTGTAAAAAAAAAAAAAAAAGGGGAAAAATAAATGTTTGCAAGTTTGAGCGTTGAGATTTAGGTATGGAAAGGCCCCCCAAAAAAACCCCCTAAACCCTCTCTATTTAAAATAAAATATATAAATATATACATTTATTTATATAAATAAATATTTATATTTTATTTATATAAATAAATGTATTTTTATAAATGAATAATATTTTATATAAATATTAGACAAATTATTGTTATAAATCATATATAATTATATTGTAAAAAGTTATATATTATATTATATTACATTATATTATATTATATTATATTATATTACATTACATTATATAATATTATTATATTAATTCATAGAAATTATTTTTATATAAATATATTTTATATAAACGAATAATATTTTATATAAATATTATAAAAATTATTGTTATAAATTATAAATTGTATTTTACAAATTTTTATATTATATAAATTCATAGAAATTATTTTTATATAAATGAATAGTATTTTTATATAAACATATAAATTATTGTTATAAATTATATAAATTATATAAATTTATATATTATGTTACATAATATAAATTCATATAAATTATTTCTATATAAATAAATATGTTTTAATATAAACGAATATTTTATATAAATATTATAGAAATTGTTATTATAAATTATATAAAAATTATATTCTATAAATTTCTATAATATTAGATAAATCAATATAAATTATTTTTATATAAATAAATAACCTATAGGAGGTATTAAAAAAAAAAAAAAAAAAAAAAAAGGGAGGAAATTCAGACCTTCCACTCGTGTTTGCTGAGTGGAAACAACGACTCGGCGCTTTGTGTATGAAACGTTCTGTGTTTGGTGCAGGAAAGCTGTGGCTGTCCCATCCCTGGAAATATCCAAGGCCAGGCTGGACAGGGTTTGGAGCAACCTGGGATGGTGAAAAAGTGTCCCTGCCCGTGGCAATGAGAGGATCTTTAAGGTCCATTCCAACCCCCTCAAATTCCATGACTCTGTGAACAATTGTAACTGCAGAGATCACAGAAAACACGGGGCTGTCCCCAAGGGGGAGGAAATGATAAACTGGAGCCGTGTTAATCCATGGCAGCTCCCAGACTGGAACCAAATTTTGCATGAAGGTCTCAGCATTCTCCCAGCCTGAACTCTGCAGGGCTGGGTGTTTGCTGGGAGCCCTGAGATGCTGCTGGCAGCTCAGCCAGGTGCCCCGGGAAGCTGGGGGAGCTCTCACCTCTCCGTCAGCCACTGCCGAGTAGTTGACTTGTGCGACGGTGACCGTGGTGGGCAGCTCGGAGGCGTCGGCCAGCGTGGCCACTGTGGCACCCGTGCCAACCTGTGGAGGAGAAAATGATGCGTCTGTCACTGCAGGGGAATGGCCACAGCACTCAGGCAAAAGGGGCTCTTGTTGCTTTTTTTGTCTTAATTTCTGTTAGAGTCGGGATTAAATGCTCGAGAGACAACGTTCGTGTTGGGACTGAGATGTTTGGTGATTCTTATCTTTGGTAGAGTCTCACAAACTGAGCTCTGGCTAACAAAATAAAAAATGGCCTCTGTCTCTTTCTTTACCAGGCTTTTTAAGCACACACTGTCCAGTTAAGAAATGACACCTAAATTATTTTTACTTTTAACCCAATAACCAAGCACCCCTGGCCCGCAGTGCGGATTTTTTCTACCCAATTACAAAACACCACCCAAAACACGAAGAAGAAGATGAAAAGAAGAACTCAGACAACACCCTAAACCTCCACCTTGCTTTATATTATTTATATTTATTCCCACATTCTAAACCCTTCAACTCTGAGTTTTGCCCCCTGTGCTCTCACACACTTCCATCCAAACTCCACCCCCACAATACCAGCGCTGTCACTCAATTCTGGAATCCTTTCCCAAGGCCTCAAGGGGAATGCAGGGTTTGCTTGGGGCTCAGTGCCTGGCAGCACAGAAAGTCTGGAATTCTCAGCGCCCAGGGTTCCAAGAGGCTCTCACACACTCTCAGAATAAAAAATAAAACAAACAAAAGGAGTTTCCTGTGAGGGTGGAAAGATGCTGGAAGAGCTAGTGCAGGAAAGCTGTGGCTGTCCCATCCCTGGAAATATCCAAGGCCAGGCTGGACAGGGTTTGGAGCAACCTGGGATGGTGGAAAAGTGTCCCCGCCCGTGGCAATGAGAGGATCTTTAAGGTCCATTCCAACCCCCTCAAATTCCATGATTCTGTGAGCAACTGTAACTGCAGAGATCACAGAAAACACGGGGCTGTCCCCAAGGGGGAGGAAATGATAAACTGGAGCCATGTTAATCCATGGCAGCTCCCAGATTGGAACCAAATTTTGCATGAAGGTCTCAGCAGTCTCCCAGCCTCAGGAAGAGCAGCTGTGGGAGCGTGGTGGAGTCAACTCCCTTTTCCCACCCATCCAGCACAGGCTCAGAATTCCCTCCTTGCTCCCCATTCCCTGGGTCTCATCTCCAGGCACCTGGCAAACATGGAGCTCATCCTCAATACCCCTTTGGAAATGATCTTTTCCCCCATTGAACAGCTGGGAAGGGACAAAGGCAGGGAGCTGGGCAGCTTTGTCTCTGAGGAGAATTAAATATAAATGCCAGCAAGTCAATGGGATCTCAGGTGTCCAGCACCTGAAAGGACATCAGTCAAAGGGAGATTGTATGGACAGGTGAGCAAAGAGAACCAGCCTGGCAGGTCTGCTGGGCCTGGGTGGGGAACAGAAAACTCTAACAGCCACTGAACAGCTTCATTTGGGAGGAAAAAACCTACTCACACCCCCAGTTTTTATCTTCATTTTGTCTGAGAAAAGTATGAGACTTTGCTAAAAATGTGATGCTCAAGAGGAACGAAGTGCTGGGCCTGATTAGGAACCACCACCAGTGATGCTTTGGAGGCACAGGGGAAACTGAGATTCAAATCTCACTCCCACAAGGAGTTTGTGGGAAGTTTCAAGAGAAAAAGCGATTTTTTTTTGACATCCTGAGCTGCCAGAATCTGCCTTCCCACACAGGGAACCCGGGGAAAACAGCAGCAGCACTGAGCTAAGAACAGCGTGAGAGGAATCCTCGTTCCACGAGGACAAATATGTATTTGGTGTTTGTAATAAACAGAATTAGACACTTCAGGTGTCAGATGAAGACCAGGGGCACAGAAACACCTGATCTGCTGATGGAACTACTTTTCATACCATTAAAGATTTCATACCACGAAAGGAAGGCGGTTCCACCACCTCTGCTCCCATTGCCACCACAGGTGTTGTGTGGTGGGATTTGCTGTAGGTTCACTAAACTCAGGTCAAATTCCTGAATTGTTTGACCACATGGCAGAAATCCCTGAATTGGAGAACAGAGGGTGGGAGCTGGGATGAGGATGAGGATGAGGACAGATCTCCGTTGTGGCATAAGACGCGAGAAAGACAAAATTCCTGAAGGACAAGTTTAGCTCCCGAGTTTTCCTCACGTCCCTGAGGCAGACTGTGCTGGAAGTGGAACATCCATGGGGAGGGAGGGAGGTTCCTCTCACCTGGATGAGGGACACGGTGCCGTCGGGGTTGCTGAAGGTTTGTACCACGGTCTGGGAGGGCACCAGGTGGGCGATGCTGTGCGTGGTGGTGGTCTGCGGGGTCTGCTGGTCCTCGAAGGCGTAGAGCAGGTCCTCGCGCCCGTGCTGCTTGTAGCAGTTCTTCACGATGGTCCGCAGGGCCTGGGTCCAGGACACCTTTCCAGCAGGAGAGCACAGGGGGGGCAGTCAGCCCAGGAAAGGGGTTCTCAACCAGCACAGCGCTGGGATTTGCGCGTTCGTCTCGTTTGGACGGGTGGTTTGCAACAACTGGCAAACCAACGACCCCAACATTGAATCTCCCACTGCTTATCCCTGCCTTTCCCCAAGGAACTCACCCTGGAGAGCCACCTGATCCAGTGAAGATGTCCCTGCTCAGTGCAGGGGTTGGATGAGAAGACTTTTGAAAGGGCCCTTCCTACCCAAACCATTCTGTGACTCCAAGCAGAAAACCCTGGCGGTTTGGGAAAGCACCAAAGTGCTGCCCCAGCACCATCTGCAGCCTCCCCACCCCACCAGCCCCGAAGCAGCCTGCACAGACAGGTCCTGCTGCCTCCACACCATGGTGGCCTCCTTTGATTATCGATGTGACAGCCTGGTAGAAACTTCACTCAAGCCTTTTCCACCCAGTTCTCTCATTTTTCCTGGCTCCACTGCACACCCACGACCCTTTTTCCCTTAAGCACAAAGCTCCCTGCTGCTCAGGAGGGGACAGCATCCCTTCCTTCCTTCAGGAGGCCGGGACACAGACTCTTCCTTCTGCCCTTCAAGGCAAAAACCCACTCCCAAAACCCAGTCTGCAGCCCCCTCCTGTGCTGCTTTGGGAGGCAGACAGGGAGGCACCCACCCGCTGCTTCTGCTCCTCCGTGCGGACGTCGCTGCGGACGTTGGCCCACGGAATGTCCTCGGGCCACCAGATGGGCTTGCAGCTCTCCTTGCCCCAGCCCGGCTTCCCACGACCCGTGGAATACTTCAGCATCTCGGGGATGAAGGCTCTCAGCTGTGCCTGGAACCGACAGAAGGTGGAGAGGAGTTTAGGGACTCGCATCCCTGGTGGTTTTGAGGTGCGGAATGTTGTACGGAATGATTGTGTTCAACTTCCACCCTGGTGGAGCCATCAGCTGGAAGAGGCCTGAACGCCCAAGGAAGGTGGACAATACTTCTCCCAAGACTCAGCTTGGCAGCAGGTGGGAGGGAAGGAACAAAATTAAATCAGCCAAAACAAAATCACAACACCAAGGAAGGAACAGCCATTGTATTGACACTTGGCAATTCGAACCAGGAAGCGAATGAGCCAACCTGAAAAGGGAAAAAAAAAAGGTAAATAAATCACAATAAGCCATTAAAAAACCCCTCACTCGATATCTCTACAGTGGCAGGAACTCAGGCATGAGCTGATGTGTCTGTTGCAGAGATGCTGAGAGGGGAAGGAGCTTCAGTGATTGGTGAAACGTGGAGACCACCATCTCACACTTCTCCAGCCCTGTCCTGCCCAAATAAATACAGAACTCACAGAGGGTTTTGTGACAAGATTGGTTTTCTACCAGGGACTCCTTGGAGCACCAGGAAGAGGCTGGTTCAGCTGTAGAGCAGAGCAGGAAGGGAAGAGCTCTCCTAATGTCAGAAGAAATCACATTTGGAGCTTAAAAACTGCATTTTGGGAGCAGCTCCCTGAGTCCCTTCAGAGCTTTTAGAGTAAATTATTTCATAGAATCACGGAGTCATTTTGGTTGGAAAAGACCTTAAAGTTCCTCAGCACTCAGCCAAGGCCACCACTGCCTCATGTCCCCAAGTGTCACATCCACAGGGCTTTGAAATCCCTCCAGGGATGGGGACTCCAAACCTCCCTGGGCAGCTGTGCCAGGGCTGGACAGTTCTTTCCAGGAAGGAATTTTCCCTAAAAATACATTTTTCCCAGCCTGTGATCCACCTTCCACTGCAGGGCCAACACTCAGCCTGACATGCTCCAGGTTCTCTGGATGCAGCCTGGTGAAGGGAGAAGAAATAATTCCTTCACTGAGCATTTTCTTTAAAATTATATTGCTCATAGCACAAGGAAGAATTTTTCTTCAGAAACACTGCAAGAAACACAGCCAGGTTGGGGAAAGGAGTGAAAACCAGGATGGAGCTGTAAAAGGCAGGGAGTTCACTCCCAAGGATTATTATCTGCCCAAAAAATTATTCAAATAAACCTGGTAGCAGCAGGTTTTTGGGTGGTTTTTTTTGGTTTTTCTTTTTTTTTGAGTTGCCTGGTGCAAAAACAGTTAAAAGCTCCTTCCCTGCACTGCCATCAGCAATGCTCCTTGTTTCCAGCTGGATCAATTACTGGTCCATGGAAGTTGAGGGCTTAAGCTACTCAAGGTACTTGTTAGGGAGGGTTTGTCTTTAATCCACGGGGGAGACAATCAGCAGCACTGTCAGGAGAGAGGACTTGGCTAATTAGCGCCCTAACGAGGCCCTGCCACAGGTAACAGAGTCCCCCACATCCCTCAGGGCACAGGTGGGAACATTCACCTCCAGGTTCTGCTGACACTGGCCAGGAACCACCCAAAAATCAAACATCTGCTGAAAAAAAAATAAAAACCAAAAAAATCCAGTGGCACATTCCAGTTTGTGCCCTTTGGCAGCTTGGAACAGGCTCAGGTAACCCCCAGAATGGAGGATTTGGGAGAAACTGTGAGAAATGTTTCTTTGCCACCCTTTCAAACAGGCTCAGGGGTTTGACTTTTAACCTTAAATTCAAGAATGAATGGTACTGAGCCACCCCAATCCCAAATGCAACAGCCCAAAAGCACGGCCAGCTGTATTCCAGCTGCTCTGCAGAGCTGGAAACAAGAAGGAAAGTGGTTCCCAGAACAGAGCAGAACCCGTGGCTGGGAATTTTCTACACACCCCCCACAGCTCAGCCTCAGGATCTCCAGGAAAAACAAAGTCCATGCAGGATCTGGAAGTGGGAGAGGGGAAAACAGGAAATGCACAAGAGCTGGAAGTGAGCACTCATCCCTGAATCCATCCCAGAGCTGGAAAATCCACAAAACCATCCAGCCTATTGCTCAGCTGCATGGGAGCTGATTCCAGCAAGGATTCCACCCCTCTGCCACCTGCCAAGGACCAGCTGGGAGAGCAGCAATGCAGCTGGAATGGGAAGGAATGGGCACCACAATGAGTTTGGAGAGGCTCAGAAAAACTTTTATTGGCTCCTACGAGCAGTTTATAAATCATGGGGGCTTAAAAAAAAAACAAAAATAAGTCAGATTAAAGGACAAATCACCCGTTCATAGAACAGTGAGAGGGGAAGGAAGCACTGATCTCAGCTTGGTTAAGCTCAGGTTACCCAATTTTACTCCTCAATCACATCAACAAGCAACTGAGGAGGAGTTGAGGGGTAAACTCAGCTGTCACCCAAGTCCAGAAAGCACCAAGATTCCCCTCAGTGAAGGCTGAAAATCCCACTGCAATGCAGGTTTTCCTGCCCAGCCCAGGTGGGTGATGCTCCCCATTCCCAAGGTTAGAGAAACATCTTTGCCCAGGCAAATAAAGGTTTTATTTCCCTCCAGGCCCCTGGGGAAGCAGAGCAATTAAAAGCAGTTATTTTCACCTCCTCGCTGGTGACACCTCTACACCTGCCTGCTGGCACCTGCTGAAAGCAGAGGCCTCATTTTTCCAGTCCCTGCCATCCTAATTATATTGATATTTATTTTTTTGTTGTTGTTCCAGTTTTCCACAGGGTTTTGTGCAACTCAGTTGCAAAGAAAGCTGATTTTTTTTTTTTTAATCTAGAAAATGCAAATAATTATACTGGAAGCTCTGAGAATCAAGATTCCCCCAGTAAAAATGATGGCACCTCCGTGCACAGCTCAGGAGAAACCTTTCCACAGAGCTCTCCTGAGCTGCCTCACTCTGCTGGAACGATGATTCCTAAAAAGATCCTTGTTTTTTCTACCATAAAGCAGCAAGAGAGGATTTGAAATAAGAGGTTCTGCATCAGCACTTTGGGCTGGCTGAGCAAAGGCCCTGCAGGACAAGGAGTTTGAAAACATTTCCATGGGAAACTGGCTCCTGCAAGGTGCCACCTTTCACAAGAGTTTAAAAATCCAAGAAATAACTTTTGTCTTATTTGTCAGGGGTTGGGAAAAAATGATCTGTGCCAGCCAAAGCGCAGCAGGCTGATGAATAAATTTTATTATGAGTGTCTGATTCCAGTAAGAAATGGAAAGATTTGGGCAGGGTGTGGCCTCTGCAGAGCACAGGAAAATCTGCACATCTTTGCCCTGCTCTGAAACCTCTTTGTGTGTTGCCCTTTGCATCTCACTACTCCCTCAGGAAAAAAAAAAAAATAAAAATTTGCCTTTCAGCATTTAAAATTCGTTGTGGTGCCTCAGGTTGGGTGTAGCCAGAGCCTCCTGCAGGACACCCCTGCCTGAAGTCAGGTCCTGCATCCCTGGGGAAGGAGATTTCCCTCCAGATGAAGTGAGGTCAGCAAGGGGAGAAAGGGAAGCAGTGCTCTGCTTCCCCAGGGGTCTGGAGGGAAATAAAGCTTTTATTTGCCTGGGCAAAGATGTTTCTCTAACCTTGGGAATGGAGAGCATCACTCACCTGGGCTGGGCAGGGAAATCCTCTCCTGCTGCTTTATGGTAGAAAAACAAAGATCATTTTAGGAATCATCGTTCCAGCAGAGTGAGGCAGCTCAGGAGAGCTCTGTGGAAAGGTTTCTCCTGAGCTGTGCATGGAGGTGCCATCATTTATGGTGGGAATTTTGATGCCCAGAGCTTCCAGTATAATTATTTGTATTTTCTAGTAAAAAAAAAATCAGCTTTTCCATATGCCCTGTCTCCAACAAAAATATCTCACTCAGGGTCTGATCTGGGGGTTAAACCTTTGGCCAACTCCCCTCTGCTCCAATCCACAGCAAGAAACAGAGGAGGGAATGAACTACAGGACACAGAAAGGTGTCCACGAGTGACATCAGCACCTAAAGATTGTGGCAAAGCATTTGTGGATTGTGGAACAAACATTTTCCCTGCTCCCATTTCCTGGGAGGTACCAAAACCAGCTCTAAAGGGAGTGATGCCAGCAGCCTGAGCTCTCTTCACCAACATTTATTTTTTTTTTTTCACAGAGAAAATCAGCGCCGCTAACGACGCTCCACACCCAACCACGACCTGAGCTGGTTCCAGCCCCAAGAGGAGATCAGCGCCGTTCCCCCTGGAGATGCAGCCACACAAAAACAACAGGGATGTGACTGCCAGATGCCAAACTTCCCTGGCACTCTGGCCACCCTGGCTGCTCACCTGGGTCATCTTGTCCACGGAGACGGGGATGCCATCGATGGTCAGGGGTGGCAGCTCCGAGTTGACCTCCTGAGGGGCCGGGGCGTGCTCGGCCAGCGCCGACTCCAGGTCTTCCAGGATGGTGCTCTTGTACTTGCGTACCTGTGGGGAGTTGTTAGGCTCAGGTAAACAAGGTGAGGAGCAGGAGGCAGGCCCAGCCACCTTCCCCAAGGTGCTTGCAGAGCAGGAGGAGCAAAACGGTGGCACAGCTGGCAGGGAAACGCCCGGCGGCCCCCCGAGACTCGGCCCTGATGAAATTTGAAGTAACGCCGGCCAGGGAGGGAATTGTGGGATGAAAGGAAAAAAGTTCTGAGGCCAGAAGTTGGCATGGGCAGGGTCTGACAGCAAAGCTGAGCTCAAAGGTGTCGTTGGAATGGCCTGACCGGGGAGGTGGTGGAGTCACCATCCCTGGATGTGGCACTGGTTGAGGTGTTAGAGCTGGGTTGGACTTGATGATCTTGAAGGGCTCTTCCAACCTAGAAATTCTGGGATTTCTGTGATTGTTTGGGGTTGTTCAGGCTGGAGGAAAAGGGGATCAGGGGGGACCTTGTGGCTCTGCACAGCTCCCTGACAGGAGGGGACAGCCAGGGGGTCGGGCTCTGCTCCCAGGGAACAGGGACAGGAGGAGAGGGAACGGCCTCAGGCTGGCCCAGGGGAGCCTCAGGGTGGGCAGCAGCAGGAATTTCCCCATGGAAAGGATGCTCAGGCATTGGAACTGCCCAGGGAGGTTTGGAATCCCTATCCCTGGAGGTGTCCAAGGAATTCCTGGATGTGGCACTCAAGGCTCTGGGCTGGGGACAAGGTGGGGATTGATCACAGCTTGGACTCAACGATTCTGGAGGTCTTTTCCAACCTCAGGGATTCTGGGATTCTGTGATCATGACCTGTTCCCTCTGATTTTTAATCCAGGACGTTCCCCTGTGGTGAGATGTGCCAGGCAGCCACTCTTGCAGAGCAGAGAGGACCTCAGTGCTGCCCTCATGTCAGGGAGTCACATTAAGAGAGAACATTAAGGTTGGAAAAGACCTCTGGAATCAGTGACTCGGCCAGGTCCAGCACTATATCCCATAAAAACCTAAACTCTGGTTTTGATTTTTTTTTCCCCCCCAGGGTTTTTAACACGACCTTCAGATCCCTGCCAGGCTTCCAAGGCTGCCCTGAGCAGAAGGAAATCTGCAGAGAAGGCGAGGAAGTTCTTTCCCTTAGGGACACCCACCACGTTCTCCAAGGGTGCAGCACCAAACACTTTGAAGACAGGGTTGGGTTTGGAGGGTGAGATGCACAGGACGATGGCCTGCTGCCCCACTCTGGTGGTGTATTCATCCAGCGTGGCCCGGAGCTTCCTGAAAAAAACCACAAGAGGTGAAAAACCAGGCAGCTGAAAGCCCTGCAGAAACACAACTCCCTCTGCCTGCCCAGCTCCCTTTCACCAAGCAGGTGAGAAACAAGAGCCCCCCAGCTGCTCAGCTTGGCCACGTGTTGAGTTTATCCCTCCTCTCCACGGGCCTGCTGTGCTCCCTGCAGTCACCCAGCAGCTCAAATGTCAATTATTCTCCCCTCTCTCCTTTCCTCATTGATGTAAAAAAGAGAAATCACCCGAGCAGCAAAGCTGGGGCAGCGGGAGTCTGCGCTCCCGCTCTGTCTCAGCAACACAAAAACTTGTGTTTCGTTGAAGCACCTGAATGATTCATCAAAAAAGAGACCTGCAGACAGAGGTTGGTTGTTGCCACGCTTCGTCCCTACCGTGTTTTGGTTTTGGGAAATTCTGTTCCCAGGCACTTTTTGGTCCACAAGGTCACATCATGTAAACTACACCTTGTTTTTCCACATTTGTTCCCAGAGGAGAGACTTGGTGTGGTGGTCTCTGGAACTGACCAATGGTTCCCCCAAAGGTCCCACCTCTAAGGTGGGCACATCTGAAAAAGCATCAAAGTAGCCAAAAAAAATAAACCGGAGTCTCCTTCCTGCAAAAAAACCACGCAGCCATTCTAAATCACTCCCTGCCTCCATGATTGTGTCCCCCAGCGACAGTTGTTTTACACCCAGAGCACGGCAGTGCAATCCTCCAGCACCAAAATCCTGCTCCAACCAGATCTGTAGGAATTCAAGCTCCAGGATAGGGCAAGAACTGGAAATGTTGCAACAGCTCAGCAACAGGAGACCCAGGTGTCCCAACACCTGCCCCATCAGCGGCTCCCTTCAGAGTTAAAACGTTCCACTGGATATTTTCTGCCTCTTATTCCCTTTCGAGCGGTGCAAGAGTCAGAAATGGTGGCAGAAAACTCCAAAAGCAAGAGAGAATTAGTGTTTTACTCAGAAAAACCTGAGGTGACAGCTCAGTCCCTGTGCTGGTCAGTTCAGAACCTGCTGTTGCCACAAAAAGCACCACCAAGCTACAGACAGATGCCACAATGTCCAATGGCAAAGGAAATTTGGATATACACACGCTGAATTTATTCCCAGTTTTTATATTTTATTTTATTTTTTATTTATCAGGGGTTTGAAATGACCACCAGTGGTGTGAAAATCAAGCACAAACAGGTGTTCAACTGGTCAGAATGGGGAAAAAAAAAAAAAAAAAAGGATGTTTTGTCATTATCTTAACGAAGTAAAATGAAGTAGCTGCGTGAAAGGAGAAGAAATAATTCCTCCACTGAGCAGTTTCTTTGAAAATATATTGCTTTTATTTCAAGGGAGAAAAGGATTTGTTCTCAAGAAACACTGCAATAAACTCAGCTGAGTTGGAGGAAGGAGCAAAAACCAGAATGGAGCTGGAAAAGGCAGGGAGTTCCCTCCCAAGGATTATTATTATTTGGCAGTAATTAAATTATTCTGCCCAGCAATTTAACATTAATTGCCCGGTGAGATCCTGACCAGCACAAAAAAAAAAAAAATTAAAAAAAATTAAAAAAAAAATATTAAAAAATTAAAAATAAAAAATAATAAAAAAATTTAAAAAATTTAAAATAATAATAAAAAATTAATAAAAATAAATAAATAAATAAAAATAATAAAAAATATATACATATATATAAAAAAAAAAATTGCTTTGTTCCAAAAACCAGGGAACAGCAGCAGCAGCCAATATTCACAAATGCTTCCAAGAGCATGGAATTTCAGGTGGAGTCTCCAGGGTTCTGCAATCCCATCGGCTTTGGCGTGGCTCGGGGGCCATCAGGTGGGCAAACAGCCTCAGAGCACCTGGAATGCAACACCTGGAGGCTGCTGTGTCCACAGGGAGCTTCTCAAGCCAAAAAAAAAAAAAAAAAAAAAAAAAGTGTTTCAACTCAGGCAGGAATTATTCTTCCTAAGATTGTGCTCTGAGCCTTTACCCCAAGCCTTCAGCGTGGGGTTTGTCCAATGGCAAAGGAAATTTGGATTTAAACACAGAATTTATTCCCAGTTTTTATATTTTATTTTATTTTATTATTTATTACTTATTTATTACTTATTTATTACTTATTTATTTATTATTTTGTATTTATTGTAATGGCCTGATCAAGCAGAAAAGGCTTTTTTTTTTTGGTGATAAATGCAGATAAATGTGATAATTTATCACGTTTACTGAATTCATTCCCAGTTTTTATATTTTATTTTATTTTATTATTTATTTATTATTTATTTCTATTTTATTTATTATTTTATATTTATTGTAACGGTCTGATCAAGCAGAAAAGGCTTTTTTTTTTTGGTGATAAATGCAGTTAAATGTGATAATTTATCACATTTACTGAATTCATTCCCAGTTTTTATATCTTATTTTATTATTTATTTATTATTATTTATTGATATTTTATTTATTATTTTCTATTTATTGTAACGGTCTGATCAAGCAGAAAAGGCTTTTTTTTTTTTTTTTTGGTGATAAATGCAGATAAATGTGATAATTTATCACGTTTACTGAATTCATTCCCAGTTTTTATATTTTATTTTATTATTTATTTATTTATTTATTGATATTTTATTTATTATTTTACATTTTTTGTAATGGTCTGATCAAGCAGAAAAGGTGGGGTTTTTTTTGGTGATAAATGCAGATAAATGTGATAATTTATCACGTTTACTGAATTCATTCCCAGTTTTTATATTATATTTTTATTATTTATTTATTATTTATTTATTTATTATTATTTATTGATATTTTATTTATTATTTTCTATTTATTGTAATGGTCTGATCAAGCAGAAAAGGCTTTTTTTTTTTTGGTGATAAATGCAGATAAATGTGATAATTTATCACATTTATTTATTAATGTGATAAATTTCTGCAGATAAATCCTCTGCAGAACTGGGATCTTGCAGTGTCACTTTGACAGATTCCAGCTGGGGTTAGGACAGGACAATGGGACCCACCAGAGTGGTGATCATAAAAATCATCTCACAGAGGTGAGAAGAGCTGCAATTTAACCTCTGAATGCAAACTAAACCACAGCTCTCGGGGTTCCAGAAAGATGCTCCCAAAAAACAACAACAACAAAAGAAACCCAAACAAAACAAACAAACAAACACCAAAAAACCCACCAAAAAAACCCCAACAAACCCAAAACAAAACAAAAAACCAAAAAAACCCAAACAAAAACAAACAAAAACAAACAAACGACACCAAAAAACAAAAACCAACCAAACAAAAAAAACAAAACCAAAAAAACCAACTAAACAAACAAAAAACCAAAACCAACCAAACAAAAAAAACCCCAAAACAAAAAACTGAACCAAACAACAACCAAAAACAAACAAAAAACAAATAAACCCCAAACAAACAAAAAAACCAAAAACCAACCAACCAACCAAAAACAAAAACCAAAAAACAAACAAACACAAAAAAACCCACCAAAAAACCCACCAAAAAAACCCAACAAACCCAAAACAAAAAACACCAAAACCAAACAAACAACACCAAAAAAAAACCAAAAACCAACCAAACAAAAAAACAAAACCAAAAAAACCAACTAAACAAACAAAAAACCAAAACCAACCAAACAAAAAAAACCCCAAAACAAAAAACTGAACCAAACAACAACCAAAAACAACCAAAAACAACCAGAAAACAAATAAACCCCAAACAAACAAACAAAAAAACAAAAACCAACCAACCAACCAAAAACAAAAACCAACAAACAAACAAACACAAAAAAACCCACCAAAAAACCCACCAAAAAACCCAACAAACCCAAAACAAAAAAACAAAAAAAACCAAAAACAAACAACACCAAAAAAAACCAAAAACCAACCAAACAAAAAAACAAAACCAAAAAAACCAACTAAACAAACAAAAAACCAAAACCAACCAAACAAAAAAAACCCCAAAACAAAAAACTGAACCAAACAACAACCAAAAAACAAACAAAAACAAACAAAAAACAACCCCCCAAACAAACAAAAAACAAAAAAAAACCCAAAAACCAACCAAACAAACAAAAACAAAACCAAAAACAAACAAAACCCAAACAAAAACTAACAACAAACACAAACAAACACAAACAAAAAACACACAAAAACCAACCAACAAAAAAAAACAAACAAAAAACCCAAAAAACCCCAAACAAACAACCAAAAAAACCCCAAAAAACAAAAAAAAACCCCAAAACCAAAAAAAACCCCAAAAAACAAAACACCCCAAAGAAACCCAAAAAACAAACAAAAAAAACCCAAAAAACCCCAAACAAACAACCAAAAAACCCCCAAAAAACCAAAAAAAAACCCCAAAAAACAAAACACCCAAAAGAAACCCAAAAAACCAAACAAACAACCAAAAAAACCCCAAAAAACAAACAAAAAAAACCCCAAAAAACAAAACACCCAAAAGAAACCCCCCGAGCTGGGTGACTTCTGGGCAGCACTTGGTGTGACCACACCAAGGCCACCCAAGAGCTGGCTGGAGGACGCTGAGGTGGCAGGGACAGGTGATGATGGTGGTGGTGGAGCAGCCCTAATGATGATAATAATGATAATGATAATGATAATGATAATGATAATGATGATGATAATGATGATGATGATGATGATGATGATGATGATGATGATGGTGGTGGTGGTGGTGGTGGAGCAGCCCTAATGATGATAATAATGATAATGATGATAATGATAATAATGATGATAATGATGATGTTGGTGGTGGAGCAGCCCTAATGATGATGATAATGATGATAATGATAATAATGATGATAATGATGATGTTGGTGGTGGAGCAGCCCTAATGATGATAATGATGATAATGATGAGTGCTCACCTGAGCAAACGTGTCTGCTGCCTCTTGCGGATGGAGGGGTTGGACTCGAAGACGTGAGGTCGCTTCCGTTTCTTCCCCGTGGCCACGGCGGCAGCTGCTGCCATCCCCACAGGGCCTGGAAGTGGAAGCACAGAGGGTCAGTCAGGGCCAGCAGCTCAGGAATTCTGCCCAGCAGGGACATTGTCACTGCCCAGAGTGTCCCCCCAGCAGAGCCAAGTGACACAAATCCCTCCCTGAGCTCTGCTCTCCAGCATTGGAGGCTCCGTTCCCCAGGCTGGTAAAACTCAGCTCAGTCCTGGCTGAAAGTCACATTCTCCAGCCTGAAGTTTCAGGAACTCTGCCCAGCAGGGACATTGTCACTGCCCAGGGTGTCCCCCCAGCAGAGCCAAGTGACACAAATCCCTCCCTGAGCTCTGCTCTCCAGCATTGGAGGCTCCGTTCCCCAGGCTGGTAAAACTCAGCTCAGTCCTGGCTGAAAGTCACATTCTCCAGCCTGAAGTTTCAGGAACTCTGCCCAGCAGGGACATTGTCACTGCCCAGGGTGTCCCCCCAGCAGAGCCAAGTGACACAAATCCCTCCCTGAGCTCTGCTCTCCAGCATTGGAGGCTCCGTTCCCCAGGCTGGTAAATCTCAGCTCAGTCCTGGCTGAAAGTCACATTCTCCAGCCTGAAGTTTTCCTTAGGCTCAGGGAATTCTGTATTTCATCTTCTAAAGACACTGAAAAACCCCCCAGGACTTTGAATAAGTGACTGATCTGAGGAGATCCTGGTGGCTGGGAAGAAGAAACCAGGTACAACTCCACAAATCCTGATGGACACCTCGACTACAGCATCAGGAGCCTGAGGCTCTCCTGAGGGATTATTAAGGACCTGTCCTAAAATGGGAAAGAAATGTAAAATCCAGAGTTTCCCCAGCAGTGTCCTACCAGAGCCTTCTGAAGACCACCCTAGATGACACACCCATAAATTCCAAACCAAAACAATGATGATAATAATGATGATGATAATGATGATGATAATGATGATAATGATGATGATGGTGGTGGTGGAGCAGCCCTAATGATAATGATAATGATGATGATAATGATGATGATAATGATGATGATGGTGGTGGTGGAGCAGCCCTAATGATGATGATGATAATGATGATGATAATAATAATGATAATGATGATGATAATGATGATGGTGGTGGTGGAGCAGCCCTAATGATGATGATGATGATGATGATGATGATGATGATGATAATGATGATGATAATGATGATGATAATGATGATGGTGGTGGTGGTGGAGCAGCCCTAATGATGATGATGATGATGATGATGATGATGATGATGATGATAATGATAATGATGATGATAATGATGGTGGTGGAGCAGCCATAATGATGATGATAATGATGATGATAATGATGATGGTGGTGGTGGTGGAGCAGCCCTAATGATGATGATAATGATAATGATAATGATAATAATGATAATGATAATGATAATGATGATAATGATAATGATGATAATGATAATGATGATGATGATGGTGGTGGTGGAGCAGCCCTAATGATGATGATAATGATGATGATAATGATAATGATAATGATAATGATAGTGGTGGAGCAGCCCCCTGGCTTTACCTGCGGCCGCCAGGTGAGCGGTGACCTCGTCGGCGGCCGTGGAGTTGAGGATGTCGGAGTCGTCGTAGGAGGTGTCCTCGGGCGAGGAGGGCGAGTCCTCGTCGGCGCTCAGCATGCTGTGCTCGGTGTAGGTGGCCACGTGCACCTGCTGCACCTGCTGGGCCACGGCGTGGGCCTCGATGGTAGCCATGTGCTCTGCCTGCGTCACTCCGTGTTCTTCCATCAAGAGTCACTGGCAGAGGGGACAAAAAAAAAAATCACAAAAAAAGCATGGGGCTGTGAGCGCCAGGGACGGAGATGGCCTCCCCCGGGGAACAGAGGAGGTGTGCAAGAGGGAGGTGATGACTCCCTCAGGAGCCAGGAGAGGAGCTTTAGGTTAAAGAGTTTGGAAAAGTCCACGCTTCCAAGCAGAGCAGAGCAACCAGGCACCATTCTCTCTGCTGGAGGAAAGGTCCCCCAAGGAACCTGCAGCCCTGAGATTCCCTCACCCGCACGTTAAAGGGTCAAAGCTGGGACTTGGGTTTTGCCACCTCCAGTTCCAGCTTTCAGGGAAGAGGCCTGAGGGTGACACAAAGTCTCCTCTGACCTCAATAGCTCAGGACACAAACGAGGATGTCAGTACAGAATTCCAGGATCATTAAGGATGGAAAAGACCTCTGAGACCATCGAGTCCAAGCTATGCCCCTTCCCCAGCTCTGAGCCCTGAGTGCCACATCCAGGAATTCCTTGGACACCCCCAGGGATGGGGATTCCAGACCTCCCTGGACACTTCCAAGCCCTGAGCACCCTTTCCATGGAGAAATTCCTGCTGCTGCCCACCCTGAGCCTCCCCTGGGCCAGGCTCTCCTCCTGTCCCTGTTCCCTGGGAGCAGAGCCCGACCCCTCTGGCTGTCCCCTCCTGTCAGGGAGTTGTGCAGAGCCACAAGGTCCCTCCTGATCCCCCTTTTCTCCAGGCTCAGCCCCTTTCCCATCTCCCTCAGCCTCTCCTGGGGCTCCAGCCCCTTCTCAGCTCCATTCCTTTCCCTGGACATGCTCCAACTTCTCCAGATCTTTCTGGTCAGGAGGGGCCCAGACCTGGACTCAGAGCTCAGAAACAGGCAAAGCCACCCCAACCCAAGCACAAATATCACCAAGAAGTGATTTATTGAAGGCGTCCACTGGTAAAGCACCAAGCAAAGCAGCAGCTTACAGAGTCAGCAGGGCCCTGGACCACACACTGGGAACACAGATCTGTGCAGAAGGACCAGGGCGGGAGGTGCAGGGATATTTTCAGCCTGTGCCTGCTGGACATTTGTGGAAAAGAAACGGCACATCCCTAAGTTATTTTCAAGCAGGGGAATTAGAACCTCAACCAGAATCAACGGATTCCCCAAAGGGAATCTGTTCCTGCTCAGGGCAAAGAGCAGAAAGTGGTGACCAGCTGCAGGGAATAAGAAAATAAACAAAAAAAGAGATCCTGGCTTTTTAAGTACAATCATGGAATTACAGCTCCTGACTGGCACCAGACCACGGGATGCCATGGAGGGGTCAGTGAGACATGGGAACCCAAACCATTTTGTCAAGAGGGTTATTCTGGCCAAACAAAAAGGAGGCTGCAGCCAGGTGGGGGTCGGTCTCTTCTCCCAAGCCACAGGACAAGAGGAAATGAGTTCAAGTTGTGCTGGGGAGGTTTAGAGGGGATTTTAGGGAACATTTCTTCTCCAAAACGGTAGTCAGTGGAGCAGGGAAGTGTTGGAGTCCCCATCCCTGAAGGGATTTAACAGACCCTGGGGACGTGGTTTGGTGGTGGGATTGTCAGTGCTGGGGAAGGGTTGGAATATTCCAGCCTGAGGGACAGCAGAATTGTTGCTGTGAGACTGTCACAAACCTACTGAGGCTACAGCTAAAGCCAAACCAGCTTCAGGCTCCCAGTCCTCCCTAAAAAGCTGCTGGAGTCCGATGCTGCCGTTGTCCAAGCCTGTTTACAACTTGGGTTGTAATATTAGAACCATCCAAAAATAGCAGGAGCTCAAACAGTGCCAGTGAGGAAGGGACTGAGACGCTGAGGTACACTGAGACAAACTGAAAATTTCTGGTGGAAAAACAATCAGCCCTGACCTCCTTCCAAGAAACTCATTCTGCCATCACCAGAGAAAAATGGGTGGGGGAAAAAAAATAAAATATTTCAAGTAAATCTTTGTGGACCAGCTTAACAGATTTCCCAAGACACCAAGCTTTTCCTGAAAGGAGGCATTGCTGCTTTTCTTGCTGGAACAATGCAGTGTTAGGTGTTTCTACTGGAATTTTAAAAATCCATGGAAAAGTGTGATCAGAATATGACTGATAGAGAGAGCACAGTGACTTTCAAGTCCAACAGGAGAACAAGACCCCAAGACAACGGGTGATAACACTGGAAGGAAACCTTCCTCTCAAAGGCAACCCACGCCTAACCCCACAAACACTGAAACCTTGAATCCCACAAACACTGAAAACTTGAAACCCTAACCATTCCCATATCCAAATTATTCCTGACACAAGCCAGGCTTTGTGAGCCAACACCTTGACTGGCAGGTGAAGGTGTCACCAACCTGCAAAGCATCCCTGTGAGGCATCCGAAGGGTGGGGCTTGGATTTGAGCAGGGATCCAGGCACAGGGATGAAAGGAAAGCTGTTCCTGGTTAGCTTCAGAGATGAGCATTCAGCACTCCAGAAAAGGAACGCTGATCCCTGTTTTTCTCCCGAAACCAGAGCGGTTCCAGGAGCAGGGAAAGCCGAAGGACGCGGCGGTGACCGCCCAGACATCCCCTGGTAGCCCTGGCTTAGTCCAGAAGGTTTGGGTGACAGCCAGAAGTAGTTTTTTAAAGTCATTTAAAGTGCTTATAAAAAAATAGGAGGATAAAGGCCCTCTCATCACAGAGTGCAGCTGCTCCACGAGCGTCAGGGGTTCCTCTGATGTCCTGTCAGCCCTGACCAGCCCCTGTTGGCTGGAGGAACACCAGATGCAGGAGGAAAGAGCAGAGCTGCACCACTGAAACCAGCAGAAAACAACAGGAACTGGTTGTACACCCCATCAATTCTACACTGTACTTCAACCCACGAGGATTGAAATGAACTTCTCTGTGGCGTGACTGTAACAAGTCAGAACTCAACCCAAAAAAAAAAAACCAAACCCACAGACACCATCCTCTACCATCGCCATCCAGGTTGACAGGTGCTCAAAACTGAGCCCAAAACAAAAATTCCACACCAGAAAAAAAATCTGCTGAGGAGCAGCGGCACAATGGAAAAACTTCCTTAGACAGGCAGGGCCTGGAATTATTTTAAACCTTTATCCCTGAACTGAAGAGGTGGTGCTTCAGATGCTGCAGGAGACACGGCTGAGACAGACTGAAGCTGGAGATGAGCACTTATCCTCTGGAATGTTAAATCATGAGGCCATTTTTACCAACTCAGCCCACACCTCATTAATTTGAAACCCTGCTCAGATCAGCAATAAATAAAAGAATCGCTGGGTCTCGCTTCTTTGGTGGTTTAAGGAATTCTGAAATGAAGCTAAATGGGAATTATATGGATATTTTGAGAGAGCTGCTTGCTCTGTCCTCTTGTGAGCATGCATGAGAGGATCCTTCCCAGGATCCAACCCTGGAAGGTTGGGGAACACAGGGACAAAATTTTAAGTGAAATTGGGTATATTTAGATCAGACATGAGGAAGAAATTCTTCCCTGTTGCCCAAAGGAATTGTGGCTGCTCCTGGATCCCTGGAATGTCCAAGGCCAGGCTGGACAGGGCTTGGAGCAACCTGGGACGGTGCAAGGTGTCCCAAAGCAGGGGACAGCACTGGATGGGCTTTAAGGTCCCCTCCAACCCAACCCATTTCCACGATTCCACCATTCTGAAATAGGGTGGGAGCAACCAATGGCCCCCCCAAACGCCAAACACGAGAATCTTGTGCACAAATTGATCAATCAAGCTGATGTTCCTCCCAAACCTGCTTCTTTGCTAATTATCCCGATTGTCAGAATTCAGCCTTCGTATTTCCATACCGAGAGTGAGTCATCCTGGGTGGAAAACCAAACGGGAAAAGCTCCCCTGCATTCTGCACCGGCATCAACGTGAGAACGAACGCGACGTTTCATAACTAAAACTAAAATCCTTTAACTGAAATGCAGGAACCAGCAAATCCCCAGTGGCAAACGGAGAGATCAGCCTGCTGAGGGTGCACAGCCTTTCCCAACCAAAGGTTTTGGGAAGAAGGAAATCCCATCCCAGCAACGAGCGTTATTGGATGGATGTCCTCAGCACAAGCTGCAGCTCTGCCTTCTCTGCGAGGAGTTGGAAATTACAGGGCAGGAAAAAGAGAGGGCCAAGGAAAACACAGTTCTGAAAACTCAGAATCCTCTTGACAAGTGATCAATGTCCCAGCAATGAGCATTATTGGATGGATGTCCCCAGCTCAAGCAGCAGCTCTGCCTTCTCTGCGAGGAGTTGGAAATTACAGGGGAGGAAGAAGAGAGGGCCAAGGAAAACACGTTCTGAAAACTCAGAATCCTCTTGACAAGTGATCAATGTCCCAGCAATGAGCATTACTGGATGGATGTCCCCAGCTCAAGCAGCAGCTCTGCCTTCTCTGCAAGGAGTTGGAAATTACAGGGGAGGAAGAAGAGAGGGCCAAGGAAAACACGTTCTGAAAACTCAGGATCTTCCTGACAAGTGACCAACTTCCCCAGGTAGTTTAACAGACACATGAACGAGGTCAGGGGACTGTGCCTGTTCTGATCTCAGGCTGGTCAGGTCATGGACCTTCTCCTCTGACCAAGGATGACATTCAGGAGGAAAGGCTGCCACCCTCCAAAGGCTTTGAACCACGGGAAAGATGGAATCATGGAATAATTCATAGGTTGGAAAAGCCCTCTAGGATCATCAAGTCCAAGTGTTGTCCCCCTTCACTGCCAAGGTCACCACTAAAGCCATTCCCTGGTGATGGACCCACCCAAACACACAGAGCAGGACACAGCTGGGGCTCGTGGCCTGGAACACTCTTGTAGATTACAGCTTTTCAACATCATTTTTTCCCAAAATCAAGCCTTGTACTCTGCAAAAAGCATGGAGAAAGGAAGGAATTGAAGGATTCCAAGGCAATGTTGTGGTTGCTCAGTCAGCTCAGGGGACATCAGATGCTCCTGGGGTTTTTAAATTTATTTTCACTTAATTTGCCTTTTCTTTTTTTTTTTTTTTTTTTTTAATTAAGCAATTTAAGGGACTTATATGAGAGGGTTTGATCCTACACTCTCAGGAGTAATCCCTCTGGTTTGTTTCCTCGTTTCTTTCAAAGGAATGAAAACACTCCTGGTTTTCCTTTCCCCAAACCATTTTCTGTTTGATCTCTGCCAGGCAGTCAGCACCGATTCCTTACTGACACCCCTGCTCCACGCAGGAACTCAGCACGGAGCACTTTGGCTGGCACTGCACGGCAACCTCGAAAAAGAAAGAGAAAATCTGGTTCATTATTCCAGGATCTCCAGTCACAGGATCTCCGGCTTTGGTGGTTCCTGGGATGGTCTGAGTTACAGGAGATCCAGTTTTGGTGGTTCCTGGGATGGTCTGAGTTACAGGATCTCCGGTTTTGGTGGTTCCTGGGATGGTCTGAGTTACAGAAGCTCCAGTTTTGGTGGTCCTGGGATGGTCTGAGTTACAGGAGCTCTGGTTTTGGTGGTTCTTGGATGGTCTGAGTTACAGGAGCTCTGGTTTTGGTGGTTGTTGGATGGTCTGAGTTACAGGAGCTGGTATTAAAGTATTGGAATGGCCTGCCCGGGGAAGTGGTGGAGTCACCATCCCTGGATGTGTTTAAGAAAAGCCTGGATGTGCCCTGGTCTATTTGAGGTGTTAGAGCATGGCTTGGACTTGATGATCTTGAAGGTCTCTTCCAACCTAGAAAATTCTGTGATTCTGGTCCCACTCCCCGTGCTTTCACTTCAGGGAAATCCTGCTCCGGGTGTTTTTTCCAGAAAACCTGCAACACCTCCCGCCTTTCTTCTGCTCTTCTGTGAAGCTGACAAGCATCTGGAGTTTATTGGATTCGAGCCTCTGCCATAAATCAGTCGTTTGCTCAGCATTAAACAACATCACGCTGGCACTTTTGTCCTGGGAGGCGGCTGCAGAGCTCCTGTGATCCCCTGTGTGGTCCTTCTCCGTGGTATTCACCTCTCCCCATGCACCTCTGTAGGAAATCATCCTCTGAAAAATCCCCTTTCTGGCCACTGGTTGCTGTTTCCCTTCCCCTCGCTGGGAGGGAGCCGTGGTGATTCCTCACCAAATGCTTCTTCATCTCCATGAGCCACGGAGCAAGGCTGGAGCGCTTTCCTGGTTTCACAGCTCACCAAGGTGCTGCTGGTGGCACCCAGGACTTCCCACCTGCTCCTGCTGAGCTCCTTCCACGCTGAGGGTAAGGAAGACCCCACCTCCACTTATTTTAAGATCTGGCTTTGGTGGTTCCTGGGATGGTCTGAGTGACAGGAGCTCCGGTTTTGGTGGTTCCTGGGATGGTCTGAGTTACAGGATCTCCGGTTTTGGTGGTTCCTGGGATGGTCTGAGTTACAGGATCTCCGGTTTTGGTGGTCCCTGGGATGGTCTGAGTTACAGGATCTCCAGTTTTGGTGGTTCCTGGGACAGTCTGAGTTACAGAAGCTCCGGTTTTGGTGGTCCTGGGATGGTCTGAGTTACAAGATCTCTGGTTTTGGTGCTCCTCAGATAGTCTGAGTTACAGGAGCTCCAGTTTTGGTGGTTCCTGGGATGATCTGTTACAGGATCTCCAGTTTTGGTGGTCCCTGGGATGGTCTGAGCAACAGGAGCTCCAGTTTTGGTGGTTCCTGGGATGATCTGTTACAGGATCTCCAGTTTTGGTGGCTCCTGGCATGGTCTGAGTTACCAACTCTTCGTGGCTGCAGCTCCTCCTCTTCCTCCTCCCTGCCACAGCACCACCGGCACCGCTGGCAGCTCCTGACGGTGAGGGATCAAAAGTACCTTTGATGATCTGGGTTGACGTGATGTGAGGGAGCTTTTTCAGTCAACTGGGTCACACTTGGTGGTTCAATCAGATTAAAAAGGCACTTCCTCCGCACTTAGTGCTCAGGAATGTGTTCTTTAAAAAGCTTTTCTGAACTTCTGGCTCCGCATCCCAAAAAACTCCGATTTCCTCGCAGAGGCAGCCTGGGATAATTCCTAAGTGAAAACTGATCTTAGCCAGGAATCAATCGCTGGCCATTTGCTAACAAAATCAAACCCTGCTTGAGTGGAATTATACCTTTGAAATTGTCCAGTCCTGCTTTTTCCTGTTCTAGCACAAGACCCTCTGCAGAGGAGAGCGGGTACGTCCTGGTTTGTCACCCGTGGATTTCTGATCCACCACATTTTGATGGTCACAGCCACAGAGAGCCAACCCCATCCGGGAACAAACACAAATCCAGGGATGGTTTTCCACGATTTTCACCAGTGGTGTCGGTCAAACCTCATTAGTCCTGAGGGATTGGTGTCTTCCCTCGGATGAGAACGGCCAGAAATGAGCTGGTTTTGGTGGTTCCTGGGATGGTCTGAGTTACAGGATCTCCGGTTTTGGTGGTTCCTGAGATGGTCTGAGTTACAGGAGCTCCAGTTTTGGTGGTTCCTGGGATGGTCTGAGTGACAGGAGCTCCAGTTTTGGTGGTTCCTGGGATGGTCTGAGTTACAGGAGCTCCTGCCAGCCGAGGGGAGGGTTAGAGGGCAACCTTTAAAAAGGAGGAATGGCCAGTCCTGGTGCTGTCCTGCCTCTGTTTCTCCAACGTCTTGGCCAACTGGTACCCGGCACCTCATCCACCTCCCCACCAGCAGGAGCTCCCTCACAGCATTTCATGACAAGGCTGGTTAAGAAGCCACTTCCAGGAGAAATCAAGAGCTGCCAGGAGCTGTGTGCCAACCAATTCAAATGGCTTTTAGGAAAGCTCAGGGAGAAGCCCCCTCTCCCATCACTCAGCAGTGCTACCACAACCAAGCCAGTCCCAGACCTTCTTCTGGTCATTTCTCCGTGGGGACAGGAGAAAGGAAGATGTTCAGGTGTCCCCAGCAGGTGACTCCAGGCTCCCAGTCACAGAGATGCAGCTCTTCCCATGATTTCCACGCTGCACTGGCACCTCTCAGCAGGGAAATACCATTAATTTGTATTTAGGGTGAATTTGATAGCACTCCTGTATGGAACTGTGCCTAGAGGGAATCACCCCTGCGGGTTTGATAAGCAAACAACACCATCCACCAGGATAAGCTTGATTCATATCTCACTTATTAGCACAACTCGTTGAAAATGCACATTTAAATACCAAAAATCTCATTTTCCACGGGGGAAAAAGAAAAAAAAAAAGCTCCCTTGTTCATGGAAAATATTTTGAGGCCTACATCACAACCTGATAAAAAAATATTTTTTTTTTTCCCCCCCAGTGGTGCAGCTGGCTCTCTGGAAGCTGTGCAAGGTTTTGGATGGGAAAGACTTTCCAGGACTGGAGACACCGGCTCCTGTCAGCAGCACAACTGATATCAGGCAGAAAGCAAGATAAGGCACTCCAGTTTATTCCCCTCCTATCAAGACTGAAAAGAACATCTTATTTACGGGGTTGGCACAGATGTGGTGACTCAGGCACCGAGAGGAACAACAGCTCTCGTTCCACAGCGTCCTCCTGTGGCATAACATTAGTAAAATGATCCTTTTAAATTAGCATGGGGAGGAAAAAAAAAAGAAAAAAAGAAAAAAAAACAAAAACAAAAAACCAACCAAACCAAACAAAACAAACAAACCCCAAAACAACAACAACAACAAAAACACAAAAATCCCAATGCTCCGAGTCTCAGCCCTGAAAATCCTGAAATCAAGTGGATTCTAGCAAACAAAACCAAATCTCACATCAAAGAGCAAAGAAATCCCCCTGTGGGGAAGAAACTTCCCACGTGCCAAGTCCGGAAAAGCAACGAACAGGATTTCACAGGTATTTATTGGGATAAAACCTCCTCCTTGCTGCTGAGAGCTGCCGTTGGGTGATGTGATAGGACACACCAGCGATTTGTAATGGGTTCTTTTTGGCAGCTGAATTTCACGTATTTAGCACCAAACACCAGCAGGAAGCCACGGGGTGGACACAAGGGTGAGGTGGGTTCCTGAGTCGCTTTGGCACCAAGAAATAACATCCCAGTGGGAATCAGCCCTCCCCAGGAAAACCCCAAGGAAAGCAAAGGACAGGCAGGGGAAGGGCAGCACCACACCCCAGCCTGTGCCAGCCGAGCGTAACCTAAAACTGGAAGTGAAACTGCAACCCCAGAAGCGTGAACCACCGGGTGGAATTCTCATTTAGCATTCCCCTGCTTGCCCTGGGCTCTGCGGGTTCCTCAGGAAGCACTTGGGGTGACTCCCCCTTAGGGGTATCCACCAGCAGCACCTTTTTCCCTAAAATCTTTTGGCAGGATGCGTGCTCTGCCACAAGTTCACCAAAAGCAGGACGTGATCAATGCCATTCTCCGAGGCAATACTTTGTCACTTTACACACTCTGGCGTTTTTGTTTGAAGAGCCACGCAGAAATCCCGATTTTGACCTATTTTCCTCAGACCCTGCAGAACCCGGGAGTCGTTTGAACAGCGAGTTACTCATCTTTAGTCAATCCAGCTTTTTTTTTTAATTAACAGGCAGAAGTGGTCTTGTAAGAATTCCTAACCCAATAAGCACAGGCTGCTGTTTGCTGACAGCATTCCTGGCTGGGCACAGAGGCACAGCCCTCGGGATTACTGCTGGGAAAGATGGAGCAGGGCCCTGGCTGGCTGCTGTAAGGTGCAAATGTTCCCAGTTTTAATCCTCTTTTATGGAGAGAGAGGCTTAGTGGTTATGCTGGACTACCACAGGAGAAGGAGAGAACGGGAGTGGGTAACACACAAAGGTTTGAGCAAGAGGGTGGTGACAGAGATTAATCACAGAATTTCTAGGTTGGAAGAGACCTTCAAGATCATCCAGTCCAACCCAGCTCTGACATCTACACCAGACCATGGCACCCAGTGCCACATCCAGGCTTTGTTAAACACATCCAGGGATGGTGACTCCACCACCTCCCCGGGCAGGCCATTCCAGAACTTTATCACTCTTTCCATGAAAAGCTTTTTCCTGATATCCAACCTTGGTGCAGCTCGAGGCTGTGTCCTCTGGTTCTGTCAGTGCTGCCTGGAGAAAGAGACCAACCCCCAGCTGACCACAGCCACCCTTCAGGGAGTTGTGGAGAGTGACAAGGTCACCTCTGAGTCTCTTTTTCTCCAGGCTGATCAACCCTGATGAAGCCTCGTCTGATGAGGCTCCAGGGTGTGGAGGATCGCTCTGTGTCCAGCATGGACAAGCTCTGTCCAGCTCTGGCTACATCTGGGAATATCCTCAGTTGGAAAGAACCCACAGGATCATCGATCCAACTCCTGGCCTTGCACAGACACCCCAGCAATCCCACTCTGTCCATGAGAGAGCTGCCCAAGCGCTCCTGGAGCTCTGGCAGACTCGAGGCTGGGACCATTCCTGGGGAGTCATTGTCCCAGCACCCTCTGGGAAAGAACCTTTCCCTGATATCCAACCTGATATCCAACCTGACCCTCCCCTGACATCGTTCCCTCGGATCCTGTCCCTGGTCACACGGAGCAGAGATCAGAGCTGCCCCTCCTGAGGAAGCTGCAGCCCCCTCAGCCCCCTCCTCCTGCAGGCTGGACAAACCAAGTCCCCTCAGCTGCTCCTCCTACGGCCCCTCCAGCCCTTCCCCCACCCCTGTGTCCCTTTTTTGGACACCCTCTGATACCTTTGCACCATTTTTCTCTTGTTGTCTTGGGTTAAGGAACCAAATATGTGTATTCTATTTCATCTGCTGAAAGCAGTTGGAGAATTTTTCTTCTTTACTCTGGGAGGAGGTAGGTGGATGCCTTCTGATAATGGGCCAACTGTCAAAACCACCAGTCCTTCCTCCAGGGGGATATTTTCTGCTAATGGACCATTAACACATCCCCAAAATAGACCATCCACATTCCATCATCCCATTGTGAGATGCTTCATCCAGTGGGGGGAGCCAACCATTCCTACCTGGATAAAACTGAGATGCAGGAACCCAGAAGGTATCCAGCTTCACCCAATTCCTGGAAGAAGACTGGACCCCTTCTCACCACCACTGGACCCTTCCCACCATCACTGGACCCTTCTCACCATCACTGGACCCTTCCCACCATCACTGGTCCTCTTCTCACCATCCCTGGACCCTTCTCACCACCACTGGACCCTTCTCACCATCACTGGACCCTTCTCACCATCACCGAACCCTTCTCACCATCACTGAACCCTCCTCACCATCACTGGACCCTTGTTCTACAGGATCATCTCTACTCCACCAGAACCACATCTGCCACTCCAGGAGGACTCACTTTGGGACTGCTCCCAACCCCCTGACCAATAGGGTGTCAGGTTGTAGCTCTGACTCTGTCAGGGTTCTCCAAAATTGTTGTTTGTTTGCTGGTGTGGTTGGGTGCTTTTGTTTTTCTACCACGTTCATTAGTTCATTTGTATTGTCAGTATTCCCAGTAAATAACTGTAATTCTTATTCCCAAATCTTTGCCTGAAAGCTCCTTAATTGCAAAATTATAATTTGGCAGGGGTGAGGAGTTTACATTCTCCATTCTAAGGGAAACTCCAGCTTTCCCTGTCAGATACCTGTCTTTCCAAACCAAGACACTTGTGGTGCCCAAAATTACAATGGGTCACCTTAAGGACTTGGTCCTCACGTGGCATGAACTCAACAAGACCAGCACGTGGTAAGAACAGACAGCACAGTCCTAACCACGTTTAGTTATCAAACTTCCACCCCAAATGACAGCCTGGCCACCCTTTCTTGAAGTTCAAGTGGTTCAAGAACATGTCCACTTGGCTGCCCTGAAAAACACGCACTTGAGGAGAAATTCCCCAGAAAATCCACTGGGAACTAATGAACATAAGGACCTGGAGCTGCTGGAGAGAGCTTAGAGGAGTTTCAAGGGCTGGAGCCAGAACCTGCTCTGGAGCCAGGCTGGGAGAGCTGGGAATGTTCTCCTGGAGAGAAGGGAAGGACCCAGGGAGAGCTTCCAGCACATTCCAGGGCCTGAAGGGGCTCCAGGAGAGCTGCAGAGGGACTGGGGACAGGGACAGGACACAGGGAATGGCTTCCCACTGCCAGAGGGCAGGGATGGATGGGAGCTTGGGCAGGAATTCCTGCCTGGGCTGGGATTCCCAGTTGCCCCTGGATCCCTGGAATGTCCAAGGAAAGGTTGGACATCGGGGCTTGGAGCAGCCTGTGGCAGTGGAAGGTGTCCCTGCCCATGGCCCAAGATGAGCTTTAAGATCCACCCAAATCATTCCACAGTTCCATGATGACTCCAGGAGCCTGAGAAGGGGAATGGACCTTGTGCAAACACCACAGCAGGCAGCACAAAAACCCCACGTCGCGCTCACAGCCTCACATTCCGCGCCACCAAAATTTGTGGTTTTTGGAGGGGAAAAAAAAAAAATGCATTTCCAGCCCAACTACACCAGAGAGATCTGCCTGCCAGTCTTTCAGGTCTCCAAGCACCTCCAAGCTGGGTTTAAATGCTGATCCCACATTTCCATCTCCACACTGACAGAGCCTGTCAAACAGGCCGGGCGCTCTCCGTGTCCCCTCCGTACCCAGCTGCCTCCCACATGGGCAGAGGGGACTCTGCAGACTGATTCAGATCTGATCCATCCTGGAATTGCAGCCCTGACCCATCCCAGCTCTCTGCTTCTTCCTGCTTTGAGCAGGGTATGCAAATCCTGCTGGAATTCCATGCTTCCACAACTCCTGTCTGCAACAATTCGATCCACTGAAAACGGTCCGTGGGTTTTTAATCTGCTGCTACCTCTTGTTCCTCAGATCTCTTCCACCTCTCTTCCACCACCACCTCCATGTACATATGCTTCTGATTATCAGGGCTGAAGTATTCCAGCCGCTCCCAGGGAAATCCACCGGTTCCTTCTGGAGCACGGGACCAAATTCACCGACTCACCCCCAAATCCATGGGAATGCTCACAACGTGAAATTTAACAAGGCTGAAAATAACCCAACTTTCAACCCAAAGCAAGCACGAGAAGAGCTCTGAATCCACCAGATCCATCTGGGGAGGGAAGGGAGCAGCACTGTTTAATTCCCTTCTCCTTCCAAAAGGAAATCAGGAGTTAAAGGATTTTCCGGGTGCCCAAGGAAGCGGCTGCAGAAGCAGCAGGAGACTCCAATGGCTGACACCAAAAATAAACTTCTTCATTTACAACAGCATTTCTCAGCATAAATAAAACATGGGCACTCTGGGCTGTGGTTTTTTGCAAGTATTTTTGACCCAGACTATGGGGGAAGTTTCCCAAGTCGTCCCTGTTTGATTCCTTTAATTAGATGCTTATGTAATGAACAGTGGGAGGGACTCAGCTACTTCTGGATTGGCTTCCTCACACTGATTACAAGCAAACGTGGTTCTGTGAGTGAAAATTTACCTCCATGGGTTTTCCCTTCTGTGTTTGAGGTCAGGTGAATTTTGTAGGACTGAAAAAGTCGAGTTTCCCTCCGAGCCGCTGCCGGGTCTGCAGGATCTGAGCAAGCCATTTATTATTTATAGGCACCACAGGCAGCACACAAACAGGTAAAATAACTCACACATCTGCCAAAGAGAAGTAACAACAACAAAATGCTCTCAACCAAGGAGACACCTGCTTCCATCCTCCAGCACAAAAACCAGGCTCCACTGCCCGGCAAAAGCAGCACGGTCCCCCAGAAAGGGTGGAAAACAGGAAGGAAAGGAGATGCTGGAATTCCCAATCCTACTGAGATGGAATTCACCTGCCATCCTGAGAGTCCTAAGGGTTTCTGTACAGCTGCATCCTTTGGGGAAAAAAAAAAAAACAAACAACAAGATGGAATTTCACTGGCATCAAAATGTCAGCGTGGATCAGGACGAGCTGCCAGCTCCACCAAACACAGCCTGCGGCTCCCCAGGTTCCATCTGGCAGGGGAAGGGATTCCCTCTTGGACCTTTTTTCTTGGATTCCTTCTTGGAGTCTGGCAAGCAACTCATCCACAACCAAGCCAGAGCAGCCTCAGAGTCCTTCCCAAAAAAAAAAACCAGAAGACAGCCTGAGCTCCAAATCAAAGCACAGCCTCGGTTATCTGGGCACCCTCTCACTGCTCCTGCTCGTAGCTGTGACATTCCCAGAGGATAACGGGCTCTGAGGTTTCCCACAAAGCAGAAAAACCCCAGCCAACCCTCCCAGGGGGACTGTCCACCCTGGCAACTGGATCAGCACCAACAGTTTTTTGGGGAAAAAAAACCCAAAAAAAAGCAGGAGGACCAGAATTGGGGAAGACACAGATACTGAACCCCATTGCAATTGCTGCAGTGGGTACAGAAAAAAAACCCTCAATTTCCCCAAAGCTGGAAGGTCCTGGGTGGTTCAGGGTTATCCTGGACAGGTGAGAGGCTCCTCCAGCCCTGGCACAAAGCCTTGCACAACTCTGGGCCTTAAAACTTTCCTCAAGCTCTGCTACACCCTTCAGGTTGGGAAGTGGTGAGAGCTCCTGGTGGAAGTTTTGGTTTCAAGAGGCAAAAGACACCAATGATGTTCTGAGTTTTATAGTTTGCAGCATTTGGAAAGCAGAGGGGTTTTGCCAGGATTTATTCACCTGGTTTGGATTCCCAGGCAAGATGAGGTGATGAAGAGATTCGTGAGAGCAGACACAGAAATTTAATCATTAAAATAAACAATAAACAGATCAGGGCAGGGGAGTGGATCTGCAGCCAACAGTGGGAATGTGGGAAAGCATTAAAGTGACCTAAGAAAAAGCTGAATTCCAAACCCTAAGATGGATTCCCTTTAAACACACACAGGGACACAGGGTGCCACATTCCCTCCAGGGGAATGGCTGGAGTTGTGTCAGGGGGATTAGGCCAGATTTTGGGAAAAATCCAAAATCCCAGAGGGTAGTGGGGCACCCAACAGTACAAGAAAAATCCCCACTGTGCAGCAGAAGTTATTTTTAAAGCCCCCCCCCAAAAGTGGTTTAAAATGATTTTATTAAGTATCTCGGGCACTGGGTTAACACAAAATATCTGAACTGTGGTTTGTTTTTTTTTTCCCCACAGATCAACTTCAGAAGCAGCCTGAGGAAGATAAAGCCCAAGGCTGAATTTCACAGAACTCCTTGCACTGAAAAATCATCAACACAACCCCACCACTCCTACTGACAGCACAAAATGTTCTTACATTTAGAAAAGGCTGGATTCAATTTTCTTGGTAAAAGGGATTGGGGAGCACAGCAGAGTTCACTGTGCCCTGCTGCCTTCCTGGAAGACAACTCCCCAGATCAGAGAAGGGTAATGCATAAAAAAATAATAATTCCCAAACCCTTTGAGAGAGAGAAACTGCATGGAGATCTCCCTCCTTTGGAAAAGCAATGGGAATATCCCCAGAGCTTGTGCATGCACAAAGAAATTGGAGATGACCAGCCTAGAAGGGAGATGGACACAAAGAGTGATCCCAGTGCTCCCAGTTTGGGTTCCCCCACTCTCCTGGAATTCCTTGGTTCCCCGTACAAAGCTGAAATATTCCAGGCCTGAGTCTGCCAGAAGTTAAATTGCCTGGCTTAAGGCTGAAAAAAAGGTGACCCAGGCTCCTGAGAGACAGAAAAGCCATGAAATCCCAACATGGGAAGAATTCCTCACGCTAAGACACCTGTGGGCTGCAGGTGGACATCAGAGCAGCTGACCAGGCACGGGCTGGGGGCCTCTGTCCAGGGAATTCCAGACAATTAAAGTGGCAGGGAAAACCCCCTCAGGAGCAAAGTGGCCTCTGCTCATGGAATCATGGAATTGGCGAAGTGGGGAAAGCCCTGTGAGGCCGTTGAGTTCAATCCTGAAATCGGCACCACCAAACCAGGGTCTCGGGTGCCTCATCCACAGGAACTTGGAACAATTCCTGGGATGGGGAATTCCACCACTTCCATGGAAAAAGCTTAATCCCTGCCACAAGCTTTCCATTTTCCTGATGGAGCCACATGGAGGTGCAACCTCCAGTCCACAGCAAGGACTCTTCACTGGCAGAGCTGGGTTTTCCAGGATGGTTCAATTTAACTTCTGGAATGGAGGTGTTGGTTTGTCCTGGCCGAGTCAGCTCGGTCAGACCACGCAATTCCTAAACCCTAAAACATTCCAGGAGCTGCGGAAAACCCGCAGGGGATGAGGGCTGAGGGCTCCCAGCTTTCTGTGTTTACGTCCTGTGCACAAGAGGTCATCACAAAACCTCACAAGAAACGATGAGAGGCTCGTGAAGAAACAACCAGGAGGCAACGAAACCCTGGAAAAACCAACGCTGGGCAGAGCACCAAACACACAGAGAAATCAGAGAGGAAATCAGAGAGGATTTCAATGAACACAGCTCTTGTGACGCTTTGTGGAATTACAGAAGGGTTTGGGTTGGAAGGGACCGTAAATCCCATCCCATCCCATTCCACCCCCTGCCATGAGCAGGGACACCTCCCACCATCCCAAACCCATCCAACCTGGCCTTGGACATTCCCAGGGATGTCCAAACCCTGAATAATCAGCTGCTAAAATCCTCAGCTTTCCACTGGTACCATCATCATCATCATCATCATCATCCTGCACTTCCTCTCTCACCCTTGACAGAATTTAAAAAGAAATAAAAAAAAAAATAATAAATAAAATAAATCATGGCTCCCAGTTTTACCACCAGCCACGAAAAATTTCAGTTAAAAAAAAAGATGAACAGTTCTCTCACCTATTTCCTCAGTGGTTGGGAATTAAAAGTTCACTGGGAGAGGATTTGAAAAGGAGCGATTGGGATGAGGATGAAGGAGAAGAAAGGGATGAACATGAGTGAGTTCACACTGGGAATCCTCCCAGGATGTGGGAAGAGGGTCTAAAGCTGCACTCAGAGACCAGCAAGGCTTAGAAACAAAACCACGACAGCCCAGCCCTGCCTAAGGGATTAAATATCCCAAATTCTGGAAATAAAGGTTCGGCGAAGGAGAGAAAAAAAAAAAAATAATAAAAATACAGAGTTCCCAAACTTGACCAGAGAAAACATCACCCCACGCAATGAGAATCATCTGCAGCTGCAAGAAAAGCTTAGACTTGGTAACCTCAAATGTAGGAAGAACCTTGAGCTGAATTATTTCTGTCCCTTAATTATTATTTACACCAAAAAGGTCCCGAGCACCTCAGTCACTGCCAGATCTGTCCTGATGTTTCAGAGCCTTTTTTTTTTTTTTTTTTTTTTTTGGGTATTCTAATACAAACCCAGTCACACCCCTTTTTTACGAGCAATTTACACCTTTTTTGGGTATATTAAAGGGAGGGGAGGTGAGTGATTAACACGTTTCAACTCGCATCCAACCTCCTGTACAGAGGGAGGAAAATTGCACATGTACAAAATGTAAAGAAAAATAAAAGGGAGGGGGGTAAAAGGGGAAAAAAAGAAGGATGACAGGAACTAAAAAATGGGGGTTTGGAAAGGAGAATGAAGGGGAGCTTCATCAATGAGCTCAGAGGTCTTTTCCAACCTAATTGGTTCTGTGATTCTGGGGAAAAAATAGGAAAGAAAAAAAAAAAAAAAAAGGATGAACAAAAAAAAAAAAAAAAAAGGGCCGTGAAGAGGAACTTCAGCAAGGTTGGGCTCAGTTATCTCTGAGGCCTTTTACAACCTGATTATGGGGGGAGGAAGGGGAGATGAAGGGAAAAAAATGGGGGTGAAAGGAAAAAAAAGGGAGGTGAAGGGAAAAAAAAAAAAAACCAAACAGGGGATGAAGGGGAAAAGATGGGGCGAAGGGAAAAAAATGGGGGTGTGAAAAGTAAAAAAACGGGGGTGAAGGCAAAAAAAGTGGGGGTGAAGGCAAAAAAGTGGGTGAAGGCAAAAAAAGGAGGAGGCGAAGAAAAAAAAAAGGAGGTGGATGAAGGGAGGAAAAAAAAGGAAGGATAATGGGGTAAAAAAAAAGAAAAAAAAAAAAGGGTGGTGAGGGCCAAAAGCAGGAAAGAAGGGGCTCCGAGAATACCAGGAAAAAGGGCGAAGCAAAAGCCCCGCCAATGTCTGCGGCCGCGGCCCAACTTCCCCGCCCGGCCGGGCCGAGCTCAGCCCGGGCCGGAGCTCCGAGGCCGCCCCACACCCGCCGCTGCCCCCCTTCCCGAGCCCCTCTGGCCTCTCCCCCCGCCGCCCGTCCCGGTTCTCCCCCGCGCTGCCGCGGCCCCGGGGCGGCCCCACAGGCTCGGCGCGGCCGGGCGGTCGCGGCCGCCGGGGGAGCGGGTGCGGGCGGCGGGGGCCCCGCGTTGGTGCGGCTGCGCCGGGGCTGGAGGAGATTGCGCGGTAGGACGCTCACCTCAGAGCGGCTGCGCTGCGGCGGGCCCGCGCCGCGGGGCCGCGGCGGGCGGAGGGCGGGCGGCGGGCGGGGGGCGAGCGGGGCGGCGGCGCGAGTCGCCCTCGGCCGCCGCGGTGGCGAGCGCGGGAGGCGGGGACCGGCGGCGGCGGCGGCGGCGGAGGAGGCCGGGGACAGCGAGAGGGGGGGAGCGGGACGTATGGCGTCATAGCGCCGCGCCGCCGCCATCTTGGGGAGGGCGAGGGCGGCGGGGGCGGCCATCAGGGGGAGGTCGGGGCGCGGGGGCGCCATGTTGGGGGGGCGCGCGGGGTGGGTCGAGGTGAGGGCGGGGGGGAGACGGCGCCATCTTGGGAAGGTCGCGGCCGTTCCCGCCTCAGGGGCGCTGAGGGACGCGGGGCCTCGGCAGAGCGGGAGCGCTGCAAAAAAAAAAAAAACAAAAAAAACCCCAACAAAACAACGGTTTGGCGTGAAAATTCAGGGAAAAGCGGTTTCAAATAGGTATTTTTTTTTCGTGGAAATTCAGGGAAAAACGGTTTAAAATAGGTAATTTTTTTTTCGTGGAAATTCAGGGAAAAGCGGTTTTAAATAGGTATTTTTTTCGTGGAAATTCAGGGAAAAGCGGTTTAAAATAGGTTTGTTTTGTTTTGGTTTTTTTTGGTTTTTTTGGTGGTTTTTTTTTTTTTGCCATATTTTTAGTGGAAAAAAAATCTGGGTTAAAATGGGAGTTGAGGGAAAAAATCAGTTTAAGTAGACCTTTTTTCTTTCTTTTTTTTTTTTTTTTTTTTTGGCCGTGTTTTCGGTGAGAAAATCTAGCTAAAATGGAAGTTGGGAAAAACTCAGTTTAAAATAGATGTCTCAGGCCATATTTTTATTGGGAAAAATCCAGTTTAAAACGGAAGTTACAGAAAAATAAGTTTAATTTTTTTGCCATATTTTTGGTGAGAAAATGCAGTTTAAAATGGAAGTTGTGGAAAAATCAGTTTAAAATAGGTTTATTTTTTTACATACTTTTGGTGAGAAAATCCAGTTTCAAATGGAAGTTGTGGAAAGAGTCAGTTTTGAATAGATTTTTTTTGCCATATTTTTTGGTGAGAAAAACCAGGTTAAAATGGAAATTCCTGGAAAATGCCTTTTAAAATAGAAAATTTGAAAAAAAATCTGTTTCAAATAGTTTTGGTTGGGGTTTTTTTTCCCTATTTTTTTTGTGAAAAAAAAAAATCATATTTAGAATAGGTTTTTCTTTCCTTGCTTTGGCAGAAAAATCCATTTTAAATTGGAAATTGCGGAAAAAAGCCAGTTCAAAATGGAAACATTTCCCTGATTTTTTTTGTGGAAAAAAAAAATACAGTTTAAAACATATTTTTTAAATTATATTTTTCTAAGATACAGTACAAAAGGGAAATTTGCCCCTTTCTTCTGTCAGAGAACCATGTTTAAAATTGACATTTTTTTTTCCCATTTCTGTGGAAAAAAAATCCATTTTAAATTTTATTTTTTCCCCCGTTTTCTGTGGAAAAATACAGTTAAAAAAAAATACAAACTGTATCCGTTCTCTGTGCAATTGACAATTCACCTCTCACTGTCCTGAGGCTGTCATTGGGACTTAATGATGTAAAAGGTCTTTTCCCATGTAAACAATTCCATATTTTAGGGGAGCTGAAAAATAAAGGAGAAGGATTTAAAACACAGAAGGGAAAGGAGCTGAGGGAAACAATAAGAATGGATTATTTAGGAATGGATTATTTAAGAATGGATTATAAATCTGTGGGGTTTTTGTGTCTTGAGGCGGAACTTGATGTCTGATTTCCCTGAAGCTGTCGGATTTGTTTTTCCTTAGGAACAACACAGAATTCACAACGGGAACAAGGAGAAGAGCTCCCAGAAGCTGTTCAAGAACATCCTGAAAAGCAAAATATTTTCAGGAGTGTCCCTTCATTAAGGAACCGCTCGTGTTTATTCCGTGCTGGAGGTCTGGCAGATCAAAAATTCCTTGGATTTTAAATTAATCACCTCACAAGCACATCCTGGACCTGGAGGTAGGTGAGCCAGCAGGAAAATCCCACTGGGGTAGGATGTGGCAGTTGTGGAACAGCAGAGTTGGAGGTTTTAGGAACAGGCTGGACAAATCTCAGGAATGCTGCGGGTGCAGCTGCTCCTGCCTCAGGGAGCAGGGTGGGTGACAGGATGTCTGTCACCTTTTTATATTAATTTATAAGTTTAATAAAGAGAAAATAAATTAGAATAAAAAAAATAGACAAATAAGGAGACAAAAGAAGGTAGCTTCTCAGCTGAGGGTGCAAAGCAACACACACCGCCCATTCTAAATTCCTTGGTATTTAAAAGTCTTGGTGTTACATATTTAAATAAGCTGATGCATGATTCAAATATTCATTTTGGTTTCAAGACCCCCCTCCCTTAAGTACACAGTTTATTTATGGGTCTCCACGCAGTCTGGGGGGACGTTGTAAATCTGTCTTCTGAAGATTCAAAAGACCCTCAAAAGGCTCAGTTGTTCTTTATCAGAAATCTTTAGTTCAGGAATTCCAGACGTCCCTTCTCTGTCTTCTATCTAGTTGAGGAGTTAAAAAAACAAAACAAAACAAAACCAAAAAAAACCCCAAAAAAACAACAACAACAACAACAAAAACCCAAAAAACAAACAAACAAACAAACAAAAAACCCCAAAAAACCCCCAAAAAAACAAACCACCACAAAACCAAAAAAACCCCCCCTCATCTCTACTTTGTTACAATCTGAAAATATACCTCCATTGCATTTTTAAATTCCACAAATAAAAGAAAACACAGTCCAACCTTCTTATATTATATGTATAACATTCATCTCGATATTTGCCAAAAGCCAACTCCAAAATGTGCATTTGTAACAACGTCCCGTCCAGGTGCCTATTTCCAGGGCCACGTGCTGCTGACAGGTTTGGAATGGGCTGATCCAGACCTGGGATTGTGAAAGTGCTCAAAAATCCCCCCCAGTTCTGTGGCTGCTGAGCGCTGGCACCTGTGGGGTTTTTGGCAGGGGGCAGCCAGGAATGAAACATCTGAAAGGAACAGCACGGATGTTCATTTGGGATGGGCTGGAAATGAGCCTGAGAGGCATCATCTCCCAGTGGGAACAAACCAAGCCTTTCTCTTTGGAAAACTGAGCACCAGGCACACACCTCTGTGGGTTCTCCTGGAAATCCAGGCTGTGCTGGGCCATAATCCTAGGTGAAAAGGTTGGGAAATTGGGAATGCAGCTTCTGTGGCCAGCAGAAGGATGGGAGGCACAGAAATGCTGGAGGCTGGTCAGGAAATGCCAAATTCAGTCTTCAGGGAAAGCCTGGGGAGGAATGACTGATGCGTAAAGGTTTGAATGTCTCCGTTCCTGGCTCTGGGAAGGGAAAGCCAGAAAAATCACAGAATCCTGGAATGAGGCTTGCTTGGAAGGGAATTTAAGGATCATCCAGTTCCAACCCCCTGCCATGGGCAGAGACATCTCCCATTATCCCAGATTCCTCCAACCTGGCCTTGGACACTGCCAAGGATGTGGAGACAACCTGTGAAAAACCCCCTGGCTCTGAGAGACCACAAACAGCAATTTTCAAACATTCAGGATGGGAGGGGGAAGAACACAGCTGCAGCTCCTTGGCCTTTTTCTTCTGCCCCTCTTTGCCAGATTCAAAAGAAAAAGGCATCCCCTGCTTTCCCTTAACGTGTGTCCTTGCAGCAGGGATTGTTCAGAAATGTGCTCATGGAGAGCCAGGATGGTTTTCCCTGCACTCAGGGAGAATTTTGTGGTGCAGTGGGTTTGTTTTAAGTGACCGTGGCCAGGCTCTGCCTTCCACAGCTTCTCTGGAGCTGACCAAAACCAAGGCTGAATTTGGGGATGATTCCTGTAGTGAAAAGCTCTGTTGGAGGTTGTAGTCCCCCAAAATCTGTAATTGTTCTGGAGAGCTGCTGCTGAGGAGATTTTGGATTCCTGCAGCGTCTCCCAGCAGCTGTCAGGGCTCTGCAAATGCACTTTTCTGCTCTTCCATTTGAATATTTCCCTCTCTCCAGTTGAGATCCTTACTCGTAGCACCTGATGATCCCAGTCCTGCAGTGTGGGACAGAGCTGAATAAAATAGAAGAATATTTTTAATTGGAGTCATTTATTATATTTAGGTCAGAGTTAAGTTATATTTTAGTATTTTGTTAATGTTAGGTTCTATTAAGATTAATTTCTGTTAAGTTTAAATATTGTTTAAGTTTAGATTAAGTATTGATCAGTTTAAATTATGTTAAGTTCTGTTAAGTTTGGGCTCTGTTAAATTTAAGCTTAAGTTTTACAAAGTCTAAGTGATATTAGAGCTATATCCTATTAATTTGAAGTTCTATTATATGTAAGTTTTGTTAATACAATTTAATATTCTTTTGCTAAAATTTATTCATATCGAGTTTAAGTTCTGTTTCATTTTCAAATTACCCTATGTTTTGTTAAAATATGCTTATCTAACTTAGAAAGTTTAGTTATTTTTTCTTAGAAATAGAACGGCTTCGACTGAAAGAGCTGAGAGGAACCATCGGTAAACACCTGTTACCAACAGCCCCTCCTGGGCTCAGCTGCCACCACCCTCACAGCGCTGTAAATCCGCTCACTGCGGGATCACAGCTTCACCTCCAGACCGCTTTCCCTGGGGAAATAAATTCCCTGAGCAGGCGCTGATCACCCCCAGCGGGATGTTCAGGACGCGTTTTTGTCGAGGTGTCCCCGCGGCTGGGCGGGTCTGCTTGCTGTCAGCAGGAGCGGCAGGGTGAGCTCGCCCCTGGGCTGGAGAGATAAACTCCGAGCTTCCTCCCCGAGAATTCCCCAGCTCTGTTCCCTCCTCCCTCGCAGGCACCGCGGTTTCATCCTCTGAGGTGCCTCAGAGGCACCGGCTGCCTGGTTCCCCTTCAGACACCGAGAATATTCCTCACAATTGTTCCCTCTTCATCCAACACACCAGGCTCACAGAATCTCCAGTTTTCTCACATTGAGGTGCCTTTCTGGCTGGTTCCCCTTGTAGACACCGAGAATATTCCTCACAATTGTTCCCTCTTCATCCAACACACCACAGTCACAGAGTCTTTCCAGTTTTCTCACACTGAGGTGCCTTTCTGGCTGGTTCCCCTTTAGACACCGAGAATATTCCTCACAATTGTTCCCTCTTCATCCAACACACCAGGCTCACAGAGTCTTCCCAGTTTTCTCACACTGAGGTGCCTTTCTGGCTGGTTCCCCTTCAGACACCGAGAATATTCCTCACAGTTGTTCCCTCTTCATCCAACACACCAGGCTCACAGAGTCTCTCCAGTTTTCTCACACTGAGGTGCCTTTCTGACTGGTTCCCCTTTAGACACCGAGAATATTCCTCACAATTGTTCCCTCTTCATCCAACACACCAGGCTCACAGAGTCTTTCCAGTTTGATCTCACACTGAGGTGCCTTTCTGGCTGGTTCTCCTTTTAGACACCGAGAATATTCCTCACAATTGTTCCCTCTTCATCCAACACACCAGGCTCACAGAGTCTCTCCAGTTTTCTCACACTGAGGTGCCTTTCTGACTGGTTCCCCTTTAGACACCGAGAATATTCCTCACAATTGTTCCCTCTTCATCCAACACACCAGGCTCACAGAGTCTTTCCAGTTTGATCTCACACTGAGGTGCCTTTCTGGCTGGTTCTCCTTTTAGACACCGAGAATATTCCTCACAATTGTTCCCTCTTCATCCAACACACCAGGCTCACAGAGTTTTCCCAGTTTTCTCACACGCCTTTCTATGGCCTTTAGCCCAAATTCCTGAGGGAATTTTCCCAAATTCCTGGCCACGCTGATTTCCCATGTGAGGAACCTACATTTCTGCAGCCACGCTAAATTTTAATTTGCTTTCTCAGCAAAATCTTGTAAATCGGAGGTTGAGCTCACCGATGTTCCTTGGTGGGATTAATAATATGTATTTATAAATACATATTATTACTGCTTTTCACAATATAAATACGTATTGTATTACTGGCTTTTTGCAAATATTAAATATTATACATATAATGTTAGAATAACTTTACTGTATAAATACAGTTTTTATTTCTGCTATTAACAAAACTTAAAAATAGTAATGAAATGGCTAGTTTATAGTTATGCTTATAATTAAACAGTTTGCATAGTTAAAATAACATCCAGTGAACATATAATGAAGACCCTAATACTGACATGTTACCTGCCATCTGTAAAAAGTATAAAACAAAGCACAAACTAAAAGTAATAATAAAAGAAGACTAAAACTACTGCCAAAAACAACACATACTCTAAAAAAGCAGACCCAAAGAAAAGCCATACAAAATAGTTCCTAAAACATACAAACTAATTTATAAAAAAGTTTAAATATGCATAATAGTCTATAAATATGCAACAAGCTGATATAATAAAAAAAGTATTTAAAAAGTATCCCCGAAAATATTAAGTATACTCTTAAATAAATACCAAACACCCGACCATTTAACTCTTTATCTCCTATTATCTTTTTATTAAACTTTTTAAGACTTTTTTTTTACCAAAAAAAGTAAAATTTTCACATTCCTGTACCTAAACAAGACACCCAAGGCTGCTCTAAGCCCCTGCACACATTTAATCAGAGGAATCCCATCCTGAGCTGCTCTCACTGTATTAACTGAGATAATTAGTCCCAGCGTTGATGGAGACGTTTAGATTTGGGGAAGATCAATCCAGTGAGTCCCTGTTCAGCTGCAACACGTGAGAAGGAGAACCGCAGGAGGCTGGAGGTGTTAATTGTCACCTTGTGCTGAGGAATGGCAGCTGAGGGGAAGGGAGGAAAGCAAGGAGAATTAACAGGTTTGAAATCTGTAACGATGTTAGAGGGTGGGAGCAGTGCGCTTCGTTACCCTAAAGTGCTCAAAGGAGGGCATTTAAGGGAACAGAGATGTATAACACTCACTTCGTGGAAGATCAGCGGGCTCAGGTGAGCTCAGGATTAGCACAGCTCTGCCAAATGAATCCCACGGGAATTGGAACAGTCCTGGAGACACCTGGGAGCTGGAGGAACCCTGGGACTGCCGAGGGACACCGGGGAGATCAGCAGAGGCACTGCCAGGAGGTCACCAGTATGAATCCCACAAACAGCTCCTTCCATCTCCTCTCCTGAAGAAGGAGAGAACTTCTAAGACCCATTGAAGCATTCTGAGAGACCCCAGCTGTGGTTTTAGGGGAGAAAAGAAAATCTTCAGCTGCCAGTGTAAGAGCTGGAAGTGTTTCCTACTCTGCTCTCTGCTTTTCTGGTGATGGGAACAGAAACTGTGAAGCATGGAAGACAATGGAAAAGGATGAAGAATTGATAAAAGTGTGCAGATTTCTAAGAAAACAGATCTACTCCTGGGACAGTTCCCAAAGGGCAAGCTATAATTATGAGGTACTCCCTCAAATATTGCATCTAATTTCACAAAGTTCCTCCTGATAAAGTACCTCAGGAGCCAAAACAACAGGTGACAGAAGCTTTGAAGGACCCACCTTGGGCTGTGTCACTTGAGAGGAGTTGGACCCCATGCCAAACTCGATGGTTACAACTGGAGTAAGACCAAGAGCTTGGAAAGCTGCAGCACAACCCAGCAGAAGACACCTGTTCTCTCCTGGGTGTTCCCTGCCTTAGTGGCTTGATAAAATCAGCTGACAACCCAATCAAACCCTGCAGACAGGAAATCATCGTCCTCACCAGGGCCCTGTCCTTCTCTAAATATGAAAATAATTCCATTTTATTACAAGCAAAGAGCTCCCAGTTGCTCCTCCCCAAGCACCTCTAGTGAGGGATACCCAGGATGGGAAAGCTGCAGTGCCATCACAAACAAACATCACAGAGCAGAAATTCCCTCCAGGCAGAAATGTTACAGTTCCAGCAAGGTTGATCTGTCTCTGTACTCTGTAGCATTTTGAACTGCCATAAGAAATCCTTAGGAATTGTCCAGGACCAGATTTTGTGTAAATACCTGTCTTGGTTTTGAAGGACAGGTATCTGAGTTTCCCTTAGAATGGGGAATGTCAACCTCTCACCCGCCCTCCAAATTATAATTTTGCAATTCAGGGCTTTCAGGCAAAGATTTGGGAATAGGAATAACAGTTCTTTACTAGGAATACTAACAATACAAATGTAGTAGAAAAACAAAACCACCCAACCACACCAGCAAATAATCAAACAAACAAACAACAATTTTGGGAAACCCTGGCAGAGTCAGAGCTACAACCTGACACCCTGTTGGTCAGGGTGTTGGGAGCAGTCCCAAAGTGAGTCCTCCTGGAGTGGCAGAGGTGGTTCTGGTGGAGCAGAGATGATCCTGTAGAACAAGGGTCCAGTGATGGTGAGAAGGGTCCAGGGATGGTGAGAAGTGTCCAGTCTTCCTCCAAAAATTGGGTGAAGCTGGATGCCTTGTGTTCCTGTGTCTCAGTTTTTATCCAGGTAGGAATGGTTGGCTCCTCTCACTGGGTGGAGCATCTCACAATGGAATGTGGATGTGTTACTTTGGGGATGTGTGCTTTTAGGGGTGTCTTAATGGTCCATTAGCAGAAGATATTCCCCTGGAGGGAGGACTGGAGGTGAAAGAGATAACAAACACTGCCCCACCTGGTTTAACAGCTGCCCCGTTATCAGAAGGCACCTGCCCCCTGCTCCTCCCAGAGCTACAAGAGATAAAGAAGAACACTTCCCCAACTGCTTTCAGCAGATGAAATAGAATACACACTTTAGGTTCCATGACATAAGACATCTTAAAAAGCAAATTAATTTTTTCAGGAATCACATAATTTAAGGAATGAGCATTTTACCACAAATGTGACGAAGAAACATCAGTTTTTTGGAAGTGGCCATAATTCACTGCGCTGTTTCTCATCTCCTTTTTATCCCTGGGGAGATCCCAGCATGACCAGCTCAGCACCTACAGCTGTGCTACAAAATTGCAAAGCAGGCTGAGATAATCTACATTTAAATCCAGGTGTGTTGGCCATGTCAGCACTGAGAAAACTCCAGCAAACCCCAAGAGCAATAATTACTGTGACTTAATTGCTTCACTGATACAACTTTAACTCAAACATCGGTGTTGTAACTTCTGCTTTAACACCTCAGTCTGCACAGGAAACTCTTATTCCAGGCTGATTATGTCCATCTTTCACAGAACAGGCACTTCCTAGTAAATGATGTGGGGAAAGTGCCCCCAAGAGTTGCATGACCTACTTGAATCATCCTGAGAGAGTGAGAGGGAGAGAGAGAGAAAAAAATAAATTCTGAAGTTCGATGTAATTTTCAGCTTGTACCAAACAGCTTTAAGCATTTTTGCTTCAATTATCCATGTGCTGCTGTCTCCCTGCTGACTTTTCCTGTAGGATTGTAGGAGCCACTTGGCCAATCCTTGTATTTTTAGCTGTTAAAAATACTCCAACGTTCAGCAGTAAATGCAGGTGAACTTTTGAACATTTGGGTCAAGGATTTCCAGCAAAGAGCTCCCTTCATGACACAGGATTGTGGCCATTCCCAGGAATCTGCTGCAGCCGTGGGTTCCATTCAATATTTCCCTCATTTTTCTTACACATTTGTCTCTTTCAGTGCCAGCTACGGCTCGAAGACAAATGCTGACACTTTTTTTTTTTTTTTTTTTTTTGCATTAAGAAGATTTCACACTTGCTTTACTGTAGTTTAGTTGTGAATGTATCAGACTTTAAATTTAAAAATGCCTTTGTATTGTTTCTCCTGAAATCACGTGAAATCACGTGACTCTCCTGAAATAACCTAAAAGGAACACAGCAATTTTAAAGTCCTCTGTTTTTTTTTTAAAGTAATTAAATACTTTTTAAATGAAATCATGTGAAGCCTAAACAAAGAAACCAAAAACGAGGGAAAAAATTAAAAATCAAGGAACAAGGTGTTTTCTCCCCAGGATCCTTTTATGGTCTGAGGTTGTTGAGGTGGGAAGATCCTAAAATGTTCCTCTAAGGGGACACCAAAAGAAGCAGAACTCCTGAATACCCCTAGATATTTAATGGATAATTACACAGTGGATAACACACCAGGATGTAGCAAATCCATCCCAGTGTTCCACCTGGGAGACTTCGGTACCTACAGGTGTCCTGGTACCTGCCCAAAAACCATTCCTGCGAGTTCTAGAATTCCATTCCTTTTGCTCCTTTGTATGACAGTTACAAAAGCAAAAGAGAGGAAATACCAGCTTATGTAATTTTAAAAAAATATACAGAAAGTTTGCAAAACAGAGCCTTATAAAAAGACAGTAAAAGGTTTGAGGGTTTTTTTGTTCTTGAAATGGCAGCAGGTGAGGACAGTGAAAAGTGACTGAAGGAGAGAGGAGTTAACCCACTAAAAACTTTATTTCCCTCTGCTGACGCTATTTAGTGCCAACATTTTAAAAGCCTCTTGCAAGGAAGTTTTTCTTTAAAAATTCTCCATGGGAGCCTCTTTGTTACGGAGATACCTTTTATGAGGAAAAGAGTCCTCAGCTCTGCATCCTCCCCTGGAGCTGGGAAGTAACAGCCAGGGCAGCTGCTCAAATGAGAACTGGGACAAAAGGATCCCTGCCCCTTCTCCAGCCTTTCTGACACATCCAAAGATCCACTGCACTTTTCCTTAGGTGAAATAATGTGGAAGGAGAAACCCAGCAATCCAGAAATGCTGGCTGAAGGGAAAGGACAGGAAGCTGCTCACATACAGCCTGAAACACCCTCATTCCAAATGTGGTGAATAATACCTTTCACCAAACCATTTATATTATTTCTATTTCCATTTCTATTTCTCTCTACCACAGAACAGTCCTGTGACTCTCCCCACCCACAAACACACACACACACACCCCAACATCTCCTGTATTTTTAACAGCGGGGCTCTGGTACACAACTTCCTGCAGGAAACAGTGAGGCAACAGTGGCAGCAGAGCACAGGAAACCCCAACACTGCAAAAAGTTTAACTCCCTGCAAGGCCTGACACACGGAACACCACAAAGTTCCCTGTGCCATTGAAAAGGGGCACCTCCAGCTTGCAGATCACCCCTCACAAAATTCTTGGCGGATTTGGGCAGAGCAGGATTTATTCACCCTAAACTCAGCTTAAACCCTGCACCCCAGAAAAGCCCATCTGAGAACCAAACTCTAACAGGATAAAGCAGGAATAGCTGCAAGTGTCCCCCTGCAGCTGTGGGGACTCTCTGTGGGGTCACATCCACAGAAGTCATGGCACAGCCTGCAGCACTTTGAAGCAAATCCAGCCATTTGAAGCCCAAACTTTTCTTTAGAGATGTCTCTTGGTCTCTATGATCCACCAGGGAGCAGGACTTACATGCAAAATTGAGCTGAGAGATAAAAGGAGGAAACAAAAAAAGTGCTTCATTTCTGAGTTTGGGGTTGTTGGGAGGGTTTTTTCATCTGCTGTCAAAAGAAGTGAATGGCAGCTTTTCAGATCCACTGGAAAGCATGATGTGTTCAGTGGCATCATGCTGAAAGCAGAATTTTTGTTAAAGAGAGAACAAATAATAATATGTATTACTATTTAATAAACATTCCAGTAAATTCTGGATACTGGAACTCAGAGCTTTGAAACCATTGTAGCTCCAGTTTACCACAGATGTAAAAATGGCCTTGCTCACTTTCAACCACCCTTAAACACGTTAAGCAGTTCCTACGTCAGTGCTCAGAAACATCTGTCCCTAAAAGCCCTGTGTGGTAAATACATCATACAAAAATCTAATATTTTTGGGTTTTCAGCTGATTTCTTAGCAGGAGATGCTGAACACAGAGGTTGCAGGAGATCTCTGGCTTTCAAAGGCTGATCACTGGAGGAAATAGCTGTGACCAGAGACTTCCTGGTGGGTGGTGGGGAAGTGAAAACTCAAGTGAAGGCTGAGGAGGAGACGTAGGTGTGAAAAACACGATTCACTTCTATGTAAAATGTATAAGTTTAATAAAAATAAAATAGACAATTAGGAGACAAAAAAAAACCCAAAGCTTTTTCGGCCGAGGTGCTGATACCAACAAGATCAGCACCCCGTCTCTTTTCAGATCCTTTGTTTTAAGGACTTCTGTGTTACATATTTAAATAAGCTAATACATGATTCAAATATTCATTTTGGTTTCAAGACCCCCCTTAAGTATACAGTTTATTTATGGGACTCCGCGCAGTCTGGGGGACGTTGTAAATCTGTAGGATTCGGACCCTAAAAAGGCTCAACTGTTCTTTATCTTTAGTTCAGGAATTCCAGACGTCCCTTCTGTCTTTTATCTAGTTGAGTAGTTACAAAAAAAAAAAACCCCAAAAAACAACCCCCATCTCTACTTTGTTACAATCTAAGAATATTCATCCCTCACATTTTTCAAATTCTATTAATAAAAGAACATACAATACAACCTTCCCATATTATACATAAGGCAACCATCTCAGTATATGCCAAAAGCCAACTCCAAAACGTGCATTTATAATAGGTGCACAGCTCAGAAGAAACTGGTGCTGCAAACCACATCCCTGCGTCATCAGAGCAGGCCAGCTGCAGCTAATTGGCAGACAAACAGGAAATCCAGCGGCCTGGGTGTCCCTCCTGAGGACACCGGTTACTGCTCAACACCCAGCTGGGTTGATGGTTGGACTTGGCGATCTTTTCCATCCTTAACAATCCTGTGATTATTTTCTTGGTGATGTGGGTGGACCTCCATGACTCCTAGTTGTATATTGAAGGTTCTGTAGATGGTTACTTTAAAAGTGTTGAAAGACTCCTAATAATACATCGGATGTTCTGTTGATGGTTATGCATATCGTTATCTTGAATGGTTTGTACCCAGTTTGTAACCCAAGTCCCAGTTTTGTACGCCCTTACCTGTTGCTGATGTTTTGCTGCTCCCTGCCTGCTCTGTCTGCCCTTCTTCCTGCTCCCTGCCTGCCTTCCTGCTCCCTGCCTGACTTCCTGTATTAGAAAGCACGCTGGTTGTGTCCGAGGAGAGAGATGATCTGAAGATCAGGATACTCTTTGGAACACGTGCTTTATTGGTCGTGGGGAGGCAGCCTGACTGGGGAAGGGTCCAGGGATCCAGTGCAAAGAGTCCAAGAGGGCAAGAGGGTCCATGGGAAGGCGTGCAAAGAGAGGCTGCAAAGAGGCCGAGCTCCTTGTTACATTCCATTTTAACCCTTTCTATCGTGAATATTCTAATGAGCATCAACCAATCACCTTAAGATACAAAACCTACAGAATCTACATACAGCCTATGGGATCTACAACATTACAATACTACTCTACAGACCAAAACCTGTGAAACCCACCTTATCCCTGATACCTGAGAAGGTCCAACCTTTTATTCATCCTTTTGTCTTGGCAGGGGTGTTACTGATTCACTCAGCCCAGTCTTTTCAGCTGCCTAATCACCTTCTTCCTGCCCAGCAACTTACAGTTCAAACTTTGCTTTTAATTCTATTCCTCTTGTGGGTTTCATACTTTTAGAATCTTTTACTAATAAATCATCTCTGCAGGGCCTAGCTACTTCATCCTCTCCAACATTCCTGCTCCCTGCCAACCCCCTGCCTGCCTGTCAAGCCAAAACTGACGCCCATTATGGAAATTGCAGAGACCCCCCATGAAGCCTTGCCAAAATATTTACTACAATTAACCCCAAAAACCCCCAGCAACGAGTCAGCACATAATCCAGACCCATAAAGAACGCCACCGTGCTGGCAAGACGTGAAGGTATCTGCAAAACACTTTTTACCTGCTCACCATAACCTAAAGGCTCTTAGAAAGAAAGACAACCGATAAAATGAGCCAAATGAGTTCCTGTGAACTTCTGTGAGGATGAACTTCCAGCTCTGCAGCAGCAGAATTGAAGCAGGTCTCCTCCTCAGCCGTGATTGAGGGAGCAGCAGCAGAGGCATAGGCAATCCCTTGAGCTTTCCCCTTTTAATGAAGGCATTTAAGGAGTTAATAATCATCTCCTGCCTGTTTGTTTATAACATTGTCATGTTGTGACAGACTGAAGTGGTTCGGTGGCATTGCTGAAATCATCAAAGGGCTTTTGTGACCACCAGAGCCCACCCCTCCCCAAACACCCCCAGCTGGAATGCTGGGTTTTGAACCTGGGATAAGACAAAGGTGGTACTTTTGTCCAATTATCCCAGGGGTGGGAAGAAGAATGGATCCACTGTGACTCTGCCAGCTCAAACATTCACGGGGCAACTTAGGATGTGCAAAGGAGCACAGCCCAGCTCAGGCCACAAACTGATAAGGGACCCTTTATCAGGTCTGAGTGTCTGCCTCTTTGTCCCTGCTCAAGGGAAATCAGCTGAGGTAACTGCCCTGCCCTGGGACATTCACAGGTAGCCCCCAGGTGCTCCTTGGCCATAAAGGGCCATAAAGGGCTGTAGTGGAGTGAACTGTGCTGATACAAAGAGGCAGCTGCATCATCTTTGAAGGTGTCAAAGAGTCCCCAAGTGGCCCATGAGCACATTCCATCATCCAGGTGAAACTCCCCACTCCAGGGGAGGCAGCTGGGCGTTCCCACCTGAGCCTGAGTGAATAGAAACCCAACAGGTTTTGTGTTCCCTGCATTTCTCCCAACACTTTTTTGGGATTTCCCCTCGTGGATCCACCCTGTGACCCTCAGTTGGACCAACAGACACTGAGATTGCAACAACCAACTCTCATCACGAGACCTGTGGGTGGTGAGATCTTTCTCCTCTTACCATTTCTTTTCCTTATATCACATTTTCTTAAGTGTTATTTTTATGCTTTCATATTGTCACATTACTATAGATAGTAACAGCCATGGCTGTTTTCCTCTGCAATCAAATTGCTCTAGAAGAAACCCTTCAGATAAATAGAAATAGAAATAGAAATAGAAATAGAAATAGAAATAGAAATAGAAATAGAAATAGAAATAGAAATAGAAATAGAAATAGAAATAGAAATATTTTCCCCCAAACACCAATTTTACCCTTGGCTTTCTAGGGTGGGTTTTACCACATGTGAGTGAAACAAACCCAGTGGGAGTTTGCAGCAAGCTACAAATGACAGCAGCTGGCTGATGAGCCATGTCAACAATTATGATTTTTCCTGGTCAAAACCTCCTCAGAGATGGAATGTTTTGGGCTGGAGAAACGGCCTTTCCAGGATTTCCTGTTTCCAAGAAACAGGATTTCCAGGCCTTTATTGGCTTGGGTTGATAATTCACTGTTGTCTGGAGGAGAAAGGTACCTGGAAGGGTGGAAAAGCCTGGGAGAGATGCACAGCTCCTCTCCTCGTGGTGCTTCATGATCTCCCCAGGGCTGTTGAACACCCGTGGAGGAAATGCAGCAAAAGGGCTCTGAATGTGATGGATGGAGCCAGAGGCCACTTGTGTTCTCCAGGCAGGATTTTTGGGCTGAGAATGGTCACAGTGAGTGACAGAAGGTTCATCATCACCTCTGCTGGGTGTAACAGAACCCCTGACAAGCCCTAAGTCACATTCCCAGGATCATCTGGGATGGAAAAGACCTCCAAGATCATCCAGTCCAACCTGTGACTGACCCCACCTTGTCCCCAGCCCAGAGCACTGAGTGCCACATCCAAGAATTCCTTGGACACCTCCAGGGATGGGGACTTCAGACCTCCTTGGGCACTTCCAAGCCCTGAGCACCCCAAGGTACCCAAGGAACCTGCAGCCCTGAGATTCCCTCACCTGCACGTTAAAGGGTCAAAGCTGGGACTTGGTTTTGCCACCTCCAGTTCCAGCTTTCAGGGAAGAGGCCCGAGGGTGACACAAAGTCTCCTCTGACCTCAATAGCTCAGGACACAAACAAGGATGCCAATACAGAGTTCCAGGATCATTAAGGATGGAAAAGACCTCTGAGACCATCGAGTCCAAGCTATGCCCCTTCCCCAACTCAGAGCCCTGAGTGCCACATCCAGGAATTCCTTGGACACCCCCAGGGATGGGGATTCCAGACCTCCCTGGACACTTCCAAGCCCTGAGCACCCCTTCCATGGGGAAATTCCTGCTGCTGCCCACCCTGAGCCTCCCCTGGGCCAGGATCTCCTCCTGTCCCTGTTCCCTGGGAGCAGAGCCCGACCCCCCTGGCTGTCCCCTCCTGGCAGGGAGTTGTGCAGAGCCACAAGGTCCCCCCTGATCCCCCTTTTCTCCAGGCTCAGCCCCTTCCCCATCTCCCTCAGCCTCTCCTGGGGCTCCAGCCCCTTCCCAGCTCCCTCAGCCTCTCCTGGGGCTCCAGCCCCTTCCCAGCTCCCTCAGCCTCTGCTAACACCACTGACTCTCTCAATTCTTCCTGAGCCCAAGGAGATCTCAGGGACTCCTCCCATCCATCAGGAGTGGCAGCAGGGTGGGTAAAACCAGCCCCAGCACAGCACAGGGTGACAGGCCACGGCTGAAGTGACAATGCCACGGCTGAAGTGACAATGCCACAGCGTCCCCTGCCACTTGTCGCCGTGCACCAGCTGCAATAAAGGTGCCTTTGTACTCACACAGCAACGACCAAGGAAAATATTTGAGCTGGCCACAGCAGAGGTCAGGGCAGGTTTAATCACAGCAGAGGCTTCACCGGGGACTTTTCACTTCTTTTTCTTCTTCCCCTTCTTCTTGACACCTCCAGGCCAGGGAAAGCCCCGGAATGTCAGGAAAGCAGCAGCGTTGTGAGAGATGTAGTAAGCGTTGAGCATGGCAGCTGGGGTGAAGAGATCCACCTGTTTCACCTCCTTCTTTTCACCCTTTTTGGAGCGTTTGCCTGCGCTGCCCTGGCGGTTTTTCTCTTTGCCTGCCTGCAGAGAGAAAGCGACCACAAACCCACTCAGTTTCGGGTCTTTGTTGTCTCAATTTTGGGTAGGGGATTGCAGGCTGAGAGACCAAGAGCTGGGAACATTGTCCTGGAGAGAAGGGAAGGATCCAGGGAGAGCTTCCAGAACATTCCAGAGCTTAAAGGGGCTCCAGGAGAGCTGCAGAGGGGCTGGGGACAAGGCCTGGAGGGACAGGACACAGGGAATGGCTTCCCAGTGCCAGAGAGCAGGGATGGATGGGATCTTGGGCAGGAATTCCTGCCTGGGCTGGGATTGCCAGAGCAGCTGTGGCTGCCCCTGGATCCCTGGGATGTCCAAGGAAAGGCTGGATGGGGCTTGGAGCAGCCTGGGATAGTGGAATGTGGTTGGAACAAGATGAGCTTTAAGGTGCTTCCAGCCCAAGCCACTCCATGATTCCATGACATCCCAAAGCAGCTGTTTTGTTCCACCTTAGTCCTGGCTTGAAGACCCCAGTGCTTTGTGGTGGTTTTATGTAAGGACTCACAAGCATTAATACAACTTAACACCAAATCCCTGTTTGCTCTGCAGGCTGCCAGAACCTCTAAAGCCACCAGACTGAGCTCATCACTGTCCCCCCTGTGCTTCCATCTGGCTAAAACAAGGTTTGTGCACGATGCAAGTCAAACATTCTTTCCCACTGATTGGGTTTTCTTTTTAATTACTACACGAGGATGCAATCCTGCAGTAACTTGGCCTGTGTTCATCCACTCCTGTGTGCCTGCCTGTGACTCTGGATCTTAAACCAGGAAAGCAGGACTCCCTCCTACAGCTTCCATGGATCTGGGATGGAGCTGCTCTCCCACCACTGGTGGTTACAACAAATCCAAATCCATGTAACGTACCATATTTTCCATGTAATACTTCCTAAAAACTCCTTTCACAGCTCAGCCCAACTCAGTGCAAAAGAGACAAACATTTGTGCTCTGAGGTGTGAGAACAGAGCCAAGGGCACAATCCTCAGAATCAGCTGGGGCCACGGTGTGAAAGAATATGAAGAACAGATTAAGAAAAATGGAAAAAAAAATCATATTATCTATATAAAACACACAGACCCTCTATTACAGGAGCAAAAAAGAGAGGAAGGAAGAGTGCAAACTGCAGCTGATGGCAGATTAGTTGCAGAATGAAACAGAGCTCAGATATGTGATTAAGATCTCTTAAGGTCTCTTTCCCAGACCTTAATTGGACAGAATTTGTGGAATAATTCACATGCTGGAACGTGCCCCCCTCACAGGGACGTGCTGGTGCCAGATTTTGCAGCCAGCCAGTCACCTGAGTCTCATTCCTTGTTAGCCCAGGGTCTCTGGTTTTTGTGAGCACTGGTAGGTTCCTGGTAGGAAATCAGGCTGTTGCTGATCTTTCCACATTTAAAAGATGCTCACAGGCTTTATATGCTATGTACAAAACTTTACAGCCTGCAGCCAAGAACAAAAAAAAGCTAAAAATCAGAATTGGGTTTATACTTGTACACAAAATGAATTTGGGCACGTTGGTTCTGTCCTGCAGCTGTGGGAAGGAACGTTTTGGATATTAACCCTTTCCCTTAAAAAAGTGTTATCAACACTTATGAAGGATCAAAGGTGTTTTACCATGGCTGAGTCTTTTTAGAGAGAAGCTGGGACTCCACATCAAGCTCTGGAGATGGACCCTGCAACATAAAATTACACGGTTAATTACAAAGTGTAAAGCACCTGTGACTGTGTCGGTCCCCACTAAACTTTGAAGGGAAAAAATAGTCCCTTGAAAAAACAGACCGGGGCGGGTCATCCCTAAAAGCTGATACTCACCTGTGAAATCAGCTGCTAATTGTCAAATTCTAAGACTCCCCGCTTTTCAGCAAAGCCCTCGGGGTTTACAATTACAGAATCCTGGACAAGACCTCCAAGACCAAAACCTCAGCACTGCCAGGGCCACTACTGACCCCAGGTGTCCCCAAATGCCACATCCACATGGCTTTGAAATCCCTCTAGGGATGGGGACTCCATCCAACCCTGCAGCTGTGCCAGGGCTGGACAACTCTTTTAGGGAAGGAATTTCCCCGATATCAAGTCTAAACCTCTGGCACAACTTAAGACTGTTTTCTCTTGCTCTGTCCCTGTTCCCTGGGAGCAGAGCCCGACTTGGCTGCACCCTCCTGTCACGGAGTTGTAGCGAGCAGGTCCCTCCTGAACTTCCTTTTCCCCCCTGGCTGTCCCAGCCCCACCTTCCTCCTTCCCTCCCTCACCGCCCCGTGGAGAAATGACAAAACCTCACCTTCCTGTCCCCACGTCACCGCGGCTCTGAAGCGGCTCTGAAGCGGCCCCGACCCCTCTTCCCCCTCAGGGCCATCATGGCCTCCCCTCCTTCCCCTCAGCGTCGCGTTGCCATAGCGACCTCGGAGGCGGTACCCAGTGCTGATTGACAGCCCGTTGTCCAATCAACTGCTGACGCACCTGCCTATTGCCCAATCAGCTGCCGGGGGGCGGTGCCCACGCGAGCTTCTCGCCGGTGCAGGCGTCACGGGGAAAAGGGCGGGAAAGGCTGTGAGGGGGAAAAGGGCGGGAAAGGCTGTGAGGGGGATGAGGGGCCTGAGGGGAGCGGCCACCGCCGTCCCCGCCCTTGTCCCCGTCCCTGGCCCACCCGCAGCCAAAAGCCCCAGGGAAATGTCACGAGGAGGCGAGAAAACCCCCACCACCACAACTTTGAGCTGAGAGGAAGAGGGGAGCAAATCGTCCTTTCCAAAGGTCTTGGAAAGATTGGCGTTTGGCCGATTATCAGTGGAATATTCACGCTATTGCTGCATGACACGGCGGGGGGTAGTCTCTGTTTAAATACCTGACTCATTCTCATTCACCACACAAATATTTAAAAAACAACCTCTGCTTTGCCTCCTTGCAGAGCCACAGCTCCGGACAGCAGGCCCTGGATATGTCATGTAATGGAGGTTGGATGTTTCCAATAAATCCCCATAAACTGAGGCCTGAGACACAGGGAATAAATCGATGGAGGCAGGGGAGTCTGAGGGAGGGATAGGGACATGAAGGGTTCATTTCCTTCTCTGCACCTTTTTTAGACACAACGATTTTATCCAAGGGTAGTAATGTTTCTAAAGGTAGGATGATTTTTAAATTTGGGAAAAAAAAAAATGTGGGAGAGAGGAGTCTCTCCTGCATCCCTCAAAACCAGATTTTCACTTGCAGAGCGCTAAAAAAAATAAGCACAAGTGAAAAATATCAGTAGGAGCTGAATTCCCTCATAGAAAAAAAAAACCAATAAAAAGCTCACAATTGCAGTATTGCCAAACTGCAACAAACACAACAGCAAGTCTGCCTAGATCATGGGTTTATTTTTACCTTTAACATTAACCTCTCTAAATGTGCTCTCTACTGCATAAGGAAACTTCCTTCTTCCCTGATAAAAATACTTGGTAGGGTAGCTTAGGAAAAAGTCTGCGGATTTGGGAGTAAAATTCTCTTGAATGAGCCTTGGATAATGAAAGAAAAAAAAAAAAGAAAAAAAATGATTTCCACTCTGTTCAGGGAAATTTTGTGTCATTTCTATTAAGAAACCACACTGCATAAAAAGAAACAATCATAATTACCCTAATTATCTCCTTTTAGCAAAGACAACCATCAGGAGGCCACATCATAATTATCGAGGCAAAAAGGAAGGCAGAGAGCACTGAAATGTTCAATCAAGGAGGCAAAAATCATCCTGTGCAGTCGAATGTTGTATTTTGTGACAGTGCTTGGACCTGGCTGCAGAACAAGCTGCTGTTTACACATGCAAGGCTTTGATAAATAATTAAGGGAAGCTTCTCAAACTCCAGAGCATAATAAGCCTGACCTCATACAGTCACTTCTGTGGTTACAAGCGGATAAACACCGAGTCAGCCAGGACATCTCAGTGTTGTTGTTTTTATGGAAATAATCACAGGAGAAAAAGGAGGTTTGTTTTTGTTTTTAACACTGCCAAACTCAATGGATAAAGGCTAAATCCCCCTTTTTATTTTTATTTTTTTGGGGATCACTCTCTCCTTTCACAAGTCTGAAAGGAACTTTGTAGCCTTTTATCCTTCACTGAAATTTGCATTAAATTCACCAACCAGCTCGAAAGTTGCTTAGAGAAGTTGGAGAAATTAACAACTCAATTCTACATCCTTTACATCCCTAGGAAACAGGAAGAATCGACAAGGAAACAGAAGAACCTGTGCCTGAGGTGCTGAAGAAAAGGATTTACCCACAGCAAAACTTCCAGCAACCACCTGTAGGGTGAAAACAGACAAAAAAAAAAAAAGTTCTTTATTGCAATTACAACAGGAACTGGGAACACTGGAGGGTTCCTGGAACAACAGTCCTGTTGGGGTGAGATAACAGATGTTCCTCCAGCTGTGCAGAAACCACCCAAAACTTCGTTCTGAAGCTGCCTTGCTGAACATATAAAACAATTATTCTTTAATTGCTCTATGATTATTCCTTAATTGCTCTGCACCAGAATATTTAAGGAGGAGAAAATCCTCATTGTGAAGCAAAAAAACCCCAAAAAACAAACAAACAAACAAAAAACAACAAAAAACCAAAACACCAAAAAGTTTGAAACTGCTGCTGGCTTACCAGGATGGGACATAAATATTTCAAATAAAGGTGTAGCCTCTCCCTAAGTCACTTTTTTTTTTTTTTTTTTTTTTTTTTTTAATGCAGAGGTTCAGGTTTCCTGTGGAGATCTTTCTCTGGGAAGGAGAAAATTTGATGGTGATGGTGTGAAAAAAATTGTAATCCAGGGTAAGTTTGTACCATCCTCCACCCCCCAGACGTTCAGGTAGGAATTTGTGTTCCTGATCTCTCTCAGTAAAAATAACAGGCACTGAAAAGCACAATTTAAATATGAAATATAGAAAGATGCACATTGGGTATGTAGTGGATTTTTTTTTTCAACATATTGTGAGGAAAAAAGACATGTTTGGGGAAAAAAAGGGTGTGAGCCAAATGCCAAGGGCTTTTCTAAGTTTCTTTAGTAATTCATTTTATTTCCCCTTGAGATGGGCAGGGGTGAGGCCTGAGTTTGGGGGGATCTTTTAGTTCTTAAAAAAGGAATAAAAAAGAAGCATTTAAATTAAGACACAGAAAGAAAAAGCTCAAATAAAGAGGTGTCCTTTAAAAGTTGGTTTATTTTGAACAAAAGCGTATTTAAAAAGGCTTTAAAGGGTTTAACGCCATTTCCACGAACAAGGCCTTGGACAAACCCCATGAAGGAAACATTCCCAGGTTAATTCATTATTTAAGCAATTAGCACAAATCCTGCCATAACAAACACTTGTTTATTCAGGGCTTCCCTGCCCTACGTGAACACACGATGCTTTGACAAACGCCACCCTCATGCAAAGCAGCTTTACCCAAGCGCAGTGTTCGTTATTTAATTTAAGTATTAAGTTATTAAATGGATACAAAGTTTACAGCTCAATGTCCCATTCATTCTGAAACCTACGGACCACGGAACCCACTCTTGTCCTCATCAATTATTCACCAAAGCACTTTCCCTTCCCCACCCTGAGACCTGGCACAGACATTCCCCCAAACAACCAAAAAAAATCTGTGTAAAAACGGGGTTGTTTAACGTGGTGTTTGTTGTCTCCTCAGGGCTGGAAGGGCTGAAGAGGATGTGGAATCGTGACAATACTCAGCGGGGGAGAGAAACGGGACCTCCAACCTCCCCAGCTCCAAACATTGCACAGCACAGGGGTCGTTTAATAAAGGTGAGAGAAGGTGGAGGAAAGCAGAGGTGAGGAGGTGACGGATGGTGGGGTGTCCAGGGGACCATGCAGGACCTGTCCTTGGTGGCACCAGGACTCAGAGTGTCACCTCCAGGGACAACACTCAATGTTGTCTCCATCCCAAGCCAACCTGTGTTCCTGGAATCCCGGGGCAGCTGGGGGTGGCAGGGTGGTGTTGGGAGGGCGTCATCAGCCGGCCAGAACCGAACAGATCCAAACCAACGAGGCACAGGGATGGAATTCCCAGCTGGGAATCCTCACACCAAGCTACCAGACACACCTGGGCTCCGAGCTCACTCTGGACCCTGCTCCGTGGCCTCTGCCCGATACTTTACTGTAGCCATGGTTTGTGCTGAGATGTTTTGGTTTCTCTGAAACTTTTTCCCGGGCACTGTTCTGTCAACAAGAGACACGTTTTCCTAACCATAACCTACATTTACATACCTTTCCCTAGGAGGGACTGCTTCTTGATGTCCCTCTGACTTGACCAATGTACTGGAAGAAGTTTCTCCATCTTCCACCCCCTTGGGTGGTTCTTTGTGAAACGGCATAAAGGGAAGAAATTCCCAGGTAATAAAGATTGGAGTCATTTCAGCCTTCTGACCTCAGGGAGTCCGTGTCATTGTGATCTTGAACAACGTCAAGGAAAAAGTTTCAGAGAAACCAAAACATCACAGCACGAACCATGGCCACGCTTTACGGTCTCCAAGAAGTCACAGGATGACCTCCAAAAAGAGGTATCTGCTAGGCACAGAGAGACTCGGTCTCTTTGGAAAGTTTAAATTTTTTTTTCTTTTTTTTCCCCTCAACCCCCCCCCGCCCACACACACACATTATCCAACCCAAAAATTGGGTTTTCACTCTCCTCAGCCCTCGGGGAGGCGGGGGCGGGTCACTGGCAGTGCAGCAGCTCCTCCCAACGAATGGGCTGAGAAAACACCTCCCTCTCCAGCCAGAGCTCGTAGGAGTAGTGGAAGTCCTCGGGCAGCTCCAGGCGCTGGCCCAGCACGCTCTGCAGGCAGTTGTCCACCGGGGAGAACTCCGAGTCCTGCGCCTTGTCGTACCTGCGGCTGTTGAAGGCTTCGATGTTGGCCCTCAGCGTGCACTCCTCAGCCTGGAAATCCCACGGCCTGGCGTCGATATCTGCGGCGGAGGAGTGCAATAGACGTTATAAAACAATCCGTGTGGGAGTCCAGGGCATTCCTTCGGATACCCTGGACAAACAGAAACCCGTACAGGGCGGGTCTGGGATTTTGTACAGGGGGGTTGCAGACCCTGGCACAGACCCCAGACAGGCAAGGACCTTGACTTTAGTCCGTGGGAAAGACTGCCAACATTAAGAGAGGAATTGCAAGCCAAAAAGGGTGGTAAAATGTAGTGATATTTTCACATTTGGCGTTTCTAGAATAGGGGTGACTAGAGACAAGATGGAGGATTCTGGGTCTTCTCCTTCTTCGTCTCCATCTTGTGCAGTGATAATGGCACCAAGTAGAGGGATTGGGTTAGTGTAGAAGAAACCTGTTTAGTGTAGAGTGTAGATATTGGTTTGTGTTGGGGAGGATGAAGTAGCTAGGCCCTGCAGAGATAATTTAATAGTAAAAGATTCTAAAAGTATGAAACCCACAAGAGGAATAGAATTAAAAGCAAAGTTTGAACTGTAAGTTGCTGGACAGGAAGAAGGTGATTAGGCAGCTGAAAAGACTTGGCTGAGTGAATCAGTAACACCCCTGCCAAGACAAAAGGATGAATAAAAGGTTGGACCTTCTCAGGTATCAGGGATAAGGTGGGTTTCACCGGTTTTGGTATGCAGAGTAGTATTGTAATGTTGTAGTTCCCATAGGCTGTATGTAGATTCTGTAGGTTTTGTATCTTGAGGTGATTGGTTAATGCTCATTAGAATATTCACGATAGAAAGGGTTAAAATGGAATGTAACAAGGAGCTCGGCCTCTTTGCGGCCTCTCTTTGCGCGCCTTCCCTTGGACCCTCTTGGACTTTGCACTGGACCCTTCCCCAGTCAGGCTGCCTCCCCACGACCAATAAAGCACGTGTTCCAAAGAGTATCCTGATCTTCAGATCATCTCTCTCGCTGGACAACCAGCGTGCGTTCTAATAGGTTTGTAATTGTAAATAATGTGTACGCAATTATCTGTATAAATGATGATGAGCCTTTGTTGGAGGAGGAGTCGTTACCTGTTGCTCGTACTATTCAGACCTTGGCATGGCACAGAGAAAAAGGACTGAGATAAGATAAAATAAATGAGAGAAACAACCTTGAAAAAGAACATCTGAAGACTCCATGTTGTTCCTGCGGTCAGCTTGGGGCTTTTCAGAGGGCAGAAGGCAAAAACCACCTGTCTTGGTTTGGAAAGACAGGTGTCTGCCAGGGAAGGCTGGAGTTTCCCTTAGAATGGGGAATGTAAACCCCTCACCCCCCACCAAATTATAATTTTGCAATGAAGGGCGTTCAGGCAAAGATCTGGGAATAACAGTTCTTTACTAGGAATACTAACAATACAAATGTAGTAGAAAAACAAAACCACCCAACCAAACCAGCAAACAAACAACAATTTTGGAAAACCCTGACAGAGTCAGAACTACAACCTGACAATTTCTGCTAATGGGCCATTAACACCTCCCCAGACTAACACATCCACATTCCATCATCCTATTGTGAGATGCTCCACGCAGTGCCAGGAGCCAACCATTCCTACCTGGATAAAACTGAGACACAGGAACACAAGGTATTCACCTGATTCCTGGAGGAAGACTGGACCGTTTCTCACCACCACTGGACCCATTTTCTACAGGATTATCTCTACTTCAACAGAACCACATCTTCCACTCCAGGAGGACTCACTTTGGGACTGCTCCCAACACCCTGACCCACAGGGTGTCAGGTTGTAGCTCTGACTCTGTCAGGGTTCTCCAAAATTGTTGTTTGTTTGTTTGCTGGTTTGGTTGGGTGCTTTTGTTTTCTACTACATTTGTATTATTAATATTCCCAGTAAAGAACTGTTATTCCTATTCCCAAATCTTTGCCTGAAAGCCCTGAATTGCAAAATTATAATTCGGAGGGGGTGAGGGCTTTACATTCTCCATTCCAAGAGAAACTCCAGCTTTCCCTGGCAGACACCTGCCTTTCCAAACCAAGACCAAATGCCATAAAACTTCTGAAAAAAATCCCCAACAGTGACAACGACTTTGGAAGGTTTTGGGCCAAAGCAGGGCAAGCTGACTGCAAAGCCAGCTCAGGGGTGAGGCCGGGCAGGACTCACCGTTGCCGTAGGCCCAGTCGTCGTTCATGCGGTGCCGCACCTTCTGGTAGATGGCAGACATGGTCTTCATGTTGCTCTTCCTCCACTGGCGCCCCAGGTACTTGGTCTGGATTTTCAGCAGCTTGAGCACGTAGAGCTGCATCATGGCCTGCTTCACCTTCAGAGCGCGCTTCAGGATGGGGGCTGACTTAAACACCACCAGCATCTGCCAGGATGGGAATGGACACTGATCAGAGTGCCTCAGGGGAGCCACACAAACGCTCCCTGTGCTGCTTTGGGCACCAACACCTGGGCCTCCTCTGCCACAAACCCCCAGGAGGGGGAACAGGAGCTTTCAACACAACCAGCACTCTCTGCACGGGGCACGAGGGTCATAGAAGTAATGTTATTTGTGGGAGAAAAAGTATTCCTGCATTTAAGGCTCCATCTGCGAAAGGAAAAAGGGAAGATGATGAAGAGCAGAAGCTCCAGCACTTCCACAAGACACCCTGAGCAGGAGGCTGGGCTGAACCCGCTGTGTAGAGCCAGGGATGTGCTCCAGGTGAAACGCTGGAGGGTCTCAGGGGGAGGGGACACCCCCCCTTACCATTGTCCTCGAGTGTTTCCACTTGGTCAGCTTGTTGAGGATCCTCAGCAAGTTAATGCAGGAGAACAAATTCCTCCAGCAGAACTGGTTGTTGTCTCCGGCCTCCTGCAAGGAGAGAAGTGCAACCCTGACCACAGCATTCATCAGCACTGCCATGGAGATGTCCTTGGGCAGAAATCTTTATTTTCATTGTCTGCACAAGTCTTATTTCTGAGGCAGGACAAGCAGCAGAGCTGCCTCCTCACTTGGGTTATCATCAGCAGATTCTGGGGAAAGCTGTTCTGAAACGCTCCAATTTCCATCTGCTTTTAATTTAGAGTAAGAGCTAATAATGGGATAAATCACATTATTCCATCATGGGAAATATAATTTGTGGGAGATTTGTATTCCTCGTTTACAGCCAGAGAGCAAATTGCAGCCTGGTGATCACCACTATATAAATTAATTCATGCTTCGAGCACACCTTACAGACCAGTAAAAGGAAATCACATATCAGCACAGGATGACAAATAGCAACGTTTGTATCAAGACAAGGAGACCTTTCTGTAACAAAAATCCCTTCCAGCTTAAGTGCTGATGAGACATTGTTTTAAATATCAGGCAACTGTAAACATCCCCAGCTCCAGCTTGTGGAAATATCGCCCCTGGCACTTTCAGCAGTAATTCCACCACTGCAGTAACTTGCTCCATGTTTGAACAATTCCACGCACAGGAGAAATGTCCCACAGAAACCCTGTTTGGGGATTAGTGTACAAAAGAAGGGCTGCTGAATTTATAAACCACTCACAGCCAGCTGCAGTCCTCTTAACTTGGGGCAAAAACTCAACCCATTCCAGAATCTGGGCATCCTCGTGAGGATTTTGGGTTCTCTCAGAGTGGCCGGTCCAGCTTTTGAAAGCAGATTTACCCAAGAAAATCCCACCAGCACAACCCCTTTGCTTTTAAAGGCAAAATGCCAAACAGAGTCAAGGGATCCCCGAGGTTGGAAAAGCCCTCCAAGGTCACCGAGTCCAAGCTGTGCCTGATTCCCACCTTGTCCCCAGCCCAGAGCACTGAGTGCCACATCCAGGCCTTCCTTGGACACACCTCCAGGCATGGGGACTCCAAACCTCCCTGGGCAGCCCTTTCTGATGCCCAAGGTGACATTCCAGCGGTGGGATGTCACCTCCATGTCACCAGGATGTCACTGAGGTGCTTGTGGATGCTGCCTGGTGCTTTGGGATGCTGATCCCAAACTGCAGTGCCCCTGACCTAACCTGCACCCTCCACAGCGAGTAATTTTCCCAAAGATCCCAGTGGATTAAGCCAATATCCATTTCTTAGGCTGATGAGTTTCTTTGTCACCGGTTTGATGTTATCTCTACAGATTCAAGCCCGGGGAGGGTCTTTCCATCAGATTTATGGAAGGAGGGAACATTAAACAGACTTTAATACCCATTCTAAGGGGTGAATTGAGCCCTCTGCAGACCCCTCTGGAGTGACAGGAGAGGGGAGATGGGGACTGGCCAGGAGTTGAAGAGCTTTTCCCACAACAGGGTGGGTGAATCCCCCACCCCCTGATTTACACCAGGTGGGGACAGACAGACACTGGGAGGGCCCACAGGCCCCTCCTTGGGAGACAGCAGCCCTGGACTCATCCTGGGATAATCCTGGGATTCTCCTTGGGATAACCCAAACCCACAACACTGTGCTCAGCCCACTGAGAGCAGAATCATCTGTTACATCCTCCGAGAAATGTGTTACGCTGGGATGTTAAAAATCACTCATCAGAGTGGTAAAAAAAAAAAAAAAAAAAAGAAGCTAAAACAACGCATGAAGTGCTGGCTGCAGAAATACAAATGGGTGCACAAACATATGCCTTGAGTACCAGGGTGTGTCTAATTCCCATTAAATGCTTACTTCCACTTCCTGTAAGAGTCCAGGGCATTCCTTTAGAAACCCTGGATGAACAAAAACCTGTACAGGGAGGGGTCTGAAAATTGTACAGGGGGGTTGCAAACCCTGGCACAGACCCCAAACAAGCAAAACCCTTGACTATAGTCCGTAAGAAAAGTTACCAACATTAAAAAAAAAGAAATTGCAAGCCCTCCAGAGTAGTAAAAAGCAATATTATTTTCACATTTACGGTTCTAAAATAAGAATGACCACAGACAAGATGGAGAATTCTGGGCGGTGCCCTGGGGTCTTCTCCTTCTTCTTCGTCTCCAAATTTTTGCAGCAATGATGACATCAAGTAGCTTTAGAAAGATTAAATTGGTGTAGAAAACACCTGTTTAGTGTAGAGCCTAGATATTGGTTGGTAATTGTAAATAATGTACACGCAATTATCTGCATAAAAAAAAATAACGAGCCTTGGTCAGAGGGGGAGTCGTCACCTGTTGCCCGTCCTGTTCTGACCTTGGCAAAGCTCAGAGGAAAAGAACTAAGATAAAATAAAATAAATAAAAGAAACAACCTTGAAAAAGAACGTCTGAAGACCCAGTATGGTTTCTGCAGTCGGCTCAGGGCTTTCCAAAAAAGCAAAAAAAAAGCAAAGACCACCCTAATCTCGGGCGAGCAGAAACCCCGAAATCCTCCCAAGGACGAACCCTGGTGGTAAAATTCAAGTCGGTTTCTGCATATTTTCTAATTAAATTGCTCTCCCTGGCAATAACATCCACGTCTGCTGGAGGAAAGGGAAAGGTGCTGTCCTTCAATGCGACAGCTCTCAAACTGTCAAGACCCTACTGGGAATATTTTCCCTAAAAAAACTGTTCAGTTTTCTCCTGAAAACTCCTTCTCCCAGGCTTAGGGCTGGTTGTCAGGATTAGCAGGAGCCAGGGAGCCCGCAGTGATGTGTCACTAGATGTCCCCATCGGCCCAGGATAGGATGGAGGCTGGCAGGGCTGGATGGGGACACTCAGCCTCCAGCAGCCCCGTGCACCCTGGGGAAAACACTTTTCTCTCCGGTGATTTTGACCTTCACACACCTAAGGAATAAACAACACGGGCCTCAGGTTGCAGCAGCACCGTGAGATCATCCCTGCTCGGACTGGATTTGCTCCTCAGGATCCTTCTTAACGATTTAGGGTCTCCATTCCCCATCCATTATTTCCCCAAAGTTTTTCCCCCTGCGCTGTCGGAGTCCAACCTCCTCCGTGCTGGGGAAGATGAAAAAGGAAAGCTTTGTAAATATGACTGCTCGGGTTTTGAGGATATGAAACTTGTAAGTGAAATAGAATTGAAAGTAAGTTTTGATGTTTAGAGCCTTAGTTACTGGACAGATGGAAAATGAGAGTGTGGCCGGCTGAGGGCAATTTTCTTTTGATTAAACAATGCATTTTTTTTTATTATTATTATTTTTTTTTACTAAAAGTCTAAGGGTCTACTAGCTTGGCAGAAGGGGTCCAAAGAGTCGCTTTTAGGGTTTAAAATATAACACCGTGTGGTAATGTAATGATTCTTTACAGGCTGCATGTAAATGCTATAAGATTTGTATCTCGTATTTAGATTCGTTGGTGTAAATTAGAATGTTCAGTATAAAATATTCAGTATAAAAAGAAGATTTAATGTATTGTAACAAAAACTTCACTCTCTTACTTCTCTTACTTCTCTTCAGCTCTGCAAAATAAATTATACAAGCAAAGTGATTTTAGGGAAATAGCAAGAAATAAATTAGCATAGTAAAACCTAACTGTTTAAGGACTATTCTTGCTGTTATAATAGTGATTTTTCTGCCCACACTTAAATTTGAACAAAAAAAAGTGGCCTACTATACACATATGTAATTATATTACATTAATTATGTTAATTATATTTATCATATAATATTATATTTTGTAGAATTCAGGAAAACTTCAAACAACAGACTTTCAGCATCAAACTCACAGCTAAAGTGACATATAATGGTAATTGGAAAAACACTTCAAACTATGAGTTGCAAACATTGCCAAAAAATGGCTTCTACAGGATAATTTACATGTTGGTTTGGTTGTTTGTTTGGGTTTTTTTTTTCCAAACTGAGAAAAATATAGGCAGAAAAAAAAATGAAAAGGAAAAAAGAAAAAACAACAAAGAAGAAAAGTGTGACTGCTCGCTCCATTCAGCAAATGTCACATTAGAAAAACAGTTCGTGCAAACTCCTCCTCTTTAGCTCATCGCTGTCCACCCCGCTCCTACAACTCTGCACTTGAATTATTGTAGTTATCATCCTGGCAGCACTTTTATCCCATCTGTGTGTGTTTGCCCTGCCCATTCCTGCTGGCCAGCCTCTGGAATGCTTAAGGGTCCTCTCTTGTAGGGAATTTTGTTCATTCCTTCCTTAAACTGAGTTTATGAGATAAACTCCCTTTATCTCATAAAGCAGGAGTGCTCAGAGCAATTGAAACCCGGGAGGCAACAGCCTCTGGGTAAATTCTCTTTCAAAGCAGAATCGTCTTGTCTTGACAGAACAAGAGGAAACAGCCTCAAACTGTGCCAGGGGAGGCTCAGGGTTGGACACCAGGAAGAATTCCTTATGGAAAGGGCACTCAGGCCTTGGGAGGAGCTGCCCAGGGAGGTTTGGAGTGCCCATCCCTGGAGGTGTCCAAGGAATTTCTGGATGTGGCACTCTGATGGTTCCATCACTTTCTATATTTTATGTGACTAGGAGAACATAAAGAGCAAAACAGGCTCTACATTCTGCTTTCTCAGTAATCAAACCACCTACCAATTAAAAAACTAACTCCTAATAGGTTTGTCTTTTCCAACAAAATCCAAACTGTATTAACCCATAACAGGCACTGAGTGCTCTGGGCTGGGGACAAGGTGGTGTTTGATCAAAGGTTGGACTTGATGATCTTGGGGAGGTCTTTTCCAACCACAGTGGTCTTGGAATTCTGTGATTCTGTTCTGCCAAAGGGAAAAAAACCCTAAACCCAACTATTTTTATGGGGTGCCCAACACCAGCAGTGCCTCTTCCCCACTTCCCCACAGCTGACAGTGACTCAGAATAGCGATGGGAGGAATTTTCAAGCCTGGAGGGGGAAAAAAAATAAAAAAAGAAAGTCTAATTTTGGAAAGGTTGGGGGTTACAGAAAAAGAAGACAGAGAATAGAAAACCCCAAATCCTTCCTCATGCTGTCACACAGAGCAATCCTGGCCACAAAAACCCCTTTCTGTGCTGCTTACCAGACTTTCTGCTGTGAGCTCGGGCAAGTCGCAGACCGTGCAATGCGGATAATCCAGGACGGAGATGCTGCAGAGAACAGGGAAAGAAAGGGGCTCGTTAGGAACCAATTAACACGAGAGGAACATTTAACATGAGCTATATGATCACGCCCAGGAATCTGTAGCAATTTTTTCCTGCTCTGTGCCTGGAAATGCAACGAGTAATTTGGGTGGGGAACAATCCCATCTCCAGCGCGTGGAGCGGCCGTGCCGAGTGTCTCCCTTGTTGGAGAGGATGAAGTAGCTAGGCCCTGCAGAGATGATTTATTAGTAAAAGATTCTAAGAGTATGAAACCTACAAGAGGAATAGAATTGAAAGCAAAATTTGAACTGTAAGATGCTGGGCAGTGTAGTCACTGTTTCTCATGTTTGCATTTTTCTTAAACTCTTTCCCAGGGATTGAAGCAGTAAACAAGGTCACTCTATGTAAACTCTCTTGTTTTTCACTTTTCCCTCTTCTGAGGAGGGACTTTGCTTGTTGACCCTTGGTGTGGCCAGTGGGTCCAGGGATCCCACCTCTTAGGTGGGCACATTGTAAAAAGGTATAAAAATAGGTTCTGAGAATAAACCAGCCCCTTTTCGGAGCTTCAGCCTTCTGAACCTGAGTCCGTGTCTCATTGATCGTGTCCCACAGTGACAGGGCAGGAAGAAGGTGATTAGGCAGCTGAAAAGACTTGGCTGGGTGAGTCAGTAACACCCCTGCCAAGACAAAAGGATGAATAAGGGGTTGGACCTTCTCAGGTATCAGGGACAAGGTGGGTTTCACAGGTTTTGGTATGTAGAATAGTATTGTAATGTTGTAGTTCCCATATGCTGTATGTAAATTCTGTAGGTTTTGTATCTTGAGGTGATTGGTTGATGCTCATTAGAATATTCACGACAGAAAGGGTTAAAATGGAATGTAACAGGTAAATCGCTCTCTTGCTCCCCTGGATCCCTGTCCCCTTAGACTTAGGGACTCTTCCCCAGTCAGGCTGCCTTCCCACGACCAATAAACCACCTGTCCCAAAGAGTTATCCTGGTCTTCAGATCATCTCTCTCGTCGGACACTAACAGCGCGTTTTCTGATACTCCCTGATGCACTTCCAAAAGCACAGACAGCATCCAAACTGATCCCAGCCTCAGCACTGCCTCACCCCTCAGCTTAATGGAGCCCGTCGATGCCTCCTGGCTCCAAAGCTCCATCCTGAGTGCATTAATAAGGGCTCGAAGGATTTGGATCCATTAAGGCAGGAGAGATGAGTTATTCGTATGCATATTTAAAAAGGGGGGGGGGGGGAGAAAAGTAAACAAAACAGATCTGAGGTTCAAAGGGAGGCACCTGATTGGCAGCAAGAAAATTCATGGTGAGTGAATATTCTGAGTATCAGGTTTTTCCAAGGCCTCCAGGCCTAAGGAATTTGTAGAAGTAGTCAATTAAACACACCCGAAACTGGAATTTACACCTCCTTGGCTCAGAGCATCCACCTGCACATCCCACCGCACTCACAGGTGCCATCTCCTGCCTGTGAAACCTCCATCCCAGAGCAGAGGAGGGAGCTGAGTGCTCCTGGCATATGTTTCCTCCTCACTTAAAGCACAGGACCGAAAGTGGAAATATTTACAGCAGGAGGATCAACATTTTACTTCCTATTTTTCGCACAGACACAACCACACCGTGCAGGAGACAGAGCAGCCTACACAGGCAGCTGAAGAGCAACAAAAAGAGCATCAAAAAAAAGGAAGAAAAAGGATCCTTTTATCATTCCAGCATCCTCGTGGAGCTCCTCTCCAAACAGAGAAATCCTGCCTTGGTGAGCTGTGAAAGATCTGTGCTGTCTCAGGTCTTTGATCCACGGTGCTCAGAACGGGGCTGGTGCCTCTCTCAGATCAGCAGTAAAAGGCAGTGACAACTATGGAAAACCTGAGGGAGTCAGGAAAGCTGAATTCCAGCCAAAAAAAAAAGTGGGAAAGACCTGGAAGGTCCTACCCCATCTGGCCTTGATGAAGCTGTGGCTCAGAGATGCCTCCCCAAGAGTCCATGTGAAGGGTGAAAATGACTTTATTTTATAAAGACAAAGCCTATTTTATCAGCAGCTCAGCCAGAGACTGGAAACCCAGCATCCAGTCATCCTCATCATGCCAAAGGGATCTGATCCCTCCACAAATTTCTGTAGCGGACAGGACACCCCAAAACCACCTGGGTCCCCTCCAGGACATCAGGGCTCCCCCAAGCAGGAAGCCTTCCTGCCCCATCACCTCTCTGTCCCCCTGTGGCTGTACCTGTTTTTGGCAGTGATGTAAGACATGATGTTCTGGTTGAAGAACTTCAGGATCAGCGGGATGCAGTTGGCAAACACCAGGTGTTGGGACACGTACTCAAACTGGGGATGAGAAGGGAAACGGGTCAGTGTTAGCTGGAAGCACCACCTGGGAATGGAAACCTCTTTCCAGCCAAAAGCAAAGCACTTGGGATGGTTTGCTTCAGACACCTCACATTTTGGGATGGTTTGTCCCAGACACCTCACATTTTGGGATGGTTTGCCCCAGATAGCGCACATTTTGGGATGCTTTGCCCCAGATATCTCACATTTTGGGATGCTTTGCCCCAGATATCTCACATTTTGGGATGCTTTGCTTCAGACATCTCACATTTTGGGACGATTTGCTTCAGACACCTGACATTTTGGGATGGTTTGCCTCAGACACCTCACATTTTGGGATGGTTTGTCCCAGACACCTCACATTTTGGGATGGCTTGCTTCAGACACCTCACATTTTGGGATGGTTTGCTTTAGACACCTCACATTTTGGGATGGTTTGTCTCAGACACCTCACATTTTGGGATGCTTTGCCCCAGATATCTCACATTTTGGGATGCTTTGCCCCAGACACCTCACATTTTGGGATGCTTTGCCCCAGACACCTCACATTTTGGGATGGTTTGCCTCAGACACCTCAATTTTTGGGATGGTTTGCCCCAGACACCTCACATTTTGGGATGCTTTGCCCCAGACACCTCACATTTTGAGATGGTTTCTCCCAGACACCTCACATTTTGGGATGGTTTGCTTCAGACACCTCACATTTTGGGATGCTTTGCCCCAGACACCTCACATTTTGGGATGCTTTGCCCCCGACACCTCACATTTTGGGATGCTTTGCCCCAGACACCTCACATTTTGGGATGCTTTGCTTCAACACCTCACATTTTGGGATGGTTTGCCCCAGACACCTCACATTTTCTCCCTGAAATTTGCTGTGTGAGGTTTGTGTCATGCCCAGGAGCTGGAAAATTCCACTTGCCACAGGAAGGACAAGCAAAGTTCGTGGCAGTGCTTTAGGAATAGCTGCACCTCATGGCTTTTCAAAATCAAACCCCTGGCAAAACGGTGTGTGGGGAAGAGAGAAGGAGTTGTAGCTATTACATGAGCAAATACAATAATTCCTATTGCTCTCACACACTAATCCCAGTTCCCTTAGAGATTTTGACTGAAATAATATCCCTATTTTTCACTGAAATAATACCCCTGTTTTCCTACCTGCTTTTAATTTCTCTCCCCCTCAAAGCATTAAACGGTCTTCAAGGGTGCCCTTCCAACCCAAACCGTTCTACATTTCAATAACACAACAAATCTGTCCCGTCCCCTAAAGAAACAAACCGCAGCAAAACCCATCCTGCCCTTCCCCTGCCTTTCCATCAACGTCTCCAGCCTGAGAGGGAAGGAACAGTTTGTTCTCATCCCAGCCTGGTGCCAGCTGTCGGCGTTGGCACACCACAGATGACACAACACGCCACGGATGACACAGCACTGCGATGTGCTGGTGACTAATCGACCCTTCCAACCCAAACCCTTCCGTGGTTCCTTCATTTCAGACCTGCTGGAGCTCTCGTGGTGCTGCTCCCTGAGAACACCTTTGTCAAAAGAACAAAACCACCCAGAAGATCAGACACCAAAAAAAACCAAAACCACCCCCAGAATCAGGGGGATGAAACCCTGCAGCTTTCTCCAGGCTCAGCAGCAGGCTGCCATGGCCCTCCTGCCTGGTGGGGGGAAGAAAGGAGAGGAGCTGCTTTGAAGTGAGGAAAATTAAAGAAGGGATGTGGAGCAGCAGGGTGGGGGGGGGGAGCGGAACAAATGTAGGATTGTAAAAATGTGGGAGTTGGTTTCATTTTACCCAATCCAATTGCGCGGATTTATATTTATCCTCGGTTAAATATCAGTGGGTTTTGTAACGCAGAGGGATTTGTAGCGTGCCGAAAGCTTTAGCAGGAAAAAAATTAGAAAACACTAATTGTTTGACTTGCAGAACGAATGGAGAACTGGGCCACAGCTCGTATTAGTCCTCGGTTTGTTTTTTTTTTTTTTTAACCAAGGAAAGCCCTGGAGTGGGTGCAGTTTGATTGGAACAAAAATGACATTGGGAACAAAAAATCAGATTGCAATTATCACCCAGGCCTCCCTCCCGCCTCTATTGAAACTGGAGCCCCAAGAACGTGATCCTGCTAAATCCAGATTAGGTGACCTCGTCAGGTCCTTCCCAGCACTATTTCTGGACGTTGGAGATGACAGAGCAGAAGAGAGTCTTGCCTAACCCCCTTCCTCTTCCCCCTTCTGCCAGGGAGGCTCGTGCCATCTCCTAAATTTAACCTGAATAGATATTCCCAAGGAGTCTAAAAGCTCCTGCCACGTGAGTCGAAATGATGTTGTCAAAGCACAACGGGGTCATCCCAACCCTGAGCGAGCCCGTGCAAATCCTGGAGCTATGGGAATGTGATCACAGCTCCTCATGGAAACTCTCCCTGGAAGTCTTCTAGGAGAGGGCTTATCAGGACCCTCAAGCTGCACCTGGCAACGGCCATCCCCTCCTCTGGGCCCACCTGGTAGATGTGGTTCAGCTTGAAGTGCTTGAGGAGCAGCAGCAGCAGCGCTGAGATGCTCTTCACGATGATCTCCTTGTGCCTGTTGACGTCGATGCCCAGCTTCATGCTCTGCAGGACGGTGATGCTGGGGTGGAGGGAGAAAAAAACAGCAGCGGGGCTGTGACAGCAGGGAGAACCAAGGGATGTGGAGTTCCTGTTCCTCTGGATGAGCTCTACAAAACCAAGGACCTTCCTCTCCCCGGGACTCCTGTTTCCACCCATCCTACCTGGTGTGCCAAAACACATTAAAAAAGGAGGGAAAAAAAAGGTGGATTGCCCTCCACCAGGAATGAATGCTGGTGGAGCAGTAGGGATAGGAGCTCTGGATGAGCTCTACAAAACCAAGGACCTTTGTGCCCCCAGGACTCCCATTTTTACCCATCCTACCTGGTGGTGCCAAAACACATTAAAAAAGGAGGGAAAAAAAGGTGGATTGCCCTCCACCAGGAATGCTGGTGGAGCAGTAGGGATAGGAGCTCTGGATGAGCTCTACAAAACCAAGGATCTTCCTCCCCCCAGGACTCCCATTTTCACCCATCCTACCTGGTGGTGCCAAAATGCATTAAAAAAGGAAGGAAAAAAAACAGGTGGATTGCCCTCCACCAGGAATGCTGGTGGAGCAGTAGGGAGGACACCTCCACATCTTTATGATTTGGGTCAATCAGCAGGATTTTATCATTTATCAGTTAGCTTGGAGTGGCTGCACTCAAACCATCACGGCAGCGTCGCTGCCACGGCTTTGACAGCTCTGCCCTGGTGCCAACAGTAATTCACACCTATCCAAACAGATACCCCAAACCTGGAGCCCCCCAAACCTGGCAGCTCTCCTGCTTGGTCCCAGATTTGGTGGCAAGGCTGGGGTGGCCGGTGGCCACCTGGTGAGGGACTTACGGCATCTCCTCAGGCAGCACATCTGCCAGGATGTTGATGGAGTCAGTCTTGGCCTTGGAGGTGGGAGCAGCAGCCAGGAGGATCTTCAGCAAAGCGATCTGCAGGAGAGGGCAGGTGTGGGAGTCCTGCACTTTGGCCACAATGACCCCCTGCAGTGCTACAGGCTGGGGACGGTGTGGCTGGACAGTGCCCAGGCAGAAAGGGACCTGGGGACACTGGTGACAGCAGCTGGACATGAGCCAGCAGTGAGCCCTGGTGGCCAAGAAGGCCAATGGCTCCTGGCCTGGATCAGGAATGGTGTGGCCAGCAGGAGCAGGGAGGTCATTCTGCCCCTGGACTCGGCACTGGTGAGGCCACACCTTGAGAATTGTGTCCAGCTCTGACCCCTCAGTTCAGGATGGACATTGAGTGCAGTGTCCAGCTCTGGGCCCTCAGTTCAGGATGGACATTGAGTGCTGTGTCCAGCTCTGGGTGTCTCAGTTCAGGATGGACATTGAGTGCAGTGTCCAGCTCTGGGTGTCTCAGTTCAGGATGGACATTGAGTGCTGTGTCCAGTTTTGGGTCCCTCAGTTCAGGATGGACATTGAGTGCAGTGTCCAGCTCTGGCCCCTCAGTTCAGGATGGACATTGAGTGCTGTGTCCAGCTCTGGGTGTCTCAGTTCAGGATGGACATTGAGTGCTGTGTCCAGCTCTGGGCACTCAGTTCAGGATGGACACTGAGTGCAGTGTCCAGCTCTGGCCCCTCAGTTCAGGATGGACACTGAGATGCTCAAACACGTCCAGAGGAGGCCCCGAGGCTGCTGAGGGGCTTGGAACACAAACCCTGTGAGGAACAACTGAGGGAGCTGGGGATGTTCAGCCTGGAGAAAAGGAGACTCAGAGGTGACCTTGTCACTCTCCACAACTCCCTGAAGGGTGGCTGTGCTCAGCTGGGGTTGGTCTCTTTCTCCAGGCAGCACTGACAGAACCAGAGGACACAGCCTCCAGCTGCACCAAGGTTGGATATCAGGAAAAAGCTTTTCATGGAAAGAGTGACAAAGTTCTGGAATGGCCTGCCCGGGGAAGTGGTGGAGTCACCATCCCTGGATGTGTTTAACAAAGCCTGGATGTGGCACTGGGTGCCGTGGTCTGGTTGAGGTGTCAGAGCTGGTTGGACTGGATGATCTTGAAGGTCTCTTCCAACCTAGAAATTCTGTGATTCTGTGATAGTCCAGGAAAGGGAATTCCTTCCTCCTCCTTCACTTGCCAAAACTGGACAACTCCGAGCCAACTCTACAGGGTTTCACCAGACCACACTCAACCTCTGACAGACAGGACAAGTGTGGGGAGCTCAGCAGCTCTGCTTGATCCTTCAGCTAAGGCATCACAGGTGCCTGAGCTCAGGCAGCGTGGGTAAAACAACACAAGGAACACCTGGAGTTTAAATGCACTTCAATCTCTCCCTACAGAGCCCACGGTGACCCAATCAGCATCTCAGAATCCTCTGAAATCCCTCCTCTTGGACTGTACTGCTGAGGATTCCCACCAAAATCTCACTGTCCAGGTGCTGAACACCTTCCCGTGCTGAGCTCTGCAGCTCCCAGGCTGGCACCATTCCCTACTCCAGAGCTCTTCCTGCCTTTTAGGGGACGGGGGCTTACCATGTTCTGGGGGAGATTGTACAACATCGCTCGATACAAGACCTCGCAAGGGGTTTCTTGGACTTCCTCTTCCCCCTGGGGCAGAGAAGCATTAAAAACAAGGGGAAAATGAAGTAAAAACAAGAAGGGATTTATGTGACACCTTGGTGGCAACCTCCCCCAGTCTTCTCTGTGGTGATGGGGCGAAGCAACCTCCTTCTTACCAGAGACATGGGGCACTTCTCCAGCTCCTCCTCGTTCTTGATCTGGACATCTGAGATGGAGACGTACTTGTGCTGGAAAGACAGACAGACAGAGGCAGAGCTGAAGGAGGAAACACGGCCAGGGATGGTCACAGCAGTGTCCTCCTGAGGTGTGCAGGTCCCAGCAGAGCCGTGGGGAGTTCATCCCTGCGTGGGACATCCCTCTGCCCCCGAAGCCCCTCACACCTCCTGCCCTTGGTTACTCCCACCTGCTCCTTCTAGGAGCTCTCTGGAAGGAATTAGAGGGATGAGCACCTCCAAAAGACAACCCAGACCTTAGAGAGGGTCAGTTGGCCTCTGGAGGGGTCTCATTCCCTGGGGAGTGCTGTGGGAGCTGAGGCTGGCCATGCTTCACCCTGGGAACAGCATGGATTTGGGAATGTATGTCCAAACCCAGTCTGTCACCTTCAACACACAGGGCTGACACTCACCAGGAATCAGGAATGCTACACCTTGGATAAAGGGAAAGTAAAAATGCCGGAGAGGCTACTTGAGGACTCAGGTTTTTAATTTTTTTTTTTTGCCTCAATTCCTGCAAGAAGCTCCAGAAGCTTTTCCTGTGGCAACCAACCTTTTCCTCCCTGCAGTAACTGTGTTTCAGTGAGGTTGGCCAGGAAGGAGCCACGTGGTGGATCCATGCATGGAGCCACCATCTCACCTGCTTCAGGGTCTTCACGCTTTCGTGGATCGGCCGCGGGAGCCCTATCAGGGTCTCGGTGTCCCTGGGGAAGAGGAAAGAAGGTCAGGACTGGGAAGCACATCTATGCTCAAACATTTCCACGTCCTAAGAGGTAAAAGAGGGAGCCTGGAGTCTGCTGAATGCATCCCAGATGGGCCAGAAATTGGGAGAGGTGCTGGTGTGAGCTGCTGCCCTCCCACCTCCTCTCCATCATGCCTGCATGAGAGGAGAGACATCGGGGTGAAGAATTGGGGTGAAACCAGATTGAATCAGAATTGGGGTGAAACCTGATGAAATCAGAAGTAGGGTGGAGCCAGCCTGAGCCCAGCACTGCACATAAAAATGAATGTTTTTCATTTTTATGAAAATGCTGAGCCCGTCCCAGGGTGACTCTGCACCCGCAGCTTGATTTATCCACAAACTGGGTCATTTGCTGTGGAGACCAAACTAGCTCAGCTGCCTTTCGCATCAAGCCAGTTCCTGGCTTGGGCCAGCGGTCACTTATTCTGGGCTAGGTCTGATTTTTAATAGAAAGAGGTCCCTGGGGAGCAGTGTCTCCAGGAACATGTTTTTCTAGCACTGCTTTCGCTGCTGCAGCTCCAGCAAAGCCAGCACTGCCTCGTCCTGAGCTGGGAAAACCTGAGCTTTGTGGATACCTCCCACCACTTAACCCCCACACTGGTGGAAGCTCCAGGGCAGGTCCTTGTGGATAAAACACTCACTGTCCCAGCGTGAATCCGATGAATTTGTTCCTGCTTGCTTCCAGGAAATGCTCGATGTCTTTCTGTCTGATGGAGCGGTGGAGAGACAAAAACAAGGAGAAAGGTTGGAAAAGAGCCAGGTACAAGGTCAACACCTCAGAACCGATCTCTGGAGCTCCCAACAGCAGCAGGCAAGAGCCACTTTTGGCTGGGAGCAAGGTGAACCCAAACCATTTGTATTTGCTGTGCAACTCCACGGGAAGGTGCGAGTAGACGGAGGGGAGCCTCCTCCAACCTTTGTATCTGTGTTGGGGAGGATGAAGTAGCTAGGCCCTGCAGAGATGATTTATTAGTAAAAGATTCTAAAAGTATGAAACCCACAAGAGGAATAGAATTAAAAGCAAAGTTTGAACTGTAAGTTGCTGGACAGGAAGAAGGTGATTAGGCAGCTGAAAGGACTTGGCTGGGTGAATCAGTAACACCCCTGCCAGGACAAAAGGATGAATAAAAGGTTGGACCTTCTCAGGTATCAGGGATAAGGTGGGTTTCACAGGTTTTGGTCTGTAGAGTAGTATTGTAAAGTTGTAGTTCCCATAGGCTGTATGTAGATTCTGTAGGTTTTGTATCTTAAGGTGATTGGTTGATGCTCATTAGAATATTCACGACAGAAAGGGTTAAAATGGAATGTAACAAGGAGCTCGGCCTCTTTGCAGCCTCTCTTTGCACGCCTTCCCATGGACCCTCTTGCCCTCTTGGACTCTTTGCACTGGATCCCTGGACCCTTCCCCAGTCAGGCTGCCTCCCCACGACCAATAAAGCCCGTGTTCCAAAGAGTATCCTGATCTTCAGATCATCTCTCTCCTCGGACACAACCAGCGTGCTTTCTAATATATCTGCAGAGATGATTTATTAGTAAAAGATTCTAAGGGTATGAAACCCACAAGAGGAATAGAATTGAAAGCAAGATTTGAACTGTAGAATGTTAAGCAGGAAGTCGGTGATTGAATTAAGTAAGTCAATAGCCAAAGCTCCGGGCGATTGAGCAATCCCCCTCCCCAAACAAAAGGGGGTTGGACCTTCTCAGGTATCAGGGAAAAGGTGGTTTTTCAGGTTTTTAGTATGTAGATTAGTATGGTAATATAGTAGTCCCTATAGGCTGTATGTAAATTCTGTAGGGTTTGTATCCTGAGGTGATGGGTTGATGCTCATTAGAATATTCACGATAGAAAGGGTTAAAATGGAATGTAACAGGTAAATCGCTCTCTTGCTCCCCTGGATCCCTGTCCCTTTAGACCTTTGGACTCTTCCCCGGTTAGGCTGCCTTCCCACTACCAATAAACCATGTGTCCCAAAGAGTATCTTGGTCTTCAGATCATCTCTCTCATCGGACAGATGAGAGAACAAGACTAACAGCGCGTTTCCAACAGCATCCACCTCCTGTGCTCCTCACACGCATCTCCAAGGAGCATCTGCTCCCTCTGAGGGAACAAATGTCGTCTCCACGGTCTGTCAGAGCACACGCTGCTCCCACAGCCAGCTGACATCTTGTCCACCTCAGGCATCTGCCACGGGAACTGCTCGGCATCGCTGCACTCCAGGCAGGGCACGAGCTGCGGAGCCAAGGCTCTCCTGGGCAGAAAGGAACCCAGCTGGATTTCCAGCCAGCAGCCAAGGAAAGCAGCAAGCCCTTTGATTTCAAAGCTGAGGGCGTTGAGTGACGTGGAGCAGCGCAGCACCACCATGGAGATCCAGGTGGGAAACTAATTCCTGCTGTGTTTCTGCTTCTGTGGAGTGCTCTGGACAGACAGACTTAACCCTGTCACTGCTCCTGTCTCTAAAAAAAATATCTATTTGCTCCTGTGTTTTGAAGAGACTGGATTAAATCCAGGTTTGGGATTAACAGCAAAAGAAACCCAAAAAACAAAAAACAAAACAAAACAAAACAAAACAAACAAAAAACCCAAACAAACAAACAAACACAAAAAACCCCAAAACAAAACAACCCCCCCAAAAAAAAAACAAAAAAAACCCCCAAACAAACAAACAAAAAACAAAACAACCCCCCCCCCAAAAAAAACCAAAAAAACCCCCACAAAACCAAAAAAACCTCACATGGATGAGAGGGAAAGGGGCAGAGGTTTTTCACCCTCTTTTCCTAACATTCCCTCATTTCATGTGTGGATAACTGTCTTAGGAAGGAAAAGCTCCAACTTCCTTATCCTGAGATGTTTTTTCTCTGAGACTAAAAAAAAGGCTTCACCTGGCAAGGGTGAAGTAGCACCTTCACAGGGGTGCTCCTCACCCAACAGGACATCATTAACCAGCTCCCAAGATGATTAGTCAAGGACTCTGTGCTACCAAGATCCACTGGGATCTGGTTGGGAAAGCTGACCTTGCTCCCACAGCGCCCCAGCACAACCTCCTTCCCTGGGATATCCAAAACTGCATCGCCACTTCTTGGCCAAAAAGTTGGATTTTTTGCCCAATTTTTGGCTTGGGCTGGGTTGAGCTGAGCTCTTTACACACCAAACGTGGCAAGTGGTTGATCCAGACAGGACCAGCCCTGACAAAAAGAGCAGCGGAGTCACTACAGAGGCCAAAAAAAAAAAACCACCTCCCAATGCTTCCCAAAAAATTGGGACTCCAGGGCAAGGTAGGGTGGTGGTGACACCAGGTGGCTTTACCTGACTTTGGGGGCCCAGGGGAGCCCCTTGGGGAAGGACACCCTCTCGATGGGCAGGCGCTGGGCCGGCATGGCGGGGACGATGGTGTCCCCTCGCTCCATCAGGTCCAGCTCCCCCTCCATCCCGCCGTCCACCTCGTCGTTCTCCTCCTCATCAACCCCTCCCTCGTCGTTCTTGAAGGGGTCTCTCTCGTTGTAGATGTCCAAGCTGTCTTGCTTCATCAGGGGCTGCAGCAAGAAGTGGGGAGGGGAAAATGCACACAAGTCGTTTCAAGGACTTTGTTTCCCTCTCAGGTGCTGGCACCAGGCGTCTCCATCCTGAAAGGATCAAGCTCTCAGATGTTCCTTAGGTAAGGGTTTCCCTCCTGGCTGTTGCTACCAAAGCCTGCACAAGGATAATCTTTTCTGGACCTCTAACCTCGCTGCTCTAGGAGGTATGACCCCATTTTCCACCTTAACTTTTGGGGCTTGCACCCGACGTCTCTTGGCAAAAAGGCATTTTCATCCTCAGACCACAACACAGCAACTGCAAGAGCAGAGCTAAAAAAAGAACTTGCTGTGAGCAGTTTGCTCCCTGGTGCTTATCAGCCCTTTGCCATAAGGTCAGGATGTCCTCTGGCTTCCTCTGGATCAAACACCCCATGGGGGCTGATCTGTTGCAGTTGAAATTTTGGATGAAAAACTGGACGTGCTCCGACCACGAAGTGAACTGAGAACCCAAAAAACCCCCCAGCCCTGGGCTGATCCCCCATGAGGGGCAGCAGGGAGGGGGGATTCTGTCCCTGTGCCCAGGTGAGACCCCCACCTGCAGAGCTGCCCCAGCCCTGCAGCAGCACCTGGAGCTGCTGGGGAGAGTCCAGAGGAATCCACGGAGCTGCTCCAGGGCTGGAGCCCCTCAGTTCCCAGGGAGCCAGGCTGGGAGAGCTGGGGGTGCTCACCTGGAGAGGAGAAGGCTCCAGGGAGAGCTCAGAGCCCCTTCCAGGGTCTAAAGGGGCTCCAGGAAAGCTGCAGAGGGGTTGGGGACAAGGGACAGAGGGACAGGACACAGGGAATGGCTTCCCACTGCCAGAAGGCAGGGATGGATGGGATCTTGGGCAGGAATTCCTGCCTGGGAGGGTGGGGAGGCCCCAGCACAGGGTACCCAGAGCAGCTGTGGCTGTCTCTGGACCCCTGGCAGTGTCCAAGCCCAGCTTGGGTGGTGGAGCTGTGAGAAACCTGATCTAATGGGAGGTGTCATTTGGGACTGCACGGTCCTTAAGGTCCCTTGTAGCCACAGTTTCGCGCCTGCCACGTGTTTTGACTTCAGGAAATTCTTTTCCCAGGGACAAAAATGGTAAACAAGGTCATGTTATTGTAAACTAACGTATTTTTCTACATGCTTTCCCAAAGGAGGGACTTTGCTTGACGGTCTCTTCAAGTGACCAGTTAGTCCAGAAGTCCCACCTCCAAGGTGGGTGCATGTTGCTGTCGGACACAATGGAGGAGATGCGGAGTTGTGAATTCAGAAGGCTGTGGCGTGGACTCCTCGGGGAGGAGGAGCCACAGGTTTATTTTCCAAACCTCTTTTATTTTCCAAACCTCTTTTATACTTTTTATGAATGTGCCCACCTTAGAGGTGGGACCTCTGGAACCATTGGTCACTCACAGAGACCACCACGCGAAGTCACTCCTCTGGGAAAGCGTGTGGAAAAGAAGATAGTTCCCCAAGTGTGACCTTGTTTACCAGTTTAGGTCCCCGAGAACAGAATTTCCTAAAACTAAAACATGGCAAGCACGAATCGTGGCAACGGGTGCACTGTAGGAAAGTACAAAATAAGTTTGGAGAATAAACCGAGACTCCTCCTTTGGAGCCACAGCCCTCTGAACAAGGCTTGGGTCTTCCTTTCGTGTCCAACAGCGACAGTCCCTTCCAACCCAAACCATTCCATGAGCCTAAAAAACCTGGAAAACACCTGTCATCAGTGTGTGTGTGCGAGTCATCAGAAGGCTGTGGCTCCTAACGAGGAGGAGCCCCGATTTATTTTCCAAACCTATTATTTTATACCTTTCTACAAAGCACCCACCTTAGAGATGGGGGAGCTGGGCCCATTGGCCATTTGAGGAGACCCATCAAGCCAAGTCCCTCCTTTGGAAAACACATGTAGAACGATATCTTAGTTTACAGTAGCGTGACCTTGTTCACCAGTTCTGTCCTGGTGTCCTGGGTTATGGAAAACAAAAATTCTGTGTATTCTGTTTTCATCTCCTAAAAGCACTGTTCTTCTTTACTCTGGGAGGAGCAGGGCGGGTGCCTTTTGTTAATGGACCAACTGTAGGGCATCGTTTCTTATCTCTCCCACCACCTGGTTTTCCCTCCAGGGAGATATTTTTCTGATAATGGGCCATTAACACCTCCCCAAACTAACACCTCCCCAAACTATACCCTCCCCAAAGCAGTACATTCCACATTCCATCATCCCATTGTGAGATGCTCCACCCAGTGCAGGGAGCCAACCATTCCCACCTGGATAAAAACTGAGACACAGGAACGAGAAGGCATCCAGCTTCACCCAATTCCTGGAGGAAGACTGGACCCCTTCCCACCATCATTGGACCCCTCTCACCATCACCGGACCCTTCTCACCATCACTGGACTCCTCTCACCATCACTGAACCCTTCTCACCATCACTGGACCCTTCTCACCACCACTGAACCCTTCTCACCATCCCTGAACCCTTTTCACCATCCCTGAACCCTTCTCACCACCACTGGACCCTTCTCACCATCACTGGACTCCTCTCTCCATCACTGGACCCCTTCTCACCATCCCTGGACCCTTCTCACCATCACTGGACCCTTCTCACCATCACTGGACCCTTGTTCTACAGGATCATCTCTGCTCCACCAGAACCACCTCTGCCACTCCAGGAGGACTCACTTTTGGACTGCTCCCAACCCCCTGACCCACAGGGTGTCAGGTTGTAGCTCTGACTCTGTCAGGGTTTTCCAAAATTTTTGCTGGTTTAGTTGGGTGGTTTTGTTTTTCTACGACATTTGTATTGTTAATATTCCTAGTAAAGAACTGTTATTCCTATTCCCAAATCTTTGCCTGAAAGCCCTTCATTGCAAAATTATAATTTGGCGGGGGGGTGAAGGGTCTACATTCCCCATTCTAAGGGAAACTCCAGTTTCCCTGTCAGATACACCTGCCTTTCCAAACCAAGACACCTGGGAACAGAATTTCCTGAAACCAAAACATGGCAGGCACCAAACCATGGCTACAAACACCGGAGCACCTGGCCGGGGGGGTTGGGGGGAAAAAAAAGGCAACCACAAACACTCCTGGCAACCACGTAACCACCACGAGCACTCCTGCCTCCTCATGTGCCTGGGTGCCTGCTGGAAACCCATCCCTGGAGGGTTGGTGTCTGCTGGAAACCCATCCCTGGAGGGTTGGTGCCTGCTGGAAACCCATCCCTGGAGGGTTGGTGCCTGCCCAAAACCCATCCCTTGAGGTTTGGTGCCTGCCCAAAACCCATCCCTGGAGGGTTGGTGCCTGCTGGAAACCCATCCCTGGAGGGTTGGAGGGTTGGTGCCTGCTGGAAAGCCATCCCTCGAGGGTTGGTGCCTGCTGGAATGCTGGGAACCCATCCCTGGAGGGTTGGAGGGTTGGTGCCTGCCCAAAACCCATCCCTGGAGGGTTGGTGCCTGCCCAAAACCCATCCCAGCCCAGGAGGACGCTCCAGCTCTCACCCTGCGGCTGCGGTGACCCCGCTTCTGCTGCTGCTGCTGCTGCTGCTGCTGCTGTTGCTCCACCAGCTCGATGGTGCAGGAGGGCGGGGAGGCGGCGCGCATCCCCCGCACCACCTGGATGCTGTCCTCGGGCAGCGCCGGCAGCCCCAGCTCCTCCCGCCGCCGCACCTTCATGGCCTGCAGCGCCTCGAAGCCGCCCAGCGTGAACTGGGGAGACAGCCGGGCGTGGGGGGGGAAAAAAAAAATGACCTTTTCACCTTTTAATATTGATTTGTTTAATCAAGTTTAATCAAAAGAAAATAAAATGGAATAAAAATAGATAATGAGGAGAGAGAAGAAGGCGGCTTCTCCACTGAGGGCGCGAAGAAACACACCCCGCCCGTTCTAAATTCCTTGGTGTTTAAAAGTCTTGGTGTTACATATTTAAATAAGATGATGCATGATTCAAATATTTATTTTGGTTTCAAGATCCCCCCCCCTTAAGTACACAGTTTTTTTCATGGGACTCCACGCAGTCTGGGGGGATGTTGTAAATCTGTCTTCCGAAGATTTGGACCCTGGTGTTGCTTTACACCCTCAGCTGAGAAGCCGCCTTCTTTTGTCTCCTTATTGTCTATTTTTATTCTATTTTATTTTATTTTTATTCAACTTACAAATCAATACGAAAAGGCGAAACGTCGTTTTTCACACGGAATAAAAGCTTCTGGAGCGAGGAAGAGTTTGCACTCACCAGCAGCACCTTCCAGAGCAGGAGCAGGACCTTCTTCATGGGGAAGTGTGGAGCGTGGCCGCTGCAGAACTTGGTCACCATGGTGAAGAGCAGCAGAGCAAAGGGCTCCTCAGCGTGCACAGGGAAACCTGGTGGAGAAGTGATCCCGTTCAAGATCACAACGACACGGACTCCCAAATTTTCAGAAGGCTGAAATGACTCCAAATCAATCTTTATTCCCCGGGAATTTCTTCCCTTTTTATGCTGTTTTACAAAGAACCACCCAAAGGGGTAGGAAGAGAGACAAAGTTCTTCAATCACATTGGTCAAGTCAGAGGGACATCAAGGAGAAGTCCCTCCTAGGGAAAGGAATGTAAACAAAGGTTTACCTGTCTTTTGTCGACAGAAAACTCTCTGGGAAAAGAGTTTCAGAAAAATCAAAACATCTCAGGCTTTTATACAGTTTTATGCTGTTCTACAGAGAACAACCCAATGGGTGGAAGAAAGTCAAACTTCTTCAGTCACATTGGCCAAGTCAGAGGGACATCAAGAAGAAGTCCCTCCTAGGGAAAGGAATGTAAACAAAGGTTACAGTTAGGAAAAATGTGTCTCTTGGTGACAGAAAACTCTCTGGGAAAAGAGTTTCAGAAAAATCAAAACATCTCAGGCTTTTACTCTGTTCTACAGAGAACAACCCAATGGGTGGAAGAAGGACAAACTTCTTCAATCACATTGGTCAAACCAGAGGGACATCAAGGAGAAGTCCCTCCTAGGGACAGGAATGTAAACATAGGTTTACATGTCTTTTGTCGACAGAAAACTCTCTGGGAAAAGAGTTTCAGAGAAACTAAAACATCTCAGGCTTTTATACTGTTTTGTACTGTTCTACAGAGAACAACCCAATGAGTGGAAGAAGAACAAACTTCTTCAATTACATTGGTCAAACCAGAGGGACATCAAGGAGAAGTCCCTCCTAGGGAAAGGAATGTAAACAAAGGTTACAGTTAGGAAAATGTGTCTCTTGTTGACAGAAAACTTTCTGGGAAAGAGTTTCAGAGAAACAAAAACATCTCGGGCTTTTATACAGTTTTATACCATTCTACAGAGAGCAACCCAATGGGTGGAAGATGGAGGAACATCTTCCATCACATTGGTCAAACCAGAGGGACATCAAGAAGTCCCTCCTAGGGAAAGGAATGTAAACAAAGGTTACAATTAGGAAAACGTGTCTCTTGTAGACAGAAAACTCTGGGAAGAGTTTCAGAAAAATCAAAACATCTCAGGTTTTTATACAGTTTTACGCTGTTCTACAGAGAACAACCCAATGGGTGGAAGAAGGAGAAACATCTTCAACTACATTGGTCAAACCAGAGGGACATCAAGGAGAAGTCCCTCCTAGGGAAAGGAATGTAAACACAGGTTACAGTTAGGAAAAATGTGTCTCTTGGTGACAGAAAACTCTCTGGGAAAAGAGTTTCAGAGAAACCAAAACATCTCAGGTTTTTATACTGTTTTATACCATTCTACAGAGAACAACCCAATGGGTGGAAGAAGGAGAAACATCTTCAACTACATTGGTCAAACCAGAGGGACATCAAGGAGAAGTCCCTCCTAGGGAAAGGAATGTAAACACAGGTTACAGTTAGGAAAAATGTGTCTCTTGGTGACAGAAAACTCTCTGGGAAAAGAGTTTCAGAGAAACCAAAACATCTCAGGTTTTTATACTGTTTTATACCATTCTACAGAGAACAACCCAATGGGTGGAAGATGGAGAAACATCTTCAACTACATTGGTCAAACCAGAGGGACATCAAGGAGAAGTCCCTCCTAGGGAAAGGAATGTAAATGTAGGTTACAATCAGGAAAACGTGTCTCTTGTTGACAGAACAGTGCCCGGGAAAAAGTTTCAGAGGAACCAAAACATCACAGCACGAGAAGGGAGAAGGGAGCAGGGTCAGAGCCCGTCCCCCGCCCCTGACCAAGGGACAAAGGGACCCCCAGAGGGCATGGTGAACTTTTGGGGCTCACTCAGCTCCATCCTGAAGGTCTCCCGGCAGCTTTTCCACTCGGGGGGATCGGCCTCCTGCTCCAGACGGATGTTCTCCACCAGCAGGTACATGACACTGAGCAGCACCCTGCCGGGACAGCGCGGCGGGTGGGTGCTGAGGCCACCCAGAGGTGGTGTCACCCACTGCCCCTGTCCCCAGCACCCAGGGGTTACCTGAGCTCCGTGCTGTCGGCCAGGGAGATGGCCGGCTTCCGCAGGGCGCTGCTGCAGGCCTGGCTGTTCCTGCGGGGCAGGGAGGGAGGAGCTCAGTGCCCCCTCAGCCCCACCCCACAGCCCCCAACCCCAGCGTCTGCAGTGCTGGGAATGGCACAGCGGGGAGGAGGAGGAGGAGGAGGAGGAGGAGGAGGAAGAGGAGGAGGAGGAAGAGGAGGAAGAGGAGGAAGAGGAGGAAGAGGAGGAGGAAGAGGAGGAAGAGGAGGAAGAGGAGGAAGAGGAGGAGGAAGAGGAGGAGGAAGAGGAGGAGGAAGAGGAGGAGGAAGAGGAGGAGGAAGAGGAGGAGGAGGAAGAGGAGGAGGAGGAAGAGGAGGAGGAGGAAGAGGAGGAAGAGGAGGAGGAAGAGGAGGAAGAGGAGGAAGAGGAGGAAGAGGAGGAAGAGGAGGAAGAGGAGGAGGAAGAGGAGGAGGAAGAGGAGGAGGAAGAGGAGGAAGAGGAAGAGGAGGAGGAAGAGGAGGAGGAAGAGGAGGAGGAAGAGGAGGAGGAGGAAGAGGAGGAGGAAGAGGAGGAGGAAGAGGAGGAGGAGGAAGAGGAGGAGGAGGAAGAGGAGGAGGATTGAAGAAGTGTGTGAGTAGGAGGATGGGGTGAAAGAAGAAGAAGAGGGGGAGAAAGTGGTGGGGGAGATGAAGAGGAAAAGGGTGAGGAGGATGAGGAGAAAGAGGATGAAGAGGAGGGTGAGGAGGACTGTGGAAGTGGAAGAGGAGGATGGGGTGAAAGAAGGTGAAGAGGAGAAGGGTGAGGAGAAAAGGGTGGGGGAGACAGGGAGAAGGAAGGTGAGGAAGGTGAGAAGGATGAGGAGAATGATGAAGAGGAGGAGGAGGATGAGAAGAAAGAAGATGAAAAGGAAAAGGGTGAGGACGACGAGGAGAAAGAAGATGAAAAGGAGGAAGGTGAGAGAATGAGAAGAAAGAGAAGGATGGAAGGAGAACTTGAGGGAAGTGGGGAGGACGAAGATGAAGAGGAGGAGAGCAAATCGAATGGGAGAAGAGAAGAAGGAGGGAAAGCAGATCATAGAATCACAGAATCATTTCGGTTGGGAAACACCTCCAGGGTCATTAAGTGCAAGAAGCACAGAGGTGAGAAGAAAGAATGAAGTGGAGAAGAGGACAAGGAGGGAGAGGTGGGCGAGGGCAGCGCGGTCCTCTCACTCAATCTCCATGTTGAGAAGCTCCAGGAAGGCCGAGAAGGTCCCCAGCTGGTAGAGGAGGAAGCTGTTGTGCCGAGACCAGTGCAGGACATCCCCTTCATTGTCACAGTCCCCAAAGACACCTGGAGAGGCCCCAAAGAGAAACACCGGCGAGGGAGGTTCTGCCTTTGAACCCCTGGAGTCCACAGGACCACCCCAGGCAGGAGCTTCACTGCCACAACCCGGAGAAAAGCTTCTCCCAAACCCCCCCAAACAGCAGATCCAGCCATGGGAGGCCGTGTCCTTACCCTGTGCCAGGTAGAGGATGGCCCGTGCTACTCTGAGCCTCTTGTCCCTGTTGACCACCTCCAGCCCGTCCAGCAGGTGCATGACGTAGGCCTTCTGCTGAGCCCTGTCCAGCTCCAGCCACCTCCTGTCCGGCACTGGAAGAGGGACAGGACCTCCAGCCGGGTGCTGCCCTGGGGGTCCCGCTCCTGCCCCGAGCCCCAGGGGTGCTGCTGAGGCCAGAGCTGGTACCTTGGGTGTGAAAATCCTCCTCGAAGCATCTCCTGTTGTGGCTCAGCTCAGGCTCCTCGGTGTAGCTGTACAGCTCTGGTGGAGACAGGGCTCAGCAGAGGCGTGGAGGGGCTTCACCCTCCTCCTCCTCCTCTTCCTCATCCCCAAATTCTTCGGGAAGCATCCCCGTGCACCCAGGCAGACATGGGACAGAGATCTAAAACTGATCCCTGAGCTCTCCTGCAGCTCCAAAGGCACCTTGTGGCCACCCAGTGCCACCAAATTCACTGTCTCTCCCATGTCCTGGGTTGGGCTGTCCCCATGCTCCTGCTCCAAGGGCACCTTGTGGCCACCCAGTGCCACCAAATTCCCCTTCTCTCCCATGTCCTGGGCTGTTCCCAGCTCCAAGGGCACCTTCTGGCCACCCAGTGTCACCAAATTCCCCTTCTCTCCCATGTCCTGGGCTGTTCCCAGCTCCAAGGGCACCTTGTGGCCACCCAGTGCCACCAAATTCACCTTTATCCCCGTGTCCTGGGCTGGGCTGTTCCCAGCTCCAAGGGCACCTTGTGGCCACCCAGTGTCACCAAATTCACCTTCTCTCCCGTGTCCTGGGCTGTTCCCAGCTCCTGCTCCAAGGGCACCTTGTGGCCACCCAATGCCACCAAATTCATCTTCACCCCTGTTCCCAGCTCCAAGGGTAGCTTGTGGCCACCCAGTGCCACCAAATTCCCCTTCTCTCCCGTGTCCTGGGCTGAGCTGTTCCCAGCTCCAAGGGCACCTTGTGGCCACCCAGTGCCACCAAATTCCCCTTCTCTCCCGTGTCCTGGGCTGAGCTGTCCCCAGCTCCAAGGGCACCTTGTGGCCACCCAGTGCCACCAAATTCACCTTCTCTCCCGTGTCCTGGGCTGTTCCCAGCTCCTGCTCCAAGGGCACCTTGTGGCCACCCAGTGCCACCAAATTCACTGTCTCTCCCATGTCCTGGGTTGGGCTGTCCCCATGCTCCTGCTCCAAGGGCACCTTCTGGCCACCCAGTGTCACCAAATTCCCCTTCTCACCTGTGTCCTGGGCTGTTCCCAGCTCCAAGGGCACCTTGTGGCCACCCAGTGCCACCAAATTCATCTTCACCCCCATGTCCTGGGCTGGGCTGTTCCCAGCTCCAAGGACACCTTGTGGCCACCCAGTGTCACCAAATTCCCCTCCACCCCCGTGTCCTGGGCTGGGCTGTCCCCAGGTCCTTCTCCCAATTTCCTTGGGGTTCTCGAGGGGACATTTTCAAGTCTCACTGAAGCAGTTTGGGAATGAAGGGAACGCAGGAACCCCCAGGCAGGGCCTGCACTGACCCCACAGCCCAGCAGCTCGGACATTTTGGGTCCTGCAAACAGACAGGGGCTGGACTTCTTGGAGGGACACGATGTTGCCCCTTGTCCTTGGCAATTCCTGCCCATTCCCACAGAATCCCTCTAGCCCTGAGGTGCTGAGCAGCACCACGGAGGACTGAAGTGATCCTGCAGGGAAGGAGGAAAGGATCCCTTGCAGAGGAAATACGGTTTGGGTTTGTTTTTGGGGTTTTTTTTTTGGTTTTTTTTTTTTGGTTTTTTTTTGGTTTGTTTGTTTTGGTTTTTTGGGGGTTTTTTTTGGTCTTTTTTTGGGGGGTGGGGTTTTTTTTGGGATTTTTTTGGGGTTTTTTTTGGTTTTTTTTGGGTTTTTTTGGGGGGTGTTTTGTTTTGTTGGTTTTTTTGGGGGTGGTTTTGGGTTTTTTTGGGTTGTTTGTTTGTTTTTTTGTTTTTTTTTGTTTTTTTTTTTTTTTTTTTGTGTGTGTGTGTGTGTTTTTTGTTTTTTGGGGGGGTTTTTTTTTTGGTTTTTTTTTTTTTTTTTTTTTGGCCAGGTCAGCTCCTGCAGCTGAGACACACCGAGCTAAAAATAACCCCATTTTTTTCCTCGGGACACGCTGGGGGACCGCGGGGCGACAACAGGGGACAAGGACACGACCCGATAAAGGGTGACACCTCCCTCCTGGCCTCTGTCACCCGACACCCCCGGGAAAACCGGGAGCGCGGGGTAATCCCCGTGTCCCCACGCGTCCCTTCCGCGTCCCCAGGGCGTGAGCGGCTCTCTAAGAATAAACCCCGCTGGCTCCGTTTGCTGCGGGGATGACAGCGCTCCGTGTCCATCCCCCATCCCGCCGGGGTTTTCCATTCTCCCTGCCCGCCGGGCACCTGGAAATAACAACACCCCCCACCAAAAAAAACCCCAAAAAACCCCCAAAAAACCCAACAAACAAACAAACAAGCCAAAACCAAAACCAACAAAACCAAAAAACCAACCAACCAACCAAACAAACAAAACCAAAAACAAACACCCCCCCAAAAAAAACACAAAAAACCCCCAAAAAACAAACAAACAAAACAAAACAAAAACAACAAAAACAAAAAACCAACCAACCAAACAAAACCAAAAAACAAACAAACAACCCCCCCAAAAAACAAACAAAAAACCCCAAAAAACCCCAAACAAACAAAAAAATCTCCCCCGCTTCACCTGCCAGCTCAGCGCCGTGGCCGTCGGCATCGCCGTACTCAAACTCCAGGTTGGGACAATCCACGGAGCCCTGCGGAGAGCAGCGGGAAGGGGTTAGGAGGGCACATCCCCCCACGGGGATATTTTTGGGATTTGCGGGATGGCTGCCAGCGCTGGCGGCCTTTTGCGCCCAAAGCTCCTCCGGAGCAGCGGGTGGATTTCCCTCCCTCCCTCCCGGGGTTGGGGAGTCCGCTTTAAAACCCCGTGGGATCCGCGTGGAAAACCAGCGCTTCTCAAACCCCAGGGGGAAAGCAAAGGCGCGACCCAAAAAAAAAAATTTGAGATGCATTTCAAAGCCCCGCAACGCCCTAAAAACCAACCCCGCGGCTGGCTGGAAGCGAAAGCCCTCCCGGAGGATGCTGCGGCTCCCCTGAGCTCTCGTCCTCAGCACGGCAGAGCTGACAGCTCTCGGGGCCGGGCTTTGCTTTTCCGATTTTTCCCCCTCCTCCTCCCCTGCGGATGAGGAACTGGAGCATGAAAACTTCGCCGGAGGATTCCGAGCGGGCAGCCGCAGCCAGACAGAACCCAAGGCCGTGCACCGCGCCGCCCTGCCCCGGCTCAAGGAACACACGAATGGCTAATCAACTCAATTAACATTAATTTTCCCCCTCTCGAGTCTCAGGATTCCTTTCCTCGGCGGCCGGGGCTGGAACTGATGCGCATCGTTTCAGCGATTAATATTGATGAGCCGGGAGGATGCGCGGCTGAGCCCGAAACGCCGGGATTTTCACCCAATTTCTGCCGCCCAGCCCAGCCCTGCTCGGGGAGTTAAAGCCGGTGAGGAATTCGGCGAAGCTCGTGGAGCCCTAATCCGCTTCGAGAGACCGAGCCGGGGGAGGCGAAGCGAACCCCAAATTCACCAGCTCGGGGGACACCAGGGAGCCCCTCGGCTCCGCGCTGGGAAAGCGAAATCTCCCCCGTGCTTTGCTCTCGGGGGGGTCCCGCGGTGGCTTTGCGGTGGCCAGGGGACATCGGATCCCGGTGGGATCGGATCCCGGTGGGATCGCCCATCCCGGTCCTGCTGCCCCAGCCTGGCACCCACGGGCCAGCGGGGTCCGGCGGTTCCCCCCGTGCCCCGGGGTGATGGGGGCAGCAGGGGTGGAGGGCACTGTGCCCCCCGGAGCTTGGTGAGGGGCAAAGGGGAGCCTGCAGGGTGTGGGAGAGCTCAGGTGGGTCCCCAAAACCCCGCTGCCGGCTCTGGGCGTGGGGCTGGGAGGTGCCGGTGTTGGGGTTGAGAGTCAGAGCCCCGAAACTCCGCGGCTGCGTCTGAGAGCGGAGCAGCGCCGGGGAGCGGCCCTGGGGACTCCCCGCTCCGGGCTGGACACCGCAGAACGCTAAACCCACCCTCGCAGGACCCCTAAAGGGCGCAGTTGGCGGTAGGGAGCACCCTCAGCCCGGGAGCTCCCCCAGTCCCGGGTAAGGCTCCTTCCTTCCCCCTGCGCCATAGCGGGTCCCGTCGGGGCCCGGGGGGTGCCGGCACCGAGCTCCGCGCTCTCACCTCGGACTCCTTCCGCTGGTTCCTGAAGAGCTCCCGGCCCTTGGGCTGTGGTTGTGGCTGGGGTTGGGGTTGGGGCTGTCCCGGCCGGGCCCTACCCGGGCCCGGGGCTCCGCCGCCGCCTCCCGCCGCCTCCATCCCGCGGCTCCGCCGCCGCCGCCGCCAGCACGTGGGGGCCGGGCCCGGCCACGCCCCCGCCACGCCCATTGGTCCGCCGGGATATGGGGGCGTGGTCTCAGGACACACCCCCGGGTTTCCATTGGTCCGGAGAGGGATGGGGCGGGGCCTGCGGTACCGGCGGAGGGAGTCGGGGGAAGCCCGGGGGTCCCTGGGGTGGGGGGCGGGGGAGACATCGGGGGGACAGGGGGGGTCCCTAGGGTGGGGGAGACATCGGGGGGACAGGGGGGGTCCCTGGGGAGCCACGGGGGGTCCTTGGGGTGAGGGAGCGGGGGAGACGACAGGGGGGGGGACAGGGGGTGTCCCTTGGGTGTCCCTGGGGTGTCCTTGGGGTGCTGGGAACAGGGAATGTTGGGAAATGGGGGGTTATGGGGTGTCCCTGGGGTGTCCCTGGGGTGCTGGCAGCACAGAACGCTGCAATGGTGGATTTTGGGGTGTCCCTGGGGTGCTGGTAACAGGGAATGTTGGGGAACGGGGGGTTTTGGGGTGTCCCTGGGGTGTCCCTGGGGTGCTGGGAGCACGGAACGCTGCGATGGGCGGTTTTGGGGTGTCCCTGGGGTGTCCCTGGGGTGTCCCTGGGGTGCTGGCAGTACAGAATGTTGCGATGGGCGGTTTTGGGGTGTCCCTGGGGTGCTGAACCTGTCCCTGCGGCAGCAGGCAGGAGCCGGAGGTGTCCGAGGTGCCCACGGGGTAACCGGGGTGCCCATGGGGGGTCCGTGGGGGGCTCATGGGGGGCTCCCCTGGGGCTGCAGCTGCCCCAGCACGGGCAGAGCCGGGGGTCCCCACCCCGCCCGGGCTGTCCAAACCCCGTTATCCCCATTTCGGGGCCCGGCAGCTCCCGGGGCCCTGGAGCAGGAGTGGGAGCGAGCAGGATTCCCATTCCCACATCCAATTTTTGGGGTGACTCTGTAGGGAATTCCCAGTAAAGGGGGGGTGGTTGTTTTTGGGGTGACTCTGTAAGGAATTCCCATTCCCACATCCAATTTTTGGGGTGACTCTGTAGGGAATTCCCAGTAAAGGGGGGGTGGTTGTTTTTGGGGTGACTCTGTAAGGAATTCCCATTCCCACACCCAATTTTTGGGTGACTCTGTAGGGAATTCTCATTCCCACATCCAATTTTTGGGGTGACCCTGTAGGGAATTCCCATTCCCACACCCAGTTTTTGGGGTGACTCCATAGGGAATTCCCATTCCCACACCCAATTTTTGGGGTGACTCTGTAGGGAATTCCCATTCCCACACCCGATTTTTGGGGTGACCCTGTAGGGAATTCCCATTCCCATACCTGGTTGGTTTTGGGGTGACTCTGTAGGGAATTCCCAGTAAAGGAGGGGCGGTTGTTTTTGGGGTAACTGTAGGGAATTCCCATTCCCACACCCAATTTTTGGGGTGACTCCGTAGGAAATTCCCATTCCCACACCTGGGGAGGTTGTTTTTGGGGTGACTCTGTAGGGAATTCCCAGTAAAGGGGGGGGTGGTTGTTTTTGGGGTGACTCCGTAAGGAATTCCCATTCCCACACCCAATTTTTGGGGTGACCCTGTAGGGAATTCCCAGTAAAGGAGGGGCGGTTGTTTTTGGGGTGACTGTAGGGAATTCCCAATAAAGGAGGGATGGTTGTTTTTGGGGTGACTCCATAGGGAATTCCCATTCCTACACCTGGTAAAGGAGGGGCGGTTGTTTTTGGGATGACTCTGTAGGGAATTCCCATTCCCACACCCAATTTTTGGGGTGACCCTGTAGGGAATTCCCATTCCCACACCCAATTTTTGGGTGACTCTGTAGGGAATTCCCATTCCCACACCCAATTTTTGGGGTGCCTCTGTAGGTTTGTGGCCGGGGACCCAATCTCGGTGCCACTCGTGTCCCACATCCCTTCCCAGCCTCTGGAAAGGTGGAAACCCCCAAGCTTTGGGTGGGAATTTCCCTTGGCCCCCGGGCGGGAGCAGAGCAGATAACGGGATCATTAGAGGAGATAACGGGATCGTTCCAGAGGAGATAACAGGATCGTTCCAGAGGAGATAACAGGATCGTTCCAGAGCAGATAACGGGACCGTTCCAGAGGTGATAACAGGATCGTTCCAGAGGAGATAACGGGATCGTTCCAGAGCAGATAACGGGATCGTTCCAGAGGTGATAACGGGATCGTTCCAGAGCAGATAACGGGATCGTTCCAGAGGAGATAACAGGATCGTTCCAGAGCAGATAACGGGATCATTACTGAGCAGATAACGGGATCGTTCCAGAGCAGATAACGGGATCGTTCCAGAGCAGATATCGGGATTGTTCAAGGAGATAACGGGATCGTTCCAGAGCAGATAACGGGATCGTTCCAGAGGTGATAACGGGATCGTTCCAGAGGAGATAACGGGATCGTTCCAGAGCAGATAACGGGATCGTTCCAGAGGAGATAACGGGATCGTTCCAGAGCAGATAACGGGATCGTTCCAGAGGTGATAACGGGATCGTTCAAGGAGATAACGGGATCGTTCCAGAGCAGATAATGGGATCGTTAGAGGAGATAACGGGATCGTTAGAGGAGATAATGGGATCGTTCCAGAGCAGATAACGGGATCGTTCCAGAGGTGATAACGGGATTGTTAGAGGAGATAACGGGATTGTTAGAGGAGATAACGGGATCCTTCCAGAGGAGATAACAGGATCGTTCAAGGAGAGAACGGGATCGTTCAAGGAGATAACGGGATCATTCCAGAGCAGATAACGGGATCGGGATGGTTCCGGCACCGCTTCCCCAAGGACACGCCAGCCCCGGAGCTCCAACAGCTCCGGCTGCCCCTGGAGCCGCTTCCCTCTGGAATTATCGGGACACGGCAGCAGCTCAAGGCTCCGGCTTTGGGGACAACCCCCCACCCACCCACCCACCCCACCACCACCACCCCCGTCCCCTCCTTGTCCCCCCCACCCCAAAATCCCGCTCTGCCCCCGCCTGACCCCCAAGGACACTCGGGAGGGGCTGAGTTTTCCAACGTTTTATTTGTGTTTTGAGATTACAGAGTCTTTATTGCTGATCTAATACAATCACTCAGACATTAATATTTAAAACATCCTTTTGAAATGTTACGCTCGCAATGTTTTTGTTTTCCTCGCCGCTGACGACGAGTTTTGTCTTATTACCTCTAAAGTTCAGGACAGAATTAATTTTCCTTTTATACGATTTTTTTTTGCTGGTGTTACCTAAAATCTCCTTTTTTTTTTTCCTAAGTCTCGGAAAAAAAACGTGTTACATTAAAAAAAAACCAAAAAAACAAAAAAAGAAAAGATAAAAGAAACCAAACCCCATTACACGTTTAATTTAGAGATGATCATAGGATACGATTCCAGGTTGATTAGGGAAAAAAAAAAAAAAAAAGCCAAGCGAGCCAAAAAAAGCTTTTACAGGAGAAGCAGAACATGAGAGAAGAAGAGCTTTAAAAATCGAGGTGGGAAAAGTCAGTTGGGATTTTAGTATTAATATATATATATATATTTATTTATTATTTTTTTTTCCTTTCCTATCTACCTGGAAGATAAAAGAGGGCACGAAGGGATCCGGGGGCTGTGCAGAGCAGGCACAGGGCAGGACGTGGGAGGAGAGGGCTGGGGGAGGAGAGGGGCTTTTCCAGGGGCTGTGGGGTTGGCTTGGGATGGGATTCCCGTTCTTCCCGAAGCTGCTCTGCCCCTGGGGCAGGAGCAGCTCCCAGAGAACAGCGAGGGCTGACACCGACCACAGAGCCAGCTCGGGGAGAAAGACCTGGGTGAGATGTTTCAAACAGCTCGGGGGATGCTTCCCCAAAAGAAAAAAAACAAAAAAAAAATATCTCAGGGTTCTGGGTAAAACGAAGGAGTGGAGATGGTTTCAAGTCTGTGGTTAGAGATCAGTCCACGTGGAAGCTTCTCCAAGCCTGAAGGTCTCCTCAAGGCCTTCTCAGAGCCCTGACGCCTTCCCCAGGTCTCTTCAAGAGGTGAAACCTCTCTGAAAAAAGGTTTTTTTTCAAGGTTTCCTCAAGGTCTTCCTTCCTGATTTTGAGAGATTTCAACGGGAAACTTGGAAAAAGCCGGCAGATGGGAACGTTCTCTCTGGGGACGTGCGGCTCGTGGCCCCAAACCCGACCCCAAACCTCCTGGGAAGGCCTCGAGGCCCCAATTCCTCCGTTTCCCCTTCCTTGTGCGTGAACCAGCTGCCACAAAAAAATAAAAAAAAAAAAGTTCTCCACGACGGTCAAGAAGCCCAGGAGGACCAAACACGGACCTGCAGCCGATGGAGAGACTCGGGAACCAAAACGGGGGGAGGAGGAGGAGGAGGACAAAGCTTCTGTTCTCAGGGGTGGGGCTGGGCACTTCCATTTCAGGAGGGTCACCTTCTCCAGGTGAGGGATTTGGGAAGTCACCCTGGGAAGGGTCAACGCTGTCCCGTGCTCGGGTGGGACATCCTGGGATAAAAAGCAGGGAGCTCTGGTGGGTTTCTTCTCCATCAGCTCCACCACATCGGGGGTTGGAGGTGACCAAAGGGTTTTAGTGACACTGAACACAGACTCCCCCGAGGGGGGGGGGGGTCTGACTCCGTCTCGTACATTCCAAAGGGGATTTTCCCGGATTCGTGCAGCAGGAAATAAAAACTCCGAACCATTTCCAACGAGGACTGGGAAAAATTCAGCTGGAGTGAAGGAGCTGGGTCCTCCTCTCCCCCCCAGCAGAGCAGCATCGGTGGGGTGGGGTGGGCCAGGCCCCGCCGGGAACGTGACTTTGGTTGATCCAGAGAGGTTTGTTGGCACTGGGAACGACAGCAGCAGGAAAAGGCCGCGGGGATGAGGCCGGGGGAGCGCTCGGGGGGGCTCTCCCCGGGCTGGCGCTGACCCCCCCGGGCGGTGCTAAGGCGAGGTTCCCCCGGCTGGAGCTTCCCCAGGAGCTTCCAGAGCAGGACACTGGAGGGAAGAGGCTTCTCCAGCCAGATTCCCAGAGCCAAGGAGGGGTTTTTGGCTTTGTTGTCGGGATCCGGTGCTGCCGGAGGAACCCGAAAGCGGCTCTCCCGGGGCCGGGTTGAGCAGGGATAAGGGGATTTTATTCCAACAGCTCGATTCCAGCAGCTTCCTCCTCGCCTTCCCCTCGTCCTCCCAAGCCCCGAAAAAGAAGGAAACCCGAAGAGAGAAATAAAAGGAAAAGGGAAAAAGGGAAAAAGGGAAAAAGGGGGAAAGGGGGAAAGGAAAAGGAAAAGGAAAAGGGAAAGGAAAAGGAAAAGGGAAAGGGAAAGGGAAAGGGAAAGGGGAAAAGGGAAAAGGGAAAAGGGAAAAGGGAACAGGGAAAAGGGAACAGGGAAAAGGGAACAGGGAAAAGGGAACAGGGAAAAGGAAAAGGGAAAAGGAAAAGGGAAAAGGAAAAGGGAAAAGGAAAAGGGAAAAGGAAAAGGGAAAAGGGAAAAGGAAAAAGGAAAAGGGAAAAGGGAAAGGGAAAAGGGAAAGGGAAAAGGGAAAGGGAAAAGGGAAAGGGAAAAGGGAAAGGGAAAAGGGAAAGGGAAAAGGGAAAGGGAAAAGGGAAAAGGGAAAGGGAAAAGGGAAAGGGAAAAGGGAAAGGAAAAAGGAAAAAGGGAAAGGAAAAAGGAAAAAGGGAAAGGAAAAAGGAAAAAGGGAAAGGAAAAAGGAAAAAGGGAAAGGGAAAAGGAAAAAAAAGGGAAAGGAAAAAGGGAAAGGAAAAAGGGAAAGGAAAAAGGGAAAGGAAAAAGGGAAAGGAAAAAGGGAAAGGAAAAAGGGAAAGGAAAAAGGGAAAGGAAAAAGGGAAAGGAAAAAGGGAAAGGAAAAAGGAAAAAGGGAAAGGAAAAAGGAAAAAGGGAAAGGGAAAAGGAAAAAAAAAGGGAAAGGAAAAAGGGAAAGGAAAAAGGGAAAGGAAAAAGGGAAAAGGAAAAAGGGAAAAGGAAAAAGGGAAAAGGAAAAAGGGAAAGGAAAAAGGGAAAGGAAAAAGGGAAAGGAAAAAGGGAAAGGAAAAAGGGAAAGGAAAAAGGGAAAGGAAAAAGGGAAAGGAAAAAGGGAAAGGAAAAAGGGAAAGGAAAAAGGGAAAGGAAAAAGGGAAAGGAAAAGGGAAAAGGAAAAAGGGAAAAGGGAAAGGGAAAAGGGAAAGGGAAAAGGGAAAAGGGAAAAGGGAAAAGGGAAAAGGGAAAAGGGAAAAGGGAAAAGGGAAAAGGGAAAAGGGAAAAGGGAAAAGGGAAAAGGGAAAAGGGAAAAGGGAAAAGGGAAAAGGGAAAAGGGAAAAGGGAAAGGGAAAAGGGAAAAGGGAAAGGGAAAAGGAAAAGGGAAAAGGAAAAGGGAAAAGGAAAAGGAAAAGGGAAAAGGGAAAAGGAAAAGGGAAAAGGAAAAGGGAAAAGGAAAAGGGAAAAGGAAAAGGGAAAAGGGAAAAGGGAAAAGGGAAAAGGGAAAAGGGAAAAGGGAAAAGGGAAAGGAAAAAGGGAAAGAGAAAAAGAAAAAAAGAAAGAAAAAAAATCCAGCGTCTCCCAGTCCCGCGGCAGGACGAACAGCAGTGGCAGGGGCCACGCGAAGGAGTATTCTAATTTAATAAATAAATAACCTAAAACACGACTATGGCAGCAAGCCCGGCTCTAGCGTGGGAAGCTTGCGTGGTTTTTCATTCCTGTACAGTAGTTTTGAGAAAGGCTCGGGGCTGGGCTGGGGGAGTTGTGGCTGCTCCTGGCGATGCCCCGGGAGGAGGAGGCGGCGGGAGCTCAGTATCTGGGGAAAGAGGGGAAAACCGGGTTTGGGCTGAGCAGGGAGGGAGGAGGAGCTGCCCCATGGTGCTGCCCCTAAAATGCCTAAAATCCCCTTAAAAATTCCTCAGAATCCTCCGGAATCCGCTCAAAAAAAAAACCCCAAAATTCCTTTAAAACCCCTCAAAAGCCCCCCCAAATACTCCCAAATCCGCTCAAAAAACCCCCCAAAATTCCTTTAAAACCCCCCAAAATCCCCCCAAAATTCCCTCAAAATCCCCCCAAAATCCTCCCAAATCTGCTCAAAAAAACCCCCCAAAATCCCTTTAAAACCGCCCAAAATCCCCTCAAAATCCTCCAAAATACGCTCAACCCCCCCCCCCGCAAATTCCCTCAAAATCCCCCCAAAATCCTCCCAAATCTGCTCAAAAAAACCCCAAAATCCCTTTAAAACCCCCCAAAATCCCTTCAAAATCCTCCAAAATACGCTCAAACCCCCGCTCAAAATCCCCCCCAAATTCCCTCAAAATCCCCTCAAAATCCTCCCAAATCTGCTCAAAAAAACCCCAAAATCCCTTTAAAACCCCCCAAAATCCCCTCAAAATCCTCCAAAATACGCTCACACCCCCCCCAAAATTCCCTCAATATCCCCCCAAATCTGCTGAAAAAAACCCCCAAAATCCCTTTAAAACCCCTCAAAATCCCCTCAAAATCCTCCAAAATAAGCTCAACCCCCCCCAATTCCCCCCAAAATTCCCTCAAAATCCCCCCAAAATCCTCCCAAATCTGCTCAAAAAAACCCCCAAAATCCCTTTAAAACCCCCCAAAACCCCCCAAAATCCCCTCAAAATCTGCTCAAAATCCTCCGAAATCCGCTCAAAAAACCCCCAAAATCCTTTTAAAACCCCTCAAAATCTCCCCCAAAATCCCCGAAAATCCCCTCAAAAGCCGCTCAAAAAAAACCCCCCAAATCCCTTTAAAACCCCAAACAAACCCTAAAATCACCCCTAAAAAAATCCACTTAAATCACCTCAAAAAAACCAAACCAAAAAAAACCAACCCAAAAAACAAAAAAAAACCACCCAAAAAACCCCCCACAAAAAAACCAAAACCAAACCAAAACAAAAACCCCAAAACAAACCCTAAATCACCCCTTAAAAAATCCACTTAAATCACCTCAAAAAAACCCAAAACAAAACAAAAAAAAAACAAACACAAAAAACCCAAATAAAGCCCCAAAAAACCACACACACACAAAAAAAAAAAACCAAACCAAAAAACAAAACCGAAACAAAACAAAAACCGAAAACAGGAGGAGCAAAGGGCTGGAGGGAGCTGGGAGGGCACTGGGAGGGCACCAGGAGGGGCAGTAGCAGCAGGAGGGGCAGAGGGATGAGAAGGAACCAGGGGCACCAGGAGGGGCAGAGGGCTGGGAGGGCACTGGGAGGGCACTGGGAGGGCAGCAGGAGGGCACCAGCAAGAGCAGAGGGCTGGAGGGCACTGGGAGGGCACCAGGATGAACAGCAGGAGGAACAGAGGGATGAGAGGGCACCAGGATGGGAACCAGGAGGGGCAGAGGGCTGGAGGGCACTGGGAGGGCACCAGGAGGGGCAGCAGCACCAGCAGGGGCAGAGGGCTGGGCGGGCACCAGGAGGGCACTGGGAGGGGTAGAGGGATGAGAGGGCAGCAGGAGGGCACTGGGAGGGCAGCAGGAACAGCAGAGGGTTGGAGGGCACCAGGAGGGCACCAGGAGGGGCAGCAGCACCAGCAGGGGCAGAGGGCTGGAGGGCACTGGGAGGGGCAGAGGGATGAGAGGGAACCAGGAGGGGCAGCAGCAGCACCAGGAGGGGCAGAGGGCTGGGAGGGCACCGGGAGGGCAGCAGGAGGGACAGAGGGATGAGAAGGCACCAGGAGAATCAGAGGGCACTGGGAGGGCAGCAGAAGGGCACTGGGAGGGGTAGAGGGCTGGAGGGCACCAGGATGGGAACCAGGATGGGCAGAGGGCTGGAGCGCACTGGGAGGGCACTGGGAGGGCAGCAGGAGGGGCAGTAGCAGCAGGAGGGGCAGAGGGATGAGAAGGAACCAAGGGCACCAGGAGGGGCAGAGGGCTGGGAGGGAGCTGGGAGGGAGTTGGGAGGGAGCTGGGAGGGCAGCAGCAGGAGGGGCAGAGGGCTGGGAGGGCACTGGGAGGGCAGCAGGAGGGCACCAGCAAGAGCAGAGGGCTGGAGGGCACTGGGAGGGAGCTGGGAGGGCACCAGGATGAACATCAGGAGGGGCAGAGGGCTGGGAGGGCACCAGGAGGGCAGCAGGAGGGGCAGCAGTACCAGCAGGGGCAGAGGGCTGGCAGGGCACAGGGAAGGCACTGGGAGGGCAGCAGGAGCAGCAGAGGGCTGGAGGGCACTGGCAGGGCACAGGGAGGGCACAGGGAGGGCACTGGGAGGGCCAGCAGGAGCAGAGGGCTGGGAGGGCACTGGGAGGGCACCAGGATGAACATCAGGAGGGGCAGAGGGATGAGAGGGCACCAGGAGGGGCACCAGGAGGGGCAGAGGGCTGGAGGGCACTGGGAGGGCACTGGGAGGGCAGCAGCAGCAGGAGGGGCAGAGGGCTGGGAGGGCACTGGGAGGGCAGCAGGAGGGCACTGGGAGGGGTTAGAGGGCTGGAGGGCACCAGGATGGGAACCAGGATGGGCAGAGGGCTGGAGTGCACTGGGAGGGCACTGGGAGGGCACCAGGATGGGAACCAAGATGGGCAGAGGGCTGGGATGGCACGGGGAGGGGCACCAGGAGGGACAGAGGGAGAAGCAGAGGGCTGGAGGGCACAGGAGGGCAGCAGGAGAGGCAGAGGGCTGGGAGGGCACCAGGATGGGAACCAGGATGGGCAGAGGGCTGGGAGTGGCACAGGGATGAGAGGGAACCAGGAGAATCAGAGGGATGAGAGGGCAGCAGGAGGGCACCAGGAGGGGCAGAAGGATGAGAGGGAACCAGGAGCAGAGGGCTGGAGGGCACCAGGAGGGGGCAGAGGGAGAAGCAGAGGGCTGGGAGGGCACTGGGAGGGCACTGGGAGGGTACTGGGAGGGCACTGGGAGGAACAGAGGGATGAGAGGGCACCAGAAGGGCACCAGGAGGGGCAGAGGGCTGGGAGAGCACCAGGAGGGCACTGGGAGGGGCAGAGGGATGAGAGGGAACCAGGAGGGGCAGCAGCAACAGCAGGAGGGGCAGAGGGCTGGGAGGGCACCAGGATGGGAACCAGGAGGGGCAGAGGGCTGGGAGGGCACAGGGAGGGCACTGGGAGGGCAGCAGGAGCAGCAGAGGGCTGGAGGGCACCGGGAGGGGCACCAGGAAGGCAGCAGGAGGGGCAAAGGGCTGGGAGGGCACCAGGAGGGCAGCAGGAGGGGCAGCAGGAGGGGCAGAGGGATGAGAGGGAACCAGGAGGGGCAGCAGCAGCACCAGGATGGACAGAGGGCTGGAGCGCACTGGGAGGGCACCAGGAGGGGCAGCAGCAGCAGGCGGGGCAGAGGGATGAGAAGGAACCAGGGGCACCAGCAGGGGCAGAGGGCTGGAGGGCACCAGGAGGGCACCAGGAGGGCACCGGGAGGGCACCGGGAGGGCACCGGGAGGGGCAGAGGGCTGGCAGGCACTGGGAGGGCACCAGGAGGGGCACCAGGAGGGCACCAGGAGGGGCAGGGGGCTGGCCGGGCACCTGTAGTAGTTGGGCTTGAAGGGCCCGTTCTTATTGAGGCCCAGGTACTTGGCCTGCTCGTCCGTCAGCTCCGTCAGGTGCGCGTCGAAGGTGGGCAGGTGCAGGCTGGCCACGTACTCGTCTGCGGGGACAGCGGCTGCTCAGGCCACAGCCACCGGCCCCCGTGTCACCTGGCTGGTGTCACCTCCCCTCCCAAGGGCGGGACGAGCCACCCAAAAAGCCCAAGTGCCACCCCAGAGCTCCTTGTGGAGGTGAGGGGGGCTCAGCTCTGCCGGGGGAGGGGGGGCTGCTCCCGGGGCTGCGGCCATGGTGGTGGCAGGGACAGTGTGGGGACACTGGGGACATGGCGGGGACAGTGATGGGACACGGTGGGACACTGACAGGGACACAGGCAGGGACAGAGCGGGGACACTGCGGGGATATTGAGGGGACACTGCAGGGACACCGTGGGGACACTGTGGGGACATTGGGAGGGACATGGTGGGGACACTGACAGGGACACTGATGAGGACACTGTGGGGACACTGGCAGGGACACTGACGGAGATACGGCAAGGACACTGGCAGGGACACTGAGGGGGACACTGCGGGGGACACTGACGGAGATACGGCAAGGACACTGGCAGGGACACTGTGGGGACAGTGATGGGACACTGGGGACACTGACAGGGACATGGTGGGGACACTGCGGGGACATTGGGAGGGACACTGAGGGGACACTGGCAGGGACGCTGGGGACACTGAGGGGACACTGACAGGGACACTGACAGGGACACTGACGGGGACGCTGCAGGGACACTGACGGGGACGCTGCAGGGACACTGACGGGGACGCTGTGGGGACACTGCGGGGACATTGGGAGGGACACTGCGGGGACACTGACAGAGATACAGCAAGGACACTGCAGGGACACTGCGGGGACACTGCAGGGACACTGATGGGGACACTGACGGGGACACACTGCTGGAAACACCTAAGCCCAGCCCAGGGCCACCTCCCAGCTGTGACAGTGCCCCAGCCTGGTCAGGGCCACCTCCCAGGTGTGAGAGTACCCCAGGGCCACCTCCCAACCATGACACTGCCCCAGGGCCACCTCCCAGCCATGCCAGTGCCACCCCTGGGCCCACGGCCACCCCCCAGCTGTGCCACTGCCCCGGGGCCACCTCCGTGACAGTTCCCCAAGGCCACTTCCCAGCTGTGACACTGCCACAGGCTCACCCAGGGCCACCTCCCAGGTGTGACAATCCCACTCCGTGCCCAGTGCCACCCCCGTGCCCAGTGCCACCCCCAGCCCCACCCCTGTGCCCAGTGCCACCCCCGGTGCCACCCCCAGTGCCACCCCCAGCCCGCAGGTGCCGTTACCCATTTTCTTGGGCAGCAGGTAGACGTCCTGCTTGTAGCGGCCCTCGGGGGCGTTGTAGAGCTCGATCAGAGCCAGGGCCTGTGGGGTTGGGGACAGCAGGGTCAGGGGCTGCTGTCCTCTGGGGCAGGGGTGGCCTGTCCCTGTCCCCAACCCCAGCCCCTCCTCACCTGCGTGGTGGCCGTGATGGACAGGACGAAGGTGGGCACGGTGGAGCAGCTCAGGTTCAGCAGGCGGCCCTGGGGTGGGGAGCAGAAGGTGTTGTCACCCCAAAAAAACCCCCAAAACCCGGCCTGGGAGCCCGCAGGAGGGACAGGAGCCACCGCAGCCAGGTGTCCCAGCAAGTGTTTTTGTCACCTGCACTGGTCCCCCCTCAGGAAGAGGAAATCCCCCTGGAGTGGGATGAATCCAAACAAGGGGAGCTTCTCTTCATCCCAGGAACTCAGGGTGGGGGGACACTGTGGCTCTACAGGAGGGGACACGGGGACAGGAGGAGAGGGGATGGCCTCAGGTTGGCTCAGGGGAACCTCAGGGTGGATTTTAGGGGAAATTTCTCCATGGAAAAGGTGGTCAAGCATTGGGATGAGCTGCTCAGGGAAGGAGTGGAGACCCCATCCCTGGAAGGATTTCAAAACCCCTTGGGCAGGAGGAGAGGGAACAACCTCAGGCGAGGTTGGGTTTGGATTTTAGGGGAAAATTCCTAAATGGAAAAGGTCACCAAGCATTGGGATGAGCTGCTCAGGGAAGGAGTGGAGACCCCATCCCTGGAAGGATTTCAAAACCCCGTGGGCAGGAGGAGAGGGAACGGCCTCAGGCTGGCACAGGGGAGCCTCAAGGTGGATTTTAGGGAAAATTTCTCCATGGAAAAGGTGGTCAAGCATTGGGATGGCCAATGACGGCCATTGGGATGGCCTCCACCCCAGGGCAGGGGTGGAGACCCCATCCCTGGAAGGATTTCAAAACCCTGTGGGCAGGAGGAGAGGGAACAACCTCAGGTGGCCCAGGGGAGGTTGGGTTTGGATTTTAGGGGAAAATTCCTAAATGGAAAAGGTCACCAAGCATTGGGATGAGCTGCTCAGGGAAGGAGTGGAGACCCCATCCCTGGAAGGATTTCAAAACCCCATGGGCAGGAGGAGAGGGAATGGCCTCAGGCGAGGTTGGGTTTGGATTTTAGGGGAAAATTTCTCCATGGAAATGGTCATCAAGCATTGGAACGAGGTGCCCATTGGGTGGAGACCCCATCCCTGGAAGGATTTCAAAACCCCGTGGGCAGGAGGAGAGGGAACAACCTCAGGCTGGCTCAGGGGAGGTTGGGTTTGGATTTTAGGGAAAATTCCTTCATGGAAATGGTCATCAAGCATTGGGATGAGCTGCCCATTGGGTGGAGACCCCATCCCTGGAAGGATTTCAAAACCCCATGGCCTCAGGCTGGCTCAGGGGAGGTTGGGTTTGGATTTTAGGGGAAAATTTCTCCATGGAAAAGGTGGTCAAGCATTGGGATGAGCTGCCCATTGGGTGGAGACCCCATCCCTGGAAGGATTTCAAAACCCCGTGGACAGGAGGAGAGGGAACAACCTCAGGTGAGCTTGGGTTTGGATTTTAGGGGAAAATTTCTCCATGGAAAAGATGGCCAAGCATTGGAACGAGGTGCCCATTGGGTGGAATCCTCATCCCTGCAAGGATTTCAAAACCCCGTGGGCAGGAGGAGAGGGAACAACCTCAGGCTGGCTCAGGGGAGGTTGGGTTTGGATTTTAGGGAAAATTTCTCCATGGAAAAGGTGGTCAAGCATTGGGATGAGCTGCCCATTGGGTGGAGACCCCATCCCTGGAAGGATTTCAAAACCCCTTGGACAGGAGGAGAGGGAACAACCTCAGGCTGGCTCAGGGGAGGTTGGGTTTGGATTTTAGGGAAAATTCCTTCATGGAAATGGTCATCAAGCATTGGGATGAGCTGCCCATTGGGTGGAGACCCCATCCCTGGAAGGATTTCAAAACCCCATGGCCTCAGGCTGGCTCAGGGGAGGTTGGGTTTGGATTTTAGGGGAAAATTTCTCCATGGAAAAGGTCACCAAGCATTGGGATGAGCTGCCCATTGGGTGGAGACCCCATCCCTGGAAGGATTTCAAAACCTCGTGGATGTGGCACCTTGGGGACAGTGGTGGCCTTGGCAGTGCTGGGGATGATTTGACTCGATGATCTGATGTGGGATTCCTTACCTGGGCATCCAGGAGGGAATTGTGGGGTGGTCCCTGCTCTTCTGCCATAATTCCCATGGGATTGAGTTTGGCTAAAACCAAACCCTTGTGCCCAGCTGGGCAAGAGTCCAGTGCGGGCAGGGATTGTCCCCTGAAGGGGACACTCTGGAATCTTGGGGACAGCTCCCAACAGGAAAATCCTGGAGGGGCTGGAGTGTGTCCAGGGAATGGAGCTGGGGAAGGGTCTGGAGAAGCTGAGGGAGCTGAGGAAGGGGCTCCTTTGGTGGAATTCCATGCCCAAGGGGGGTGGAACTGGATGATTTTAAGGTTCCTTCCAATCCAAACCACTCCAGGATTCCAGAAGCTGGATCCACCTTGCTCCAAACCCAATCCCACCACACAGAATTCCCCTCAGAATTAACAGGGATCTGTTAATTGCTTAGCAAGGATTTTGCTTGGGCTTGGCCTTGTTAGGAGCTGTGGGGGATAAATCAGTGCAGATCCAGGAAATCCAGGAATGGAGGAAAAGAGGAAATTTCATTGGAAATGGAATCCTGGTCTCTGCAGCTCCTCATCAGGCAGGGCAGGGCAGGAATTGCAGCCCCTTTCCACCTTCCCAGATTTCATCCTCTCCCTGGACAGTCCCTGAAATGCTGGGATCAGTTTTGGGGGGCTTGAGAATGGAGCTGGGAAGGGTCTGGAGAAGCAGGAAAAGCTGAGGGAGCTGGGAAGGGTCTGGAGAAGCAGGAGAAGCTGAGGGAGCTGGGAAAGGGGCTGAGCCTGGAGCAAAGGAGGCTCAGGGTGGCTCTGCACAGCTCCCTGACAGGAGGGGACAGCCAGGGAGGGATTTGGGATCCAATCCCAGGGCACAGGGACAGGAGGAGAAGGAACAACCTCAGGTTGGCCCAGAAGAGCCTCAGGGTAGATTTTTGGGAAAGAATTCCTCCATGGAAAAGGGCGGTCAGGCACTGGAAACGCCCAGGGATTGAACCCCTGGAGGGATTTGGAAGCCACGTGGAGGTGGCACTTGGGGACACGGTGCTGGGAACGGTTGGATTCCGAAGATCTCAGAGGTGTTCTCCAACCTCAGCAGCTCTGGGGCTTCCAGGAGCTCAATCCCAGGAGCTGGAATTCCTCCAGCTGGCCCAGAAGAGCCTCAGGGTGGATTTTTGGGAAAAAATTCCTCCATGGAAAAGGTGGTCAGGCACTGGATTGAACCCCTGGAGGGATTTGGAAGCCACGTGGAGGTGGCACTTGGGGACACGGTGCTGGGAACGGTTGGACGCCGAAGATCTCAGAGGTGTTCTCCAACCTCAGCAGCTCTGGGGCTTCCAGGAGCTCAATCCCAGGAGCTGGAATTCCTCCAGCTGGCCCAGAAGAGCTTCAGGGTGGATTTTTGGGAAAGAATTCCTCCATGGAAAAGGTGGTCAGGCACTGGAAACGCTCAGGGATTGAACCCCTGGAGGGATTTGGAAGCCACGTGGAGGTGGCACTTGGGGACACGGTGCTGGGAACGGTTGGACGCCGAAGATCTCAGAGGTGTTCTCCAACCTCAGCAGCTCTGGGGCTTCCAGGAGCTCAATCCCAGGAGCCAGAGGGATTCCCCCTCAGCTGGAATTCCAGCTGCTCCCTCTCACCTCAGCCAGCAGCACGATCCTCTTCCCGTCGGGCCAGATGACGTGGTCCACCTGGGACCTGACCCGCTCCCAGGTGAGCTCAGGTGTGCGCAGGCTGGCCTGGGAAAAACGGGGCGTGGAGAGGTCACAGGGCAGCTCCAAAACCTTGGGGGGAAGAGCTGAGGAGAGGCAGCAAATCCTGGGATCCCAGCTTCTGGAGCAGGGGACACCTCTGGGATTCACCACCTCGGCTGCTTGGATCATCTCAGCACCATCAAACCCCACCAGAGGTCGGCCAGGAGCTGCTGAGGAGGATTCCTGGCTGGAGCTGCTCCTTCCAGCCTGGAAAATTCCTTCAAATCCATGGGAATTCTCTGGAATTCCAGGCTCTCCTGGTTTTTGGCTCGTGTCCAAACACAGGTGAGCAGATTTTGGGATTCCTGGCTGGGCTGGAGCTGCTCCTTCCAGCCCAGAAAATTCCTTCAAACCCATGGGAATTCTCTGGAATTCCAGGATCCCTTCATTTTTGGGATCGTGCCCAAGCACAGGTGAGCAGATTTTGGGATTCCTGGCTGGGCTGGAGCTGCTGGATCATCTCAGCACCATCAAACCCCACCAGAGGTCGGCCAGGAGCTGCTGAGGAGGATTCCTGGCTGGAGCTGCTCCTTCCAGCCTGGAAAATTCCTTCAAATCCATGGGAATTCTCTGGAATTCCAGGATCCCTTCGTTTTTGGGATCGTGCCCAAGCACAGGTGAGCAGATTTTGGGATTCCTGGCTGGGCTGGACCTGCTCCTTCCAGCCTGGAAAATTCCTTCAAATCCATGGGAATTCTCTGGAATTCCAGGCTCTCCTGGTTTTTGGGATCGTGCCCAAGCAGAGCTGAGCAGATTTTGGGGTTCCTGGCTGGGCTGGAGGATCCCCAGGTGCTGAGGGAAGGGTGGGGCTGGGTGTCCCTTCCCGCTCCTCGGGGGCCTGGGACACATCTGGGACAGGGGCAGGGGTGGGTTTGATGTCCTCCACACCATCACCCCGAAACATCATCACCCCAAAACAGCATCACCCCAAAACAGCATCACCCCAAAATGCTGTCAGTCCAAAACACTGTCATCCCAAATCCCCATCACCCCAAATCCCCATCACCCCAAAAACCATCGTCCCAAAACACCATCACCCCAAACCACTGTCAGTCAATGCACCACCATCCCAAAATAGTGGCCCCAAACCCCATCACCCCAAACCCTCACCCCAAAACCCTTTCACCCCGACCCCATCACCCCAAAGCTCCCTCACCCCAAACCCCCAGCACCCCAAACCCCTCACCCCAAAACCCCGGTGCTCACCACGTCAATCTCCCATCACCCCAAACCCCAACACACCAAACCCCCCTCACCCCAAACCCCATCACCCCATCACCTCCTCCCCTGCCCCACCCAACATTTAGGATTTCCCCTGCTGTCCAGGCCCTTCTTGGGGTTTGGATCCCATTCCCAGGCCCTTTTTGGGGTGTAGATCCCATTCCCTGCCCCTTTTTGGGGTGTGGATCCCATCCCCTGCCCCTTTTGGGGTGTGGATCCCATCCCCTGCCCCTTTTTGGGGTGTTGATCCCATTCACCAGCACCTCAAACCCCCATGACCTCAAAAACCATCACCCCAAAACCCCATCACCCCCAAACCCCATCACCCCAAACCCCCATCACCCCAAACCCCAAGCCCCGGCGCTCACCACGTCGATCTCCCATCACCCCAAACCCCATCACTGCAAACCCCAGAACCCCAAACCCCATCACCCCTCACCCCAAACCCAAAAACAGTCACCCCAAACCCCCATCACCCCAAACCCCAAAACCCCCCTGACCCCAAACCCCTGACCCACCACGTCGATCTCGGTGTTGGAGTGGCCCATGTTGCAGACGATGCAGCCGTTCTTCATCCTGTCCAGGTGCTCCCTGGTCACCACGTTCTTGTTCCCTGCGCCACCAGAACCCCAACAACACAATCCTAAAACATCACAGGTCACCCCAAAGCACCAGCACCCCCAAACACCAGCATCCTCAAACCCCAGCACCCCCAAACACCGATCACCCCAAACATCAGCACCCTAAAACCCCGTCACCCCAAACACCATCACCCCAAACACCAGCACCCCCAAACACCAGCACCCCAAAACCTGTCACCCCAAATCCCCATCCCCTCAAAACACCAATCACCCCAAAACCCCCTCACCCCAAACCCCATCACCCCCAAACCCCACCATCCCAAACCCCATCACCCCAAACCCCCTAACCCCAAGCCCCCATCACCCCAAATCCCCATGACCCCAAATCTCCATCACCTCAAAGCCCCACCACCCCAAACCCCCATCACCCCCAGACCCCATGACCCCAAATCCCCATCACCACAAACCCCTCACCCCAAAACCCCATCACCCCAAAACCCCCTGCCCTGCCCCACCCCACATTTAGGATTTCCCCTGCTGTCCAGGCCCTTTTTGGGGTGTGGATCCCGTTCCCTGCCCCTTTTTGGGGTCTGGACCCCATTCCCTGCCCCTTTTTGGGGTTCAGACCCCATTCCCTGCCCTTTTTAGGGTCTGGATCCCATTCCCTGCCCCTTTTGGGGTTTGGACCCCGTTCCCCGCCCCTTTTTGGGGTTTGGATCCCATTCCCCACTCCTTTTTGGGGTCTGGACCCCGTTCCCCACCCCTTTTTCGGGTTTGGATCCCGTTCCCTTCCCCTTTTTGGGGTGCGGATCCCGTTCCCTTCCCCTTTTTGGGGTCTGGACCCCATTCCCTACCCCTTTTCGGGTTTGGATCCCGTTCCCTGCCCCTTTTTGGGGTTTGGACCCTGTTCCCTGCCCCTTTTTGGGGTCTGGACCCCGTACCCGTGCAGGTGATGACGATGTCCACCTGCCTGATGACCTCGTTGAGCTTCACCAAGCGGAACCCGTCCATGCTGAGAAGAAAAAATCGGGGAAAAAAAATACAAACCTGACCCCAAATCCCAAATTTTAACCTCCTGGGGTTTCTGGGGTCATCCTATAGGATCTGGGAACGTTGGGGAGGAGGAGTGAGAAAGGATTTTTGGGGTTTTTTTCCGGCCAGATGGGATTTTTTGGAGCTGCTCCTCCTGCAAGGAATGTCCAGGAGTCGTGGAACTGCTCAGGATCTGGGTTGGGATGGATTCAGAGCATCCCAAGAGACCCCAAAAGCTGCAGGTGCTCCTCAACACCTCTGAAATCCCTTTTTTGGCACCCCAAATCCTATTTTAGGACCCCAAAATCCTTTTTCAGGCACCCTAAAGCTGCAGGTGCCTCTGAGCACCCCAAAATCCTTTTTTTAGGCACCCCAGGAGCTGTGGATGTGCTCAAAATCCAGACTGGGATGGATTCAGAGCATCCTAAAAGACACCCCAAAGCTGCAGGTGCCCCTGAGCACCCCAAAATCCTTTCTTGGGTACCCCAAAATTCCTTTTTTTGGCACCCCAAAAGCTGCAGGTGCCCCTGAGCACCCCAAAATCCTATTTTAAGACCCCAAAATCCTTTTTTTGGCACCCCAAAATCTGCAGGTGCCTCTGAGCACCCCAAAATCCTTTTTTAGGCACCCCAAAATCCTATTTTAAACACCCAAAAATCCTTTTTCAGGCCCCTTCAGAACCCCCCGGAGGTGCTGAGCCCTGCCCAGCCTCCCCAGCAAGGGATTAAAGGATTTTTTTTTGGGACTTTGTTTTGGGGTTTGGTTTTTTTTTGGGATTTTTGTTGACAATCCTCCCCCCAGAGCTCCTTCCTGGGCCTCTCACAAGCTGCAAAATCGGTGACTAAAAATAAAATTTAAAATAAAAAAAGTCATTTTTGTCTTTTTTTTTTTTTTTTTTTTTGCTGCCTGTCCTGATTTCCTGAGCTTTTCCTCCTCCTGGGGCAGGGATCGCTGGGAATTCCCAGCTGAGGATCCCAAAAGTTCATCAGCTCTGCTAATTAGAGCTCGTTAGTGCCCTCAGCACAACGAGCTCCGGGTGTTTTTGGGGTCCCAGACTTTGGGGTCCCAGGATTGGGGTTCAGCTCTGCTAATTAGAGCTCGTTAGTGCCCTCAGCATAACGAGCTCCGGGTGTTTTTGGGGTCCCAGGGATGGGGGTCGGGGTGGGATAAACTGGGAAGGAGAGGGGATAAACTGGGAGGGGATGGGATAAACTGGGATTGGATAAACTGGGAAGCGGATGGGATAAACTGGGATAAACTGGGAAGGGATGGGATAAACTGGGAAAGGATTTAGGGCAGGGCCCCTTTACTGGGATGAGATAAACTGGGAAAGGTTTTAGGGCAGGGATTTTTCCTGGGATTGGATAAACTGGGAAAGGTTTTAAGGATAAACTGGGAGATGTTTTAGGGATAAACTGGGAGAGGTTTTAGGGCAGGCCACTCTACTGGAATGGGATAAACTGGGAAGGGGATGGGATAAACTGGGATGGGATGGGATAAACTGGGAAAGATTTTAGGGATAAACTGGGAAGGGATGGGATAAACTGGGAAATGTTTTAGGGATGAACTGGGAAAGGTTTTAGAGCAGGGCCCTTTACTGGGATGGGATAAACTGGGATGGGATAAACTGGGAGATGTTTAGGGATAAACTGGGAAAGGTTTAAGGGCAGGGCCCCTTTCCTGGGATAAACTGGGATGGGATGGGATAAACTGGGAAAGGTTTTAGGGATAAACAGGGAGATGCTTTAGGGCAGGGCCTTTTCCTGGCCCCAGGACAGAGCTGTGGCTGCAGGGAACCCCTGAGCCCCTCCCTGGCAGCCCCCAGGGTGTGTCTGCCCTGCTCCAGGGGCTCCCCGGGGTGCTCCAGGGGCTCCCCAGGGTGCTCCAGAGGCCCCCGAGGCCGTGTCTGCCCTGCTCCTGGGGCTCCAGGGGCCCCCCAGGGTGCTCTGGGATCCCCCAGGCTGTGTCTGCCCTGCTCCTGGGGCTCCAGGGGCTCCCCGGGGTGCTCCAGGGGCCCCCCAGGCCGTGTCTGCCCTGCTCCTGGGGCTCCAGGGGCCCCCCAGGGTGCTCCAGGTGCCCCCCAGGGTGTGTCTGCCCTGCTCCTGGAGCTCCAGGGGCTCCCCAGGGTTCTCTGGGATCCCCCAGGCCATGTCTGCCCTGTTCCTGGAGCTCCATGGTCCCCCCAGGGTGCTCCATGGTCCCTCCAGGGAGCTCCAGGGGCCCCCCAGGGAGCTCTGGGATCCCCCAGGCTGTGTCTGCCCTGCTCCTGGGGCTCCAGGGGCCCTGCAGGGCACTCCAGGGGCTCCCCAGGGTGTGTCTGTGCTGCTCCAGGGGCTCCCCAGGGTGCTCCAGAGGCCCCCCAGGCTGTGTCTGTGCTGCTCCAGGGGCCCTGCAGGGAGCTCCAGGGGCCCCCCAGGGTGCTCCACGGCCCCCCTTGGGTGCTCCAGGGGCCCCCCAAGCCGTGTCTGTGCTGCTCCAGGGGCCCTGCAGGGAGCTCCAGGGGCCCCCCAGGGTGCTCCACGGCCCCCCTCGGGTGCTCCAGGGGCCCCCCAAGCCGTGTCTGCCCTGCTCCTGGAGCTCCAGGGGCCCCCCAGGCCGTGTCTGTGCTGCTCCAGGGGCCCTGCAGGGAGCTCTGGGACACCCCAGGGTGTGTCTGTGCTGCTCCAGGGGCTCCCCAGGGTGCTCCAGAGGCCCCCCAGGCTGTGTCTGTGCTGCTCCAGGGGCCCTGCAGGGAGCTCCAGGGGCCCCCCAGGGTGCTCCACGGCCCCCCTCGGGTGCTCCAGGGGCCCCCCAGGCCGTGTCTGTGCTGCTCCAGGGGCTCCCCAGGGTGCTCCAGAGGCCCCCCAGGCTGTGTCTGTGCTGCTCCAGGGGCTCCCCAGGGTGCTCCAGAGGCCCCCCAGGCTGTGTCTGTGCTGCTCCAGGGGCTCCCCAGGGTGCTCCAGAGGCCCCCCAGGCTGTGTCTGTGCTGCTCCAGGGGTCCTGCAGGGTGCTCTGGGACACCCCAGGGTGTGTCTGTGCTGCTCCAGGGCCCCCCCCCGGGTGCTCCAGGGCCCCCCCAGGGCGCTCAGCCCCCTCACCAGGCCTGCAGGGCGCAGATGGGGTCGATCTCGGTGACGTAGACGATGGAGCCCATGGCCTTGAGCGCGGCGCAGCAGCCCTTGCCCACCTGGAAGAAATAAATAAACACAGAGCTCAGCCTTTCCCCACCTGGAACAAACAGGGACAGAGCTGAGAATAGGGTACAGCCCTTCCCCACCTGGAATAAACACAGAGCTGAGAACAGAGCTCAGCCCTTCCCCACCTCAACAGGGACAGAGCTCAGCCCTTCCCCACCTGGAACAAACAGGGACAGAGCTGAGAACACCTCAGCCCTTCCCCACCTGGAACACAGAGCTGAGAACACCTGGAACAAACACAGAGCTCAGCCCTTCCCCACCTGGAAAAAACAGGGACAGAGCTGAGAACAGGGCATAGCCCTTCCCCACCTCAACAGGGACAGAGCTGAGAACAGGGCATAGCCCTTCCCCACCTGGAACAAACACAGAGCTGAGCACAGCACAGTAGCCCTTCCCCACCTGACAGCCCTTCCCCACCTGCAAAAAACAGGGACAGAGCTGAGCCCTTCCCCACCTGAAACAAACACAGAGCTCAGCCCTTCCCCACCTGGAACCAACAGGGACAGAGCTGAGAACACCTCAGCCCTTCCCCACCTGAAACAAACACAGAGCTCAGCCCTTCCCCACCTGGAACAAACAGGGACAGAGCTGAGAACACCTCAGCCCTTCCCCACCTGAAACAAACACAGAGCTCAGCCCTTCCCCACCTGGAACAAACACGGACAGAGCTGAGCCCTTCCCCACCTGAAAAAACGGGGACAGAGCTGAGAACAGCTCAGCCCTTCCCCACCTGGAACAAACAGGGACAGAGCTGAGCACAGCACAGCCCTTCTCCACCTCAACAGGGACAGAGCTGAGCCCTTCCCCACCTTCAAAAACAGGGACAGAGCTGAGAACAGCTCAGCCCTTCCCCACCTCAACAGAGACAGCCCTTCTCGACCTGAAACACAGAGCTGAGAACACCTGGAACAAACACAGAGCTCAGAACAGAGCTCAGCCCTTCCCCACCTCAACAGGGACAGAGCTCAGCCCTTCCCCACCTGACAGCCCTTCCCCACCTGCAAAAACCAGGGACAGAGCTCAGAACACCTCAGCCCTTCCCCACCTGAAACACAGAGCTCAGAACACCTGGAACAAACACAGAGCTCAGAACAGAGCTGAGCCCTTCCCCACCTGGAACAAGGACAGAGCTCAGAACAGCTCAGCCCTTCCACCTGGAACAAACACAGAGCTGAGCACAGCACAGTAGCCCTTCCCCACCTGACAGCCCTTCCCCACCTGGAAAAAACAGGGACAGAGCTGAGCCCTTCCCCACCTGAAACACAGAGCTCAGAACACCTGAAACAAACACAGAGAGGAGCCCTTCCCCACCTGGAAAAAACAGGGACAGAGCTCAGAACAGCTCAGCCCTTCCCCACCTAAAACAAACAGAGCTCAGCCCTTCCCCACCTGCAAAAATCAGGGACAGAGCTCAGAACAGCTCAGCCCTTCCCCACCTGGAACAAACACAGAGCTGAGAACAGCACAGCCCTTCCCCACCTGGAACAAACACAGAGCTCAGCCCTTCCCCACCTGGAAAAAACAAGGACAGAGCTGAGAACACCTCAGCCCTTCCCCACCCGAAACACAGAGCTGAGAACACCTGGAACAAACACAAAGCTCAGCCCTTCCCCACCTGGAACAAACACAGAGCTCAGCCCTTCCCCACCTGGAACAAACACAAAGCTCAGCCCTTCCCCACCTTCAAAAACGGGGACAGAGCTCAGAACAGCTCAGCCCTTCCCCACCTGAAACAGGGACAGAGCTCAGCCCTTCCCCACCTGGAACAAACACAGAGCTCAGAACAGAGCTGAGCCCTTCCCCACCTGGAACCAACAGGGACAGAGCTGAGCACAGCACAGCCCTTCCCCACCTGGAACAGGGACAGAGCTGAGCCCTTCCCCACCTGGAACAGGGACAGAGCTCAGCCTTTCCCCACCTGGAACAGGGACAGAGCTCAGCCCTTCCCCACCTGGAACAGAGACAGAGCTGAGCCCTTCCCCACCTGGAACAGGGACAGGGCTCAGCCCTTCCCCACCTGGAACAGGGACAGAGCTCAGCAGCCCCAGGCTGCACCCCACGGCTGCCTGGCCCCCTCACAGCAGAGCATTCCTCTTCTGGTTTTACATCATCAGGAGAAAACACCACCCCAGCTATGGGTTTGTTTCCTTCTTTTTTTCCTGCCAGAGTCAGGATTCAATGCTCAACCATCAAAAAGTTCCTAAAAAATGTGATTTTATGGAAGGAAAAATGGACCCATTTCCCCAAAAAACATCCCAAGGTCAGGAATGCAGCACAACAGGAGATCCCAATGATCCCAGAGAAAGTTCCAGAGCCTCCCAAAGCTTTAGGGGTAATTAACTCGGAGGGTTAACGAGCTTTAACCTTTGCCCAGGCAAAGGCAGAGCAGGGAATCCAGGTTTAAACCACCAAAAAGTTCCTAAAAAATGTTGATTTTATGGAAGGAAAAATGGACCCATTTCCCCAAAAAACATCCCAAGGTCAGGAATGCAGCACAACAGGAGATCCCAATGATCCTAGGGAAGGTTCCAGAGCCTCCCAAAGTTACAGGGGTAATTAACTCGGAGGGTTAATGAGCTTTAACCTTTGCCCAAACACAGGCAGAGAATCCAGGTTTAAACCACCAAAAAGTTCCTAAAAAATGTTGATTTTATGGAAGGAAAAATGGACCCATTCCCCCAAAAAACATCCCAAGGTCAGGAATGCAGCACAACAGGAGATCCCAATGATCCTAGGGAAGGTTCCAGAGCCTCCTGAAGCTTTAAGGGTAATTAACTCAGAGGGTTAACGAGCTTCAACCTTTGCCCAAACACAGGCAGAGAATCCAGGTTTAAACCACCAAAAAGTTCCTAAAAAATGTTGATTTTATGGAAGGAAAAATGGACCCATTCCCCCAAAAAACATCTCAAGGTCCAGCGATCCCAATGATCCTAGGGAAGGTTCCAGAGCCTCCCGAAGCTTTAGGGGTAATTAACTCGGAGGGTTAATGAGCTTCAACCTTTGCCCAAGCAGAGCAGGGAATCCAGGCTTAAACTATCAAAAAGTTCCTAAAAAATGTGATTTTAGGGAAGGAAAAATGGACCCATTTCCCCAAAAAACATCCCAAGGTCCGGAATGCAGCACAACAGGAGATCCCAATGATCCCAGAGAAAGTTCCAGGGGTAATTAAGTAATTAATAAGTACCCAAAGCTTTAGGGGTAATTAACTCAGAGGCTTAACGAGCTTCAACCTTTGCCCAAACACAGGCAGAGAATCCAGGTTTAAACCACCAAAAAGTTCCTAAAAAATTGGATTTTATGGAAGGAAAAATGGACACATTCCCCCAAAAAACATCCCAAGGTTCGGCGATCCCAATGATCCTAGGGAAGGTTCCAGAGCCTCCCGAAGCTTTAGGGGTAATTAACTCGGAGGGTTAACGAGCTTTAACCTTTGCCCAAGTAGAGCAGAGAATCCAGGTTTAAACCACCAAAAAGTTCCCAAAAAATGTGATTTTAGGGAAGGAAAAATGGACCCATTCCCCCCAAAAAACATCCCAAGGTCAGGAATGCAGCACAACAGGAGATCCCAATGATCCCAGAGAAAGTTCTAGGGGTAATTAAGTAATTAATAAGTACCCAAAGCTTTAGGGGTAATTAACTCGGAGGGTTAACGAGCTTTAACCTTTGCCCAAACACAGGCAGAGAATCCAGGTTTAAACCACCAAAAAGTTCCCAAAAAATGTGATTTTATGGAAGGAAAAATGGACCCATTGCCCTAAAAAACATCCCAAGGTCCGGCGATCCCAATGATCCTAGGGAAGGTTCCAGAGCCTCCCAAAGCTTTAGGGGTAATTAACTCAGAGGGTTAATGAGCTTTAACCTTTGACCGAGCAGAGCAGAGAATCCAGGTTTAAAACCACCAAAAAATTCCTAAAAAATGTGATTTTAGGGAAGGAAAAATGGACCCATTTCCCCAAAAAACATCCCAAGGTCAGGAGATCCCAATGATCCCAGAGAAAGTTCCAGAGCCTTCTGAAGCTTTAAGGGTAATTAACTCGGAGGGTTAACGAGCTTCAACCTTTGCCCAAGCACAGGCAGAGAATCCAGTTTTAAACCATCTAAAAGTTCCTAAAAAATGTGATTTTAGGGAAGGAAAAACCAGGCCCATTCCCCCCAAAAAAACATCCCAAGGTCAGGAATGCAGCACAACAGGAGATCCCAAGGATCCCAGAGAAAGTTCCAGAGCCTCCTGAAGCTTTAAGGGTAATTAACTCAGAGGGTTAACGAGCTTCAACCTTTGCCCAAACACAGGCAGAGAATCCAGGTTTTAAACCACCAAAAAGTTCCTAAAAAATGTGATTTTAGGGAAGGAAAAATGGACCCATTCCCCCAAAAAACATCTCAAGGTCCAGCGATCCCAATGATCCTAGGGAAGGTTCCAGAGCCTCCTGAAGCTTTAAGGGTAATTAACTCAGAGGGTTAATGAGCTTTAACCTTTGACCAAGCAGAGCAGAGAATCCAGGTTTAAACCACCAAAAAATTCCTAAAAAATGTGATTTTAGGGAAGGAAAAATGGACCCATTTCCCCAAAAAACATCCCAAGGTCAGGAGATCCCAATGATCCCAGAGAAAGTTCCAGAGCCTCCCGAAGCTTTAGGGGTAATTAACTTGGAGGGTTAATGAGCTTTAACCTTTGCCCAAGCACAGGCAGAGCAGGGAATCCAGGTTTAAACCACCAAAAAGTTCCCAAAAAATGTGATTTTAGGGAAGACAACAGGAGATCCCAATGATCCCAGGGAAGGCTCCCTTTGCTCCACTCAGGAAGCTTTAGGGGTAATTAACTCAGAGGGTTAACGAGCTTCAACCTTTGCCCAAACACAGGCAGAGAATCCAGGTTTAAACCACCAAAAAGTTCCTAAAAATTGTGATTTTAGGGAAGGAAAAAATGGACACATTCCCCCAAAAAACATCCCAAGGTCAGGAGATCCCAATGATCCCAGGGAAGGTTCCAGAGCCTCCCAAAGCTTTAGGGGTAATTAACTCGGAGGGTTAACGAGCTTTAACCTTTGCCCAAGCAGAGCAGAGAATCCAGGTTTAAACCACCAAAAAATTCCTAAAAAATGTTGATTTTTAGAGCAGAAATGGGATTTTTAATGGGAAAAAAAGGGGGGAAATTGGGAAGATTGGAGCCCAAATTTGGATTTTTTTGGCCAATTCCAGGTGGGTCCTGCAGAGCAAAGAGCTGAGGGAAGGAGGATTTAAAAATGGGATATTTAATGGGAAAAAAGGGGAAAATTGGGAAAAAAGGGGAAAATTGGAGCCCAAATTTGGATTTTTTGGCCAATTCCAGGAGGGTCCTGCAGGTGCAAAGAGCTGAGGGAAGGAGGATTTAAAAATGGGATCTTTAATGGGAAAAAAATTGGGAAATTTGGGAAAATGGGAGCCCCTTACCTCCCCATAGCCACAAACCACCACCTGCTTCCCGCCGAACATCATGTCCGTCGTCCTCTTAAGGCTGGGAAAAAAAGGAAGAAAAACCAAAATAAAAGAAAATTAAACAAAATAAAACAAAATAAAACAGCACAATTAAAGGTCAGGATTAAAGCCCAGCACTAAGGGGGGGATCCCTGAAATTGCAGGGGAGGGGAAGAGAAGAGAAAACCCAAAAAGCACCTAAAAATGAAATAAAATGAAATGAAATGAAATGAAATAAAATAAAATAAAATAAAAATTAAATAAAATAAAGTAAAATAAAATAAAATAAAATAAGATGAAATAAAATAAAGTAAAATAATAATAAAATAAAATAATAATAAAATATAAAATAAAAATAAAAAAAAATAAAATAAAGTAGAATAAAATAAAATGAAATAAAATAAAATGAAATAAAATAGAGTAGAATAAAATAAAATACAATACAATAAAATAAAAAAAATAAATAAAATAAAAAATACAATAAAATACAAATAAAATAAAATAAAATAAAATAAAATAAAATAAAATAAAATAAAAAAGTCTTTTCCTTTTGGAATGGTTGGGGGGTGGTTCTTTTCTTCTTCCAACAAAGAGGATGGGATTTGGGTTTGGATCCCTTTTTTTTTTTGGTTGATTTTTATTCCTTTACCCTTTTTTTTGACAGTTTTACCTTTTTTCCCCCAGACATTGAAAAACCCTCTCCAAACTCTGTTTAATCAGGATTTTGAGGGTGGAATTTTTGTTGCCGACCTTCCCAAAGGAAGCTCCCCCTTCTCCCTGGTTCCCTTTTTCTCCCCTCCCCGAGCCTGCCCTACATTCCAGGTTATTTTTAGGGAATAATTACGGAGCAGGGAAGGTGAAATTCCCTTTTTTTTTCCCCAGGGGAATTCGGCTCCGAGCCCCGAGCAGCTCCCAGGACCCCTCTGCTCTGCTCGGCCCCCGACCCCATTTCCCACCCCCGGGGTCGGGATTGGGATTTGTGCCCGAGGGGTTCGAGTGGAATCCCAGGGGGTTGGGGGGTTGGAAGGGAGCTTAAATCCCAAATCCTATATCCTGTATCCCAAATCCCAAATCCCATTCCAAATCCTGTATCCCATATCCCAAATCCCATATCCCAAATCCTGTATCCCATATCATATCCCATATCCCATATCCCATATCCCATACCCCATCCCAAATCCCATAAACCAAATCCCATATCCCACATCCCATACCCCATCCCAAATCCCATAAACCAAATCCCATATCCCACATCCCATATCCCAAATCCTATATCCTGTATCCCAAATCCTGTATCCCATATCATATCCCATATCCCATCCCCTATCCTATATCCCATATCCCATATCCCATATCCCATATCCACATCCCATATCCCATATCCCGTATCCCATCCCCCATCCCCCATCCCCCATCTCCCATCTCCCAAATCCCAAATCCCACGTCCCATATCCCAAATCCCATATCCCAAATCCCACAATCCCAAATCCCATATCCCACATCACATATCCCCTATGCCATATCCCAAATCCCATACCCCATATCCCAAATCCCAAATCCCAATCCCAACCCCAAATCCCATATCCCATCCCATGGGACAAGGTGGATTTTATCCCAAAAGGAGAGGGACAGGATGGGAATTCTGAGTGGACCAGAGGTGAGGAAGGATTTTCTTCCCCTGTGGAAATTCCTTCCCCTTTCCCTTGTGGGAATCCCTCCCCTTCTCCTTTGGGAATTCCTCCCCATTTCCTGAGGGAATTCCTCCCCTTTCCCTGTGAGAATTCCTCCCCTTTCCCTGTGAGAATTCCTCCCCATTGCCTGTGGGAATTCCTCCCCAAACTCTGTGAGAATCCCTTCCCCTGGGGAAATCCCTCCCCCTTTCCCTGAGGGAATTCCTTCACTTCCCCTGTGGGAATTTCTCTCCTTTCCCTGGGGGAATTCTTCCTCATTCCCTTGTGGGAATTCCTCCCCAAACTCTGTGGGAATTCCTCCCCTTCCCTGGGGAAATTCCTCTCCTTCCCCTGGTGGGAATTCCTCACCCTTTTCCCTGCAGGAATCCCTCTCCTTCCCCTGTGGGAATTCTTCCCCATTCCCTGCAGGAATTCCTCCCCTTCCCCGGCCTTTCTTTGTTGAAATTCCTCCCCATTCCCTGTGAAAATTCCTCTCCTTCCCCTGGGGGAATTCTTCCCCATTCCCTTGGGGGAATTCCTCCCCAAATTCCTCCCCCTTCCCCTGTGAGAATCCCTTTCCCTGTGGGAATTCCTCCCCTTTTCCTGCGGGAATTCCTCCCCTTTTCCTGCGGGAATCCCTCCCCATTCCCTGAGGGAATTCCTCCCCCTTTCCCTGCGGGAATTCCTCCCCTTTCCCTGGGGAAATTCCTCCCCTTCCCCTGCGGGAATTCCTCCTTTTCCCCTGTAGGAATCCCTCCCCATTCCCTGGGGGAATTCCCTGTGGGAATCACGCACCCGTCCAGGATGGACTCCCGGCAGCAGTACAGGTTGTCAAACTTCTGCTTGGTGACCGAGTCGTTGACGTTCATGGCCGGCACGCAGAGCTTCCCGGCCTTGGAGAGCTGGTACAGCCTGGGAGAGGAGCAGGGATCATCCCGGGGGAATTCCCAGCAGGGATCATCCCTGGGGAATGCATCCCTGAACTCAGAGCAGGGATTATCCCTGGGGAATTCATCCCTGGGGAATTCACCCCTGAATTCAGAGCAGGGATTATCCCTGGGGAATTCCCAGCAGGGATCATGCCTGGGGAATTCATGCCTGGGGAATTCACCCCTGCACTGGGAGCAGGGATTATCCCTGGGGAATTCCCAGCAGGGATCATCCCCAGGGAATTCATCCCTGGGGAATTCACCCCTGAACTCAGAACAGGGATTATCCCTGGGGAATTCCGAGCAGGGATTATCCCTGGAGAATTCACCCCTGCACTGGGAGCAGGGATTATCCCTGGGGAATTCACCCCATCCCTGGGGAATTCCGAGCAGGGATCATCCCTGGGGAATTCATGCCTGGGGAATTCACCCCTGCACTGGGAGCAGGGATTATCCCTGGGGAATTCACCCCATCCCTGGGGAATTCCTCCCTGGGGAATTCACCCCTGAACTCAGAACAGGGATTATCCCTGGGGAATTCTGAGCAGGGATTATCCCTGGGGAATTCACCCCTGAACTCGGACCAGGGATTATCCCTGGGGAATTCACCCCATCCCTGGGGAATTCACCCCTGAACTCAGAGCAGGGATCATGCCTGGGGAATTCATGCGTGGGGAATTCACCCCTGAACTCAGAACAGGGATTATCCCTGGGGAATTCCGAGCAGGGATTATCCCTGGAGAATTCACCCCTGCACTGGGAGCAGGGATCATCCCTGGGGAATTCATCTCTGGGGAATTCACCCCATCCCTGGGGAATTCACCCCTGCACTCGCTGGGGTTGGGCTGGGAAGGGCCCTCAAGGTCACCCTGGCCAGGGGCAGGGACACCCTGGGATCCCGGGGCAGCCACAGCCGCTCTGGGAATTCCAGCCCAGCCTGGAAGCTCTCCCTGGAGCACTCCCCTTCTCCAGCGTCCCCTGCTCTCAGCTCTGGGCACAGCCTTGACTCCCTCACAGCAGGAAAAAAAAAAAAAAAAAAATCACTGGAAATGAATTCAAACACCTCGCCGGGGCTACCAGGAGAGTCTGGAGATCCTGACCCTGCTCCAACCCTTGGGAAGGAGAACCACCAGCCTTTGGAAAACTTCCCACACTGGGATTTCAGATCCTAAAAATATCATGGATCCTTGTCCTGACCCCACTGGAGCCACTCCCCTTTCAAATATTTCATTTCCCCATTTCAGGGGCTGCAGCCAAGAACGCAGCACAAAGCTGCTGCTCCCCTCAGCTCCCTGCTCCCTGGCACCTGGGAATGGGATTGATTCCATGGAAAACACGGAATTCCATGACCTGGGACGGGATTGATTCCACGGAAAACACGGAATTCCACGACCTGGGAATGGGATTGATTCCATGGAAAACACGGAATTCCACGACCTGGGATGGGATTGATTCCGTGGAAAACACGGAATTCCACGACCTGGGACGGGATTGATTCCACGGAAAACACGGAATTCCACGACACCTCCCCGCCCCCAGAGCTGCTCCTGCCCCGGGGGCTCGGGGATTTCGATCACTCCTCTCTGAGGTTCTCCCTTCTCCCCCCAAAAAACAAAACCCATCTCAGTTCCTCTTCCCAAACCTCGCTCCTTCCCAGGCATTTGGGTCAGGCCTGGGCTTCCTCCTCAGCCCCTGCTGGTCCTTCTCCCACCCCCCACAGGTGGATGGTTTGGGTGATGGAACCCAAAATGTGGATTTGATTTCATCTGCTGGAAGCAGCTGGGGAGATGTTTGTTCTTTATCTCCTGGAACTCTGGGAGGAGGGAGGTGATGCCTTCTGATAAAGGGGCAGCTGTAAAAACCAGGTGTGGCAGTGTTTGTTATCTCTGTCACCACCTGTCCTCCCTCCAGGGGGATATCTTCTGCTAATGGACCATTGATGATTATCTTCTGCTAATGGATCATTAAGGGTTATCTCCTGCTAATGGGTCTTTGATGATTATCTTCTGCTAATGGGTCCTTAAGGCTCATCATCTGCTAATGGGTCATTAAGGATTATCTCCTGCTAATGGGCCAATGAGGATCATCTTCTGCTAATGGATCATTAAGGCTCATCATCTGCTAATAGGCCATCAAGGGTTATCTTCTGCTAATGGGTCATTAAGGGTCATCATCTGCTAATGGGTCATTAAGGGTTATCTCCTGCTGATGGGCCATTGATGATTATCTTCTGCTAATGGGTCATTAAGAGTTATCTTCTGCTAATGGATCATTAAGGGTTATCTCCCGCTAATGGGTCATTAAGGGTTATCTTCTGCTAATGGGTCATTAAGGCTCATCATCTGCTAATGGGTCATTAAGACTCATCTTCTGCTAATGGGTCATTAAGAGTTATCTTCTGCTAATGGATCATTAAGGGTTATCTCCCGCTAATGGGTCATTAAGGGTTATCTTCTGCTAATGGGTCATAAAGGCTCATCATCTGCTAATGGGTCATTAAGACTCATCATCTGCTAATGGGTCATTGAGAGTTATCTTCTGCTTATGGGCCATTAAGACACCCCTAAGAGCAGACATCCCCAAAGTAGAACGTCCACATTCCATCATCCCCATGGTGAGATGCTCCACCCAGTGGGAGGAGCCAACCATTCCTACCTGGATAAAGACTGAGACACAGGAACATGAAGGCATCCAGCTTCACCTGGAGGAAGACTGGACCCTTCTCACCATCACTGAACCCTTCTCACCATCACTGAATCCTTCTCACCATCACTGGACCCTTCTCACCATCACTGGACCCTTCTCACCACCACTGGACCCTTCTCACCATCACTGGACCCTTGTTCTACAGGATCATCTCTGCCCCACCAGAACCACCTCTGCCACTCCAGGAGGACTCACTTTGGGACTGCTCCCAACACCCTGACCAACAGGGTGTCAGGTTGTAGCTCTGACTCTGTCAGGGTTCTCCAAAATTGTTGTTTGTTTGTTTGCTGGTTTGGTTGGATGGTTTTGTTTTCCTACCACATTTGTATTGTCAATATTCCCAGTAAAGAACTGTTATTCCCATTCCCAAATCTTCGCCTGAAAGCCCCTTAATTGCAAAATTATAATTTGGAGGGGGTGAGGGGTTTACATTCCCCATTCCAAGGGAAACTCCAGCTTTGCATGGCAGAGACCTGTCCTTCCAAACCAAGACAGTGGAGAAGCACACCTGGGACACCCTCCCACCTCCCTGCTCCTGGCTGGGAACTCAGGGCACTTCCAGGTGTCCCTGCTGGGGTTGGAAGTTGTTTCCATGGACGCTGCTGAGGGAAGAGCAGAGCCAAGGGTGCTGGAGGTTCAGCTGAGCTGAGTTTGGGGCTGAGTCCTGTCCCAAAGTTCTCTCCTGTTACCTGTGCACCCCGGTCACGCTCTCCTCCACGATGCCCTTGATCTTCTTGAACATGTTGGGATATTTCTTGTAGATCCAGTGGGTGAGATCTCCGCCGTCATCCAGGATCTGGAATGAAAACGGCGGCAGGGTCACCCCGGGGGGCCGTGCAGGGAGCCACGGAGCCTCTGCTGGAATGAAAACTCTGGGGGAGAGCAAGGAGAGGAGCCAGGAAAACATCCCAGCCCCAGAAAGCTCCAGGAATTCCAGGGAAAAGAGATGTCCAAGAGCTTGGCCAGTCTCATGGAAACGTCAGGGCTGAGGGATCTCCCGAAGAAGAAAAGGTACAAGGAAAGGAAAAACCCCAAATTGAAAAAAACCCCAAAGGAAAAACCCCAAATGTGGGTTTTGCCCCGGTGGCCTGGGGAAGGTGGGAATTGTGAGAGCCCTGCTGGATTCCAGAGAAAAGCGGGAGCAGATGTCACCCAGGGCAGGGTGGGTGTCCAGGGGCTGCACAGGGGGAGAGCAAAGCGGCCACCATCAGCCTCAGAGTCATCGTCATCATCCTCATCAATCATCATGTCATTGCCATCATCCTCATCATGGTCATTGCCATCATCCCCACCATCCTCATCATCATCATCCTCATCATCATCATTATTCCTCACCATTATCATCATCCTCATCATCATCATTATTCCTCACCATTATCATCATCCTCATCATCATCATGGTCATTGTCATCATCCTCATCATCATCCTCATCATCATCATCCTCATCATCATCATGGTCATTGTCATCATCCTCATCATCCTCATCCTCATCATCCTCATCATGGTCATTGTCATCATCCCCACCATCCTCCTCCTCCTCCTCATCATCCTCATCATGATCATTCTCATTATCTTCATCATCCTCATCATGGTCATTGTCATCATCCTCATCATCATCATCCTCATCATCATCATCCTCACCATCCTCATCATGGTCATTGTCATCATCCCCCCCATCCTCATCATCATCATCCTCATCATCATGGTCATTGTCATCATCCTCATCATCCTCATCATCATCATCATCCTCATCACCCTCATCATCAAACCCTCATCCTCATCATCCTCATCATCCTCATCATCCTCATCATCCTCATCATCCTCATCCTTGCACATTCCACACACTGATGTCGAAGACTTTTCACTGCATCATCATCATCATCCTCACCCCACTCCTTGCACATTCCCTACACCAAAGACCTAGCACTGCATCCTCCTCCTCCTCTTCCTCCTGCTCTTTCCATACTCCATACACTGAGGTCAAAGACTTCATCATCACCATCATCACCACCACCATCACCACCATCATCATCATCATCATCATCTTCATCCTCTTCTTTGCATGTTCCCTACTCCAATGCAAGGAATTCCGACTGCATCATCCTCATCCTCCTCCTCATCCTCCTCATCCTTGCATATTCCACACACTGATGTCCAAGACTTCCCACTGCATCATTGTCCTCCTTCTCTTCCTTCTCCTTTTCCTTCTCCTACTCCTCAAAGATTTCTCCATCATCATCATCATCATCATCATCATCCCACTCCTTGCACATTCCCTACACCGAAGTCAAAGACTTTGCACTGCATCCTCCTCCCCTTCCTCCTCTTCCTCCTCCTCCTCCTGCTCTTTCCATACTCCATACACTGAGGTCAAAGACTTCATCACCACCATCATCACCACCATCATCATCATCATCATCATCATCATCATCATCTTCATCATCATCATCTTCATCCTCTTCTTTGCATGTTCCCTACCCCAATGCAAGGAATTCCGACTGCATCATCCTCATCCTCCTCCTCATCCTCCTCATCCTTGCATATTCCATACACTGATGTCCAAGACCTCCCACTGCATCATTGTCCTCCTTCTCCTCAAAGATTTCTCCCTTCATCATCATCATCATCATCATCATCATCACCACCACCATCCCAGGCTGGATCCCTTCCCAGGAGCAAGGAGCCCTCCCACTCCTGGCACAGAGGTGACCTTCCCCAGCTCTGTGGGTGGCTTTGTGGAGCCACCACGCTGCCATCCACGGACACCGAGCGTTCCGTTCCCACCTCTTCCAGAATCTCGGAATTGCCAGAATTCTGGAGCAGCTGCTCCTCCAGAACGCCTGGAAGCACAGGGTGTCCTGCCAGAGCTCAGGAGGAACCTCCAGGGAATCCATTCCCAGCTCTGTGTCCCATCCATGGGATGGGAAGGGTCAGGTGGAACTGGGAGCTCTCCAGGGAATCCATTCCCAGCTCTGTGTCCCATCCATGGGGTGGGAAGGGTCAGGTGGGACTGGGAGCTCTCCAGGGAATCCATTCCCAGCTCCGTGTCCCATCCATGGGGTGGGAAGGGTCAGGTGGGACTGGGAGCTCTCCAGGGAATCCATTCCCTGGGAAGGGTCGGGTGGGACTGGGAGCTCTGCTGGGAGCTCAGCGAGGGAGGGATTTGGAATTCAGAGCTTGGAATTCAGAATTTGGAATTCTCTGGCTCCCAGATTGTTTTCATTCCATCAATCCCGGGTTTGATGGAGCACTCCATCCTCTTTCCAAGAGAGAATCAAAGGTCAAGTGGAACTGGGAGCTCTGCTGGCAGGAATTTGGAATTCAGAATTCAGAATTTGGAATTTCCCAGCTCCCAGGGACATCTTCAATCCCTGTTTGATGGAGCACTCCATCCTCTTTGCAAGAGAGAATCAAAGGTCAAGTGGAACTGGGAGCTCAGCCAGGGAGGAATTTGGAATTTGGAATTCAGAATTTGGAATTCTCTGGTTCTCAGGACATCTTCACCCCATCCTCTTTCCAAGAGAGAATCAAAGGTCATGGAACTGGCAGCTCAGCCAGGGAGGAATTCAGAACCCAGAATTCACAGTTTGGAATTCCCTGGCTCCCAGGATGTCTTAATTCCATCAATCCCAGTTTGATGGAGCACTCCACCCTCTTTCCAAGACAGAATCAAAGGTCAAGTGGAGCTCTGCTGGGAGGAATTTGGAATTTGGAATTCCCTGGACACCTTCACCCCATCCTCTTTCCAGGGGGAGTTCTCCTTTCCTGGGGGAGCAGGGGATGGAAGCCCCACCCAGGAGATCCCTGGCTTTGCTGGGAGCTCACCCTTGGACACCCAGCAGCCCATCCCAAATCCCTGCAGCTTCCCCAGCTTTTTCCAGGCTCTTTGGCCTCGTTCCTGTTTTCCAGGCAGATTTTTTTTTTTTTTGGGGGGGGGGAGGGAAAAAGCCACTTTGTTTGAGATGGAAATAAATTTTCCTCCAGAAGAGCAGCCTTGGCAGGTACCCCATGGTCATCCCTCCTCCCTCAGCCCAGAAAATCCCTGGAGAGGCCTTTCCAGGAAGGAAACCTCGCAGATTCCGTGTTTTTCGAGGGAAAAACCCCAAAACTCTTTTTGTCCAGAAGGAGCCCTCCCCTGAAGGTCAGAATTCCCATGAAGGATTCCCAGAATGGGAATGGCCCTGAACTGACCCCATGGCAAAGGAACGGGGAGAAATCATGGAAAAAAAAAAATGAGGGTGGCACAGAATTCCAGGAGGAATTATGGGGAAAAAATGAGGGAGGCACAGAATTCCCAGAGCAATTATGAAAAAAAAAAAAAAAAAAAGAGGTTGGCACAGAATTCCCATATTAATTATGGGAAAAATAATGAGGGTGGCACAGAATTCCCAGCTTTGCTGTGGCTGCCCCTGGATCCCTGGAATGTCCAAGGCCAGGTTTGGAGCAGCCTGGGACAGTGGGAGGTGTCCCTGTGGAATGGGATGGGATGGAAGATCCTTCTCCCAACCCAAAGCATTCCTTAATTCCATGATTTTCAGATCCTTCTCCTCACCCTGCTCCTCACCCAGAATCCTATTTCTTGTCTCTAAAAGCACAGATCTCCAAAACCCAGCTCCCCCCTCAAAAAAAAAAAACCAAACCAAAACAAAAAACCAACCAACCAACCAACCAAAACAAAAAAACCCCAAAAAACCAACAAACTCACCCCAAACCCCAAAACAACAACAACCCACCCAAAAAAACCCCAAAAAACCCCCCAAAAACCCCCCAAAAACCAAAACAAAAAAACCCCCCAAAAACCCAAAAAAACCCCCCAAAAAACCATCCACAAAAAACCCCACAAAAAAAACCCAACAAAAAAAACCCTAAAAACAAACAAACAAAAAAAACCCCAAATAAAACCCCCAAAAAATCTCTGGGAACAGAGCCCAGATCCTGGTGCTCCCTCCATCATTTCCACGCTCCACGAGCAGGGCTGAAAACAGCCCCAGGATGAAGAGATCCCAGGAAAGCAAAATCCACATTTTCTGGGACGCTGAACTTGTCCCAAAAATGACATTTTTGGATGTGAAATTATTCCTCAAAGAGCTGCTCTGGTGTCTAGACTCAGTCTGAGACCTCGGGGGTGGATTTTGTTTTTTTTTTTTTTTTTGACATTCCTGGTTCTATTTCAAGGTGACAGCGACTGGAAGGGATAAAAATCCCACCTCAAACGAGGCGATATTGGCAAAAAAACCCGGCTCAGCTCCACGTTTCTGTTTTGATTCCTTCTCATCTCGTTTAGATCAAGGCTGAAAATCTTTGGGGGAAGTGGGATGAAAACAGCGCATCTGACAGCTGAAAATGATTCTGCTCACCCAATTCCAGGTTCTCTGTTTTCCCTGGAAACAAGGGCAGGGTTTAAAAAAAAAAAAAAAAAGGAAGTTGGGGTTTGAAGTGTGGAAATCAGGGAAAAAAAAAATCTGGGCTTTGTTCCCAAAAAAATCATTTCAGCCAAAGGTGAGAATTGAAGGGTGAGAAGGGTGAGGGTTTGTTCCCAAAAATCACCTCAGCCAAAGGTGAGAATTGAAAGGTGAAAAGCTCTTCCCAAAAATATCCTGATTTGGAGCCATTTTTTTCGGCAGCTTCAACTGCAGCAAGATGCTCTGAAATCCAACTGAACCTCCCCAAAAAAACTGCATTAAAACTGGAAAAAACCCCTCGTTTGGTGAGATCCACGAGGTTTTAGCTGCCCTTCCCTCCTCCTCCTCCTGCTCCTCTCCAGGTGGGAATTCTCCAGGTGTTTCCCAACTGTCTTGGGTTGTGGAGCCAGGGGTGTGGATTCTATTTCTTTGTTAAAAGCAGTTGGGGAAATGTTTTTTTCTTTCTCTCTTTCTTGTAACTCTGAGAGGAGGGGGGCGGATGCCTTTTGATAACGGGGCAGGTGTTCAAACCAGGTGGGGCAGTGTTTCTTATCTATTTCACCACTGGTTTCCCTCCAGGGGGTTACCTTCTGCTAATGGGGCATTGAGGGTTATCTTCTGCTAATGGGCCATTACGACACCCCTAAAAGCAGACATCCCCAAAGTAGAACGTCCACATTCCATCATCCCCATTGTGAGATGCTCCACCCAGTGGGAGGAGCCAACCATTCCTACCTGGATAAAACTGAGACACAGGAACACCAGGGATCTGGCTTCACCTGATTCCTGGAGGAAGACTGAACCCTTCTCACCATCACTGGAGCCTTCCCACCATCACTGGACCCTTTCCACCATCACTGGACCCTTCTCACCACCACTGGACCCTTCTCACCATCACTGGGCCCTTCTCACCATCACTGGGCCCTTCTCACCATCACTGGACCCTTTCCACCATCACTGGACCCTTCTCACCACCACTGGACCCTTCTCACCATCACTGGGCCCTTCTCACCATCACTGGACCCTTCTCACCATCCCTGGACCCTTCTCACCATCACTGGACCCTTCTCACCACCCCTGGACCCTTGTTCTACAGGATCATCTCTGCTCCACCAGAACCACCTCTGCCACTCCAGGAGGACTCACTTTTGGACTGATCCCAACACCCTGACCAACAGGGTGTCAGGTTGGAGCTCTGACTCGTTAAGGGTTTTCCAAAATTGTTTGTTTCCTTGTTTGGGTGCTTTTGTTTTCCTACCACATTTGTATTGTCAATATTCCCAGTAAAGAACTGTTATTTCTATTCCCAAATCTTTGCCTGAAAGCCCTTGATTACAAAATTATAATTTGGAGGGGGTGAGGGGTTGACATTCTCCATTCCAAGGCAAACTCCAGCTTTCCCTGGTCTTTCCAAACCAAGTCACCAACTCACCATGTTGGGCTGCCAGCCCTCGACGTTGACGCAGCGGTCGATGCACCACCAGAAATCGTCCTCGGATTCGCCCTTCCAGGCAAACACAGGGAACCCTGGGCAGGGAGGGAGAGGGCGTTGAGGCAGGAAAATCCCTTGGGAATCAGCTCTTGGGTGAGGGTTTATTAATTCATTTGTTAATTTGTGTGGATATATTGGATTATTGCTCGGCTTCAGCCAGCGGGACGGGCAACGCGGTGGGTTTGGCTTTTTCTGGGGGTCCCAGGGCTCCTGGTCAAACCTGTGGCTTCAGGTAGGTGAATTTCCTGAATTCAACCAGGTAAAATCCCTGGATTTATCCAGGTGAAACCTCTGGACTTGTCCAGGTGAAATCCCTGGATTTATCCAGGTAAATTCTTTGGTCTTACCCAGGTAAAATCATTGGCCTCATCCAGGTAAAATCTTTGTTTTATTCAGGTATAATCCTTGGCCTTTACCCAGGTAAAACCCCTGGAGTTACACAGGTAAAACTCCTGGATTTATCCAGGTAAACCCCCCTGGATTTATCCAGCTAAAATCCTTGGCCTCACCCAGGTAAATTCTTTGGTCTTACCCAGTAAATCCCCTGACTGCCAAGGGAAAATCCCTGGACTTACCCAGGTAAAATCCTTGGCCTCATCCAGGTAAAAATCCTGTATTTATCCAGATAAAATCCTTGGCATTATCCAGGTAAAACCCTTAGCATTATCAAGGTAAAATCATTGGCCTCATGCAGGTAAAATCCCTGGTCTTAGCCAGGTAAAATCCCTGGTCTTATCCAGGTAAAATCCTTGGATTTATCCAGGTAAAAATTCTGGATTTATCCAGGTCAAATCCCTGGTGTTACCCAGGTAAATTCTTTGGTCTTATCCAGGTAAAATCACCGGCCTCATCCAGGTAAAATATTTGTCTTATTCAGGTAAAACCCTTGTCCTCACCCAGGTATAATCCTTGGCCTTTATCCAGGTAAAACCCCTGGATTTACCCAGGTAAAACTCCTGGATTTATCCAGGTAAAATCCTTGGCCTCATCCAGGTAAAATCTCTGGTCTTATTCAGATAAAATCATTGGCATTACCCAGGTAAAACCCTTGGACTTATCCAGGTAAAATCATTGGCCTCATGCAGTAAAATCCTTGCTCTTGCCCAGGTAAAAATTTTGGATTTATCCAGGTAAAAAATTTGGATTTATCCAGGTCAAATCCCTGGTGTTACCCAGGTAAATTCTTTGGTCTTACCCAGGTAAAATCATTGGCTTCATCCAGGTAAAATCTTTGTCTTATTCAGGTAAAACCCTTGTCCTCACCCAGGTATAATCCTTGGCCTTTACCCAGGTAAAACCCCTGGATTTATCCAGGTAAAATTCTTGGCCTTTACCCAGGTAAAACCCCTGGATTTATCCAGGTAAAAATCCCTGATTTTGCCAAGGTAAAATCCCTGGACTTAGCCAGGTAAAACCCTTGGCCTCATCCAGGTAAAATTCCTGTATTTATCCAGGTAAAACCCTTGACCTCATCCTGGTAAAATCTCTGGATTTATCCAGATAAAATCCTTGGCATTACCCAGGTAAAGCCCTTGGCCTTATCCAGGTAAAATCCTTGGCCTCATTCAGGTAAAATCCCTGGATTTATCCAGGTAAAATCCCTGAATTTATCCAGGTAAATTCCTTAGCATTATCCAGGAAAATCCCTGAATTTATTCACGTAAAATCCCTGGATTTATCCAGGTAAAATCCCTGGCCTCATCCATGTAAATTCTCTCTATTTATCCAGGTAAAATCCTTGGCCTTGTCCAGGTAAAATCCCTGGATTTATCCAGGTAAAACCCTTTGCCTTATCCAAGTAAAACCCTTGGCCTCATCCAGGTCAAATCCTTGGCCTCATCCAGGTAAAATCCCTGAATTTATCCAGGTAAAATCCTTGGCATTACCCAGGTCAAATCCCTGGATTTATCCAGTTTAAAACCTGTGTCCTCACCCAGCTAAAATCCCTGGTTTTAGGGAAAACCCCTGGATTTTCCCAGGTGAGCCCCACAGGCTCAGTTTCTGCTTTGGGAATTACATTCCCCCCCCAAATTCTCACTTTTACCCAAATTATGCCCCAAATTCCAGAATTTAAACCCAGCTTAGCTTTGTTTCTCTGAGCAAAACAACTTCCAGCTTCAGCTCAGGAAATGATATTTTTACCAAGGATTTTACCTGGGTAAATCCAGGGGTTTTACCTGGATAAGGGCAGGAAAAAAAATAATTCTGAGAGTTCCAGAGCTTTGGAAAGGTTTGAGTTTGTGCTGTAGGTTTATTCTAAACTGAAGAGATTAAAGAGGAGAAAACTCCAAACGATGGGGCAGCAAAAAATTTTCCATATAAAATCTGAGGAATTCCCTATAAAATGCAGGAGAATTTCCCTCTAAAATCCACGAGGAATTCCCTATAAAATACAAGAGAATTTCCCTATAAAATCCATGAGGATTTCCCTTTAAAATGCAGAATTACCCTATAAAATGCAGAAGAAATTCCCTATAAAATCCATGAGGAATTCCCTATCAAATGCAGGAGAATTTTCCTATAAAATGCAAAGGGAATTCCGCCTGCATTTTATAGGGAAATTCTCCTGCATTTTATTTCTTATAATTTATAATTCCTTATAATTCCTGGTAAAATGCAGGAGAAATTCCCTATAAAATGCAGGAGAAATTCCCTATAAAGTGCAGGAGGAATTCCCTATAAAATCCACGAGGAATTCTCCATAAATTGCAGGAGAAATTCCTTATAAAATCCATGAAGAATTCCCTATAAGTTGCAGGAGAATTTCCCTCTAAAATCCATGAGGAATTCCCTATCAAATGCAGGAGAATTTCCTTATAAAATACAGGAGAATTTCCCTACAAAACGCAGGAGAAATTCCCTATAAAATCCATGAGTCATTCCCTATGAAATGCAGGAGAATTCCCTATAAAATCCATGAGTCATTCCCTATGAAATGCAGGAGAAATTCCCTATAAAATACAGGAGAAATTCCCTACGAAATGCAGAATTTTCCTACAAAACGCAGGACAATTTCCCTCTAAAATCCAGGAGAAATTCCCCAGAAAATCCATTAGGAATTCCCTATAAAATGCAGAATTTCCCTACAAAATGCAGGAGAATTTCCCTGTAAATCCCAAAGCCCAGGAAGAAGCAGAGTTTCCCTACCACTCTTGGCCAGGGCAGCGGCCACCTTGTTCAGGGTGGAGTAGATGAGGAATTCCCCATGAAATGCAGGAGAATTTCCTTATAAAATTTAGGAGAATTTCCCTACAAAATCCATGAAGAATTCCTTATGAAATGTAAGAGAAATTCCCATTAAAAGCAGGAGAATTTCCTTACAAAATACAGGAGCAATTCCCTACAAAATACAGGAGAAATTCCCTACAAAATGCAGGAGAAATTCCCTATAAAATCCACGAGGAATTCCCTATAAAATGCATGAGGAATTCCCTATGAAATGCAGGAGAATTTCCTTATAATATACAGGAGAAATTCCCTATAAAACGAAGAATTTCCCTACAAAATGTAGGAGAATTTCATTATAAAATGCAGGACAATTTCCCTCTAAAATCCATGAGCAATTCCCTCTAAAATTCACTTGGAATTCCCCCTAAAAGGCCGGAATTCCCTCCCAAAGCCCAGGAGGAAGCACAGTTTCCCTACCACTCTCGGCCAGGGCTGCCACCACCTCGTTCAGGGTGGAGTAGATGAGGAACTCCCCATGAAATGCAGGAGAATTTCCCACTAAAATCCATGAAGAATTCCCTATGAAATCCATGAAGAATTCCCTATGAAATGCAGGAGAAATTCCCTGTAAAATCCAGGAGGAATTCGCTATAAATTACAGGACAATTTCCCTATAAAATGCACGAAGAATTCCCTATAAAGTCCATTAAGAATTCCCAATAAGATGCAGGAGAAATTCCCTATAAAATACAGGAGAAATTCCCTGTAAAATCCACGAGGAATTCCCTATAAAATGTAGGAGAAATTCCCTACAAAATACAGGAGAATTTCCCTATAAAATGCAGAAAAATTTCCCTATAAAACGCAGGAGAATTTTCTTATAAAATGCAGAATTTCCTTACAAAATGCAGGAGAAATTCCCTATAAAATCCCCTAAAAGGCCGGAATTCCCTCCCAAACCCCCGAAGGAAGCAGAATTTCCCTACCACTCTCGGCCAGGGCCGCCGCCACCTCGTTCAGGGTGGAGTAGATGTTGCAGGCGGCCCAGCGGCACTGAGCGCCCAGCGCTCCCAGCGTCTCCATCAGCACCTGCACCCCAAAAAATACAGGGAAAAAATCAGTTTGGAGGGGAAAATTTGGAGTTTTGTTTGCAAAAAATACAGGGAAAATCGGTTTAGAGGGGAAAATTTGGGTTTTTGTTTGCAAAAACAAGAGGGAAAATCAGTTTGGAGGGAAAAATTTGGGGTTTTATTTGCAAAAAAAGGCAGGAAAAACAAGTTTAGAGGGCAAAAATTGGGGTTTTGTTTGAAAAAACAAGAGGGAAAATCAGTTTAGAGGGTAAAATTTGGGGTTTTGTTTGACAAAATATAGGGAAAATCAGTTTAGAGGGGAAAATTTGGGGTTTTATTTGCAAAAAAGGCAGGAAAAACAAGTTTAGAGGGCAAAAATTGGGGTTTTGTTTGCAAAAACTACAGGGAAATCAGTTTAGAGGGGGAAAATTGGGGTTTTGTTTGAAAAAAATACAGGAAAATCAGTTTAAAGGGCAAAATTTGGGGTTTTGTTTGCAAAAAATACAGGGGTCAGTTTTAGGGGATCAGAAATGGGAATTCCCTGTTTGGGGTCAGTTTTAGGGGATGAGCAGCGGGAATTCCCCGTTTGGGGTCAGTTTTAGGGGATCAGCAATGGGAATTCCCTGTTTGGGGTCAGTTTTAGGGGATGAGCAGCGGGAATTCCCCGTTTGGGGTCAGTTTTAGGGGATGAGCAGCGGGAATTCCCCGTTTGGGGTCAGTTTTAGGGGATCAGCAGCGGGAATTCCCTGTTTGGGGTCAGTTTTAGGGGATCAGCAATGGGAATTCCCTGTTTGGGGTCAGTTTTAGGGGATCAGCAATGGGAATTCCCCGTTTGGGGTCAGTTTTAGGGGATCAGCAGTGGGAATTCCCCATTTGGGGTCAGTTTTAGGGGATCAGAAATGGGAATTCCCTGTTTGGGGTCAGTTTTAGGGGATGAGCAGTGGGAATTCCCTGTTTGGGGTCAGTTTTAGGGGATCAGCAATGGGAATTCCCCGTTTGGGGTCAGTTTTAGGGGATCAGAAATGGGAATTCCCTGTTTGGGGTCAGTTTTAGGGGATGAGCACTGGGAATTCCCCATTTGGGGTCAGTTTTAGGGGATCAGCAGTGGGAATTCCCTGTTTGGGGTCAGTTTTAGGGGATCAGCAGCGGGAATTCCCCGTTTGGGGTCAGTTTTAGGGGATCAGCAATGGGAATTCCCCGTTTGGGGTCAGTTTTAGGGGATCAGCAGTGGGAATTCCCCATTTGGAGTCAGATTTAGGGGATGAGCAGCAGGAATTCCCTGTTTGGGGTCAGTTTTAGGGGATCAGCAATGGGAATTCCCCGTTTGGGGTCAGTTTTAGGGGATGAGCAGCGGGAATTCCCCGTTTGGGGTCAGTTTTAGGGGATGAGCAGCGGGAATTCCCCGTTTGGGGTCAGTTTTAGGGGATCAGCAATGGGAATTCCCTGTTTGGGGTCAGTTTTAGGGGATGAGCAGCGGGAATTCCCCGTTTGGGGTCAGTTTTAGGGGATGAGCAGCGGGAATTCCCCGTTTGGGGTCAGTTTTAGGGGATGAGCAGCGGGAATTCCCCGTTTGGGGTCAGTTTTAGGGGATCAGCAATGGGAATTCCCTGTTTGGGGTCAGTTTTAGGGGATGAGCAGCGGGAATTCCCCGTTTGGGGTCAGTTTTAGGGGATGAGCAGCGGGAATTCCCTGTTTGGGGTCAGTTTTAGGGGATCAGCACTGGGAATTCCCCGTTTGGGGTCAGTTTTAGGGGATCAGCAGTGGGAATTCCCTGTTTGGGGTCAGTTTATTTGGATCAGCAGTGGGAATTCCCTGTTTGGGGTCAGTTTTAGGGGATCAGAAATGGGAATTCCCTGTTTGGGGTCAGTTTTAGGGGATCAGAAATGGGAATTCCCCGTTTGGGGTCAGTTTTAGGGGATGAGCAGCGGGAATTCCCTGTTTGGGGTCAGTTTTAGGGGATGAGCAGCAGGAATTCCCTGTTTGGGGTCAGTTTTAGGGGATGAGCAGCGGGAATTCCCTGTTTGGGGTCAGTTTTAGGGGATCAGAAATGGGAATTCCCTGTTTGGGGTCAGTTTTAGGGGATGAGCAGCGGGAATTCCCCGTTTGGGGTCAGTTTTAGGGGATGAGCAGCGGGAATTCCCCGTTTGGGGTCAGTTTTAGGGGATCAGCAGCGGGAATTCCCTGTTTGGGGTCAGTTTTAGGGGATCAGCAATGGGAATTCCCTGTTTGGGGTCAGTTTTAGGGGATCAGCAATGGGAATTCCCCGTTTGGGGTCAGTTTTAGGGGATCAGCAGTGGGAATTCCCCATTTGGGGTCAGTTTTAGGGGATCAGCAATGGGAATTCCCCATTTGGGGTCAGTTTTAGGGGATCAGCAGTGGGAATTCCCTGTTTGGGGTCAGTTTTAGGGGATCAACAATGGGAATTACCCGTTTGGGGTCAGTTTTAGAGGATCAGCAGTGGGAATTCCCTGTTTGGGGTCAATTTTAGGGGATCAGCAGCGGGAATTCCCCATTTGGGGTCAGTTTTTGGGATCAGCAATGGGAATTCCCCATTTGGGGTCAGTTTTTGGGATCAGCAATGGGAATTCCCCATTTGGGGTCAGTTTTAGGGGATCAGCAATGGGAATTCCCCGTTTGGGGTCAGTTTTAGGGGATCAGCAGTGGGAATTCCCCGTTTGGGGTCAGTTTTAGGGGATCAGCAATGGGAATTCCCCGTTTGGGGTCAGTTTTAGGGGATCAGCAATGGGAATTCCCTGTTTGGGGTCAGTTTTAGGGGATCAGCAGCGGGAATTCCCCATTTGGGGTCAGTTTTTGGGATCAGCAATGGGAATTCCCCATTTGGGGTCAGTTTTAGGGGATCAGCAATGGGAATTCCCTGTTTGGGGTCAGTTTTAGGGGATCAGCAGCGGGAATTCCCCATTTGGGGTCAGTTTTTTGGGATCAGCAGTGGGAATTCCCCGTTTGGGGTCAGTTTTAGGGGATCAGCAATGGGAATTCCCTATTTGGGGTCAGTTTTAGGGGATCAGCAGCAGGAATTCCCCCTTTGGGGTCAGTTTTAGGGGATCAGCAGCAGGAATTCCCCGTTTGGGGTCAGTTTTAGGGGATCAGCAATGGGAATTCCCTATTTGGGGTCAGTTTTAGGGGATCAGCAGCGGGAATTCCCTGTTTGGGGTCAGTTTTAGGGGATCAGCAATGGGAATTCCCCATTTGGGGTCAGTTTTAGGGGATGAGCAGCGGGAATTCCCCGTTTGGGGTCAGTTTTAGGGGATGAGCAGCGGGAATTCCCTGTTTGGGGTCAGTTTTAGGGGATCAGCAGCGGGAATTCCCTGTTTGGGGTCAGTTTTAGGGGATCAGCAATGGGAATTCCCCATTTGGGGTCAGTTTTAGGGGATCAGCAATGGGAATTCCCCGTTTGGGTTCAGTTTTAGGGAATCAGCAGTGGGAATTCCCTGTTTGGGGTTAGTTTTAGGGGATCAGCAGTGGGAATTCCCTGTTTGGGGTCAGTTTTAGGGGATGAGCAGCGGGAATTCCCTGTTTGGGGTCAGTTTATTTGGATCAGCAGTGGGAATTCCCTGTTTGGGGTCAGTTTTAGGGGATCAGAAATGGGAATTCCCTGTTTGGGGTCAGTTTTAGGGGATGAGCAGCGGGAATTCCCTGTTTGGGGTCAGTTTTAGGGGATGAGCAGCAGGAATTCCCTGTTTGGGGTCAGTTTTAGGGGATGAGCAGCGGGAATTCCCTGTTTGGGGTCAGTTTTAGGGGATCAGAAATGGGAATTCCCTGTTTGGGGTCAGTTTTAGGGGATGAGCAGCGGGAATTCCCCGTTTGGGGTCAGTTTTAGGGGATGAGCAGCAGGAATTCCCTGTTCGGGGTCAGTTTTAGGGGATCAGCAGCAGGAATTCCCCCTTTGGGGTTTGGGGCCGGGCTCTCACCGCCGTCTGTGCCGTGATGTGAGTGCAGCCCACGATCTTGGCCCCAGCCAGAGGCTTCTCCCCCTGGGCTCTCTTCCTCAGAGCCATCAGCGCCGGCATTTCTGCCAGGAAAAGGGGAAAAGGATTTGGGGGATGGGAAGAGCATCCCTCAAAACCCCCAAAAGCTTTCCCATCCCTCAGAACCCCACAGAAACTTTCCCATCCCAACAAAACCCCAAAGAAGCTTTCCCATCCCTCAAAACCCCACAGAAGCTCTCTCACCCCACAGAAGCTTTCCTATCCCTCAAAACCCCACAGAAGCTTTTCCACCCCTCAAAACCCCACAGAAGGTTGCCCATCCCCCAAAATTCCACAGAAGCTTTTCCACCCCACAGAAACTTTCCCATCCCTCAAAACCCCACAGAAGCTTTCCTAATCAACAAAACCCCACAGAAGGTTTCCCATTTCTCAAAACCCCACAGAAGTTTCCCACCCCTCAAAACCCCACAGAAGCTTTCCCATCCCTCAAAACCCCACAGAAGCTTTCCTACCCCACAGAAGCTTTCCTACCCAACCAAACCCCACAGAAGCTTTTTCACCCCTCGAAACCCCAAAAAAGCTTTCCCATCCCTCAAAATCCCACAGACGCTTCCCCACCCCTCAAAATCCCAGAGCTTTCCCATCCCAACAAAACCTCACAGAACCTTTCCCACCCCTCAAAACCCCACAGAAGCTTTCCCATCCCAACAAAACCCCACAGAAGCTTTCCCATCCCTCAAAACCCCAAACCCCAGGGAAGCTTTCCCGTCCCTCAATACCCCACAGGAGATTTCCCACCCCACAGAAACTTTCTCACCCCTCAAAACCCCAGAGAAGCTTTCCCATCCCTCAAAACCCCAAAGAAGCTTCCCCATCCCTTGAAATCCCAAACCCCACAGAAGCTTTCCCACCCCACAGAAGCTTTCCTACCCCTCAAAACCCCACAGAAGCTTTCCCACACACCAAAACTCCACAGCTTCCCCACCCCTCAAAATCCCAGAGCTTCCTCATCTCTCAAAACCCCACAGAAGCTTTCCCACCCCTCAAAACCCCACAGAAACCTTTCCCACCCCACAAGGAACGGGGTCAGGAAGCCAGGAGGGGATTTGGGATCAGGAGGAGGGCGGCCCCTCCTTACCCTGCTCGGCGATCTCGATCTCGCGGCGCCCGAACTCGGCCTGCTTGATGTTCTTGACGCAGAAGTCGCTGCTGCCCTTGGAGTTCTTCTGCTGCTTGTCCCGGGGGGAGGTCTCATCGTCGGAGCTGTCCGTGTAGGAGGCAGCTGCGGGGAGCAGAGCGGGTCAGGAACGGGGTCAGGCGTTCCCGAAATTCCCAAAGCCCGCGGGGAAGGGTGGGGATGGACCAGGGAGGGTGTCCGGGGATGTTCTTCCATCCCAGCTCCTTCCAGCCCCGGCTGGGATCTCTCCTGCTCCTCACAGCTGGGTTTAGCCGGGGTGAGTTTTTCGTTCTCATCTGGTTCTGCTTCGACGCCACGGCTGAGGTGATGGGTTGAGCGCTGCCCAGATCCCACACGGGCTCATCTCCATGGCCTCCTCCCGCCCCTCTTCCCAAAAGTTCTCCCATCTCTTCCCAAAAGTTCTCCCATCTCTCTTCCCAAAAGTTCTACTGACTCTCTTCCCCAAAAGTTCTCCCACCCCTCTTTCCAAAAGTTCCTGCAACTCTCTTCCCAGAAGTTCTCCCACTCTCTTCCCCAAAGTTCTCCCACCTCTCTTCCCAAAAGTTCTTCTGATTCTCTTCCCCAAAGTTCTCCCACCTCTCTTCCCAAAAATTCTTCTACCTCTCTTCCCAAAAGTTCTCCCACCCCTCTTTCCAAAAGTTCTTGCAACTCTCTTCCCAGAAGTTCTCCCACTCTCTTCCCCAAAGTTCTTCCATCTCTCTTCCCAAATGTTCTCCCACCCTGCTTCCCAAAAGTTCTTCTGTCTCTTCCCAAACATTCTCCCATCTTTCTTCCCAGAAGTCCTCCCACCTCTCTTCCCAAACGTTCTTCTGATTCTCTTCCCCAAAGTTCTCCCACCTCTCTTTCCAAAAGTTCTCCTATCTCTCTTCCCAAATGTTCTTCTGATTCTCCTCCCCAAAGTTACCCCATATCTCTTTTCCCAAATGTTCTCCCACCTTTTTTCCCAAATGTTCTTCTGATTCTCTTCCCAAAAGTTCTCCCACCCCTCTTTCCAAAAGTTCTCCCATTTCTCTTCCCAAATGTTCTTGTCTCTCCCCAAGTGTTTTCCCACCTCTCTTCCCGAAAGTTCTCCCATCTCTCTCCCCAAAAGTTCTCCCACCTCTCTTCCCAAATGTTCTCCCACCTTACTTCCCAGAAACTCTCCCACATCTCTTCCCAAATATTCTCCCACCTTGCTTCCCAAAATTCTCCCATCTCTCTCTTCTCAAATGTTCTCCCACCTCTCTTCCCCAATGTTCTCCCACCTTACTTCCCAGAAACTCTCCCCATCTCTTCCCCAAAGTTCTCCCATCTCTCTTCCCAAAATTCTCCCATATCTCTTTGCCCAGATGTTCTTCTGACTCTCCTCCCAAAAGTTCTCCCACTTCTCTTCCCAAAACTTCTCCCACCTCTCTTCCCAAATATTCTCCCACCTTGCTTCCCAAAATTCTCCCACCTCTCTTCCCAAAAATTCTCCCACCCCTCTTTCCAAAAGTCCTTGCAACTCTCTTCCCAAATATTCTCCCACCTTGCTTCCCAAAATTCTCCCACCTCTCTTCCCAGAAATTCTCCCATATCTCTTTCCCCAAAGTTCTCCCACCTCTCCTCCCAAAGTTCAGGCCTCCACAGCTCCAAGACATCCCACAGAATGCCTGTTGAGGTTCCGAGCGCTTCCAAACCCAGCAGAGCTGTAATTTCAGACCCCATTTCACCCCAAACAGCCCCGGGCAGGGGGTGAGCTGCTGATCATCCCGTTGCTGCGGGATTCCCAATCCCTGGATTTGCTCTGGTTTGGTGTTCCCTCACAGAGACGATCAGCTGGTCCTTGGGAGGCTCACGTGGGATGGTTGGAAGGAACTTCTCCATTGGGAGGATTGTCCCAGGGAGCCTCCAGGGGAATCCTCAGGGGATTTTGGGAATTGTTTGGGAAGTTTGGGATCACCGGACCCTGTGCTGAGCCCCATGGGATTGGATTAAGGTTCTGCCTTAAGGGAGGGTGTGGATGTGCTGGATTAATTCCAGGAGCTGTCAATAATTAATTGTCTTCCTTCCTTATCAGTGTCCTCCAAGCTTCTGGTTACGGAATGAGCCCACGGCGGACACATGGAGGAGAGGAGCCCTTGATGGAGTCAGAAATCCCCTTTGATTCCTAAAATCCCCTAAATAAAATCCTAAATCAATAAAATCCTAAATCAATAAAATCCTAAATCAATAAAATCCTAAATCTCCTAAAGAGATCTCCTAAACAGCTCCAAGCCCTTCCTGTCCACGTGACCCTTCCAGGACCCAACTGGCCATTCCCTCATTCCTCACGGAATTGTTCTGCTCCAAGTCCTTCCCATCCACATGACCCTTCCAGGATCCAACTGGCCATTCCCACATTCCTCATGGAATTGTTTTGCTCCAAGTCCTTCCTCTCCACGTGACCCTTCCAGGACCCACGTTCCTCATGGAATTGTTCTGCTCCAAGTCCTTCCTCTCCACATGACCCTTCCAGAACCCTCATTCCTCATGGAATTGTTTTGCTCCAAGTCCATCCTCTCCAGGTGACCCTTCCAGGATCCAACTGGCCATTCCCACATTACTCATGGAATTGTTTTGCTCCAAGTCCTTCCTCTCCACATGACCCTTCCAGGACCCTCATTCCTCATGGAATTGTTCTGCTCCAAGTCCATCCTCTCCAGGTGACCCTTCCAGGACCCAACTGGCCATTCCCACATCCCTCATGGAATTGTTCTGCTCCAAGTCCTTCTTCTCCACGTGACCCTTCCAGGATCCAACAGTCCATTCCCACATTCCTCATGGAACTGTTCTGCTCCAAGTCCTTCACCTCCAGGTGACCCTTCCAGGACCCAACTGGCCATTCCCACATTCCTCACGGAATTGTTCTGCTCCAAGTCCTTCCTCTCCACGTGACCCTTCCAGGACCCAACTGGCCATTCCCACATTCCTCACGGAATTGTTCTGCTCCAAGTCCTTCTTGTCCACGTGACCCTTCCAGGACCCAACTGTCCATTCCCACATTCCTCATGAAACGAGGCAGCAGGAGTGGTGGGAGGTCCTCAGGGCTCCGATCCCACTCCCGGAGAGCCGCGGCATTCCAGCGTGGACGGATTCCAACGGCCCCTTCATTTATCCGGAGCAAATCAAACCCTCTCCCACCCTGATCGGCTCCAGCCACATTTCCACACCCCCCAAAAAAAACCCCAAAAACCCCCAAAAAAAGAAGTTAACCTGGCCACGAGGGGCTGTGTTTCCCCACACTTTCCCTCCTGGCTCCTTGGAATTTCAAGATTCCAAGGAAATGGAATTCAAAATCCCGTGGGTGTGCCAGGCTCCCCACCCAGAGCCACCCGGCGCCCCGATCCCAGGGATTTAGGATGGAATTAGGCATTGTTGGGATTTCTCTCCATCCTCGGCAGGGGGTGAAGGGAGGGTCCCACCCTGCCCACAACTCCCGTTCCCGATCCCGCGGCGGATCCCGAGGGAGGAGCAGGAACCCGGATTAACCACAAAGGGCGCCTTATGTAAACCAAACCCTATAGCGAGGGCTCCAGGAGGAAGGATTAATTAGCTGGAGGAGGATTAATTGAAGAGAGTTAATCTGTCTAGAGGTTACTTTAAAAGCAGGGAGTTTTGGTTCTGGGGGCTAAAAGTCATTTTTTTGGAATTTAAAAAAAAAAAAAAATCCAGCCTGGAGTGGCCAGATTTTCACAGGCAGGACTTTTTTTTCTTTTTTTTTACTGTTAAATAAATCTAAAATATAGAAGTGTACAGATAATGATGGTAATTAAATGAATGCTGTTAATGTAACAGCAAACCAAATCTCTGAAAGTCAAATTTGTTTTTCTGTAAAATGAAAAACAAGGACTTGAAAGGATTCCTGTCATTAATGGATGGGACAGTTTCCTAAAAAAATATTCTCCTAAAAAAGTTGATTGATGAAAACTTCCTCCCCTGAGCCCATGGCAGGGGCGGCACCGGGTGGACTTTGAGGTCCTCTCCCACCCAAACCATTCCAGGATTCCGTGATTTCCATTATCAGATTATTTCAGATTATTGGGCTCCACGATCCCTGTGGGTCCTTCAGAGCTCAGGATATTCCACAATTCCATGGTTTTCCAAAGAAAAAGCAGCAGCAGCAGCAGGTCTCAGGTGACCTCCATCCACGTCCTGCCCCAGCAAAGCCCAGCTCAGAGCCCAAACTCAGCCAAGTCTGGCTTTGCTGATATTTGAGCTGAGGGTCCACTCACGGCTGCCTAAGGGCAAAAAAAGGGGCAGCCCCAAATGAGGACCAATCTGGTTTATTCCCTGTAGAACCTTCCAGAAAATATGAAACAGCAGCAGGCCTTGAATTCCAGATATTCCTCTCCTAATCCCACCCTCAGAATGTGCCAGTGGTGGGTAATGCACAACGTTGAGAACTTGGGTCAAGCAGGCTGGGCTGACCTAAAAAAAATCCCTTAGTCCATGGATCCATCCATCCATCCATGGATCCATCCATGGACCCATCCCTCATCCATCCATCCATCCATCCATCCCTACATCCATCCACCCATCCATTATACATCCATCTCTCCATCCATGGAACCATCTCTCATTCATCCCTCCATCCATCCATCCCTCATCCATCTATGGATCCATCCCATCCATCCATCCATCCACCATCCATCCACCATCCATGGATCCATCCCTCATCCATCCATCCATCCATCCATCCATCCCTACATCCATCCATCTATCCATTATACATCCATCTCTCCATCCATGGAGCCATCTCTCATCCATCCCTCCATCCATCCATCCCTCATCCATCTATGGATCCATCCATCCATCCATCCATCCACCATCCATCCACCATCCATGGATCCATCCCTCATCCATCCCTCCCTCATCCATCTATGGATCCATCCATCCATCCCTCCATCCATCCACCATCCATCCATCCATCCATCCCTCCATGGATACATCCCTCCATGGATACATCCCTCCATGGATACATCCCTCCATCCATCTATCCATCCATCCCTCATCCATCTATGGATCCATCCATCCATCCCTCATCCATCCATCCATCCATCCATCCACCATCCCTCCACCCATCCATCCATCCATCCACCATCCCTCCACCCATCCATTATCCCTCCATCCATCCCTCCATCCATCCATCCATTATCCATCATCCCTCATCCCTCCATCCATCCATCCATCATCCATCCATGGATCCATCCCTCATCCACCCATCCATCCATCTCTCCATCCATCTATGGATCCATCCCTCATCCATCCATCTATCCATCTATCCATCCATCCATCCATCCATCCCTCCATCCATCCATCCATCCATGGATCCATCCCTCCATGGATGCATCCCTCCATCCATCTATCCATCCATCCGTCATCCATCCATCCATCTCTCCATCCATCCATCCACCCATCCCTCATCCATCCCTCCATCCATCCATCCACCCATCCATCCCTCCATCCATCCATCCATCCATCCATGGATCCATCCCTCCATGGATGCATCCCTCCATCCATCCATCTGCCGTGGTGGGAACTGAAGTCCTCCATCGGGAATGCCAGTCCCGCTCCTTTCGTTAGCAGAAAATAGAACATTTCCAGGAGATAATTAACTGCAATTCTGATGTTAATTGCAAGGAGAGGAGGAGAATTCCCCAAAGTTGCTTCAAGTCCTTCCAGCTCTGACTCGGGAGTGAACACGGTGACGTCAGCCAGGCTAAGCAGACCCAGAGTCTGCAAAAATAAATCCCAAAATATTCCCAGGTGCTCAGGGATCGGATGGAGCTGTGGATTCCATGCAGAGCCCAGGCTGATGTGTCTCTGGAGAGAACGTGGCATGAGCATTCCTGAATTCCTCCTTTTTCCATGGGAATGCCGTCGGTGCCGGCAGGATGGGTCACCAAGGTTGTCCCCAGCCTTTGGGGAGCTCCTCCCAACCTCTGGAAGAGACTTTGGAAGTTCCTCCAAGTCTGCCAAGCAGCGTGAAGTGAAAGGAGATGAGGAACAGTCGGCTTTCCCACAAAAACCGGGATGAAGCTGTGGGACTCTGGTGTCCAGGATCACATCAGAACCTCCAGGAGCAGCTGCACCTTCTGGAGATGAGCACCTCTGCCAGGAGCTGAGTGACCAGACAACCATGGCTTTTCCACCTCTGCTCTTCCAAACCTGCTGTGGAACGCCAAGAGCTCCTCACAGCCCTGTCCTGTCCCAGCTTGACTCCGACATCCTCGGCATGGTGGGAATGAGGGGAGAAACACCAAGGAGGGTCCCCCCAGCTAGGAGGACTTCTGGCCACCAGCCATGAACCATCAGGAGGAGCTGGAGTTTCCTGAGGTTTTCCACACCGGACAGAGCTGAATCAGAGCTTTGAGCGCCTCAGGCCGGGCTGGATGAGGCTTGGAGTAACCTGGAGTGGTGGAAGGTCTCCTTGACCACGGCAGGGGGTTGGAATGAGATGAGGTCCCTGAAACCACCCAGATTCTCCCCCAAATACCCCGTGAGCTGCCAAGTGTCCCAAAAATCCATCCAGCGAGATTCCAGCAGGAGAAACCCCTTCCAAGAGCTTCCAAGAGCCCTTCAAAAGTCCCCCAAAGACTCCAACCCCACGTGCCACAAACCCACCGCGGGATCCCCGTGGATTTCTTCGGTACAGGTGATGCTCCAACAGGAATAAAATGTGGAAAATCCTTTTCCTGAGCCAGGGGAGGAACAGGACGGGGAGGACAGGAAGGAATGGAAGGGAAGGCAGCAGCAGCTGCATGCTGGGGTTACAAGGAGAGAGCAGGAGAGCACCAGGATCATTTAATTTTCCATCCAGCTGTACAGGACGACGAGGGAAAAAAAGCAAAACCCCCATTTCCACGCCTCCCCACCCGACCCCAGAGCAGAGGTGGGAGATCCCCGGACACACCTGAGCTGTAGCTGTCTGTCGAGGACTGCGAGATGGAGCGGGACAGCGACCGGCGGCCGATCTTGGTCGGGCGCTTGTTGAACTCCTGCTTTTGGTCAGCAAACTGGATCTGTGGGAAGGAAATCAGGGAATTTATTTCTTTTTTTTGTAAAAAAACCCCCCGACAGATCAATCCCAAGAACCCAACGGCTTGAGCAGACACCGGATTCCAACGGCCCCTTCATTTATCCGGAGCAAATCAAAGCCTCTCCCACCCTGATTGGCTCCAGTGACATTTCCACACCCCCCCAAAAAAAACCAAACAAAAACCCCCAAAAAAGGGGGTTGAGCAGACACCAGCACCGTCTCAGTCAGGCAGCCCTGCAGCACAATTCCTGTTCTTTAATGGACAGGTGAATTGCCCATTTTGTTTAATTCCAGTCCTTCCAGCCTGGTAGTCACTGCTCGTCACGTTTAGGTTTTCTGAAGTCTTTTCCCAGGGACATAAACTTGGTACACAAGGTCGTATTTTCTAAACTTTTCTTGTTTTTCACATTCCTCTCCGAAGGAGAGACTTTGCTTGTTTACCAATGATGTGACCAACGAGTCAAGAGATCCCACCTCTTAGGTGGGCACATTGTAAAAAGGTATAAAACAAGTTTAGACAATAAACCAGCCCCTTTCTTGGGAGCATCAGCCTTCTGAGCAAGACTCTTGTCTTTCTTTGTGTCCAACAGTGACACCAGCCAAGACTGGAGATGTCACTCCAGGGATTTTGGGAGCACAGATGCACGGAGAACATCAAGTTTTTAGGAGCGCACGACAGAACGACACCGGATCAGGGAAAACCCGTGGGAAGGGAAAATCCACACCGAACTCAGGTTACAGCCAGGGCCGTGCCGGGATTAACGCCCTGATCCCGGCGGGACAGGGGCTTTGCACACACACCGGGGTTTCTGTTCCTCCTCTGAGAAGCTGCTGGCCTGAAATAACTTCCCTTTTTTTTTTTTTGTCCTTTTTCTTCCCTTTAATTTAGAACAAATCCCTCCACGGCTGAGCAGCTCCATCAAAGGAGGAGGTTATTGGCGCGGAGACACGCAGGGATTCTAACAAAGGGGGAATAATTTGGGTTAAACTCACATTTTCCTTTCCCACATCACCTCTGCAAGGGCGCTGAACACAGCTTTTCACACAACGCAAAGATCTTGGTAGCTCAGAGCTCTCTGAGCCCTCACACATCCAAAACGGAGTAAACAAAAGGAATCCTGGACTGAATTGGGCAGAATTAGAACCTTGAAAATGAATCCTTTAAGGTTTAAAGCCCTTAAACACTGCCACAGGCTGGGTTCAGCTTCAGCTGAGACAGCCAGGAGGTGGAAGGAAGCACCAGGAAATTCGGGAACGGGCCAGGTCAAAGCTGGGATCTGCTTTTGGCTTGTGTTGGCCGACGCCCTTTGGCTTTAATCCTTTAGGGAACAGACAGAGAGGGCAAAAAGGGAATTCCACAGAGTCCTGGAGTGGTTTGGGTTGGAAGGGACCTCAAAGATCATCCAGTTCCACCCCCTGCCACGGGACACCTTCCCCTATCCCAGGGTGCTCCAATCCCTGCCAAAGCCACAAGATGGGAATGTTCCAGACGGGGATGAAAAGAGAGATTTGGCTCCAGGCTGAGCTCGTCCAGCTCCCACCAGAACACCTCTGAAGGCAACAGCTCCGAGGAGAAGCTGTGGAGCCTTGGAGAGCTGCAGCTCCTTGGATTTAGGAGCCCAAGCTGCCCTGAAGCCACACAAGAGCTGCCGCTTTCAACTTCCAGCAGGAACAAGCAATTCCCGCTGGAAAACCTCACCTGCAGGGGCAACAAGGGGTTAACGAGTGCTGGATGCAGGTGAGGTTTCACCTTTACATTCCAAATGAGCCACTGCTCCATCTGACCCGGGGTTTCCATCACAAAGCGCCACCTCGAGCTGCTTCTCCGTGCAAAAAAAAAAAGGTCTCCTGATCCAAAGGTTTTCCTGGAAAACCTCCCTGAGCCGACCCCACAACCTCAGAGCGATGTTTGCCTGGACACTTCACCGCTCCCGAGAGAAAACGAAGAGAAATCCCTCTGGAGATCGGGATTTTCTCCACCAGAGGGGCTCCAGGAATAAGGGATTGGGTGGAAATGGCAAGGACAGGAGGAGGAAGAGAGAGGGGAGAGAAACAAATGCATTTTTGAACAGAAAACCCCATTATTATGTTCCTGAAGAGTGCCCTCACCTGGACCTCCAGCAAGGAGAGGAGAAGAAAACAGGTGAGAGAAATAAAAACATTTTTGAGCAGAAAACCCAATTATTACGGCCCCAAAGAGTGCCCTCACTTGGACCTTCTGCAAGGAAAGAAGGAAGAAGAGAGAGGTGAGAGAAATTAGGACATTTTTGAGCAGAAAACATTACTACGACCCCAAAGAGTGCCCTCACCTGGACCTTCAGCAAAGACAGGAGGAACAAGAGAGGTGAGAGAAACAAAGGCATTTTTGAGCAGAAAACCCCATTATTATGTCCCAAAGAGTGCCCTCACCTGGACCTCCAGCAAGGAAAGGAGGAAGAGAGAGGTGAAACAAATGTGGCTTTGAGCATTTTTGAACAGAAAACCCCATTATTATCTTCCCAAAGAGTGCCCTCACCTGGGTCTTCAGCAAGGAGAGGAGGAAGAAAAGAGGTGAGAGAAATAAACACATTTTTGAGGAGAAAACCCTATTATTACAACCCCAAAGAGTGCCTCCACCTGGGACTTCATCTAGGAAAGGAGGAAGAAGGGGTGAGAGAAACAAAAGCGTTTTTGAGCAGAAAACCCCATTATTACGACCCTAAAGAGTGCCCTCACCTGGACCTTCAGCAAGGAAAGGAGAAAGAAGAGAAAGATGAGAGAAACAAATGTGGCTTTGAGCATTTTTGAGCAGAAAACCCCATTATTACGGCCCCAAGGAGTGCCCTCACCTGAACCTCCAGCAAGGACAGGAGGAAGAAGAGAGAAACAAACACGTTTTTAAGCAGAAAACCCCAACATTACAGTCCCAAAGAGTGCCCTCACCTGGACCTCCAGCAAGGACAGGAGGAAGAAAAGAGGTGAGAGAAATAAACACATTTTTGAGCAGAAAACCCCATTATTATGTTCCCAAAGAGTGCCCTCACCTGGACCTTCAGCAAGGACAGGAGGAAGAAGAGAAAGGTGAAACAAATGGGGTTTTGAGCAGAAAACCCCATTATTATGTTCCCAAAGAGTGCCCTCACCTGGGTCTTCAGCAAAGACAGGAGGAAGAAGAGAGAGGTGAGAGAAATTAGGACATTTTTGAGGAGAAAACCCCATTATCATGTTCCCAAAGAGTGCCCTCACCTGGACCTTCAGCAAGGAAAGGAGGAAGAAGGGGTGAGAGAAACAGAACCATTTTTGAGCAGAAAATCCCATTATTACGACCCCAAAGAGTGCCCCCACCTGGACCTCCAGCAAGGACAGGAGGAACGAGAGAGGTGAGGGAAACAAAAGCATTTTTGAGCAGAAAACCCCATTATTACGTTCCCAAAGAGTGCCCTCACCTGGACCTTCAGCAAGGAGAGGAGGAAGAAGAGAGAGCTGAGAGAAATTAAGACATTTTTGAGCAGAAAACCCCAAGGAGTGCCCCTCACCTGGGCCTTCACGCCCGACTCGCCGTTGACGTTGTATTTCTTCTTGTTGGGCATGGCTGGCCCCGGGGCTGTCGCGGCGGGGCAGGGAAATCAGGGAATGTCCCATTTATACCCCGCCAGCCCCGGCCCCGTCCCGCTGATCCTGCCCTGCTCCGGTTTCACCGCGGGCGGGGGCACCCGGGGAAGGCGGGAGGAGAAGGGAACCGCTTGGAATTTTCAGACTCCTGGTTGTTTTGTTGCCTTTTTTTTTTTTTTTTTTTTTTTTTTTTTTTTTTTGGTGTTTTTTGGGTTTATTCTTATTTTTTTTTGGCGCTTAATGAGGCGTCCCGACAAACAATTCCCGCCTGTGTTCCGTGCGGGAATTACAGCCTTCCCTGACCTCCCCAGCTCCCGGCCCGGCAGTTTTTGAACCGTGCGTGCCTAACAATGCCTTATTTATGTAACCAGAACAGTTTCCCTTGCTCTCGCTATAATTAACTCGCTAATTAAGCTCCTTTAACTCGGGTCCTTCCCCCCCCCCACCCCACCGCCACCAATGTCAGATGATTTGCGTTGAGGGAGCCTCGTTAGAAGGAAATTAACTAATGAGCGGCTAAAAAACAACGGGGGCGTTTGTTGGATGGCAAAAGTGGGGTTTTAATTATTGTTGTTTTAATTATCCCGGCCCCTCGCCGCCTTCCCCCCACGGCAACAACCGGGGCAGAGTTTGTCCTTGGAAAGGTCCAGACTCTGACATCCATCCCTGTGTTGTTCCAATCCTTTGGGAATTATGGAATCGTGGAATGGTTTGGGTTGGAAGGGACTGAGTTTGTCCTCGGAAGAGTCCAGACTCCCAACATCCATCCCCATGTTGTTCCAATTCTTTGGGAATTGTGGAATCATGGAATGGTTTGGATTGGAAGGGACCTTAACCCACGGCAACAACCAGGGCAGAGTTTGTCCTTGGAAGGGTCCAGACTCCCAACATCCATCCCTGTGTTGTTCCAATCCTTTGGGAATTACGGAATCATGGAATGGTTTGGGTTGGAAGGGACCGAGTTTGTCCTTGGAAAGGTCCAGACTCCCACCATCCATCCCTGTGTTGTTCCAATTCTTTGGGAATGATGGAATCATGGAATGGTTTGGGTTGGAAGGGACCTTAACCCACGGCAACAACCGGGACCAAGTTTGTCCTTGGAAGGGTCCAGACTCCCAACATCCATCCCTGTGTTGTTCCAATCCTTTGGGAATTACGGAATCATGGAATGGTTTGGGTTGGAAGGGACAGAGTTTGTCCTCGGAAGGGTCCAGACTCCCAACATCCATCCCCATGTTGTTCCAATTCTTTGGGAATTATGGAATCATGGAATGGTTTGGGTTGGAAGGGTTTGTCCTCGGAAGGGTCCAGACTCCCAGTATCCATCCCCATGTTGTTCCAATTCTTTGGGAATTGTGGAATCATGGAATGGTTTGGGTTGGAAGGGACCTCAACCCACGGCAACAACCGGGGCAGAGTTTGTCCTTGGAAAGGTCCAGACTCCCACCATCCATCCCTGTGTTGTTCCAATTCTTTGGGAATTGTGGAATCATGGAATGGTTTGGGTTGGAAGAGAACTTAACCCACGGCAACAACCGGGACCGAGTTTGTCCTTGGAAGGGTCCAGACTCCCAACATCCATCCCCGTGTTGTTTCAATTCTTTGGGAATTGTGGAATCATGGAATGGTTTGGGTTGGAAGGGACCCAGTTTGTCCTTGGAAAGGTCCAGACTCTGACAACCATCCCTGTGTTGTTCCAATCCTTTGGGAATTGTGGAATCGTGGAATGGTTTGGGTTGGAAGGGACCTCAACCCACGGCAACAACCGGGACAGAGTTTGTCCTTGGAAGGGTCCAGACTCTGACATCCATCCCCGTGTTGTTCCAATCATTTGGGAATTACGGAATCATGGAATGGTTTGGGTTGGAAGGGACTGAGTTTGTCCTTGGAAGGGTCCAGACTCTGATATCCATCTCTGTGTTTTTCCAATCCTTTGGGAATTACGGAATCATGGAATGGTTTGGGTTGGAAGGGACTGAGTTTGTCCTCGGAAGAGTCCAGACTCCCAACATCCATCCCCATGTTGTTCCAATTCTTTGGGAATTATGGAATCATGGAATGGTTTGGATTGGAAGGGTTTGTCCTCGGAAGAGTCCAGACTCCCAGTATCCATCCCCATGTTGTTCCAATTCTTTGGGAATGATGGAATCATGGAATGGTTTGGGTTGGAAGGGACCGAGTTTGTCCTTGGAAAGGTCCAGACTCCCACCATCCATCCCTGTGTTGTTTCAATTCTTTGGGAATTGTGGAATCATGGAATGGTTTGGGTTGGAAGGGACCTCAACCCACGGCAACAACCGGGACCAAGTTTGTCCTTGGAAAGGTTCCAATTCTTTGGGAGTTATGGAATCATGGAATGGTTTGGGTTGGAAGGGACTGAGTTTGTCCTTGGAAAGGTCCAGACTCTGACATCCATCCCTGTGTTCCAATCGTTTGGGAATGATGGAATCGTGGAATGGTTTGGGTTGGAAGGGACCTTAAATCCCATCCACATCCCGCTGTCCCAGGCTGCTCCAGCCTTGGACACATCCCAGCTTCTCTGCGGACTTTGTGGGTTTGTTGTTTTTTTTTTAATGGGAATTATCTCAGGTGATAAATGATCAGGGAACAAAACCCTTTGGATGACAACGCCGGCCGCTAAAGGAGAATTGAAATTATCGTCCTGAGCGGGGCCTGCTCATTTCCACAGCCTTTTGGGTGGGTAGGGATGCTCCAAGGAATTAAAAAAATGGGAAAAACGAGGGTGGTGAGGCACTGGCAGAGGTGGGCGGGGCTTGGTGGTCCACCCTGTCCTGAGATTCCAAGGAAAAGGGATTTGGGAAGCAGCACCGATTGTCCTCAGCACCATTTCTGACTGAATATGGAATAAAAATCCCCCCCGGCCCTGATTCCTTCTGTACATTTGATTTACACTGGGTTTACACTGGTTTTACACCAGATTTACACTGGGTTTACACGGGATTCACACCAGATTCACACCGGATTTACACCGGATCTATACCAGATTTACACTGGATTTACACAGGATTCACACCCGATTCACACCCGATCTACACCCGATTTACACTGGATCTGTACCAGATTTACACCAGATTTGCACCGGATTTACACTGGATCTATACCAGATTCACACCCAATTTACACCAGATTTACACTGGATCTATACCAGATTTACACCGGATTATACACCGGATTTACACTGAATTTACACTGGATCTATACCAGATTTACACTGGATTATACACTGGATTTACACTAGATTTGCACCAAATTTACACTGGATCTATACTGCACCAGATTTACACCGGATCTATACCAGATTTACACTGGATTTACACCAGATTTACACCGGATTATACACCGGATTTACACTGGATCTATACCAGATTTACACCAGATTTGCACCGGATTTACACTGGATCTGTACCAGATTTACACCCGATTCACACCGAATTTACACCGGATCTATACCTGATTTACACTGGATTTACACCGGATTATACACCGGATTTACACTGGATTTACACCCAATTTACACTGAATTTACACTGGATCTATACCAGATTTACACCAGATTTACACTGGATTTACACCGGATTATAGACTGGATCTATACCAGATTTACACCGGCTTTACACCGGATCGGATGCTGCTCCTCAGCAGTTGTCCCAAGGATGGAAAAGGCTGCCAGGGATAATTCCTTCCAAAACGTTCCTTCCACAGCATTTTCCAGCTCCTGGGCAGATCTCAAGGAATCCACCAAAACAGCAAAAAATTCCTGAGCTGGATGAAAGCAACTCCTGGAGGAACGGATTGGGAGGGGGAAAAAAAATTAAATAAAAAAAAGGAGGGAAACCCCCCCTCCCAAAATTCCCGAGTTGTACAACAACGGAGAACTGTGAGAAATGGAAATATTCATTATTTCCAATATCCCAGGGAATAAGAATCTGGGATCAGCGTTGTTTTCCTCCCTTGGCACCGCAGCCCAAGTTGCGTTTTCCTGGTAAATTTTTAATTTTCCTCATTATCCATGAACCTTCTCCTGGCAAAATCCTAAGGGAGACAACGATTTCAGCTCAGTGAAAATCACCTCAAAGCCTTTAAAAGAGGGTTAAAAACTCATTTTATGAGTTTTTATGTAAAAAACTCTTTTTTACACCAAAGCACAAATTCCTTTTCCAGCAGGTTTGCACGCCAAGGTACTTAAATCCAAAGGCTTTTCCTGGGGAAAAAAAAAAAAAAATCCCCTTTTTTCCCTCAATGAAGGTCAGGTCCAACACGCTGAAATTAATTAATATTCTGTAAAAATGCTAAAATTAAAAGATTTTGCTTCACCTCCACCCCAGACCTCAGGAATCTTCTGTAATTTCTGTGTCAGACAAATAATTAATACAGTTTCCCAATATTTGGTTAATAATCTGAGGTGGATGTAAAAACAGGGACTCAGCAAGAACATTATTATTATTATTACTACTATTATTATTACTATTATTACTATTGTTACTATTATTATTACTATTGTTACTATTATCACTGACTCCCAATACAATATCCCAATATTTGGTTAATAATCAGAGGTGGATGTAAAAAACAGGGACTCAGCAATAACATTATTATTATTATTATTGCTATTGCTATTATTATTACTATTAATATTACTATTATTATTACTATTATCACTCACTACCTACCAATACAATTTCCCAATATTTGGTCAATAATCAGAGGTGGACTTAAAAACCAGGGACTCAGCAAGAACATCATCATCATTATTATTATTATCATTATTATTATTATCATTATTATTATTATTATTATTATTATTATTATCATTATTATTGCAATTATTGCTATTATTATTACTATTAATATTAGTATTATTATTACTATTATTACTATTATCATTCTCTACCAATACAATTCCCCAATATTTGGTTAATAACCAGAAGTGGACGTAAAAACAGGGACTCAGCAAGAACATCATCATCATTATTATCATTATCATTATTATTATTATTATTATTGCAATTATTGCTATTATTATTACTATTAATATTAGTATTATTATTACTATTATTACTATTATCATTCACTACCAATACAATTCCCCAATATTTGGTTAATAATCAGAGGTGGACGTAAAAAAAACAGGGACTCAGCAAGAACATTATTATTATTATTATTATTACTACTATTATTATTATTATTATTACTCCTATTCTTACTCCTATTCTTATTCCTATTATCATTACTATTACTATTATTACTATTATCACTCACTCCCAATACAATTCCCCAATATTTGGTCAATAATTTGGTTAATAATAACGAACCAATTAATTAATAATAATTTGATTAATTTGGTTAATAATCAGAGCTGGATGTAAACAAACAGGGGACTCAGCAAGAACATTATTATTATTACTATTATTATTACTATTACTATTATTATTATTATTATTACTATTATTATTATTGCTTCTATTATTGCTATTATTATTGCTATTGCTAATATTATTACTATTACTACTATTATTACTATTATTACTATTATCACTCACTCCCAACACGATTCCCCAATATTTGGTCAATAATTTGGTTAATAATAACAAACCAATTAATTAATAATAATTTGATTAATTTGGTTAATAATCAGAGCTGGACATAAACAACCAGGGGACTCAGCAAGAACATTATTATTATTACTATTATTGCTATTATTATTACTATTACTATTATTATTATTATTACTATTATTATTATTGCTTCTATTATTGCTATTATTATTGCTATTACTAATACTATTACTATTACTATTATTACTATTATCACTCACTCCCAACACAATTCCCCAATATTTGGTTAATAATTTGGTTAATAATAACGAACCAATTAATTAATAATAATTTGATTAATTTGGGCAATAATCAGAGCTGGATGTAAACAAACAGGGGACTCAGCAAGAACATTATTATTATTACTATTATTGCTATTATTATTACTATTACTATTATTATTATTATTACTATTATTATTATTGCTTCTATTATTGCTATTATTATTGCTATTACTAATACTATTACTATTACTATTATTACTATTATCACTCACTCCCAACACAATTCCCCAATATTTGGTTAATAATTTGGTTAATAATAACAAACCAATTAATTAATAATAATTTGATTAATTTGGTTAATAATCAGAGCTGGATGTAAACAAACAGGGGACTCAGCAAGAACATTATTATTATTACTATTATTGCTATTATTATTACTATTACTATTATTATTATTATTACTATTATTATTATTGCTTCTATTATTGCTATTATTATTGCTATTACTATTGCTATTACTATTGCTATTACTATTACTATTACTATAATTATTACTATCATTACTATTATCACTCACTCCCAATACAATTCCCCAGTATTTGGCTAATAATTTGGTTAATAATAATGAACCAATTAATTAATAATAATTTGATTAATTTGGTTAATAATCAGAGCTGGACATAAACAACCAGGGGACTCAGCAAGACCATCAAGACCTAAAAGACCGTTTCAGGTAATGACCTTAAGGCTAATGAGCAATTTGGAGCTCGGGCTAATTACTCCTCCCCCCTAAAACAAAACCCAAACGAGCTGAGTTAAAACCCTGATTAAAAACGTCGCCGCAGGACACGACCCGGGGAGCCCTTTGGAGACGGAGTCGATGGCCAAGGCAGCTCCAAACCATCCGTGAAATCATGAAAAGGAAATTATCGAAGCCGTAAAAATAATTAAAATTAAAAAAAAAAAATCTGTTTAAATAAAGTTTTTGTCAGCTGACACCAGAAGCATCGAATGTGTAACAGGAAAAATTAAGGGAACCCGCACAGAGGTTTTGTTTTTAAGGAAAACTCCGGGGGCTTTTCCAAGGAAAAATCCCACGTTTGGGACCGTAAGCGAAGTTGGCCACCGATAAACCCCAAAAATGCAAAATTCACCCCTGAGTGCCGATAAAAATAGGTTATTTAAAATAAATATTTATATTTATTTTATATTAATATACATTAATAAATACATATTGATAAATAAATATTAATATAAATATGTATATTTCTTTTATATTAATATATATTAATAAATATATTAATAACTAAATATTAATATAAATATTTATATTTATTTTATATTAATATAGATATTTATATTTATTTTATATTAAATATTTATATTTTATATTTAATATATAAAAATACGATATAAAAATTTGGGGGAAGGCTGAAAGGATTGCACGAAAACGAGCGAAGAGGCAGAATAAACTGAATTTTTACACTAAAATCCATGAAATTCAGATTTATGGATGATAGCAGGGAAGGTTAAGCTGGATATAAAGGGGAAGGACGACGTCCGAATCCAATGCACCAACAATATTTGCAAATAAAATCAAATTCCTTGGCAGCAGCACCAGAATTCCAACTTTTTACGGCACCGATCCGAATCTTTTTTAGAAGAACCACCAGAGGGACAACTTCAAATGCAGGAATCGGAGATGTGAGGAGGAATATGGGAAGAAATAACAAATTTTGGTCCATTTTTGGGGCCATGGGTTGGAAATGTCGGCAGGAATTGGAGATGTGAGGAGGAACAGTGGAAGAAATAACAAATATTGGTTGATTTTTGGGCCACAGGTTGGAGATGTGAACAGAAATTGGAGATGTGAGCAGGTACAGAGACAGAAATAACAAATTTTGGTCCATTTTTGGGGCCATGGGTTGGAGATGTGAGCAGAAATCCGAGATGTGAGGAGGAATATGGGAAAAAAAAAATTTTGGTCCATTATTGGGGGCACAGGTTGGAGATGTCAGCAGAAACTGGAGATGTGAGCAGGAATATGGGAAGAAATAACAAATTTTGGATAAAAAGGGGAAGGACGACGTCCGAATCCAATGCACCAACAATATTTGCAAATAAAATCAAATTCCTTGGCAGCAGCACCAGAATTCCAACTTTTTACGGCACCGATCCGAATCTTTTTTAGAAGAACCATCAGGAGGGACAACTTCAAATGCAGGAATTGGAGATGTGAGCAGGAACAGAGGAAGAAATAACAAATATTGGTTCATTTTTGGGGCCATGGGTTGGAGATGTGAGCAGAAATCGGAGATGTGAGCAGGAACAGAGAAAGAAATAACAAATTTTGGTCCATTTTTGGGGCCACAGGTTGGAGATGTCAGCAGAAATTGGAGATGTGAGCAGGAACAGAGAAAGAAATAACAAATTTTGGTTCATTTTTGGGGCCATGGGTTGGAGATGTGAGCAGAAATCCGAGATGTGAGGAGGAATATGGGAAAAAAACCAAATTTTGGTCCATTTTGGGGCCACAAGTTGGAGGTGTGAGGAGGAATTGGAGATGTGAGCAGGAATATGGGAAAAAAACCAAATATTGGTCCATTTTTGGGGCCACAGGTTGGAGATGTGAGCAGAAATCGGAGATGTGAGGAGGAATATGGGAAAAAACCCAAATTTTGGTCCATTTTGGGGGGCACAGGTTGGAGATTTGAGCAGAAATTGGAGATGTGAGCAGGAATATGGGAAAAAACCCAAATTTTGGTCCGTTTTGGGGGGCACAGGTTGGAGATTTGAGCAGAAATTGGAGATGTGAGCAGGAATATGGGGAAAAAAACCAAATTTTGGTCCATTTTTGGGGCCACGGGTTGGGGGACATGGAAATTCCAAGCTTTCCAAGCCCTGCCCGGTTTTTTGGAGCTGGATCATTTCATCTTCAGCTGCTCTGGGAATTCTTTCCACGGGTAAAAGGAAGGGAAAAGTGGATTTTAATATTTGGGATCCATTCTAAACTCTTTAAGCACTCAAACGAGAAGGGTTTGTTGCCCTGGAAGTTTTTAGAGGTTTTATCCCGACCTCTAAAAATTTGGAATTTTTCTTTTTTTTTTTTTTCCCCATCGATTTACATCCCTCAATTTACACAGCAGGGTGTAAACTGAGGGGAAAAAAAATTAAGCGGAAAAGATGGATCTGGGATGAAATTCCCGGTCTCCTGGAACACACAGTGCTCAGGAATCCTCTGGAATTTCTGTGGCAGTGAAATCAAAACAGAGAGAACTACGCTCAATCCCAGGAAATCGTTCTGTTTCCAGTGTCTTTAATTGATTCTTGGCCACGGAGATTTATTTTTTTTAGGGAGAAATAAAAATAGAGAGAAAAAATAGAGAAAAAAAAGGGAGAAAAACCAAGGGTTTTCTGCGGGATTAAGCAGCCCGAGCTCTCCGAATCCACCTGCAAAGAGCTCGGGAATTGCAGTTCCTGCCTGGAGCGAGTTAAAATCCCACTCCTCCTCCCTGCCAGCCCCAAATTCCTGTAAAAATTGGATTTTTTTTCCAATTTTTGGGGTTTGGGGTGACCGGGGGTGGGGGGAGATGATCATCCCTGGACACTCGGTGGTTATTAACGAAGCAATTCCCGCCAGTGACGCTCGTTAACATCCCACCTTAACGAGCCTCGTTATCCTGAAGTTCTCGGCATGGGAATTCAGCTGGATAAAGGAAGGAGCAGGTCGGGAACTCACCATCCACTCGGGCAGCTGGAAGGCGCCGGCGCCGCCGTCCCACATCTCCGACGGCGAATCCCGCCGCGCTCACATCTGGGATGGACTGGGAATGCACTGGGATGGACTGGGAGGGACTGGGAATGCACTGGGAATGCCCTGGGGATGCAGCAGCCCAGCCCCACAGCTCACAGGGGTCCCTCAGGATCTGGCCTCGCCCTCAGGGCAGCGACGGGTTCCTCGTTCCTGCTCCAAATCCCAAATTTGGGAAGGGCTGGGATCCAGCTCGTTTTTACAGCCCTGGCTCCCCAGTGACCTCAGCTCGGTGGTGTTTGAGTGGGCAGGATGTGTCCATCCATCCATCCATCCATCCATCCATCCATCCATCCATCCCCAAAATTCCAACGTCCCCAAAATTCCGGCGTCCCCCAAATTCCGTTGTCCCCACAGGTCCGGCAGCGATGTCCCGCTGGGATTTATTTACGCCTGGAGGCTTCCAGCAGCGAGGGTTTCACTCGGCACCAGCAGAATTCCTGCAGCCTCAACCCAAAATTAGGGCAGGGGATGCCTCAAATCCTGACCGAGGAGCGGCTCCGGCTCGATCCGGTTGGGAATGAGCACCACGTTCCGAGGGGAATGCTGTTAAAGGATGGATCCGGTTCGGAATGAGCTCCACATTCCAAGGGGAATGCTGTTAAAGGATGGATCCGGTTTGGAATGAGCTCCACGTTCCAAGGGGAATGCTGTTAAAGGATGGATCCGGTTGGGAATGAACTCCACATTCCAAGGGAAATGCTTTGAAAGAATCCATCCAGTTCAGAATGAGCTCCATATTCCGAGGGGAATGCTTTTAAAAGATGGATCCAGTTCGGAATGAACTCCACATTCCATGGTGCTTTTAAAAAAGGATGGATCCGGTTCAGAATGAGCTCCACATTCCAAGGGAAATGCTGTTAAAGGATGGATCCGGTTGGAAATGAGCTCCACATTCCATGGTGCTTTGAAAGGATTGATCCAGTTCGGAATGAGCTCCATATTCCAAGGGGAATACTGTTAAAAGATGGATCCGGTTTGGAATGAGCTCCACGTTCCGAGAGGAATGCTTTGAAAGGACGGATCCGGTTGGGAATGAGCTCCTCATCCCACGGCGAACGCTTCCTCGCAATCCCAGGGAAGAGCAGGGACGGAGCCGCTGGAAGGGCTGCAGCTCCCTCTGCTGAGCAGAGAGGGCAGCGAGGAACACTTGGAAAGGGAACTCCTGCACAATTCCACATCCAGAGCGGGATGCAAACACAATCCCGCCCCTCTGCGGGATGAAGGCTTGGGCTGAGGTTCGATCCCAACTGAAATTCGCTCCAAATTCCGCCTTTCCCTGGGATTTCTGAGCCGCCTTTGGATTGCCCCTCAGTGCCAGGGTGAAGGTGGGGCTGGGAGCATTCCCCCTCCTCCTCCTCCCTCGGAATTCCCGTTCTCTGCCGGGAATGTCTGGGAGTTTGTTACGTTTGGGGCGGTGTTTTTCCCACTGTTGGCAGTTCCTCCTTCCAGGTGGGAAGAAGGTTCTGGTCCCTGCTTCCTCGAGAGCGTCCCATTCCCATCTCCAAGGACACCAAGTTTCTTCTGTGCCAGGGAAAAGCGGAAGCGTGGGATCTGCACGGCACCGACATTCCCAGGGAGCCAAAGGATTCCCAGAGCTCTGGGATGTCCTTGCACACCGGGCATTCTTTCCTCCATGGAAAACATGGAATTGTTGAGGCTGGAAAAGCCTTTGGAGAGCATGGAGTGCAGCCCAGCACTGCCAAGGCCACCGCTGTCCCGTGTCCCCAAGTGCCACATCCACGTGGCTTTGAAATCCCTGCAGGGATGGAGACTCCACCCCTGCCCTGGGTGTGTGCCAGGGATGGACAGCCCGTTCCAGGAAGGAATTTTCCCAATATCCAACCTCAACATTCCTTGGAACTCCTCCAGCATCCTTCCCATGGGCTGCAGCTCTTCAGGAATGAATCCACCATGAGCTCCTTTCCATGGGGTCATTCCTTCAGGAGCTGCTCCAGCCTGGATCCCATTATTCCATGGGGTCATTCCTTCAGGAGCTGCTCCCTTTTTCAATGGGGTCATTCCTTCAGGAACTGCTCCAGTCTGGATCCCTTTTTCCATGGGTTCAGTCCTTCAGGAGCTGCTCCAGCCTGGATCCCTTTATTCCAGGGGGTCATTCCTTCAGGAACTGCTCCCTGGATCCCTTATTCCATGGGTTCAGTCCTTCAGGAGCTGCTCCAGCCTGGATCCCTTTATTCCATGGGGTCATTCCTTCAGGAACTGCTCCCTTTTTCCATGGGGTCAGTCCTTCAGGAACTGCTCCAGCCTGGATCCCTTTTTCCATGGGGTCAGTCCTTCAGGAACTGCTCCAGTCTGGTGTCCCTGTGGGGTCACAAATCCCACCAGGAATCTTCTCCAGCCTGGGCTCCTCTCTCCATGGATCCATCCAGGGGCTTCCCGTGGGGTCACGGCCTCCCTCGGGCATCCCCTGCTCCTCCAGGGGCTGCAGGGGGATCTCTGCTCCCCCTGGGCTGTTGAACTCAGCTGCCTCTCCACAGGCATCTGGGAATCTCTGGGAATCTCTGGGAATCTCTGGGAATCTCTGCTCCAGCACCTGGAGCAGCTCCTGCCCTTCCTTCACCGCTGGGGAGCTGCTCCTCTCACACCCTCCTCATCCTCTCTCTGCTGTTGCTGTTGGAAGGAGGAGGGAAGGGGATGGAATTCCAGCCGAGAGGCTGCAGGAGCCCCGCGCGGGCACGAGGGGGAGCGAGAGCCCGCGGAAAAATCCCAACGTTCCCCGGAAAAATCCCGACCTTCTCAGGGATGGAGGAAAACGGGGAAAAAAAACCCAAAAACCCTGAGAGGCCTGGAGGCAAAAAGCAAATCGGGCGTTTGTCGGGATTTCTTCCAGCTGGGAATGCTGGCAGCTGCTGGGGGATGAAGGGATTCAGAGGCTGTCCAGGGATGGAAGGCCAGGGGGGTTGTCCCCGTTTGGGGTCCTGGTGTTCCCCAGCTGCACGTCCCCACCAAGGGTTCTGGCCACAGCTCAGCTGGGAGCTCTCCAGATCTCCCCTTCCCTTGGAATTCCAGAAAATTCCACACTGGGGAGGCCCTCACAAGACCTGGAGGGGCTGGAGCGTGGTCCAGGGCTGGGAAAGGAGCTGGGGTTGGAGCACCAGGAGAAAGGTCTGGAGAACTTTGGAGAGAGCCCTGGAATTGTATCACTGGGACAAGAATCAGAGATGGAAGTCTGGGAGAGAGCCAGGAGTCTTCTTCAGGCTTTGATGCGTGGTGGGAAGACAAGAAGGAAAAAACGAAATTCGATTGTAAATCAAGACTTTTGGGTTTAAGGATCCCTGGCTGAAGAGGAGGAGGAGGAGATCGCGGCCAGAAACGGTGAAAATTCCATGATTGGAAAAAAAATAATGGACAACACAGAGCTCACTGAGCAGCCTGGTCTGGTGGGAGGTGGGATTTCTGCTGGGGGTGGGATTTCTGCTGGGAGATGGGATTTCTGCTGGAACCCTGCAATGGTTGGGGTGGGAAGGGACCTTCAAGCCCAGCCACTGCCACCCCTGCCATGGCAAGGCCAGGTTGGATGAGGTTTGGAAGCCGGAAGGAGGTGTCACCAGGAGCTGGAATGGGATGGGCTTGAAGGTCCCTTCCCACCCCAACCATTCCATGACCCCAGCAGCTGGAATGGGATGGGCTTGAAGGTCCCATCCCACCCAAACCATTCCATGACCCCAGCAGCTGGAATGGGATGGGCTTGAAGGTCCCTTCCCACCCAAACCATTCCATGACCCCAGGAGCTGGAATGGGATGGGCTTGAAGGTCCCTTCCCACCCAAACCCTTCCATGACCCCAGGAGCTGGAATGGGATGGGCTTGAAGGTCCCTTCCCACCCCAACCATTCCATGACCCCACAGCTCTCATCGCAGGGAACCTCTCCGAAACCCCAAAGCTGATGAGGAAACCCTGCCCTGCTCCAACCCCCACCCAGATTTGGGGGCGTTTGAGGATGGAAAAACCTCCCTGAGATCCCGTGCTCGGAGCTATCATGGACATGATTCCCAATTCCCGTTCCCAGGTGTTGCTGCTGGAAAACCAAACCTCACAAATTCTACTCCAGGTCCTTCTCCAACCCTTCAAGGAGTTCCCTGTGGAATCCCTGAGGTCCTGTGCTCGGAGCTATCAGGGACATGATTCCCAATTCCCATTCCCACGTGTCGCTGCTGAAAAACCAAACCTCACAAATTCTACTCCAGGTCCTTCCCCAACCCTTCAAGGAGTTCCCTGTGGAATCCCTGAGGTCCTGTGCTCGGAGCTATCACAGACATAATTCCCAATTTCCTGTTCCCACAGGTTGCTGCTGGAAAACCAAACCTCACAAATTTTATTCTGCCTCCTTCCCCAACCTTTCAAGGAGTTCCCTGAGGAATCCCTGAGATCCCATGCTCGGAGCTATCACGGATATGATTCCCAATTCCTGTTCCCACAGGTTGCTGCTGGAAAACCAAACCTCACAGGTTTTACTCCAGGTCCTTCCCCAACCCTTCAAGGAGTTCCCTGTGGAATCCCTGAGGTCCTCTGCTCAGGGCTATCATGGACATGATTCCCAATTCGCATTCCCAGGTGTCGCTGCTGGAAAACCAAACCTCACAGATTTTACTCCAGGTCCTTCTCCAACCCTTCAAGGAGTTCCCTGAGGAATCCCTGAGATCCCATGCTCGGAGCTATCACGGACATGATTCCCAATTCCTGTTCCCACAGGTTGCTGCTGGAAAACCAAACCTCACAAATTCTACTCCAGGTCCTTCCCCAACCCTTCAAGGAGTTCCCTGAGGAATCCCTGAGGTCCTCTGCTCAGGGCTATCACGGACATGATTCCCAATTCCCATTCCCAGGTGTTGCTGCTGGAAAACCAAACCTCACAGATTTTATTCTGCCTCTTTCCCCAACCCTTCAAGGAGTTCCCTGAGGAATCCCTGAGATCCCATGCTCAGGGCCATCATGGACATGATTCCCAATTCCCGTTCCCAGGTGTCACTGCTGGAAAACCAAACCTCACAAATTCTACTCCAGGTCCTTCTCCAACCCTTCAAGGAGCTCCCTGAGGAATCCCTGAGATTCCCATGGATGCTCCCAGCTGTGAGGTTTTTTGCTTTCCTGGGGTCAAAGCTCCAAAACCAAACCTGAGCAGCTCGGTGACGCCGGGGACTGTCCCCCGCTGCCAGAGGGAAGGGGGTGGTGGCTCCAGCTCCCGGCATTCCCGAGCCATCCCGAGGCTGGGAACGCCGCTGGCAGCAGGGGGAGGGGAAAAGGGAAAAGTTAATGAGCAGAGCTTTAATCAGTGGAGCTTGGTGTAATGAGTAACCCTGGAAGAGGGAAGCACAGCCCAGCGCTCCCTGAGCCGCCTCTTTCCCATGGGAATGAAGCTACGGGGTCCCGAGGGGGGAAGGAAAAAAAAAAAAACAAAACCCTACAAATCCCAGATTAAGGATTGGGGAGGCAGATCCAGCTTTTCCCTGGAGCTCAGGAGCAGAGGAGATCCAGGGGAAGGAGCAGGGAGAAGAAAACCCTTCCTCTCGTCAGCTCATGGGTTTGCACAAAGCCAGGCCTTGTTGAGCCGGGTTTAATTTAATTCCACTGCGCGGCGGCGGGTGAAAACAAACCCGCCCAGAATTCCAAGGGTTTGTTTCCCTGTTTATTCCAAGGGATCAGCCGGGAGTTCTCACAGCACTCTTTCCAGGCAAATCCTGGGAAAATTCCTCACAGATTTCACTCCAGGTCTTTCCCCAACCCTTCAAGGAGTTCCCTGAGGAATCCCTGAGATCCCATGCTCGGGGCTGTCATGGACATGATTCCCAATTTCCCGTTCCCAGGTGTCGCTGCTGGAAAACCAAACCTCACAAATTCTACTCCAGGTCCTTCCCCAACCCTTCAAGGAGTTCCCTGAGGAATCCCTGAGATCCCGTGCTCGGAGCTATCAGGGACATAATTCCCAATTCCCATTCCCACAGATTGCTGCTGGAAAACCAAACCTCACAGATTTTACTCCAGGTCCTTCCCCAGCCCTTCAAGGAGTTCCCTGAGGAATCCCTGAGATTCCCATGGATGTTCCCAGCTGTGAGGTTTTTTTTGCTTTCCCGGGGTCAAAGCTCCAAACTGGAACAATCCCGACCCTCTTTGTCCTCAGCGAGTTCCCACTCCGTCACCCCCTGGATTATTTTGGGCATTCCTAAATTCCTGAATTCCTAAATTTCTAAAGTTTCACCTCCCTGACATGGAGTCCACGATCCCAGGCTGCTCCAACATTTCCTTGGACATTCCAGGGATCTACAGCTGCTCTGGGAATTCCAGCCCAGGCAGGAATTTCTGCCCAAGATCCCAAATTTCCCCTTTTCCAAGCTGAAGCCATTCCCTGTGTCCTATCCCTGTCCCCAGCCCCTCTGCAGCTCTCCTGGAGCCCCCCTGGAATGTTCTGGAAGCTCTCCCTGGAGCCTTCCCTTCTCCAGGTGAACATTCCCAGCTCTCCCAGCCCGGCTCCAGAGCCTGAGGTTGCATCCATCTCCTCTCCAAGGAATTTATGGATCAGGGGGCTTCCCTTGGAATCTCAGGAAACCACCAAGGGTCTCCCTTCCCTTTCCCTCTCTTTTCTCTCCTCGTTTTCCATAAAAATCCCTCGGGATGGGTTCTGAGTGTCCCAAATCCCAGAATCCCAGGAGCAGTTTGGGTGGGAAGGGACCTCAGAGCTCATTCCAGGGACACCTCCCACCATCCCAGGCTGCTCCAACTTTTCCTTGGACATTCCAGGGATCCAGGGGCAGCCACAGCTGCTCTGGGAATTCCAACCCAGCCAGGAATTCCTTCCCAAGCTCCCATCCATCCCTGCCCTCCGGCAGTGGGAAGCCATTCCCTGTGTCCTGTCCCTCCAGGCCTTGTAACCAGGACTGCTCTGAAACTTATCCCCCCTTGTAAAGTTCATTTTTGTATTTTAAACCAATTTAAATCAGGACTGGATCCTTCCCATTCATTACGACTCAAACAAATCCCTTGGGATTTTTAAGATCCCAATCGTTTGGGTGCTCACAGAAATTCCAAACAATTCAAATTAACTTGGATGCTTGCAGAAATTCCAAAAAATTCGAATTAACTTGAGTGCTCGCAGAAATTCCAAACAATTCAAATTAACTTGGGTGCTCGCAGAAATTCCAAACAATTCGAATTAACTTGGATGCTCGCAGAAATTCCAAACAATTCAAATTAACTTGGATGCTCGCAGAAATTCCAAACAATTTGAATTAACTTGGGTGCTCTCAGAAATTGAAATTCCAAACAATTCAAATTAACTTGGACGCTCACAGAAATTCCAAACAATTCAAATTAACTTGGACACTCGCAGAAATTCCAAAAAATTCGAATTATCTCTCCCTTCCTGTGCTGAAGCAAAACTCAAACCCAACCTAAGCTGTTGGGGTTTTTTGGTTTTTTTTTGGGGGGGGGGGGTTTTGGGTTTTTTTGGGGTTTTTTGGGTTTTTTTTTGGGTTTTTTTGGTTTTTTTTTTATTGTTTGATTTTTTTTGTTTTGTTTTGTTATTTTTTTGTGTGTGTGTGTTTGTTTTTTTTTTTGGTTTTGGTTTAGGTTTTTTTGTTGTTGTTTTTTGTTTGATTGGGGGGTTTTTTTGGGGTGGTTTTTTTTTTTTTTTTTTTTTTTTTGGGTTTTTTTTGGTTTTTTTGGTTTTTACACTGGGAATCTCTTTTTTTGCCATTAAAGACAAAATATTCCAGCGTGGAAAATCAGCCCCAAGAAAGAAGAATGGAATTTTACAGATCCTCCTGCACCGAGAGGAAAAGGACAGAGAGCAGGGGGGGATAAAAAACACGAAATACAAATTGGGTTAATTAATTAATATGGAATTACTGAGAGGGGGGAAAAAAAAAAAGAAAGCACGAGGAGGGAGGGGAGGAATTCCTGGAAATCCAGCGCTCCCTTCCCTCTGTTCTCTCCCCAGGTTTAATTCCTGAGCGGAATGGAGCCTGACAGGCGCAATTAGGAGCCGTTAATTTGGGCATTTTAATCACTCCAGGGGGGAGTGATTAAAATTAAAAAAAACCAACCCCAAAAATGAAATTAAATAATTAAATTATTTAAATTTTAAAAAAAGACCCTAAACCAACCCAAAACTCCCCAAAACTGACCCAAAACTCCCCCAAACTGACCCAAAACTCCCCAAAACCGACCCAAAACCGACCCAAAACTCCCCAAAACCGACCCTAAACCAACCAAAAACTCCCCAAAACCGACCCAAAACTCCCCAAAAGTGACCCAAAACTCCCCAAAACCGACCCTAAACCAACCCAAAACCGACCCAAAACTCCCCAAAACCAACCCAAAACTCCCCAAAACCGACCCAAAACCGACCCAAAATCGACCCAAAACTCTCCAAAACTGACCCAAAACTGACCTAAAACCGACCCAAAACTCCCCAAAACCGACCCAAAACCGACCCAAAACTGACCCAAAACGACCCAAAACTCCCCAAAACCAACCCAAAACCGACCCAAAATGAACCCAAAACCGACCCAAAACTGACCCAAAACTCCCCAAAACCGACCCAAAACTCACCAAAACCGACCCAAAACTCCCTAAAACCGACCCAAAACCAACCCAAAACCGACCCAAAACTCCCCAAAACTCCCCCAAACCGACCCAAAACTCCCTAAAACCGACCCAAAACCAATCCAAAACCGACCCAAAACTCCCCAAAACCGACCCAAAACTCCCCAAAACTCCCCAAAACCGACCACTCCAGGGAGAAAGTTCCCAGCTCCTCCAGTCTGCCTCAGTGAAGAATTTTTTGGGTGTTGCTGACCTGATTGAGTCAAAATTATCTAAATTAAATAAATTGAGGATTTTTAAGTGTTTTAGCAAATAAGAGACTGAATCAGTTAAGCAAGAAGAAGATTTGATACACAAAGTTCAGTGACTTTTCCATGGAAAAGATGCTAAGAATTGACATTTTAGGGCAGATTTTTGACTAAAAATTGTCATTTTTTGGGATGCAAAGAGCCCAAAATGCTGATTTTGGCTCAAACCACTCCAGGGAAAAAGTTCCCAGCTCCTCCAGTCTGCCCCAGTGAAGAATTTTTTGGGTGTTCACGACCTGATCGAGTCAAAATTAACTGAATTAAATAAATTGAGGATTTTTAAGTGCCTTAGCAAATAAGAGACTGAGTCAGTTAAGTAAGAAAAAGACTTGATACACAAATTTTTTTATGGATTTATGGAAACAATGCTAAAAATTGACATTTTTGGGCAGATTTTTGACTAAAAATCGACATTTTTTGGGATGCAAAGAGCCCAAAGTGCTGATGCCACCACCTCAAACCAGCTCCTCCAGTCTGCCCCAGTGAAGAATTTTTGGGTTCCCAACCTGGTTTAGTCAAAATTAACTGAATTAAATAAATTGAGGATTTTTAAGTGCCTTAGCAAATAAGAGACTGAATCTGTTAGCAAGAAAAATACTTAATATACGAAGTTCAGTGACTTTTCCTTGGGTTTATGGAAAAGATGCAAAAAAATCGACATTTTTGGGCAGATTTTTGACTAAAAATTGACATTTTTTGGGATGCAAAGAGCCCAAAGTGCTGATTTTGGCTCAAACCACTCCAGGGAAGAAGTTCCCAGCTCCTCCACTCTGCCCCAGTGAAGAATTTTTGGGTTCCCAACCTGATTGAGCCAAAATTAACTGAATTAAATAAATTGAGGATTTTTAAGTGCCTTAGCAAATAAGAGACTGAGTCAGTTAAGTAAGAAAAAGACTTAATACACAAATTTTTTTATGGATTTATGGAAACAATGCTAAAAATTGACATTTTTGGGCAGATTTTTGACTAAAAATTGACATTTTTTGGGATGCAAAGAGCCCAAAGTGCTGATGCCACCACCTCAAACCAGCTCCTCCAGTCTGCCCCAGTGAAGAATTTTTGGGTTCCCAACCTGGTTTAGTCAAAATTAACTGAATTAAATAAATTGAGGATTTTTAAGTGCCTTAGCAAATAAGAGACTGAATCTGTTAGCAAGAAAAATACTTAATATACGAAGTTCAGTGACTTTTCCTTGGGTTTATGGAAAAGATGCTAAAAAATCGACATTTTTGGGCAGATTTTTGACTAAAAATTGACATTTTTTGGGATGCAAAGAGCCCAAAGTGCTGATGCCACCACCTCAAACCAGCTCCTCCAGAGAGGAGGAGCCCTTCCCTGCCCCAGTGAAGAATTTTTGGGTTCCCAACCTGATTGAGCCAAAATTAACTGAATTAAATAAATTGAGGATTTTTAAGTGCCTTAGCAAATAAGAGACTGAATCAGTTAAGCAAGAAGAAGATTTGATACACAAAGTTCAGTGACTTTTCCATGGAAAAGATGCTAAAAATCGACATTTTAGGGCAGATTTTTGGGATGCAAAGAGCCCAAAATGCTGATTTTGGCTCAAACCACTCCAGGGAGAAAGTTCCCAGCTCCTCCACTCTGCCCCAGTGAAGAATTTTTTGGGTGTTGCCCACCTGATTGAGTCAAAATTACCTAAATTAAATAAATTGAGGATTTTTAAGTAAATTTTAGCAAATAAGAGACTGAATCAGTGAGCAAGAAAAGGACTTGATACACAAAGTTTTTTATGGGTTTATGGAAAAGATGCTAAAAATCTACATTTTAGGATTTTTGGGATGCAAAGAGCCAAAAATGCTGATTTTGGCTCAAACCACTCCAGGGAAAAAGTTCCCAGCTCCTCCAGTCTGCCCCAGTGAAGAATTTTTGGGTTCCCAACCTGATTGAGCCAAAATTAACTGAATTAAATAAATTGAGGATTTTTAAGTGCCTTAGCAAATAAGAGACTGAGTCAGTTAAGTAAGAAAAAGACTTAATACACAAATTTTTTTATGGATTTATGGAAACAATGCTAAAAATTGACATTTTAGGGCAGATTTTTGGGATGCAAAGAGCCCAAAATGCTGATTTTGGCTCAAACCACTCCAGGGAAAAAGTTCCCAGCTCCTCCAGTCTGCCCCAGTGAAGAATTTTTTGGGTGTTCCCCATCTGATTGAGTCAAAATTACCTAAATTAAATAAATTGAGGATTTTTAAGTGCCTTAGCAAATTAGAGACTGAATCTGTTAGCAAGAAAAAGACTTGAAACAAAGTTCAGTGACTTTTCCTTGGGTTTATGGAAAAGATGCTAAAAAATCAACATTTTTGGGCAGATTTTTGACTAAAAATTGACATTTTTTGGGATGCAAAGAGCCCAAAGTGCTGATGCCACCACCTCAAACCAGCTCCTCCAGAGAGGAGGAGCCCTTCCCTGCCCCAGGGAAGAATTTTTTGGGTTCCCAACCTGGTTTAGTCAAAATTAACTGAATTAAATAAATTGAGGATTTTTAAGTGCCTTAGCAAATAAGAGACTGAATCAGTTAAGCAAGAGGAAGATTTGATACACAAAGTTCAGTGACTTTTCCATGGAAAAGATGCTAAAAATTGACATTTTAGGGCAGATTTTTGGGATGCAAAGAGCCCAAAATGCTGATTTTGGCTCAAACCACTCCAGGGAAAAAGATCCCAGCTCCTCCACTCTGCCCCAGTGAAGAATTTTTGGGTTCCCAACCTGATTGAGCCAAAATTAACTGAATTAAATAAATTGAGGATTTTTAAGTGCCTTAGCAAATAAGAGACTGAGTCAGTTAAGTAAGAAAAAGACTTGATACACAAATTTTTTTATGGATTTATGGAAACAATGCTAAAAATTGACATTTTTGGGCAGATTTTTGACTAAAAATCGACATTTTTTGGGATGCAAAGAGCCCAAAGTGCTGATGCCACCACCTCAAACCAGCTCCTCCAGTCTGTCCCAGTGAATGATTTTTTGGGTGTTCCTGACCTGATTGAGTCAAAATTAGCTAAATTAAATAAATTGAGGATTAAAATCATGATTTGCTGACACCGGGCTGGTGACATCTTGAGATCCCCCGAGGAGTTTTGGGAGACATCTCCAGCCCCCGCTGGAAATGTGCAGGCTTTATAAAAAGCAGGGATTTTCGGGAACAGCAGGGCACAATTAACAGGCGTTAATTAACGCAGCGTTAGTCACGTTCTGCCGGAGGAAGGGGGCTGGAATGTCTTTTGGAAAAATCCCAGCCAGCTGCTGTTTTATCTGGGAATCTTCTGGGGTTTTTTTTTTTTTTTTTTGTGTTTGAAAATTGGGGTTTTATTTTTTTTTTTTATGGGTTTGCACCTTGCCCGAACCTGCGTCCGTCCTTTGGAGGTTTTTTAGCAGCCAGGGATTTGTCATCCCAGGGAACAAAGGGGTGATTCAGGATCGGCTGAATCATTCCCGAAGGATCTGCTGGGGATGGATCACGGGGATGGGTTGGGTTGGGGAAGGGGAGCTCAGAGATCACCCAGGGCCACCATGGGCAGGGACACCTCCCACTGTCCCAGGCTGCTCCAACCTGGCCTTGGACATTCCCAAGGATCCAGGGGTAATTCTGGGAATTCCAGCCCAGGCAGGAATTCCTGCCCAAAATCCCACCCCGATCTCCCCTTTCCCCATTCCCTGTGTCCTACCCCTGTCCCCAGTTCCTCTGCAGCTCTCCTGGAGCCCCTGGAATGTTCTGGAAGCTCTCCCTGGATCCTGCTCTCCAGGCTGGGAATTCCCAGCTCTCCCAGCCCGGCTCCAGAGCCTGAGGTTGGATCCATCTCCTCTCCAAGAAACCAATGGACCCAGGGACTTCCCTTGGACTCTCAACCACGAAGGGTCTCCCTTCCCTTTCCCTCTCTTTTCTCTCCCCGTTTTCCATAAAAATCCCTCGGGATGGGTTCTGAGTGTCCCAAATCCCAAAATCCCAGGAGCAGTTTGGGTGGGAAGGGACCTCAGAGCTCATTCCAGGGACACCTCCCACTGCCCCAGGCTGCTCCAACCTGACCTTGGACATTCCCAAGGATCCAGGGGCACTTCTGGGAATTCCAGCCCAGGCAGGAATTCCTGCCCAAAATCCCACCCCGATCTCCCCTTTCCCCATTCCCTGTGTCCTGTCCCTGTCCCCAGTTCCTCTGCAGCTCTCCTGGAGCTCCCCTGGAATGTTCTGGAAGCTCTCCCTGGAGCCTTCCCTTCTCCAGGTGAACATTCCCAGCTCTCCCAGCCTGGCTCCAGAGATTGGATCCATCTCCTCTCCAAGAAACCAATGGACCCAGGGACTTCCCTTGGACTCTCAACCACGAAGGGTCTCCCTTCCCTTTCCCTCTCTTTCCTCTCCCCATTTTCCATAAAAATCCCTCGGGATGGGTTCTGAGTGTCCCAAATCCCAGAATCCCAGGAGCAGTTTGGGTGGGAAGGGACCTCAGAGCTCATTCCAGGGACACCTCCCACCATCCCAGCCTGCTCCAAACCCCATCCTTGGACATTCCCAGGGATCCAGGGGCAGCCACAGCTGCTCTGGGAGTTCCAGCCCAGGCAGGAATTCCTGCCCAAAATCCCACCCCGATCTCCCCTTTCCCCATTCCCTGTCCCTGTCCCCAGTCCCTCTGCAGCTCTCCTGGAGCCCCTGGAATGTTCTGGAAGCTCTCCCTGGAGCCTTCCCTTCTCCTGGAGAACACTCCCAGCTCTCTCCAACAGCTCCAGGTCCCTGTCCCGGGGCTGCTCTCCATCCCTGCTGGATCTGGGGCTGGAATTGCCCAACCCAGGAGCAGGATTTGCCCCCTGGCCTCGCTGATCCTGACAAGGTTTGGCAGAGACCACAGAATCACAGAATTTTCTAGGTTGGAAGAGACCTTCAAGATCATCCAGTCCAACCCAGCTCTGACACCTCAACCAGACCATGGCACCCAGTGCCACATCCAGGCTTTGTTAAACACATCCAGGGATGGTGACTCCACCACCTCCCCGGGCAGGCCATTCCAGAACTTTATCACTCTTTCCATGAAAAGCTTTTTCCTGATATCCAACCTTGGTGCAGCTCGAGGCTGTGTCCTCTGGTTCTGTCAGTGCTGCCTGGAGAAAGAGACCAACCCCAGCTGAGCACAGCCACCCTTCAGGGAGTTGTGGAGAGTCACAAGGTCACCTCTGAGTCTCCTTTTCTCCAGGCTGAACATCCCCAGCTCCCTCAGCCGTTCCTCACAGGGTTTGTGCTCCAAGCCCCTCAGCAGCCTCGGGGCCTCCTCTGGACGTGTTTGAGCATCTCAGTGTCCATCCTGAACTGAGGGGCCAGAGCTGGACACAGCACTCAATGTCCATCCTGAACTGAGGGGCCAGAGCTGGACACTGCACTCAATGTCCATCCTGAACTGAGGGGCCAGAGCTGGACACTGCACTCAATGTCCATCCTGAACTGAGGGGCCAGAGCTGGACACAGCACTCAATGTCCATCCTGAAATGAGGGGCCAGAGCTGGACACAGCACTCAATGTCCATCCTGGGACACCCAGAGCTGGACACTGCACTCAATGTCCATCCTGAGCTGAGGGGCCAGAGCTGGACACTGCACTCAATGTCCATCCTGAACTGAGGGGCCAGAGCTGGACACAGCACTCAATGTCCATCCTGAACTGAGGGGCCAGAGCTGGACACTGCACTCAATGTCCATCCTGGGACACCCAGAGCTGGACACTGCACTCAGTGTCCATCCTGAACTGAGGGGCCAGAGCTGGACACAGCACTCAATGTCCATCCTGAACTGAGGGGCCAGAGCTGGACACTGCACTCAATGTCCATCTTGGACTGAGGGGCCAGAACTGGACACAGCACTCCAGGTGTGGCCTCACCAGTGCCGAGTCCAGGGGCAGAATGACCTCCCTGCTCCTGCTGGCCACACCATTCCCGATATGATTCCAGATCCCCCTCCCCGGCCGAGAGCGCATTTCCATCCCAGGGTTTATGAGCCTTTCAGAGTTCTCCTTTTAAAACTCTAATTAGATTTTCTCCTCAGAAACCCAAATGGATTCTCCCAAAGCAGCACCACCACTTCCTCCACAGGCCCCCTCTCCTCCTCATTCCAGCCTCCCCATGCAGAGGCCAATAAAATAATAAATTCCCAAGGAAGGGAAAAGCTTTGCTGTTTTGCAGGGGAAAAATCTGAGCACTTCACAAAAAAATGCTGCAGCTGAACCCCAGAGCTGTCCTCAGCAGCATTCCCAAGAGCTTGGGAAACGGGATTTAATCAGAGTGGCAGGAGGAAAAAAAAAATAAAAATGAAAAGGGAGCGATTTGAGAGGCGCGGGTTTGTAAAGGAGCGGCGGATTTAACGAGGAGCGTCCTCCAGGAAAGCCACGGAGATAACGGCGACAAAAGGCTGAGAAATCCAAAGTGTGGGGGCTTGGAAAGGGTTTGAAAAGGCTTTAAAAGGAACTTTGGGATGGAGGGAGAGGTTTGGGATGGAGAGATTTGGGATGGAGGGAGAGATTTGGGATGGAGGGAGAGATTTGGGATAGAGGGAGAGCTTTGGGATGGAGGGAGAGCTTTGGGATGGAAGGAGAGATTTGGGATGGAAGGAGAGCTTTGGGATGGAGGGAGAGCTTTGGGATGGAGGGAGAGCTTTGGGATGGAAGAGATTTGGGATGGAAGGAGAGATTTGGGATGCAGGGAGAGCTTTGGGATGGGGGGAGAGGTTTGGGATGGAGAGATTTGGGATGGAGGGAGAGATTTGGGATGGAGGGAGAGATTTGGGATGGAGGGAGAGATTTGGGATAGAGGGAGAGCTTTGGGATGGAGGGAGAGCTTTGGGATGGAAGGAGAGATTTGGGATGGAAGGAGAGCTTTGGGATGGAGGGAGAGCTTTGGGATGGAAGAGATTTGGGATGGAAGGAGAGATTTGGGATGCAGGGAGAGCTTTGGGATGGAGGGAGAGATTTGGGATGGGGGAGAGCTTTGGGATGGAGGGAGAGCTTTGGGATGGAGGGAGAGCTTTGGGATTGAGGGAGAGCTTTGGGATGGGAGAGAGATTTGGGATGGGGGAGAGATTTGGGATGGGGAGAGACCTTTGGGATGGAGGGAGAGCTTTGGGATGGAGGGAGAGCTTTGGGATGGAAGGAGAGCTTTGGGATGGAAAGTGAGATTTGGGATGGAGAGATGTGGGATGGAGGGAGAGATTTGGGATGGGGGAGAGATTTGGGATGGGGAGAGACCTTTGGGATGGAAGGAGAGCTTTGGGATGGAAGGAGAGCTTTGGGATGCTTTCCCTCACGGCATTCCCTGTTTTCTGGGTCATATGAAGAATATTTCATTAAATCCTCTTCAATCCCACATCTGCACAACCCGTGCTTCACCAGCGCAGCCAATTTCTTTCCCTAAAACCCGTCTGATTTTAACTTCGCCATTAACTTAATGAAATCCACAGCAGTGATTGAATTATTTCAGCTGCCCCAAACACGTGGAGCCCTTCCCAGATCTCACTCGGGCTGAGGAAGGAGCAGGAATGAGTTGGGGCTGCTCTAATCTCATTAACTGAAATATTTTTCTGACCTGCCAGTGACTCTCAGGGCACGAGGAAAACAAAAAAAAAAAGAAAAAAAAAAAAAAAAAAAATCAAAGGCTTGGGGTGGCTGAGAATGAAAAAAAAAAATTGCCATTAATGCGATTTTGTTGCCTTGACCTTTCTCTCCTCCCCCAGATTAATCTGGGAACGGGGATGGGAAGCCAACATCCTGCCTTCAGAACAGGTTCCCACCTTCTGCCAGGAGAAGACTGAGGCATCACCTTTCTCCTTGGCTCCCACTCCTTTTATCAGAGGCCTCGCTGGAATTTTCCATTTATTTATTTAAGCTGCTCATTATTAAGCTGCACCTCGAAGCGAGCACCGATGGAAATGATCAGAATTCTCTACACGCTTCTGTATTTTAGATGCATTTAAACAGCAAAACATCTCCTGCCTGTAAAAACCTGACTGCTCCAGGAAGGATTGGGGGTTTTTTTTGTTAAAAAAAAAATAAAATAAAATTGGTTTTAGTCCCCAGAATCAAAACTGCTGGCATCTTGACCAAGCTCAAAACTCTCATGGCAGAAATCTCCCAGCTCCTGACGCCTCTCCCAGTGCTCCCAGCTGAGCTCCCCGTGCTGGGGTGGGATGAGGGATCCCTGTGCCAGGAGAATTCCTGCTGGAATTCTCACAGCAGAGAGCCATGAGTGGTGCTGAAGTCAGATTTCACCTGATATCAAATCTAAAAACGTCCCAGGTCGGGTTGGACAGGGCTTGGAGCAACCTGGGATGGTGGAAATCATCCCTGTGCGTGGCAGAGGGGTGGGACTGGATCCCTTTGAGGTCCCATTCCAACCCAAATTCCTCCCTGGCATTCCATAAAAAATAATTTCCATCAGCATTTCCAGCCTGACCCCACCTGGAGCATGCCAGGAACGCTGAGGAGCCGTTCTGAGAGCGAGGAATTGTGCATTTCTCCTCAATTTTTTCTGTGCCAGCAGCAGCTGCTGTTTGCACACTGAATTTCTGTGATTTTAGAGCTGAAACCCTCCTTAAACTCGGTTTCACCAAAGCTGCCTCCGCTTCTTGTACCCTTCCACAGCAACAAAGCTTTTAAACCAAATTTCTCACCCCAAAAAAACTCTGGGAAAGGTTTTGTGGGCATCCAAAAGCGGCACGTGGAAGGGTTGGTTTGGGCTGGGCGACACAAGCAGAGTTAAGCACTGAAATTCATCAGAGATCCAGCCCAAGCCTGGGGTTAATTAGGCAGAAATCCATATTTTTAATGGGATTTTGCCCTTTTTCTTTTTTTCCTCGAAAGCATTAAAAGGCAAAATCTTTGGGGAGTGAGGAGTCACGGTGGGGATGGGACAGAAAGGTCAGCGAGGGCTTTGAGCTCATTTTTTGTTAATGTTGTAATTATTTGTGTGTCTCATGAATCCTTCACCCTCTTTTTTTACGCTTGAGCACCTTTGATCCCAAAGCTTTCCTTCCATCCCAAAGCTTTCCTTCCATCCCAAATCTCTTATTCCATCCCAAAGCTTTCCATCCCAAAGCTCTCCCTCCATCCCAAATCTCTCCCTCCATCCCAAAGCTCTCCCTCCATCCCAAAGCTCTCCTTCCATCCCAAATCTCTCCCTGCATCCCAAATCTCCCCTTCCATCCCAAATCTCCCCTCCCATCCCAAATCTCTCCTTCCATCCCAAATCTCTCCTTCCATCCCAAATCTCTCCTTCCATCCCAAATCTCTCCTTCCATCCCAAAGCTCTCCCTGCATCCCAAAGCTCTCCCTGCATCCCAAAGCTCTCCTTCCATCCCAAATCTCTCCCTCCTGACTGCTTGGGCCAGAAAGGGTTCTGGGAATAAAGCTATGGACGGATTCAGTGGAAAAAGTGGAAAATCAGACTCTTCCCAAATTTGGGAGTATCCTGTAGCCAGGCTCTGAGCAGCCAAGGCCCTAAGTCAGTAATTAACACAGAATCCCTCAGCACTAATTAACTGACTCAACACCTCCCACTGTCCCAGGTTGCTCCAGCCTGGTGGGTTTTTCCTGGGAATTGGTGGAGTTTCAATCCCTGGGAGTGTCCAAAGAACCTGAGGAACGTGGGGCACGGGGGACTTTGGCAGCGCTGGGAATAGTTGGATCCGGTGGGGTTGTCCAAGGGGTTTTCCAACCTAAAGGGCCCCGTGACCCCATCTTGGAATCCAGAATTGATTCCATCTTGGTTGGTTCCAGCATTGTTCCATCATTGATATTCCATCATGGATTCCATCTTGGATTCCAGCATTGATTCCATCATTGGTTCCATCTTGGATTCCATCCTGGATTCCATCCTGGATTCCAGCATTGATTCCATCATAGATTTCTTCATTGATTCCATCATTAGTTCCATTATTTATTCCATTATTGATTCCACATTGGATTCCATCTTGGATTCCATTGTTGGCTCCATCTTGGATTCCATCATTGATTCTGTCACTGATTCCATCTTGGATTCAATCATTGGTTCCATGGTTGGAAAGGGTGCTCAGGCCTTGGCAGGAACTTTGGAGCCCCCATCCCTGGAGGAGCCCAAGGAATCCCTGGAGGTGGCACTCAGGGGAATGAGCCCCTGGAACAGAGGGAACGGCCTCAGCCTGTGCCAGGGGAGGTTTGGATTGGATATTTGGGATAATCCCTTCATGGAAAGGGTTGGCACAGCTGCAGTGTCAATCCCTGCAGGGGTTTCCACCCGGATGTGGCACTTGGGGACCTGGTGGCCTTGGCACTGCGGGGAACGGTCATTCTGCGAGCTCCAAGGGCTTTTCCAACCTCAACAATTCCATGATTTCTGTCAGAACCTCTCAATCTCCACCCCTTGCTCCTTCCCAGCCTCCCTGAGGACGTTTCCCTCACCACCAAATTTTGGGAAGCCCATTCCCAAACCTTCTCCTCGAAGCAGCCTCCCCCCTCTCCCCCGCCCACTGGAATTTATGAAATCACAGCCTTCAAAACTCACAAAAATCCCCAAATACCCCCCAAATTTATCCAAACCAAAGCTTTTCCTGCAGGTTTTTCCCTCCCCTGCTGCACCCACCTCCTCAGGGGAGGGGAAAAAACTCAACTTGGTGGAAAGGAAAGGAAAGGAAAGGAAAGGAAAGGAAAGGAAAGGAAAGGAAAGGAAAGGAAAGGAAAGGAAAGGAAAGGAAAGGAAAGGAAAGGAAAGGAAAGGAAAGGAAAGGAAAGGAAAGGAAAGGAAAGGAAAGGAAAGGAAAGGAAAGGAAAGGAAAGGAAAGGAAAGGAAAGGAAAGGAAAGGAAAGGAAAGGAAAGGAAAGGAAAGGAAAGGAAAGGAAAGGAAAGGAAAGGAAAGGAAAGGAAAGGAAAGGAAAGGAAAAGGAAAGGAAAGGAAAGGAAAGGCTCACCACCTCAGCTCAGGGTGACCCCGGGATTTCCTGCACGGCTCAGCCCTGCCCGCGGTGCCAGTGTGTGTTTAGGGATTATTCTGTTTATTTAAAGGATTCCAAACATCAGCTTTTCTCACAAAGCTTAAGCTCTTTTCCTCCCCTGGTTCTCTCCAGCCTCGCTCTGGGTGCCGGTGGAAGGTGAATCAGCTCGTTCTTAAGCATTCCCAGCAAAATTTGGGACGTTTTTTAAGCCCTTCCAGCAGCACCCTCGCGCCACCACGACTTCCCCTGTAGAGCTGGGGGTCCTTAAAGGGTTCAGCAATTCCCCTGTAGATAAATAACTACGAAAAACCAACAGATTTCTGTCCTTTCTTTTGTGTTTTTCCCCATTTCAAGACAAAATTTTTTGTCGCATCGGAGAATAATGGAATGGTTTGGATGGGAAAAGACCTGAAAATTGGGGTTTTTATCCACTCCTTCCCCTATCCCAGGGTGCTCCAGCCCGGCCTGGGACAATTCCAGGGATGGAGAATTCACAACTTCCCTGGGGAAAAAGGTTCCTGGGAAGGCAGGGAAGAGAAAAGAACAGCTGAAAAGCACCCAGAGCTTGATATGAGATGGACTTAGAGAGAATCAGGATGGAGAAAACCAAAAAACGAACTAAAAACCCTCGCTGACCTTTCTGTCCCATCCCCACATTGACTCCTCATTCCTCTGCACAACCAAAGATTTTGGCTTTGGATGCTTTTGAGGAAAAAAAAAAAAGAAAAAGGGCAAAATCCCATTAAAATATGGATTTCTGCCTAATTAACCCCAGGTTTGGGCTGGATCTCTGATGAATTTCAGTGCTTTACTCTGCGTGTGTCGCCCAGCCCAAACCAACCCTTCCACGTGCCGCTTTTGGATGCCCACAAAACCTTTCCCAGAGTTTTTTTGGGGGGTGAGAAATTTGGTTTAAAAGCTCTGTTGCTGTTGAAGGGTACAAGAAGCGGAGGCAGCTTTGGTGAAACCGAGTTTAAGGAGGGTTTCAGCTCTAAAATCACAGAAATTCAGTGTGCAAACAGCAGCTGCTGCTGGCACAGAAAAAATTGAGGAGAAATGCACAATTCCTCCCTCTCAGAACGGCTCCTCAGTGTTCCTGGCACGCTCCAGGTGGGGAAACGCTGATGGAGGCAGCAGCAAAAGCTCCCAAACTCCCCCAAAATTGGGGTTTTCTGCCAAAAAAGATGAAGGTGAGGTGGCTGCAGAGAAAATCTGCTTCTCCCTGAGTGTGCACCAGTGCAAAAATCTGCTGGAACCTGGGGTTTTATCCTCTGTATTTTCCCTTCAGGTCCAGTATTTTTTTGGGAAGAAAAAGGAAAAGGAAAAGGAAAAGGAAAAGGAAAAGGAAAAGGAAAAGGAAAGGGAAAGGGAAAGGGAAAGGGAAAGGGAAAGGGAAAGGGAAAGGGAAAGGGAAAGGGAAAGGAAAAAGGGAAAGGGAAAGGGAAAGGGAAAGGGAAAGGGAAAGGGAAAGGGAAAGGGAAAGGGAAAGGAAAAGGAAAAGGAAAAGGAAAAGGAAAAGGAAAAGGAAAAGGAAAAGGAAAAGGAAAAGGAAAAGGAAAAGGAAAAGGAAAAGGGGAAAGGAAAGGGGAAAGGAAAAGGAAAAGGAAAGGGGAAAGGGGAAAGAGGAAAAGGGAAAAGGGAAAAGGGAAAAGGAAATATCCAGGGCATGGCTTTGCTCTGCTTGGATTTTACCACCTGAAAACACAAAAATTCCTCAGAAAATCTGCTCTTCTCAAGGATCCAGTCCGCTGGGAGGGAATTCCCCATGGATTTCAGGGTTTCCTCACTGCCAGCTTGGGATGGGCTGGTTTGGGGTGACAGCAGCTGTTTGAGGGGACTGTTCCCAAACATCTCTGTGAAGGCTCAAGGAAGAGGGAAAATTTGGGAATGGTTTGGGTGGGAATGACCTCAAAGCCCATCCAGGGACACCCTCCACTACCTAAAGGTGCCCCAAGTCCTTCCCAGCTTATCCTTGGACACTTCCAGGGATCCAGGGGCGGCCACAGTTTCTCTGGGAATCCCATTCCAGCCAGGAATTCCTTCCCAAATCCCACCTTCTCTGTGTCCACCTCCAATACCATCATTCCCTCCGTGATTTTATCCTGAGTTTGGCAGTGGAAAACCCATTTCCCTTTCCTGAGGAGCACAAAGCAGACCTGAGGTGGTTTTGTTTCATTTTGGGGAAATCTGGGCATTTCCAGACATCGAACTTCCCAGGATTTGCCACTCCAGACTGGAAAAAAAAACCACAGGAGAAATAAAGGAGGAAGCAGAGTTTTCTGTGATCCTCAGCAGCATCCCGAAGGCTCCGAGTAAAAACATTCCCTTTGCTCCTCCTCGTTTCTTTCATCTTCAAATCTTAATTACCCCGGAGGCTTTGATGGCTTCAATTACCACAACACCACATTTCAATTCTTTTTTTTTTTTTGAGTCTAAAAAGATCCAATTGGGCAAAAACCCTTTCACAGCCACGTTTTTGGTTTGGTTTTTTTTTATGGTTTATTATCTTAAACCGCTGCGAGTGTGGAGCAGCAGGAGCGTTTCTCAGCCTGGAAAATCCCGTGGGATGCAGGGATGCAGGCTCCTTTTCCTAATTGGAAAATGATTTACGTCCCCTCCGAGGGGAGGGAGAGGCGTTTCTGCCGAAATCCGGCGGTGATCGATGGTCGGGACCCGGGTTTGCAAATGAATCCAAAGCAGGAGTTGTGGAAATCCGGGAATTGGGGGCTGGATGGGTTTTTATTATCTTTGTTTTCCCTTCAGGTCCTGTGGGGTTTTTTTTAGGATTTTGAGGAAAGAAAAGGGGAAAAGGAAGGAAAAAGGGAAGGAAAAAGGCAAGGAAAAAGGAAAAAGAGAAAGAAGAAGGAAGAAGGAAGAAGGAAGAAGGGAAAGGGGAAAAGGGAAAAAGGGAAAAAGGGAAAAAGGGAAAAGAAAGGGAAAAGGGAAAAGAATGGAAAAAGGGAAAAGGGAAAAAGGGAAAAAGGGAAAAAGGGAAAAAGGGAAAAGAAAGGAAAAAGGGAAAAGGGAAAAGGGAAAAGGGAATGAAAAAGGAAAAAGGGAAATGGGAAAGGGGGAAAAGAAAGGAAAAAGGAAAAAGGAAAAAGGAAAAAAAGGAAAAAGGAAAAAAGGAAAAGGGAAAAAGGAAAAAGGAAAAAGGAAAAAGGAAAAAGGAAAAAGGAAAAAGGAAAAAGGGAAAAAGGAATGAAAAAGGGAAAAGGGAAAAGGGAAAGGGGGAAAAGGGAAAGGGAAAAGGGAAGGAAAAATGAAAAATGAAAAAGGAAAAAGAGGGAAAGGGAAAGGGAAAGGAGGTGGAGAAGGAGCAGTGGGATGACAGAGAACGGGTTGTTTTCAGGGTTCTCATGTTTAAATCCCACCTTGCTTTGGAGCGCGGCTCGGTGGCCATTTTCATTGGGAGCCTTTGGATGAGGGAGTGGTGCAGAATTCTATTTTCCAAAAATTCCATCTTCCTCAAAAAAAAAAAAAAAAAATCCACGACAAAATTCCATCCGGAACGGCAAAACTCCATTTCCCACACCCAAGCTCCACCTTCCGCCACGAAAATCCATTTCCCGCGACGGAGTTCCGCCTTCCACGACAAAAATCCACTTTCCACCACGAAATTCCATCTTCCACAGCCAATTTCCACTTTCCACGCTGGAATTCCATCTTCCACCACAAAATTCCATTTCTCATGACGAATTTCCATTTTCCACGCTGGAATTCCATTTTCCACGCTGGAATTCCATTTTCCACAGTGAAATTCCATCTTCCACACTGGAATTCCATTTCTCACAAAAAAATCTCCATTTTTCACCATCAAATTCCATCTCCCACCACAAAATTCCACTTCCCATGACAATTCCACCTTCCACAACAAAGTTCCATTTGCTATGACGAAATTCCATTTCCTACAACAAATTTTCCATTTTCCAGGCTGGAATTCCATTTTCCCTGATGAAATTCCATCTTCCACAGCAAAATTTGATCTTCCACGGCAAAAATCCATTTCTCACGCAAAAATCTCCATTTACCACAATCAAATTCCATCTCCCACCACAAAATTCCATTTCCCACGACGAATTTCCCACAATAAAATTCCATCTTCCACCACTAAATTCCATCATCCACGACAAATTTCCAATTTATATACAACAAATTTCCATTTTCCACGCTGAAATTCCACCTTCCACAGCAAAATTCCGTTTTCCACACTGAAATTCCATCTTCCAAAGCAAAATTCCATTTTCCAACCACAATAATCCATTTCCCATGGCAATATTCCATCTTCCACGGCCAAGTCCCACCTTCCACAGCAAAATTTCATCTTCCACAGCAAAAAATCTATTTCTTACGAAAAATTTCCATTTTCCACAATCAAATTCCATCTTCTAAAGCAAAATTCCGTTTTCCACCACAAAAATCCATTTCTCACAAGAAATTTCCATTTTCCACAATCAAATTCCATCTTCCACCACAAAATTCCACTTCCCATGACGAAATTCCACCTTCCACGACAAAATTCCATTTTCCATGACGAATTTCCGTTTTCCACGATAAAATTCCATCTTCCACCACTAAATTCCATCATCCACAACAAATTCCCATTTTCTACAACAGATTTCCATTTTCCATGACGAAATTCCGCCTTCCACAGCAAAATTCCGTTTTCCACACTGAAATTCCATCTTCCAAAGCAAAATTCCCTTTTCCACGACAAAAATCCATTTTCCACGATGCAATTCCATCTTCCAGCACTAATTTTCATCATCCACGACAAAAATCCATTTCTCACAAGAAATTTCCATTTTCCACAATCAAATTCCATCTTCCACCACTAAATTCCACCTTCCATGACAAAATTCCATTTTCCGTGACGAATTTCCGTTTTCCACGATGCAATTCCACCCTCCACAGTAAAATTCCATTTTTCACCACAAAAACCCATTTCCCAGGGCAATATTCCATCTTCCGTGACAAAGTCCCACCTTCCACAGCAAAATTCCATTTTCCACAATGAATTTCCATTTTCCAAGCTGAAATTCCCTCTTCCACGGCAAAAATCCATTTCTCATGACAAAATCCCACCTTCCACGACAAAATTCCATTTTCCATGACAAATTTCCATTTTCCACGATAAAATTCCATTTTCCACGACGGAATTCCACCTTCCACCACAAAATTCCACTTCTCATGAAAAAAATTCCACCTTCCACGACAGAATTCCATTTCCCACAACAGACTTCCATTTCCCACAATGGAATTCCATCTTCCACGACAAAATTCCACTTCCCATGACGAAATTCCACCTTCCACGACAAAATTCCATTTTCCATGACGAATTTCCATTTTCCACACTGAAGTTCCACCTTCCACAGCAAAAATTCCATCTTCCACCACAAAAATCCCTTTCCCACCACAAAATCCCACCTTCTACGACAAAATTCCATTTCCCACCACAAATTCCCACCTTCCACTTCCGTGGCCCTTCCTGACGAGGCCAAAACTAAAGAGGCCAGAGGAGGGGGGGAGGAGAAATAAAAAAAAAAAACTTAATTAAAAAGCAAAACCGACTCTTTTGTGTGGCTCTGTGCTCACCCAGGGGAAACGAGGACGCGCTTGACGAGGGTGATTAATTTGCTGGAGAATGGTTTGGTTGACATTTGCCAGAAATTGGCCAGGAATCAAAAAAAAAAATAAAAACAGGGGAGGAAAAAAAAACCCAGCCACACATGAATTACTGAGCCAGGAAGGAGATTTCTTGCAGGATTTTGATGTGGAGAAATTATATTATTATTATTGTTATTAATAATAATAATAATAATAATATAATTATTATTAAGGAGGCTGGGGAGATCCAGAGTCCAGGAGCCCCAAAATTCCGTGTTTTCCTCAGTGTTTCACTACAAAATCATGGAAATTATGGATGGAACAAGCAGGGACAAGACAAAAACACCAGCCTGAAGTCAATTATTGAGGAATTCTCCATCCAACTGCTTCAGCCCCGTCCCACGGACTCCAAATAAACCCAAAATAATAATTTTTTTTAATTAAGGTGAAATTAAAGCCGAGCCTAATTGTTGGAGGCAGTGGGAAAGCTGCACTGGGTCAGAAAAATTCCAGGAGAGGGATCTGGGAGAGGGGATGGATGAACAGGACACAGGGAATGGCTTCAGATTGGAAAAAAAAGGGAGACTGGGGTGGGATTTGGGAAGGAATTCCTGGCTGGGGTGGAATTCCCAGAGAAGCTGGATCCCTGGAAGTGTCCAAGGAAAAGCTGGAGAAATCTGGGATAATGGGAGGTGTCTCATAGTTACGAGAGAAATGAACTCCAGCTCAAGAGTCCAAATAAATATATATAAATATATATAAATATATATAAATATATATAAATATATATAAATATATATAAATATATATAAATATATATATATTAATAAATATTAACAAATATTAATAAATATAAAATATAAATGTTAATATCCATGCTGAAACTCATTGAAACAATCTCATTGAAACCAGTGGAAACGACCCAGACCTTTGGGTCCGGACACTTCAACCCTTTGCTGGAATTTCCCAAATTCTCAGCAAAGTCAACACCCCAAAGCTCTGCAGGTCCAGCCCTAATGGCCAAAACCTCGGAGAAATTTAAGTGAAAATAATTCCCGGCCTTCAATCAGCTGGGAATGATTTGAAATCCCAAATATCAGCCCCACGGCGTCAACAGGGAACAACCTCTGCGCCCCCAAGGGCACAGACAAGAAATGGTTTAAAATCCCAGCGCTGTGAAGTGAGGATGCAAAGCTTCGAGGTGCTAAAAGAAAAACTAAAATCTGAATTTTTTTAAAATTTTTTTTTTCCTGGCTGCCAGAGCAGGATGTGGCAGCTCTGCTGAGTTTGGTGTTGCGGAGGGGGTGGGTTTGGACAATCTAAATTCGTTTTACACGGGGTGGGGGGGAAAAAGGAGAAAAGGGATCAAATCAGGGGAAGTTCAAGATAAACGAGAAAGGAGATCCAGGCTTTGTTCTGCTTGGATTTTACCACCTGAAAATACAAAAACTCCTCAGAAAATCTGCTCTTCTCTAGGATCCAGTCTGCTGGGAGGGAATTCCCCATGGATTTCAGGGTTTTCTCACTGCCAGCTTGGGATGGGCTGGTTTGGGGTGACAGCAGCTGCAGTGACTGACAGAATTCCACTCAAGGTATTTAACCCCTTCAAGGTGGGGTTTTGCTCATGTTCTCTCCACTTTATTTGGTTCTGGACTTGATTCTCTCCCATTTTTTTTTTTTTTTTTTCCCTCTGCTCTGAAATTCCTCAGGGACCGAACTCAGACAGCAAAGTTTGACAGAGCAGGAACTTCACGTGCCAAAAACCACCCCAGAACCGAGGCAAAGCTGAACCTCTCAGAAAAGGCTGAAATTCTCAAGTGTGGAAAGCGAAGGGGTTTTTTTTTCCTGATTCTGACACAACCCAAACCCAGATTTGACCAAAATTTGCCATCCTGGTGTCAAAGAGAGATGGGTTTTTAATTCACTGACAGTCCCAGTGAGGGAACCCCAAAGATTGGTGTCAGCTGAGGTCAGGGACAGCAGAAAATCCAGAGCACGGATGAAGCTGTGGGGCTGCTCGAGTGCTTTTGTGGCACCAGGAGAAGGGAAAGCTCAGGAGAAGAGGAGGAAAAGGAATCGATCCAGCAGATCCTCTGTGATCCTGCTCATCCCAGAACCTGCACCATCCCCACCAAGCCTCCAACTTCTTGTTCCAAGGATAACTCGGAAAATGAAGGAGCAGCAAAGCAACGGCCTCAGGGTGAGCAGGGAGAGGGTCGGGCTGGACCTCGGCAGGAATTTCCAAATGGAAAGGGTTGTGGGTTCCTTGTGGAGAGGGTTGTGGGTTCCTCATGGAAAGGGCTGTTGAATTTCCTCATGGAAAGGGTTGTGGGTTCCTCATGGAAAGGGCTGTGGGTTCCTCATGGAAAGGGTTGTGGGTTCCTCATGGAAAGGGTTGCTGAATTTCCTCATGGAAAGGGTTGTGGGTTCCTCATGGAAAGGGTTGTTGAATTTCCTCATGGAAAGGGTTGTGGGTTCCTCATGGAAAGGGTTGTTGAATTTCCTCATGGAAAGGGTTGTGGGTTCCTCATGGAAAGGATTGTTGAATTTCCTCATGGAAATGGTTGTGGGTTCCTCATGGAAAAGGTTGTGGGTTTCTCATGGAAAGGGTTGCTGAATTTCCTCATGGAAAGGGTTGTGGGTTCCTCATGGAAAGGGCTGTTGAATTTCCTCACGGAAAGGGTTGTGGGTTCCTCATGGAAAGGGTTGTGGGTTCCTCATGGAAAGGGTTGTGGATTCCTCATGGAAGGGGTTGCTGAATTTCCTCATGGAAAGGGTTGTTAAACACAGGAAGGGACATTTGGAGTGCCCAGCCCTGGAGCTGTCCCAGGAATTCCTGGAGGTGGCACTCAGTGGACTCCAGGGGCTTGGAGAGCTTTCCCAACCTCATAAATCCTGGGATTCCTGAATGAGGAAGGTGTGGAGCCACACAAGGAGCAGGGAGATCCCTCCAGGCAGAGGGAGGGAGGGAGGGAAGGTGGCAGGGACAGTGGTCATTTGGTCACTCCAGCCCAATTCTGCCCAGCCTGCGTGCCCCAGGTCACCATTTCCACAGGACCCAGCCAACACCAGGAGCGCTCCAGCAGCTCCCCGAGTTCAGCTAAAATAAAATGCAATTAATGCTAATTTAACACGCTGGGCTGGGAGCTGCAGCTGCCAAGGGATCCCCTCTTGCTGAGACTCCAGAGAGGGATGGACAGGCCAAGGCAGTTGTGTCTAAAAATGATTCACAGAGAAAGGGAACGGAGAAAACACGGGGGTTTAGCTCTTGTCACGCCAAAAACAATTGATAAAATATTAAATCAAATTTTAAAAAGCCCCAACTTCCTCCTGAACGCAGTTAAGGAAGTGCAGAGAAGCCACCAAAAGAGCAGAATTCACCTGGTCTCAAAGGCAAGGTCATTTGATTTATGGTATTATGGGAAGGAATTCCTGGCTGGGAGGGTGGGGATGGAATTCCCAGAGCAGCTCTGTGGCTGCCCCTGGATCCCTGGAATGTCCAAGGCCAGGTTGGAACACCCTGGGGACAGTGGGAGGCGCCCCTGCCATGGCAGGGGTGGCACTGGAAGGGCTCTGAGGTCCCTTCCCACCCAAACCATTCCATGATTCTGTGCCTGACACAACTCCCAACACCTTTCACCTGCTGGGTAAAGGCCAAAAAACTCCCCCCAACATTTCCAGGGGTGGTGGATTTTCCACCTTGCTGGGGAACACCCTGGAGAGGTTGGGGCAGAGCTGCAGCCCAGCCCCGGGAAGCGAAGCGTCCCTTTAACCGCGGCCGCCGGCGCTCGTTCCCCGCCGCTGCTGCTGCGCACAAACAACAGAGGGCAGGACACAGAGAACAAACAAACAGGAGAAAAAAGCAGCTCTGAGGGCCCCAAGGAACAAGGAGAGCTTTGTACTCGGGCTGGGTTTCGGCCAGGAAGCACCGCAGGTCTGCGCACACCTACTCAGTTTTCCTCAAGTAACCCCCAAGCAAGGGAAATGTAAAAATCCCACCCAGGATGGCTCGATGAATCAGCCAGAACATCACAATTCCAACTCCAGCTCCGAACCAGGCTTTTGTTGGACTTTCTCACGGGGTTGACCCAAGCAGCAGCTTCTGTCTCAGCAGCTCCCTCGTCTCCAGAGTGAGACGCACAGAAATGGATCACAACCAACCCTGGAAACGCTTTACATGTTCGGGCAGCCCCGTGACTCATCTGTGGTCATTCTGCTGCAGGGAAACCAGAAAATGTTTTGGCTTATTTATATTAAAAAATTAAAAAAAAAAAAAGAAGAAGTCATAGAAGAATGAAAAGCAAAGCACAGAAAGTTCTTGGCACTGGGAGTTACCCAACAGCTTCTCTGCTGTGGTGAGCAGATAACCCAAGCCTCGTGCAGAATCCTCTCCTGGAATCGGCCGAAATAATTCTGCAGCCGGCGCTGCAAAGTGGATCTCAGAGGCTCTGCCCTCTGTCTCAAAGAACCCGACTCCACTTGAAGAGGCTCCCACAAAAATGACATTTACAAGCAACGCACTGCAGAACTTCAGAGCTGGAGAATTCTGCCAGACGCTTTTATGGGTGTTTGAGTCATCGCCGATTTTATTTGAGAGAACAAAAAAAAAAATGGTTGAGAAGAAATTAAAAACCCTTTTTTTTTTTTTTTTTTTTCATCTGGGGGCTGTTGCCTTTGAAAAGCTGAAAAGACATCCTGGAACAGTGTGAGCACAGCTGGGAGCAAACTCCCTCCACACCCAACTGCTCCTTCCCATCCTCTCAGGATCCATTGCCCCCCTTGCCCTGAACTCCTCAGATGTCTGGAAATGAATCCTTGGGATTGCACTGGAGCAGGGTTTATAGGGGATGCTGGAAGAGTTTGGGTGTGGGAACGGCTGGCCGGTGTCCAGGCACAGAAACCAGGCAGGAAACAAATCTGGAGAGGGGAATAATCCAGCAGGGGAGTTAGGAGGGAGATGCCAGACAAAAAAGCTTTCCTGGAACACGGAGTGAGTGGATGGTGATTTCATCTCTCCTGGAATTGCAAATGCTCTTCAAACAGCACAGCACAAACACTGCCTGGCCTTGGGAACGAGGAAGGCAGAGCTGGGGGGATTTGCCCAAGGTCACCTGAAACCACACCCAGCCCTGGCCAGGCACAGGAGGATTCTCTGTTCCTCACTTCCTTGTTTCTAACGCCTCCTCCACCCCACGGGGGAGTGGATCCCTGTGTTGGAAGGGACCTCAAAGCCCCTCCAGTGCCACCTCTGCCATGGGGACACCTCCCACTGTGCCAGGGTCCCATCCAGCCTGGCCTGGGGCACTGCCAGGGATGCAGAGAGCAGAACCTCTCTGGGAATCCAGCCTGTGAGAGGATCCAAGACCCTTCCTGAACAATCAGAGTTGGTGTCTCTTGGGCTTTCCCTCTGCTGTCTGGGTGAGATTCGGGCTGGCACATCCATGCTGAAGCCCAGGCCACAACAGCTCCAGCTTTGCACGAGTCCACCAAACACACAACCACGAAAAACCCTTCTGAGCTGTGTCTGAGGCCCAGGAACGAGCCAGGAAAGCAGAAACTGAAGTGTTTTTCTCCTTCTGTCAGGAACTGACATTCAGTCCTTCTGTGCCTGCTGCTGCTGAAGAATGAACCACTCCAGACAACTCCTGGAAGCAGCTCCCTTCACACAGACATCACCCAGCTCTGGTTTGCTGCTTCTCCTGGGATCAGCAACCAGCCCCAGCTCCCAGCGCTTCCCTATCTGCCCATCTGGAGGCCCCTGGAGCTCTCCAACCCCGTGCGCTCGTGCAAGCCCCGATCTGCAGCTGGGCCTTCTCCCCAAAACACCTCGGGGCTCCCTTCTGTGCCCTGCCTTTGTCTGCTCCTGTTTGGTCTGTACCCACAGCAGCAGCTTCCCCAAAACCTGGAACGGGCACGGCTCCCCAATCCTGGGAACAACCACAGCTCCCCAAACCTGGAACAACCACAGCTCCCCAAAACTGGAACGGGCACAGCTCCCCAAACCTGGAACGGGCACAGCTCCCCAAAACTGGAACAGGCACAGCTCCCCAAACCTGGGAACAACCACAGCTCCCCAAACCTGGAACAACCACAGCTCCCCAAAACTGGAACGGGCACAGCTCCCCAAACCTGGAACAACCACAGCACCCCAAACCTGGAACGGGCACAGCTCCCCAAACCTGGGAACAGGCACAGCTCCCCAAACCTGGGAACAACCACAGCTCCCCAAACCTGGAACAACCACAGCTCCCCAAAACTGGAACAGGCACAGCTCCCCAAACCTGGAACGGGCACAGCTCCCCAAACCTGGAACGGGCACAGCTCCCCAAAGCTGGGAACAGGCACAGCTCCCCAAACCTGGGAACAACCACAGCTCCCCAAACCTGGAACAGGCACAGCTCCCCAAAGCTGGGAACAGGCACAGCTCCTCAAACCTGGGACAGGCATGGCTCCCCAAACCTGGGACAGGCACAGCTCCCCAAACCTGGAACAACCACGGCTCCCCAAACCTGGAACGGGCAGAGCTCCCCAAACCTGGAACGGGCAGAGCTCCCCAAACCTGGAACGGGCAGAGCTCCCCAAACCTGGAACAGGCACGGCTCCCCAAACCTGGAACAGGCACGGCTCCCCAAACCTGGGACAGGCACGGCTCCCCAATCCTGGGAACAACCACAGCTCCCCAAACCTGGAACAACCACAGCTCCCCAAACCTGGAACAACCACAGCTCCCCAAACCTGGAACGGGCACGGCTCCCCAAACCTGGAACAACCACAGCTCCCCAATCCTGGAACAGGAACAGCTTCCCAGACTTGGAACAGGCACAGCTCCCCAACCTGAGACAGGCGCAGCTCCCCAAACCTGGGACAACCACAGCTCCCCAATCCTGGAATGGGCACAGCTCCCCAAATCTGGATACAACCACGGCTCCCCAGTCCTGGAACAACCACAGCTCCCCAATCCTGGAACAGACACAGCTCCCCAAACTTGGAACGGGCACGGCTCCCCAAACCTGGAACGGGCACGGCTCCCCAAACCTGGGAACAGGCACGGCTCCCCAATCCTGGAACAGGCACAGCTCCCCAATCCTGGGACAACCACAGCTCCCCAATCCTGGGACAACCACAGCTCCCCAATCCTGGGACAACCACAGCTCCCCAATCCTGGAACAGGCACGGCTCCCCAAACCTGGAACAACCACGGCTCCCCAAACCTGGAACAACCACAGCTCCCCAAAACTGGGAACAACCACGGTTCCCCAAAACTGGGAACAACCACAGCTCTCCAATCCTGGGAATGGGCACGGCTCCCCAAACCTGGAACAACCACAGCTCCCCAAAGCCTGGAACAACCACAGCTCCCCAAACCTGGAACAGGCACAGCTCCCCAAACCTGGAACAACCACAGCTCCCCAAACCTGGAACAGGCACGGCTCCCCAAACCTGGGACAGGCACGGCTCCCCAAACCTGGGACAGGCACGGCTCCCCAAACCTGGGAACAACCACGGCTCCCCAAACCTGGGACAGGCACGGCTCCCCAAACCTGGGACAGGCACGGCTCCCCAAACCTGGAACAGGCACGGCTCCCCAAACCTGGAACAACCACAGCTCCCCAAACCTGGGAACAGGCACAGCTCCCCAAACCTGGAACAACCACAGCTCCCCAAACCTGGAACAGGCACGGCTCCCCAAACCTGGGACAGGCACGGCTCCCCAAACCTGGGACAGGCACGGCTCCCCAAACCTGGAACAACCACAGCTCCCCAACCTGAGACAGGCGCAGCTCCCCAAACCTGGGACAACCACAGCTACCCAATCCTGGGACAACCACAGCTCCCCAATCCTGGAATGGGCACAGCTCCCCAAATCTGGATACAACCACGGCTCCCCAGTCCTGGAACAACCACGGCTCCCCAATCCTGGGACAGGCACGGCTCCCCAAACCTGGAACGAGCACGGCTCCCCAATCCTGGGAACAATCACGGCTCCCCAAACCTGGAACAGGCACGGCTCCCCAATCCTGGGAACAGGCACAGCTCCCCAAACCTGGAACAGGCACGGCTCCCCAATCCTGGGAACAGGCACAGCTCCCCAAACCTGGAACAACCACAGCTCCCCAAACCTGGAACAACCACGGCTCCCCAAAGCCTGGAACAACCACAGCTCCCCAAACCTGGGAACAGGCACGGCTCCCCAAAGCCTGGAACAACCACAGCTCCCCAAACCTGGGACAGGCACAGCTCCCCAAACCTGGGAACAACCATGGCTCCCCAAACCTTGAACAACCACAGCTCCCCAATCCTGGAATGGGCACAGCTCCCCAAACCTGGAACAGGCACGGCTCCCCAAACCTGGGACAGGCACAGCTCCCCAAAGCCTGGAACAACCACAGCTCCCCAAAGCAGGCACTGAGCCTTGGAAGCTCCAGGCTCCGTTCGCATTTCCAAGGAGCCTTTTGGCTCCGTGGATGCTGCAGGTGAGGGACGCGCTCCCCTCTCCAGATCCTTCTCCCAGACTCCTTCCCAGCTCCAAGGGAAGTGCTGTGCCAGCCCCTCTCTGGTGCCCCTGGGACACCAGCTCGCCCTGTTGGCCACTCAGGTGGCACGGGAAGGCTGTGGCAGCTCTCACAGGGAATGCTGGCAATGGCTGAGGGCAGCACTCTGCTCTGTCTGAGCCCCTGAGATCCCTGCTGGCACCAGTGACACTGCTCCTGACAGCGGGGACAAAGCCTGGCACCGTGGGTGGCACTCCGGGTGTCTTGGGTGATGGAACCAAAAACGTGGATTCTATTTCACCTGCTGAAAGCAGCTGGAGAATTGTTCTTTACTCTGGGAGGAGGTGCGTGGATGCCTTCTGATAATGGGCCAACCTTTCAAACCAGGTAGGGCAGTGTTTCTTATCTCTTTTACCTCCCTCCAGGGGGATATTTTCTGCTAATGGGCCATTAACACATCCCCAAAATAGACCATCCACATTCCATCATCCCATTGTGAGATGCTCCACCCAGTGGGGGGAGACAACCATTCCTACCTGGATAAAAACTGAGACACAGGAACACAGAAAGTATCCAGCTTCACCCAATTCCTGGAGGAAGACTGGATCCCATCTCACCATCACTGAACCCTTCTCACCATCCCTGGACCTTCTCACCATCCCTGGACCTTCTCACCATCACTGAACCCTTCTCACCATCACTGGACCCTTCTCACCATCACTGAATCCTTCTCACCATCACTGAACCCTTCTCACCATCCCTGGACCCTTCTCACCATCACTGGACCCTTCTCACCATCACTGGACCCTTGTTCTACAGGATCATCTCCACTCCACCAGAACCACCTCTGCCACTCCAGGAGGACTCACTTTGGGACTGCTCCCAACACCCTGACCAACAGGGTGTCAGGTTGTAGCTCTGACTCTGTCAGGGTTCTCCAAAATTGTTGTTTGCTTGCTGGTTTGGTTGGGTGGTTTTGTTTTCCTACCACATTTGTATTGTCAATATTCCCAGTAAAGAACTGTTATTCCCATTCCCAAATCTTTGCCTGAAAGCCCCGAATTGCAAAATTATAATTTGGGGGGGGTGAGGGGTTTACATTCCCCATTCCAAGGGAAACTCCAGCTTTCCCTGGCAGAGACCTGTCCTTCCAAACCAAAACATCGGGTGACAAAGCCTGGCACAGTGGGTGGCACCCCGGGTGACAAAGCCTGGCACCTCATGTGACAAAGCCTGGCCCCGAGAGTGGCACCCCAGGTGACAAAGACTGGCACAATGAGGGGCACCTCAGGTGACAAAGTCTGGCACCTCGTGTGACAAAGCCTGGCACTGTGTGTGGCACCCCAGGTGACAAAGCCTGGCACCTCAAGTGACAAAGCCTGGCACTTTGAGTGGCACCCCGAGTAACAAAGCCTGGCACAATGAGTGGTACCCAGGTGACAAAGCCTGGCCCTGTGAGTGGCACCCAGGTAACAAAGCCTGGCCCTGTGAGTGGCACCCAGGTGACAAAGCCTGGCACCTCAGGTGACAAAGCCTGGCACAGTGGGTGGTGCCCCAGGTGACAAAGCCTGGCCCCGTGGGTGGCACCCCGGGTGACAAAGCCTGGCACCCAGGTGACAAAGCCTGGCCCCATGAGTGGCACCCCAGATGACAAAGCCTGGCACAGTGGGTGGTGCCCCAGGTGACAAAGCCTGGCACCCCGGGTGACAAAGCCTGGCCCCGTGAGTGGCACCCCAGGTGACAAAGCCTGGCACTGTGAGTGGCACCCAGGTGACAAAGCCTGGCCCCATGAGTGGCACCCAGGTGACAAAGCCTGGTGCCCCAGGTGACAAAGCCTGGCACTGAGTGGCACCCAGGTGACAAAGCCTGGCACTGTGAGTGGCACCCAGGTGACAAAGCCTGGCACCCCAGGTGACAAAGCCTGGCCCCGTGAGTGGCACCCAGGTGACAAAGCCTGGCACCCAGGTGACAAAGCCTGGCACTGTGAGTGGCACCCAGGTGACAAAGCCTGGCGCCCCAGGTGACAAAGCCTGGCACTGTGAGTGGCACCCAGGTGACAAAGACTGGCACAGTGGGTGGCGCCCCAGGTGACAAAGCCTGGCCCCGTGAATGGCACCCAGGTGACAAAGCCTGGCACCCAGGTGACAAAGACTGGCACAATGAGTGGCACCCCAGGTGACAAAGCCTGGCACCCAGGTGACAAAGACTGGCACTGTGAGTGGCACCCAGGTGACAAAGCCTGGCGCCCCAGGTGACAAAGCCTGGCACTGTGAGTGGCACCCAGGTGACAAAGACTGGCACAGTGGGTGGCGCCCCAGGTGACAAAGCCTGGCCCCGTGAATGGCACCCAGGTGACAAAGCCTGGCACCCAGGTGACAAAGACTGGCACAATGAGTGGCACCCCAGGTGACAAAGCCTGGCGCCCCTGGTGACAAAGACTGGCCCCGTGAGTGGCACCCAGGTGACAAAGCCTGGCACCCCAGGTGACAAAGACTGGCACAGTGGGTGGCACCCCAGGTGACAAAGCCTGGCACCCCGGGTGACAAAGCCTGGCCCCGTGAGTGGCACCCCAGGTGACAAAGCCTGGCACTGTGAGTGGCACCCAGGTGACAAAGCCTGGCCCCATGAGTGGCACCCAGGTGACAAAGCCTGGTGCCCCAGGTGACAAAGCCTGGCACTGAGTGGCACCCAGGTAACAAAGCCTGGCACTGTGAGTGGCACCCAGGTGACAAAGCCTGGCACCCAGGTGACAAAGCCTGGCACCCCAGGTGACAAAGCCTGACACCCAGCCCACAGCTGGGGCTGGAACTGGAGATCTTTCAGGTCCCTTCCAGCCCAAACCATCTCCTGGTTGTACAAAACAAACAAATCCAATCTCCAGCCCACCCCGAGCCCTCTGCTGGGCTCTGTTCCAACCCCTCGCTGCTGAGGGCTCCATCCCAACCCCCTCCTCATCACACAATCCCAAAAAACCACCCTGGGAACAGCCTTCCCTTCCCAGCTGCCTTCCCTGAACCTCTCCTCTGCCTCCTGTGGAGACTCAACAGCAGAATTTTTAACCAGACTTGAAACTGGTTTGGATTTTTTTTTTTTTTTTTAAATTTTTCTCTCCTTTTCTTTTTTTTTCCCCTCCTACTCTGTATCAGTTTGGAGCAGGTTCAGCTTAAACATTCTGGGCTCCAGTCTGTAGGAAAGGAAAAATAAAAATACAAAATAAAGGGTGTGAAGCCTTTTTCCCAGGGGTGGAGGTTTTTATGGATTCTTTGTGCCCATCAGGAACAGAAATTCCAAGAGAAACACAAAAACCTGGACATTCCCATCCTATTTGACAATTAGAAAAGAAACCAAAAAAAAAAATCCAATTCTTTTTCCCTCCTCTCTTTTCTCTCCCTTTTTTTTTTTTTCCTTTTCCTCCACATGTAGACCGAAACAATTGATCTGTTTGAAAAATCATCTGCCAAGCAGCTGTTCCACAAATGGAAGGACATTTCAAAACTCACCTGCCAGGAATATTGGTCCAAAAAAACCTCCTCAAAAAAAACCCCCAAAAAACCCAAAAAAACCCAAAAAAACCCAAAAAAAACCCAAAAAAACCCCAAACAAACAAGCAAAAAAAAAAAACCAAAAAAACCCAAAAAAACCCAAAAAAACCCCCAAAAAAACCCCAAACAAACAAACAAAAAAAACCCAAAAAACCCCAAAAACCACAAAAACAAACAAACAAAAAAACCCACAAAAAACAAACACCAAAAAAAGGAAGAATGAGCAGTTAAACACACAGAAAAAATCTGATATTTTTTCACTCAAAAAAAAAAATAAAATAACACAAGATGCACAGAAACAACAGGTCAAATTAAAACCAAAAAAAAAAAGGAAAAAAAAAATTTGGGTTTTGAAAGTTGCCCCAACGGCACCACAAGAGATTTGATATTCCCAAGGTTTTCCTCAAAATTTGTATGACAAATCCTTCCACCCTGTGGCTGTGACATTTCAGGATTTCTCCCCCCCGTTATTCCCCTGTGAATCACGGAATCATTATCAAATCAGGGAATGGTTTGGGTTGAAAGGGAAGTTAAAGCTCTCTCAGGTTGTTTTTTAAGGAAATTTTTAAGGAATTCAGAACAAGAGGAGGAGAGGGAAGGGCCTCAGGCTGGGCCAGGGGAGGCTCAGGGTGGATTTTAGGGAAAATTCCTTCGTGGAAAGGAGTTGTTAAACATTGGGAAGGGGCTGCCCAGGGAGGTTTGGAGTCCTCATCCCTGGAGGGTGTCCAAGGAATTCTTGGATGTGGCACTCAGGGCTGGGAATTGGGCACAGCTTGGACTTGGGGAGCTCGGAGGGTTTTTCCAACCTGATTAATTCTGGGATTCTGGGATTGTGTGCTGCCCAGCCACACAAAACCCCAAAGCAGCCACTGCCCAGGATAACAATCCCGAGCCTCTGGAGCTCTCCCCGGAGCCAGGAGTCGGGATAAGGAGCTGGAATCACCGGGATTGGTTCCAGGCACAACCTGCAGGAAACCCTGAGCCAGCCCAGAGGCTGCTCTGGGACCTTGTCCCCACCACATTGTCACCCAGCAGCTCCTGGCCTCTCTGGAAGGTCACAGGAGGGTTGTTCACTTTTATCTCCTTTTGTTTAAACGCCTGAGATTGTATTTCGTGTTGGGACTCAGGTGTTTGGTAATTCTTATCTCTGTTACACTCTCACAAGCTGTGAGTTCTGACAAAAGTGAAAAACGGCTCCAGTTCTCTCTCTTTCCAAGGCCTTTTAAGAACAAACTGTCCAATTCTGAAATGACAATTAAATTATTTTTACTTTTGACCCAATAACCAACCACCTTTCCAAGGCCTTTTAAGCACAAACTCTCCAATTCTGAAATGACAATTAAATTATTTTTACTTTTAACCCACTAACCAACCATCTTTCCAAGGCCTTTTAAGCACAAACTGTCCAGTTCTGAAATGACAATTAAATTATTTTTACTTTTAACCCAATAACCAACCACCTTTCCAAGGCCTTTTAAGCACAAACTGTCCAATTAAGAAACGACACCTGAATTATTTTTACTTTTAACCCAATAACCAGACACCTGAATTATTTTCATTTTTAACCCAATAGCCACCCCTGCCCCGCAGTGCAGATTTTTGTGCCCAATTACAAAACACCACCCAGACCTTGGAGAAGAAGGTGAAAAAGAAGAACTCAGCCAACACCCTAAACCTCCACCTTGCTTTATATTATTGATATTTATTTCTATATTCCAAACCCCTCAACTCTGAGTTCTGCCCCCTGTGCTCTCACACACTTCCATCCAAACTCCACACCCACAATCTTCTTTTTCTGCCAGAGTCAGGATTAAATGCTCAGGGAGGTGTTTCTTGTCTGGACTCAGATGTTTGTTAATTCTTATCTCTGTTACACTCTCACAAGCTGTGAGTTCTGTCTGGCAAAAGTGAAAAATGGCTCCAGTTCTGTCTCTTTCTATGCACAAATTGTCCAATTAGGAAATGACAATTTAATTATTTTTACTTTTAACCCAATAACCAACCACCTTTCCAAGGCCTTTTAAGCACAAACTGTCCAATTAAGAAACGACACTAAGGATTAAGGCTGCAAATAAACATGGAAATTACCCCAGCTTTGGGATAATTCAGTTCCCACCACCCCAGGGTGCCCCAAACCCTGCTCAGGGACATTCCCAGGGATGGAAAATCCAGGATGAAGCAGCTTGGAAAAGCTGGAGAACACTTCCCAGAGCATCCCAGCGCTCCAAAGTTCCTTTTCCTTTCACCTGGGCCACAACCTCAACCAGGAAACCTCTCAAAGTGCCTGCAAATGTCATTTATTTTCATTTCTGCTGGCCCCAGAATTAAGGATTTTGGGGATTCAGGCTGGGATTAAAGTTGCAAATAAACATGGAAATTACAGCTTTGGGATAATTCAGTTCCCACCACCCCAGGGTGCCCCAAGCCCTGCTCAGGGACATTCCCAGGGATGGAAAATCCAGGATGAAGCAGCTTGGAAAACCTGGAGAACACTTCTCAAAGCATCCAAAACTGCAAATAAACATGGAAATTACCCCAGCTTTGGGGTAATTCAGTTCCCAGCACCCCAGGGTGCTCCAAGCCCTGCTCAGGGACATTCCCAGGGATGGAAAATCCAGGATGAAGCAGCTTGGAAAAGCTGGAGAACACTTCCCAATCCCATTTCCTTTCACCTGGGGCACAACCTCAACCAGGAAACCTCTCAAAGTGCCTGCAAATGTCATTTATTTTCATTTCTGCTGGCCCCAGAATCTTCTGGAAAGCCTCAGTGAATCCTCAGCTCTCTTTGTGCCTGCACAGCCGAGGCATCTGTGCACAACTTGGAAATAAAAGAGATTTCAATGCCTATTTACATAATTAGCAAAGGAACATCTCCCAGCAATAATAATGCAAGGCGTTTGTAAAACGAAACGGCTGAAAGCTCCAGGTTCTCTCAGCAGCACAAACTGTACCCGAGCTCCCAATTTATGCCAATTTCGTCAGCTCCACGCACATTTTTTATTTTTTTTTTGTTGATTTTTTTTATTTTTTTTTTTTAATTTTTTTTAAAGGATAACAAATTCTGATCCAATTTTGGAACGAGCTGGGACAGAGGAAAGGGTCAGCCCGGTGACCTTTAAGGCCCCTTCCCACCCAAACCATTCCAGGATTTTTATTGCAGTTTAGATGATGAATTTAGAAGAATTGATTAAAATTATTTTAATCAAGAACGAATAAATCGTTCTTAAGAATGGATTTATTTTGGAGCAAGGACTGACACCAAGAAATATCTGATGCTTGAAAGTTTCCTCAGCGGCTGCATCAGGCTGAATTCCTGCTCTGGGAAAAGCTGGGATAGATTTTGGGATTAAAAAAAACTAACAAAAAAAATGTCTTGGACAACATTGGCCTTTCCAAATCCAAGTGGAAACAAAAAAAAATTTCTACATTTCCTAAAGGAAAATCCACATTTTCTAAAAGTAAATCCACATTTCCCAAAAGCAAATCCACATTTCCCAAAGGTAAATTCACATTTCCCAAAGGTAAATCCACATTTCCTAAAGGTAAATCCACATTTCCCAAAGGCAAACCCACATTTCCTAAAGTTAAATCCAAATTTCCTAAAGGTAAATCCACATTTCCCAAAGGCAAATCCACATTTCCTAAAGGCAAACCCACACTTCCCAAAGGCAAACCCACATTTCCCAAAGGCAAATCCACATTTCCCAAAGGCAAATCCACATTTCCCAAAGGTAAATCCACATTTCCCAAAGGCAAATCCACATTTCCCAAAGGTAAATCCACATTTCCCAAAGGCAAACCCACATTTCCCAAAGGCAAACCCGCATTTCCCAAAGGCAAATCCACATTTCCTAAAGGCAAACCCACACTTCCCAAAGGCAAACCCACATTTCCCAAAGGCAAATCCACATTTCCCAAAGGCAAATCCACATTTCCCAAAGGTAAATCCACATTTCCCAAAGGCAAATCCACATTTCCCAAAGGTAAATCCACATTTCCCAAAGGCAAACCCACATTTCCCAAAGGCAAACCCGCATTTCCCAAAGGTAAATCCGCATTTCCCAAAGGCAAATTCACATTTCCCAAAGGTAAATCCGCATTTCCCACAGGTAAATCCAAATTTCCCAAAGGCAAATTCACATTTCCCAAAGGTAAATCCAAATTTCCCAAAGTTAAATCCACATTTTCCCCCCAGGCCTTCAGCAGGGAAAGTGTCAGATGAGAAGCGCTCTCAGAGAAAAAACTTCATTTTTTTTTTAAATCTTTGACCCCAAATCTCCCTGTTTTCCTCTTTCACTGTCTTCTCCCGGAGTTGAGATTAATTCCAGAAATTATTTAATCCAGAAATTAATTCATTCCAGAAAGGCTCTGGTTAATCCAAGACACCGAATTTTGGATCCCGGAATCACCTGCACCTCACAGCTGCACCACCAAAAGGAGCAACCAGAGCTGCCCCAAACCTTCCCCTCCTCGTTTTATTTTTGGGGTTTTTTGGGTTGTTTTTTTTTTACCTCCTCCCAAAATTTCACCTCAAACGTCGCCGGGAACAGCTGATGATGCCGACCCAAAAAAGGCAAATCCACATTCCCCAAAGGCAAATAAACATTTCCTAAAGGTAAATCCACATTCCTTAAATGTAAATCCAAATTTCCCAAAGGCAAATCCACATTTCCCAAAGGCAAATCCGCATTGGAAAGCGTGAGATGGGAAGCGCTCTCAGAGAAAAAACTCCTTTTTATTTTTTTTTAAATCTTTGACCCCAAAGCTCCCTGTTTTCCTCATTCACTGACTTCTCCAGGAGTTGAGATTAATTCCAGAAATTATTTAATCCAGAAATTAATGAATCCAGAAATTAATTCGTTCCAGAAATTAATTCATTCCAGAAAGGCTCTGGTTAACCCAGGACACTGAATTTTGGATCCCGGAATCACCTGCACCTCACAGCTGCACCACCAAAAGGAGCAACCAGAGCTGCCCCAAACCTTCCCCTCCTCGTTTTATTTTTGGGGTTTTTTGGGTTGTTTTTTTTTTTTACCTCCTCCCAAAATCTCACCTCAAACGTCGCCGGGAACAGCTGATGATGCCGACCCAAAAAAGGCAAATCCACATTCCCCAAAGGCAAATAAACATTTCCTAAAGGTAAATCCACATTCCTTAAATGTAAATCCAAATTTCCCAAAGGTAAATCCACATTTCCCAAAGGCAAATCCACATTGGAAAGCGTGAGATGGGAAGCGCTCTCAGAGAAAAAACTTCATTTTTTTTTTTTTTTTAATCTTTGACCCCAAAGCTCCCTGTTTTCCTCTTTCACTGTCTTCTCCCGGAGTTGAGATTAATTCCAGAAATTATTTAATCCAGAAATTAATGAATCCAGAAATTAATTAATCCAGAAATTAATTCGTTCCAGAAATTAATTTATTCCAGAAAGGCTCTGGTTAATCCAAGACACCGAATTTCGGATCCCGGAATCACCTGCACCTCACAGCTGCACCACCAAAAGGAGCAACCAGAGCTGCCCCAAACCTTCCCCTCCTCGTTTTATTTTTGGGGTTTTTTTCTTTTTTTTGTTTTTTTTTACCTCCCAAAATTTCACCTCAAACGTCGCTGGGAGCAGCTGCTGATGCCAACACTAAAAATACGAAGCCTCCTCCTCCTCCTCCCGCGTCAGCTGCTCCCGGCTGGAAAAGCTCCCCACACCTCCTGCTCCTGTTTCCAAACTTCCCATCCCAGGAACGCCCTCGGGATGCACCAAAGGGAAGGGATTTATTAATTAATTAATCAATTAATTCAGGCTGGGCTTCTCTAGGCTGAAATTTAAGGCATTTCGGAGGGATTTTTTAATATCTTTTAATATTTATTTAATATTATTTATTTATTATCATCTATTTATTTTTATTAATTATTTATTAATTATTATCTATTTATTTCTATTAATTATTTATCAATTATTTATTTATTTATATATTTATATATTATTATCTATTATCTATTATTTTATTTTTTATCATTATTTATTTAATAGTATTTATTTATTTAATATATTTTAATATTTTTTAATATTTTTATTTTATTTTATTTTATTTTATTGGGATTTTTTTCTTTATTTCCGGGTTGGACCTCATTTCTGTCTGTCTGTCTGTCTCTCACCCCTCACTCCCACTTTGCTGCCCTCGAATTTACCAGGAACATTTGAAGAGATTTCTTTCCCTCCCCTGACTCAGGTTCTGCTCTTGGACCTTTGGGTTTTTGAATCGGCAAAATTGCAACGGGGAAAACGAATTATTCAGCAAAACTGAAAGGGAAAAATAAAATCCTTGAATCACGGAAAGGTGGGAAATGTGGATTTGCCTTTAGGAAATGTGGGTTTGCCTTTAGGAAATGTTCATTTACCATTGGGAAATGTGGGTTTGCCTTTAGGAAATGTGAATTTACCATTAGGAAATGTGGATTTGCCTTTGGGAAATGTGGGTTTGCCTTTGGGAAATGTGGGTTTGCCTTTGGGAAATGCGGATTTGCCTTTGGGAAATGCGGATTTGCCTTTAGGAAAGGTGGATTTGCCTTTGGGAAATGCGGATTTGCCTTTGGGAAATGCGGATTTGCCTTTGGGCTGGAAGAGATAATCTGCGAGCTCGGCCGAAATTATTGATTTATTTGAAATACTGAAGGAGAAAACATTCTGGGTTTTGTAGGCAGCTCGACAGTTTGGAGAAAATTCCATCCCTTCAGCATTAACCCAAAAAGAGAAATACGGAGAAAATCTCCTGTTATACCTGGCTCCTGCCTTTCTTTTGGAGCTCCAGCTCCACCAGATATTTAATTCTGCCTGGAAATTCAGTTTTCTGCCCCTCCAGGCCATTTAATTCCCAGGAAACTCAGTTTTCTGCCCCTCTGGGATATTTTATTCTGCCTGGAAATTCAGATTTCTGCCCCTCCAGGATATTCAATCACCTGGAAATTCAGATTTCTGCCCCTCCAGGACATTCAATCACCTGGAAATTCAGCTTTCTGCCCCTCCAGGACGTTAAATTTCCTGGAAAATCAGTTTTCTACCCCTCAAGGATATTTAATTCCCTGGAAATTCAGCTTTCTGCCCCTCCAGGGTATTCTATTCCTTGGAAATTCAGATTTCTGCCCCTCCAGGATATTTAATTGACTGGAAATTCAGCTGTCTGCCCCTCCAGGACGTTAAATTTCCTGGAAATTCAGCTTTTTGCCCCTCCAAGATATTGAATTGCCTGGAAATTCAGCTTTCTCCCCCTCCAGGATATTTAATTCCCTGGAAAATCAGTTTTCTGCCCCTCAAGGATATTTAATTGCCTGGAAATTCAGCTTTCTGCCCCTCCAGGATATTTAATTCCCTGGAAATTCAGCTTTCTGCCCCTCCAGGACATTAAATTTCCTGGAAATTCAGCTTTTTGCCCCTCCAAGATATTGAATTCCCTGGAAAATCAGTTTTCTGCCCCTCAAGGATATTTAATTGCCTGGAAATTCAGCTTTCTGCCCCTCCAGGCCATTTAATTCCCTGGAAATTCAGCTTTTTGCCCTTCCAGGATATTTAATTGCCTGGAAATTCAGCTTTCTGCCTCTCCCAAGATATTTAATTGCCTGGAAATTTCACCTCCCCCGGGAAGGTTTTCCCTCAAGAGCATTCCCAAGCTGCATTTCCTGGGAATTCAACCCCCGGGGGTGGGGGGAAGAAGCGTTTATCACCTGCCATGGGGGGTGGGGGTTAGAAAGGGAAAAAAAAACTAAGGAGAAAAAAAAAATAATAATAAAAAAAAATTCCTTAATGGAACCCCGCCTGAAATCAAGTGGGAATTTCCACGGGGGGAAAAAAAATAAAAAAATAAAAATAAATAAAATAAATAAAAGCAGTGAAATCCGCTGGGAAGCCAAGGTCAGAGGCATCATTTAGAGGAACCACATGAGAGTCATTTATAGTCGGAGCAGAACAAAAAAAAAAAAAAACCTCGGTCGGGTCAGCTGATGTGCCAGCCCAGCGAGCAGCAGGAATTTCTGGGGATGGAATTCTCATTCCAAGCCGGGAATTTTCACCCCGGGGGAGGTGGTGGAGGTGAGGAGGATGTGGTGACACGGTGGGGGGACAAAAAGGCAGCGGTTTCCCCCGCAGCGCTCCCTCCCCGGCGCTGCGGAGGCGTTCGGTAAAAAGAGCGAGCGGTGCCCACGGAATGAATCAACAATTCCCCGGCAAATCGATGCCTTTCCCCCCGGCATAAAACCTGGCTCGAGGAGCTCAAGAGCACAGCTGGAAATTGCTGGGTTTGCTGCAGAGCGGATGGGATAGAAGGGGGGAAAAAATAAAAATGAAATTAAATTTAAAAAAAAAATAAATCGCGTTTTGGTTTGGAGGTTGGAGTTCGCTTCGTGGAAAAGTCGCCCGGGTGGTTGAGGTTTAACCTTCCTGGTGTGGGGGGAGAGAAGTCCCAGAGCCCCAAGTATTTCGCAGACATTAAATTAAGAGGTGAATCGGAATAAATTAAAGTTTTTCTTGTGGTTGAGGATCAGAATTGGATGGGTTTTAAGGTCCCTTCCAACCCAACCCATCCCACCCCACACCATGGTTCTTCTCCTCTCAGCTGAAGAAAAGGACAAAGAGTTGTCACCTCAGACCTGGATCTGTTTAAATTTAACTTTTTCTTGTGGAAAGGGGTTGGAACTGGATGAGTTTTAAGGTCCCTTCCAGCCCACCCCACATCATGGTTCTTCTTCTCTCATCTGAAGAAAAGGACATGGAGTTGTCACCTCACAACCATTAAATCAAGAGCTGAATCGGATTAAATTTAAGTTTTTCTTGTGGTTGAGGATCAGAACTGGATGGGCTTTAAGGTCCCTTCCAACCCAACCCACCCCATGGTTCTTCTCTCAGCTGAAGGGGCAGAGAATTGTCACCTCACAGCCATTAAATCAAGAGCTGAATCTGATTAACTTTTTCTTGTGGCTGGAGGTCAGAACAGGATGGGCTTTAAGGTCCCTTCCAACCCAACCCACCCCACCCCACGGTTCTTCTCTCAGCTGAAGAAAGGGACATGGAGTTGTCATCTCACAACCATTAAATCAAGACTTGAATCTGATTAAATTTAAGTTTTTCTTGTGGCAAGAGTCAGAACTGGATGGGCTTTAAGGTCCCTTCCAACCCAACCCACACCATGGTTCTTCTTCTCTCAGTTGAAGAAAAGGACACGGAGTTGTCACCTCACAGCCATTAAATCAAGAGCTGAATCTGATTAACTTTTTCTTGCGTCTGAGGATCAGAACTGGATGGGCTTTAAGGTCCCTTCCAAGCCAACCCAAACCAACCCATCCCACCCCATGGTTCTCCTTCTCTCAGCTGAAGGGGCAGAGAATTGTCACCTCACAACCATTAAATCAAGAGCTGAATCTGATTAAATTTAAGTTTTTCTTGTGGCAGGAGGTCAGAACTGGATGGGCTTTAAGGTCCCTTCCAACCCAAACCAACCCATCCCACCCCACACCATGGTTTCTTCTTCTCTCATCTGAAGAAAAGGACATGGAGTTGTCACCTCACAGCCATTAAATCAAGAGCTGAATCTGATTAAATTTAACTTTTTCTTGTGGCTGAGGATCAGAACTGGATGGGCTTTAAGGTCCCTTCCAACCCAACCCAACCCAATCCAGGATTCTTCTCTCAGCTGAAGAAAGGGGCACAGAGTTGTCATGACAAGGCCAAGATTGCCCAGTTAATCACTTTGGGAGTCTTAATTAAAACTCCCCTCTCGCTAATCACAGCCTTTCCAGAAGTTCTGGGACTCTCGGCCGCTGGGATCTGGGAATGCTCTAAGAATTAACACAACACCAGCACCCACCACCCCCCCAGAGCTGATGAGCCATCATCTCATCATCAAAACACCATTAAAAACCCAAAACCAGTGGCCACCACCCCTTAAAGCTGATGAGCAATCGTCTGATGAGTGATCACCTCATGAAGAACCCACTTAAACACCAAAACCAGCTTAAACCACAAAAAAACAACTTAAACCCAAAAAAACCCAACTTAAACCCCAAAACCAGCAGCCCCTAAAGCCGATGAGTGATCACCTCATGAAGAACCCACTTAAACCCCAAAACCAGCTTAAACCCCCAAAAAACCCACTTAAACCCCAAAAAACCCCAACTTAAACCCCAAAACCAGCAGCCCCTAAAGCCGATGAGCGACCACCTCATGAAGAACCCATTTAAACCCCCAAACCAGCTTAAATCCCCCAAAAAACCCACTTAAATCCCAAAAAAACCAACTTAAACCCCAAAAAAACCCACAACCCAAAACCCGCAGCCCCTAAAGCTGATGAGCGATCATCCCATCATCAAAACACCACTAAAACCCCAAAACCAGCAGCCCCTAAAGCTGATGAGCGATCACCTCATGAAAACACCACTAAAACATCAAAACCAGCAGCCCCTAAAGCTGATGAGAGACCACCTCATCATGAAGAACCCATTTAAACCCCAAAAACAGCTTAAACCCCAAAAAACCCCAACTTAAACCCCAAAACCAGCAGCCCCTAAAGCCGATGAGTGATCACCTCATGAAGAACCCACTTAAACCCCAAAACCAGCTTAAACCCCCAAAAAACCCACTTAAACCCCAAAAAACCCCAACTTAAACCCCAAAACCAGCAGCCCCTAAAGCTGGTGAGCAACCACCTCATGAAGAACTCACTAAAACCCCAAAACCAGCAGCCCCTAAAGCTGATGAGCAATCACTTCATCATGAAGAACCATTTAAACCCCAAAAACAGCTTAAACCCCAAAAAAACCCACTTAAACCCCCAAAAAACCCACTTAAACCCCAAACCAGCAGCCCCTAAAGCCGATGAGCGACCACCTCATGAAGAACCCATTTAAACCCCCAAACCAGCTTAAACCCCCCAAAAAACCCACTTAAATCCCAAAAAAACCAGCTTAAACCCCCCAAAAAACCCACTTAAATCCCAAAAAAACCAACTTAAACCCCTAAAAAACCCACAACCCAAAACCCGCAGCCCCTAAAGCTGATGAGCGATCATCCCATCATCAAAACACCACTAAAACCCCAAAACCAGCAGCCCCTAAAGCTGATGAGCGATCACCTCATGAAAACACCACTAAAACATCAAAACCAGCAGCCCCTAAAGCTGATGAGAGACCACCTCATCATGAAGAACCCATTTAAACCCCAAAAACAGCTTAAACCCCAAAAAACCCCAACTTAAACCCCAAAAGCAGCAGCCCCTAAAGCCGATGAGTGATCACCTCATGAAGAACCCACTTAAACCCCAAAACCAGCAGCCCCTAAAGCTGGTGAGCAACCACCTCATGAAGAACTCACTAAAACCCCCAAACCAGCAGCCCCTAAAGCTGACGAGCAATCACTTCATCATGAAGAACCCACTTAAACACCAAAACCAGCTTAAACCCCAAAAAAACCAACTTAAACCCCCCAAAAAACCACTTAAACCCCAAAACCAGCAGCCCCTAAAGCTGATGAGCAATCACTTCATCATGAAGAACCCACTTAAACCCCAAAACCAGCAGCCCCTAAAGCCGATGAGCGACCACCTCATGAAGAACCCATTTAAACCCCAAAACCAGCTTAAACCCCAAAAAAACCCACTTAAACCCCAAAAAAACCCATTTAAACCCCAAAACCAGCAGCCCCTAAAGCTGATGAGCAACCACCTTATGAAAAACCCACTAAAACCCCAAAACCAACTCCTGGGCTCACCCCAAATCCAACCCCACAGCCGAGCCAGGGCTGCTCCTGGAGGGAATTTTCCAGCTCCCTCTCCATTCCCAGCTCTTCCCCGACCCCAAACCCTGGAGAGAAATCATCCAACAGGAAATTCACTCTAAATTGATATAAAAATATCATCCACCCCAGCCATTATTCCCCATCTCACACCTTCTGAAGGTAAAATACAAACAGAGAACATCTAAAGGCAGAGGAATAAAATGCTGAAGTGACAGAGAGGAGGATTTCAAATGAGAGGAGAAAAGTCTCTGCAATTTTCTGGGAACTCTTTTTGTCTCAGAATTGCAAAAAATCACAACTGAGCGGCGCGGTAGCTCGAGGACGGGTGTTGGGATTTCAAAGGGGAGGAAAAAAAAAGTACAAACTCAGGAAAAAGAAAACAACAAAAAAAAATAACAGAGATTTCCTTTCTACCAAACACTCGGTTCCACCACAAATTTCATCTGTTTTAATTAAACTTCGACCTCTATTTCAGCAAAGTTCTGTCGGGTCTGAGGGTTAAAAAAAAATAAAATAATAAAAATCTCATTTTTCTTCTAAACCTCCTTTCACCGGATGCTTCAGCTCCACGTATGTGGCCCGGGACAACCTGACAGCTCCAAAATCTGGATTTTTTTATTTCGATAACACCAGGATATCGAAAGTTATTCCTCTCAAGGACTCCCCCCGAGGACGAGAGGAGCCAGATTTGTGGATTTGGTGAAGGAAAAGCCCGGTTGGAGCGGCTGGAAGGGAGGGGAAAAGGAGGAGAAGGAACAGTTTGTGCTCCCAGCTCCTCTCCAGCAGCACCAAGCCGCTGCCTTTAGCAACCAGATGGATGCAGGAGGCAGCTGGGAGCTGGGCTGCTCCTCACGTGGAATTCCAGGGATCTCCTGGATCCCTGGCTCTGGGAATAGGAGCAGACAGGGAAAGATGCAGGTTTGAAGCTGGTTCAGGTGATGATCCCATTCCCAATTCACCCTTTTTTTTGGAGAAAATCCCTTTTTGAATTCCAGGTTTCTCCTGCACCCCTGGCTCTGAAATTAGGAAAAACCAAGGAGGTTTGAAGCTGGTTCAGGTGATCACCCCATTCCCAATCCACCCTTTTTTTTTGGAGAAAATCCCTTTTTGAATTCCAGGTTTTTCCTGGATCTTTGCCTCTGGGACTGGGGGCAATCAGGGAAAGATGCAGGTCTGAAGCTGGTTCAGGTGATCACCCTCTTCCCAGCTCACCCCTTTTTGGAGAAAATCCCTTTTTGAATTCCAAGTTTCTCTTGGACCCCTGGCTCTGAAATTAGGAAAAACCATGGAGGTCTGAAGCTGGTTCAGGTGATGATCCCATTCCCAGCTCACCTCTTTTTGGAGGAAAAAGCCCCTTTTTGGGGTTTATGCTGGGCTGCTCCTCACTTGGAATTCCAGGTTTCTCCTGGATCCCTGGCTCTGGGATTAGGAACAGCCAGGGAGGTTTGAAGCCTGGTGATCACCCCATTCCCAGCTCACTCCTTTTTGGAGAAAATCTCTTTTTTGGGGTTTGAGTTGGGCTGCTCCTCACGTGGAATTCCAGGTTTTCTCTTGGATCCCTGGCTCTGGAATTGGGAGCAGACAGGGAAAGGTGTAGGTTTGAAGCCTGGTGATCACCCAGGGAAGTTTGAAGCTGGTTCAGGTGATGATCCCATTCCCAATTCACCCTTTTTTTTGGAGAAAATCCCTGTTTGAATTCCAGGTTTCTCCTGCACCCTTGGCTCTGAGATTAGGAACAGGCAGGGAGGTTTGAAGCTGGTTCAGGTGATGATCCCATTCCCAGCTCACCCTTTTTGGAGAAAAAAAACCTTTTTGGGGTTTAAGCTGGGCTGCTCCTCACTTGGAATTCCAGGTTTCTCCTGGATCCCTGGCTCTGGGATTGGGAACAGGCAGGGAGGTTTGAAGCTGGTTCAGGTGATCACCCCATTCTCAATCCACCCTTTTTTTTGGAGAAAATCCCTTTTTGAATTCCAGGTTTCTCCTGGATCTTTGGCTCTGGGATTGGGAGCAGCCAGGGAGGGATGCAGGTTTGAAGCTGGTTCAGGTGATCACCCCATTCCCAATTCACCCTTTTTTTTGGAGAAAATCCCTTTTTGAATTCCAGGTTTCTCCTGCACCCCTGGCTCTGGGATTGGGAACAGCCAGGGAGGTTTGAAGCTGGTTCAGGTGATCACCCCATTCCCAGCTCACCCCTTTTTGGAGAAAATCCCTTTTTGGGGTTTAAGTTGGGCTGCTCCTCACGTGGAATTCCAGGTTTTCTCTTGGATCCTTGGCTCTGGGATTGGGAGCAACCAGGGAAAGATGTAGGTCTGAAGCTGGTTCAGGTGATGACCCCATTCCCAATTCACCCTTTTTTTTTGGAGAAAATCCCTTTTTGAATTCCAGGTTTCTCCTGCACCCTTGGCTCTGGGATTAGGAACAGCCAGGGAGGTTTGAAGCCTGGTGATCACCCCATTCCCAGCTCATCCCTTTCTGGAGAAAATCCCTTTTTGGGGTTTGAGTTGGGCTGCTCCTCACGTGGAATTCCAGGTTTTCTCTTGGATCCCTGGCTCTGGGATTGGGAGCAACCAGGGAAAGATGCAGGTCTGAAGCTGGTTCAGGTGATCACCCCATTCCCAATTCACCCTTTTTTTTGGAGAAAATCCCTTTTTGAATTCCAGGTTTCTCCTGGACCCCTGGCTCTGAAATTAGGAAAAACCAGGGAGGTCTGAAGCTGGTTCAGGTGATGATCCCATTCCCAGCCCACCCCTTTTTAGAGAAAAAAATCCCTTTTTGGGATTTAAACTGGGCTGCTCCTCACTTGGAATTCCAGGTTTCTCCTGCACCCCTGGCTCTGGGATTAGGAACAGCCAGGGAGGTTTGAAGCTGGTTCAGGTGATCACCCCCTTCCCAGCTCACCCCTTTTTGGAGAAAATCCCTTTTTGAATTCCAGGTTTCTCCTGGATCCCTGGCTCTGGGATTAGGAACAGCCAGGAAGGTTTGAAGCTGGTTCAGGTGATCACCCCCTTCCCAGCTCACCCCTTTTTGGAGAAAATCCCTTTTTGAATTCCAGGTTTCTCCTGGATCCCTGGCTCTGGGATTAGGAACAGCCAGGAAGGTTTGAAGCTGGTTCAGGTGATCACCCCATTCCCAGCTCACCCTTTTTGGAGAAAAAAAACCTTTTTGGGGTTTAAGCTGGGCTGCTCCTCACGTGGAATTCCAGGTTTCTCCTGGATCCCTGGCTCTGGAATTAGGAACAGCCAGGAAGGTTTGAAGCTGGTTCAGGTGATGATCCCATTCCCAATCCACCCTTTTTTTTTGGAGAAAATCCCTTTTTGAATTCCAGGTTTCTCCTGGACCCCTGGCTCTGAAATTAGGAAAAACCAGGGAGGTTTGAAGCTGGTTCAGGTGATCACCCCATTCCCAGCTCACCTCTTTTTGGAGAAAATCCCTTTTTGAATTCCAGGTTTCTCCTGCACCCTTGGCTCTAGGATTAGGAGCAGCCAGGGAGGTTTGAAGCTGGTTCAGGTGATCACCCCATTCTCAATCCACCCTTTTTTTTGGAGAAAATCCCTTTTTGAATTCCAGGTTTCTCCTGGATCCCTGGCTCTGGAATTGGGAGCAGACAGGGAAAGGTGCAGGTTTGAAGCCTGGTGATCACCCAGGGAAGTTTGAAGCTGGTTCAGGTGATGATCCCATTCCCAATTCACCCTTTTTTTTTGAGAAAATCCCTTTTTGAATTCCAGGTTTCTCCTGGATCCCTGGCTCTGGAATTAGGAACAGCCAGGGAGGTTTGAAGCTGGTTCAGGTGATCACCCCATTCCCAGCTCACCCTTTTTTGGAGAAAAAAATCCCTTTTTTGGGGTTTAAGCTGGGCTGCTCCTCACTTGGAATTCCAGGTTTCTCCTGGATCTCTGCCTCTGGGATTAGGAACAGCCAGGGAGGTTTGAAGCCGGTTCAGGTGATCATCCCATTCCCAATCCACCCTTTTTTTTGGAGAAAATCCCCTTTTGAATTCCAGGTTTCCCCTGGGTCTTTGGCTCTGGAATTAGGAACAGCCAGGAATGTTTGAAGCTGGTTCAGGTGATGACCCCATTCCCAATTCACCCTTTTTTTTGGAGAAAATCCCTTTTTGAATTCCAGGTTTCTCCTGCACCCTTGGCTCTGGGATTAGGAACAGGCAGGGAGGTTTGAAGCCAGTTCAGGTGATGATCCCATTCCCAATCCACCCTTTTTTGGAGAAAATCCTTTTTTGAATTCCAAGTTTCTCCTGGATCCCTGGCTCTGGAATTAGGAACAGCCAGGGAAGTCTGAAGCTGTTTGAGGTGATCACCCCATTCCCAGCTCACCCGTTTTTGGAGAAAATCCCTTTTGGGGGTTTAAGTTGGGCTGCTCCTCACGTGGAATTCCAGGTTTTCTCTTGGATCCTTGGCTCTGGGATTGGGAGCAGCCAGGGAGGGATGCAGGTTTGAAGCTGGTTCAGGTGATGACCCCATTCCCAATTCACCCTTTTTTGGAGAAAATCCCTTTTTGAATTCCAGGTTTCTCCTGGATCCCTGGCTCTGGGATTGGGAACAGACAGGCAAAGATGCAGGTCTGAAGCTGTTTGAGGTGATCACCCCATTCCCAATTCACCCTTTTTTTTGGAGAAAATCCCTGTTTGAATTCCAGGTTTCTCCTGGATCTTTGGCTCTGGGATTAGGAGCAGCCAGGAAGGTTTGAAGCTGGTTCAGGTGATCACCCCATTCCCAGCTCACCCCTTTTTGGAGGAAAAAAAACCCCTTTTTGTGGTTTAAGCCAGAAAAGAAAGGAGAACGGGTAGGATGAAGGGTTTAAGAACATTTGAGGAGCAATAAGGGTGCCTTGAGGGTCTCTAAAAATAGAGCTGGGATTAGGATATCAAAGGGAAAGGATTCCAAACACTGGGGATGGGAGTCACGATCTCAGAGCAAAAAAAAAAAAATAAAATTCTTTACTGAGCAGCTGAACCCCCCCCCTAAAAAAAGGGATTTTAGGGGGGTGTGAAGAAACCTGAATCCAGGTTCACCTCCTTGCTCCTTTCCAAGGAGAAACTGCAATTTTTGGGAAGCCACACAGAAGGAAATCACGTTTATGGAGACAAAACCCCCTCAGCCCGGGCTTCCCAAAGGGAGAGGGAATTTTAGAGCAAACCCCAAAAAAGGGTGAGAAATCCATCAGCAGGGGAAGTGAGGTCTTCACCCTAAAGCTTCACGAGGTGGGACCCAAAAAGGTTCTTCCCCCGAGATTTTCCAACAGGAAGGAGGCCAGGCACTAAAAAAAAACGCCAATAAAACCTGGGAAAAATGTGCATTTCCCTTCATCCACAGCAGAGCACACACACAAACCCCCTGCTCCTGGGAGGAGGATCTGTGGCCCTCAGGATGGATCCACCAGGATTCAGAGCTCCACACTCTCCTGAGGGTGCAGCTGCAAGGTCCCAGCCAGGCTGGGGCACCCTTGGGAGAGAGGGGGCACCCTCCCCCCCAAAAAAAAAGCCACCCTGACACACCTGGCAGCTCCTGGGACCTTTTTTTTTTTATCTTATCCACAATTCCCAGATAAGCCTGGGGAACCTGAAACTGCTGTGAAGCCACACACACCCCGGAGCTTCAGGCACCGTGTTTGCCGGAGGCGCCTCCGCACCCTGGGGTGCTGGAAGGGGGTGGAAAGGCACCTAAGGGTGAGAGAATGGGGTGTAAAGGCACCCAGTGTCACTCAGGGGTGCAGGAACGGGGTGCAAAGGCACCCAGTGGCACTCAAGGGTGAGAGAATGGGGTGCAAAGGCACCCAGTGTCACCTAAGGGTGAGAGAATGGGGTGCAAAGGCACCCAGTGTCACCTAAGGGTGAGAGAACGGGGTGTAAAGGCACCCAGTGTCACCTAAGGGTGAGAGAATGGGGTGCAAAGGCACCCAGTGTCACCTAAGGGTGAGAGAATGGGGTGTAAAGGCACCCAGTGGCACCTAAGGGTGAGAGAATGGGGTGTAGAGGCACCCAGTGTCACCTGGAGTTGCAGGAATGGGGTGTAAAGGCACCCAGTGGCACCTAAAGGTGAAAGAACGGGGTGTAAAGGCACCCAGTGGCACCCAAGGGTGAAAGAATGGGGTGTAAAGGCACCCAGTGTCACCTGGAGTTGCAGGAATGGGGTGCAAAGGCACCCAGTGGCACCCAAGGGTGAAAGAATAGGGTGCAAAGGCACTCAGTGGCACCTAAGGGTGAGAGAATGGGGTGCAAAGGCACCCAGTGGCACCTAAGGGTGAAAGAATAGGGTGCAAAGGCACTCAGTGGCACCTAAGGGTGAGAGAACGGGGTGCAAAGGCACCCAGTGGCACCTAAGGGTGAGAGAACGGGATTCAAAGCCACCCAGTGTCACCCCACACGTCCCCACCGGGCACACACAGCGGTGACAAGGCGCAGACAGACCCCCCCTCCCACCCCCGCCAAGCACAACGCATCCCCCAAAAACGCAGCCACGACCCCGGAGCACCCCCGCGGTCACGACAGCACCTCGGGGCCACCGGGGAAAACCCCCCCACACACACACACCGGGCCCGGCAGAGACAAACCCCGGGCCGCTTTCCCCGTGCCCGCTGCGGGGCTCTGCCCCCGGGGATGTCAAGGGGGAGCAGCAGCAGCAGCAGCAGCAGCAGCAGGTTCCCGCTGTCTCGCCCCCGTTACCTTCTTGACGGTGCGCGGCGCTTCGGTGACGGAGCCGTCGGGGCTGACGAGCGCCTCGGCCGCGGCGCCGCCGCTGTCGCTGCCGTCGCGGTGCCGGTGTTGGGGGTGGTGCGGGTCGCTCCTTTTCATGGCCGAAGCCTGCGGAGCTTTAGCGGCGGCCGAGGACAACCCGGCGGCCGAGGATAAGCCGGAGCAGCCGCTGCCCGGAGGCCGCTCGGCGGAGGGGGCCGGGGCCGCCTCACGCTCGGCGCCCGGCACGGGGCAAGCGGGCGCCGCCGCCGCCGCCGCCGCCACGCCGTGCCCCGCTGCGTGAGGCTCGCACGGCGGCCCCGCCGCCTTGTCCATAGGGCCGCCGAGCTCTTTCAGCTCCACGGCGGGCGCGGCTACCGCCACCTGCACCGACATCGCCGCTGAAGTGCTCCTGCTCCGGCTTCGCCTCCGGCTCCCTCAGGGCCGCTGGCCCCGCCCCGCTCCGCCCCGCCGCCCTCGCTCCGCGCTGCATGCTGGGACACGCAGTCCTCCCGCCCGCGGCTCCGCCCCGTCGCGACTACAACTCCCGGCATCCCCTGCGGCGCGACGGCGCGTCCCGCCTCCCGGGCAGCGCGGGGGTTGGTGGGAGTTGTAGTCCTCCCCCGTGAAGGAGTTTTGTGGGGGGTTTTTTTTTCACGTTTTGGTGAATTTTCAGTGTTTTCAGCGGAATGGCAGAATCAGTGAGGTTGGAAAAGACTTTCAGCACCATCGAGACCAAGGCGGGGCTGATCCTCACCTCGTGTTCCCAGCCCAGAGCCCTGAGTGCCGCGTCCGGGCCTTCCTTGGACACCTCCAGGGATGGGGATTCCAAACCTCCCCGGGCACTTCCAAGGCCTGAGCCTTTTCCCCTTTTTTTTTTTTTCCCCTTTTTCCCCCTTTTTTTCCCCTTTTTTTGTCCCCTTTTCCCCTTTCCACAGGGAAATTCCTGCTGCTGCCCACCCTGAGCCTCCCCTGGGCCGGGCTCTCCTCCTGTCCCTGTGCCCTGGGAGCAGAGCCCGACCCCCTTTTAACTAAAAAGGGAAAAAAAAGGGGGGAAAAAAGGGGAGAAAAAGGGGAAAAAGGGGAAAAGGGAAAAAAAAGGGGAAAAAGGGGAAAAGGGAAAAAAGGGGGAAAAAAAAGGGGAGAAAAGGGGGGGAAAAGGGGGGAAGGGAAAAACCGAAAAAAGGGAAAAAAAGGGAAAAAGGGGAAAAAGGAAAAAAAGGAGAAAAGGGGAAAAAGGGGGAAAAGGGGGGGGAAAGAGAAAAAAGGGGGGAAAAGGGGAAAAGGAAAAAAAGGGAAAAAAAGGGGAGAAAATGGGGAAAGAAAAGGGAAAAAAGGGAAAAACGGAAAAATAAAGGGAAAAGGGGGGAAAAAGGGGGGGAAGGGGAAAAAGGGGGAAAAGGAAAAAAAGGGGAGAAAAGGGAAAAAGAAGGGGAAAAGGGAGAAAAAGGGGGGAAAAGGGGAAAAAAAGGGGAAAAGGAAAAAGGGGAAAGGGGAAAAAGGGAAAAGGGAAAAAAAAGGGAAAAAGGGAAAAAAGGGAAAAAGAGGGAAAAAAGGGGAGGAAAGGGGAAAGAAAAGGGGGGAAAGGGAAAAAAGGGGGAAACAAAGGGAAAAAGGCGGAAAAAAGGAAAAAGGGAAAAAAGGGGGAAAAGGGGAAAAAAAGGGGAAAAGGAAAAAGGGAAAAAAGGGGAAAGGGGAAAAAGGGAAAATGGAAAAAGGGAAAAGGGGAAAAAAGGGGAAAAAAAAAGGGAAAAAGGGGGGGAAAAGGGGAAAAAAAGGGAAAAAAGGGGGGGAAGGGGAAAAAGGGAAAAAAGGGGAAAAAATGAGAAAAGGGGAAAAAAGGGAGGGGAAGGGAAAAAAGGGGAAGAAGGGGGAAAAGGGGAAAAAAAGGGGAAATAAGGGGGAAAAAGGGAAAAAAAGGAAAAAAGGGAAAAAAGGGGAGAAAAGGGGAAAAAGGGCGAGAAAAGGGAGAAAAGGGGAAAAAGGGAAAAAAGGGGGAAAAAAAGGGGGAAAAGGGAAAAAGGGAAATATATATAAAGCAACTATATAGCCAATGTAATATATATAAAATATATAGAAATAAAATAAAATAATAAGGAAAACATAAATATATATAGAAAGAAAATAAAATAAATAAAACTGGAAATATATAGAAAAAATAGATAGGAATAAAATCAAATCAGAAAGAAAATAGAAAATACATAGAAAGAAAATAGATAGAAAATAAAATAAGAAATAAAATAGAAAATATATAGAAATAAAATATATAGAAAGAAAATATACAGAAAGAAAAGAAGAAAATAATTTTTTAAAAAAGAGAAATAAAGAGAAACATTTCGTTTCATCCACGCCAATCCAGCTTCGACTCTGGAGCAGGGTCAGCCCAAAAAAAAAAAAAAAAAAAAACAACCCCAAAAAAACCCCCAAAAACCACTGGAAAAATGCAATTTTCACCAATTCCACCGAAATCTTGGGGGCTGGAGAACCAAACCGTGCACGGCTCTGAAGCAAAATAATAATAATAATAATAATAATAATAATAATAATAATAATAAATTCCTTTTTCCCCCCCAAAAAAACCCGATGCCTCGGCGAGACCCCGCCCCAAAATTTGGGGTAACCCTAAAATTTGGGGGGATGTTTTTAGCCCCTGGTGCCACCTGCTGGCAAAGGGCCCGCCCGGTGCTCCCGGTTTGTCCCCAAAAATTGTCCCCAAAAATTGTCCCCAGAGCACCCCAGGGACATTCCCAGCCCCTCCGGGGAGGGGGGCTCGAAGCGCTTTCAAATCGGTTTTTAAGGGGATTTAAAGCGACTTGAAACACTTTAAAATCGGTTTTAAAGTGATTTAAAGCGGTTTGAAACACTTTTTAAAGCCGTTTTTAAAGTGATTCAAAGCGGTTTGAAACACTTTTTAAAGCCGCTTTTAAGGTGATTTAAAGCGCTTTGAATCACTCTAAAGCCGTTTTTAAGGTGATTTGAAGCAGTTTGAAAAACTTTTAAAGCCGTTTTTAAGGTGACTGAAACACTTTTTAAAGCCGTTTTAAGGTAATTTTAAGCGGTTTGAAACACTTCAAAGCGGTTCGAAGGTGATTTAAAGCGACTTGAAACACTTTCAAGCCGTTTTTAATGTGCCTAAGCAGTTTGAAACACTTTACAGCCTTTTTAAAAGTGGTTTTACGCGGTTTGAAACACTTTAAAGCCGTTTTAAATGTGACTAAGTGGTTTGAAACAGTTTAAAGCAGTTTGAAACACTTCCAAGCCACTTTTAAGGTGACTGTAAGCGATCTGAAACACTTTAAAGCCGTTTTAAGGTGTTTTAAAGTGGTTTGAAACACTTTAAAGTCATTTTTAAGGTGATTTGAAGTGGTTTGAAACACTTTTTAAACCCGTTTTTATCGTGATTTAAAGCGGTTTGAAACACTTTTTAAAGCCGTTTTTAAAACAGGAGGATTTTAAGGAGAAAGGAAAAACCCCAACCCCCAAAATGTTTTTCCCCCCCCCGCGATCCCTCCCCTAAAAGAGCCCAGAGCAGCCACTGGGATTGAAAAAATCTGTAAATTTAATACTGATACAGGAGGGTTTGGTTTTGTTTTTGTGTTTTTTTTTTTTAACTTTACACAGAAAAAAAAAAAAAAAAAAAAAAACACCAAAAAAAAAAAAACCGTGGAGGTCGCTGGGATTAAAAAAAAATGAAAATAAAATAAAATAAAAATTAAAAAAAAAAATAAGCCAGGAGCCGACCAGGATTTAATAAAAACGGGGAAATTCCAAACACCAGCAGGGGATCGGAGCTCTGCTGGGTTTTGCTGTGACTCGATTTTTTTTTATTTTTAATTTTTTATTTTTTTATCCTAAAAAAATAATAATTAAAAAAGCTTTGCTCTGTTGGGGGGGGGGGTTGCTGATCATGATTGACCTCGAGGAGTGTGAAATCCCAAAAAAAACCTGTCCAGGGGTGTGAAATCCTAAAAAAAACCTGTCCAGGGGTGTGAAATCCTAAAAAAAACCTGTCCAGGGGTGTGAAATCCTAAAAAAAACCTCCCCAGGCCGGGAAGAAGAATCCTCCAATGAATTCTCCAGAGGTCTGAAACCCCAAAAAATCTCTCCAGGGGTGTGAAATCCTAAAAAAAAACTCCCCAGGGGTGTGAAATCCCAAAAATCCTCTTCAGGAAGAAGAATCCCCCAATGAATCCTCCAAGGGGAGAACCCGGCTGCCGATGGAAGATCTGGGACGGATCCTGGTGGCACCCGGGTGGCTCCTGGTGTCCCCTCCTCTTGGGGGGTGTCACCCCAGCTGTGTCCCCTCCCCACACCCCAGGTGGCTCCTGGTGTCCCCTCCCCACATCTCAGGTGGCTCCTGATGTCCCCTCCCCTCGAGGGTGTCACCCCAGGTGTGTCCCCTCCCCACATCTCGGGTGGCTCCTGATGTCCCCTCCCCACATCTCAGGTGGCTCTTGGTGTCCCCTCCCCTTGAGGGTGTCACCTCCTAGCTGTGTCCCCTCCCCACATCTCGGGTGGCTCCTGATGTCCCCTCCCCACATCCTGGGTGGCTCCTGGTGTCCCCTCCTCTTGGGGGGTGTCACCCCAGGTGTGTCCCCTCCCCACACCCCAGGTGGCTCCTGATGTCCCCTCCCCACATCTCAGGTGGCTCCTGGTGTCCCCTCCCCTTGATGGTGTCACCCCAGCCGTGTCCCCTCCCCACATCCTGGGTGGTTCCTGGTGTCCCCTCCCCTTGATGGTGTCACCCCAGCCGTGTCCCATTCCCATATCTCAGGTGGCTCCTGCTGTCCCCTCCCCACATCTCAGGTGGCTCCTGGTGTCCCGAGGGTGTCACCCCAGCTGTGTCCCCTCCCCTCATCTCAGGTGACTTCTGGTGTCCCCTCCCCACATCTCAGGTGGCTCCTGGTGTCCCCTCCCCACATCTCAGGTGGCTCCTGGTGTCCCCTCCCCACACCCCGGGTGGCTCCTGGTGTCCCCTCCCCTCCCCTCGATGGTGTCACCCCAGCTGTGTCCCCTCCCCACATCTCAGGTGGCTCCTGGTGTCCCGAGGGTGTCACCCCAGCCGTGTCCCCTCCCCACATCCTGGGTGACATCAGAAGTCCGAGTCGGGCTCCAGCAGCTCGGCCTCCACCAGGTTGGTCCGGGAGTGGATGGGTGCCAGCCCTGCCCGCTGGCCCTGAGGAGTCCTGGGCACCCCGGGGTGGGACCAGAGGGTGCCCCCGTTGTGCTGCCAGCAGCGCCCGGCGCCGGGGCCGCCGTCGCCGCTCTCGGGGCAGAAGGGGTTGCTGATGACGTGCAGGAGCCCGGGGAAGGTGGTGGCACCACCACCGCGGGCTTGGACATCGGGGGCAAAAGCCACCAAGCAGGGCTGGGGGGGCAGGCGGGGCAGGCGAGGGACGGCGCTGGGGACCTCGGAGCGGCGCTCGGGCTCTGGGGTCACCTCCTCATCCTCCTCCTCCTCCTTCTTCTTCTTCTTCTTCTTCTTCTTCCTCCGCTTCTTCTTGCGGCCGCCGCGCTTCTGCAGCTCCGGGGACACGTCGGCCTCCACCACCCAGAGGTTGGCCCTCTCCTCTGGTGGCACTGGGGGGACGTGGTGGTGAGGTGGCCGTCAGCGGCCACGTCCCACCCGTGCCCCCCACCAACCCCGGCTCATCCCCCCCACAAGGTCCCCAAGAACTTGCCAGGTGTGGCCACAGGTGTCACCGAGATGTCCTGAGGCAGGATGGCTCCTCTCCTGGCCACCATCTTGGTGACGTGCTGGGCCCACGCCGAGGACACGTCGGCCGAAGGTTCGTTGATGTTGAAGGCCAGGCCGGCTGCAGGGACAGGGGTGGGGATGATCTGGTCAAGGAGGGAATTTTGGGGACCCTAAAATTTGGGGATGTCCCCCCCCGGCCCTGGGCACGTACCCACGGGGCCGTCGTGGGACACGGTGTGCATGCTGAAGGACAGCTCCCGGCCTGGGTCGCGCAGCAGCTCCTTGCGCTTGGAGAAGGCCTTGGCGATCATCTTGCTCTTCTTGATCCTCTTGGGTTGGTCATCGCTCTGCCCCGTCAGCCTGGGGACACGGAGGGGACAGCGGGGGCATGGCTGTCACAGCTGGGGGCACAGGGACCCTCCCTCTGCTCCCTGTCCTGTTCTGGATGGGGACACCAGGCTGGGGAATGGGGATGGAGGTGTCCCCAAACAGGAGAGGTCACCCTGTTCCCGAGCTGTCCCTCCACAGCTGAGGGACAAACACCTGGGAATGTCCTCAATGTTCCCCTGGCTGGGGCAGGAAGGGCTCCAGGGATGGAGGTGTCCCACCAGCTGTCCCTCCACAGCTGAGGGACAAACACCTGGGAATGTCCTCAACGTTCTCCTGGCTGGGGCAGGAAGGGCTCCAGGGATGGAGGTGTTCCACCAACGCCCCATTCCTGAGCTGCTGTGAAGCCCACAGCTCCTCCAGCTGAGGGACAAACACCTGGGAATGTCCTCAACATCCCCCTGGCTGGGACAGGAAGGGCTCCAGGGATGGAGGTGTCCCACCAACGCCTCGTTCCCGAGCTGTCTCTCCACAGCTGAGGGACAAACACCTGGGAATGTCCTCAACATCCCCCTGGCTGAGGCAGGAAGGGCTCCAGGGATGGAGGTGTCCCACCAGCTGTCCCTCCACAGCTGAGGGACAAACACCTGGGAATGTCCTCAACATCCCCCTGGCTGGGGCAGGAAGGACTCCAGGGACGGAGATGTCCCACCAATGCCCCGTTTCCGAGCTGCTGTGAGCCCAAAGCTCCTCCAACTGAGGGACAAACACCTGGGAATGTCCTCAACATCCCCTTAGCTGGGACAGGAAAGGTTCCGGGGATGGAGGTGTCCCACCAGCTGTCCCTCCACAGCTGAGGGACAAACACCTGGGAATGTCCTCAACGTTCTCCTGGCTGGGACAGGAAGGGTTCCAGGGATGGAGGTGTCCCACCAACGCCCCATTCCCAAGCTGTCCCTCCACAGCTGATGGACAAACACCTGGGAATGTCCTCAACGTTCTCCTGGCTGGGGCAGGAAGGGCTCCAGCGATGGAGGTGTCCCACCAGCTGTCCCTCCACAGCAGAGGGACAAACACCTGGGAATGTCCTCAACATCCCACTGGCTGGGACAGGAAGGGCTCCAGGAGAGCTGGGGTGACACCCTCGGGGTCCCACCTGCACCAGGTGCGCTTCCAGATGAGCAGGGTGGCCTTGGTCCAGACCCAGGTGCTCATGGAGACGCCGGTGCCGAACATGGCGAAGAGGTTGATCTTCTCCACCAGGAGGCTGGGCCGGTTCTTGATCTGGCACTCGGGGATGGGCTTGTTGGTCTGCGTGGCGATGGTGACGTTGGCCTCGCACCTGCGGGGACACGCCAAGGGGGGGACAGCGGCTCTGAGGAGGTGAGGGGACAGCTCTGCGGGGTGGCCGGAGATGTGGTGCCACAGATCCCACAAAAAAACCCCAGCAGGTTGTTTTGACCAAGACAAAATCCTGAGCTTGGTCTTCCTCTGCTGAGAGGAACTTGTGCTGCTCTGGAGACGGAGAAATCCTCCAAAATTCATCATCTCAGATCCCACAAAAAAACCCCACCAGGTTGTTTTGACCAAGGCAAAATCCCAACCCTGATCTTCCTGAGAACTTGTGCTGCTCTGGAGATGGAAAAATCCTCTGAAATTTATAAACTCAGATCCCACAGATCCCATAAAAAAACCCAGCAGGTTGTTTTGAAATCCTGAGCTTGGTCCTCTTCTGTTAAGAGGAACTTGTGCTGAGCTGTAGATGGAGAAATCCTCCAAAATTCATCATCTCAGATCCCACAAAAAAAACCCCACCAGGTTGTTTTGACCAAGACAAAATCCTGAGCTTGGTCCTCTTCTGTTAAGAGGAACTTGTGCTGCCCTGGAGATGGAGAAATCCTCGGAAATTTATCATCTCAGATCTCACAGATCCCACAAAAAAACCCAGCAGGTTGTTTTGACCAAGGCAAAATCCTGAGCTTGGTCTTCTTCCGTTAAGAGGAGCTTGTGCTGCCCTGGAGATGGAAAAATCCTCGGAAATTTATCATCTCAGATCCCACAGATCCCACAAAAAATCTCCACCAGGTTGTTTTGACCAAGGCAAAATCCCAATCCTGAGTTCTCCTCTGCTGAGAACTTGTGCTGCCCTGGAGATGGAGAAATCCTCCCAAATTCATCATTTCCTGGTGCCACAGGTCCCACAACAAACCCCACCAGGTTGTTTTGACCAAGGCAAAATCCCAACCCTGATCTTCCTCTGCTGAGAGCTTGTGGTGCCCCAGAGATGGAGAAATCCTCCAGAATTTATCATCTCAGATCCCACAGATCCCACAAAAAAACCCCAGCAGGTTGTTTTGACCAAGGCAAAATCCCAACCCTGATCTTCCTCTGCTGAGAGGAACTTGTGCTGCCCTGGAGATGGAAAAATCCTCTGAAATTTATAAACTCAGATCCCACAGATCCCATAAAAAAACCCAGCAGGTTGTTTTGAAATCCTGAGCTTGGTCCTCTTCTGTTAAGAGGAACTTGTGCTGCCCTGGAGATGGAGAAATCCTCCAGAATTCATCATTTCCTGGTGCCACAGATCCCACAAAAAAAAACCCACCAGGTTGTTTTGACCAAGGCAAAATCCCAACCCTGATCTTCCTGAGAACTTGTGCTGCTCTGGAGATGGAGAAATCCTCCAAAATTCATCATCTCAGACCCCACAGATCCCACAAAAAAACCCACCAGGTTGTTTTGACCAAGGCAAAATCCCAGTCCTGAGTTCTCCTCTGCTGAGAACTTGTGCTGCCACAGAGATGGAGAAATCCTCCAGAATTTATCATCTCAGATCCCACAGAACCCACAAAAAAACCCAGCAGGTTGTTTTGACCAAGGCAAAATCCTGAGCTTGGTCCTCTTCTGTTAAGAGGAGCTTGTGCTGAGCTGGAGATGGAGAAACCCTCCAGAATTTATCAATTCCTGGCGCCACAGATCCCACAAAAAAACCCAACAGGTTGTTTTGAGCAAAATCCCAACCCTGATCTTCCTCTGCTGAGAGGAGCTTGTGCTGAGCTGGAGATGGAGAAATCCTCCAGAATATATCATCTCAGATCCCACAAAAAACCCCCCAGCAGGTTGTTTTGACCAAGGCAAAATCCTGAGCTTGGTCCTCTTCTGTTAAGAGGAACTTGTGCTGAGCTGTAGATGGAGAAATCCTCCAAAATTCATCATCTCAGATCCCACAAAAAAAACCCCACCAGGTTGTTTTGACCAAGACAAAATCCTGAGCTTGGTCCTCTTCCGTTAAGAGGAGCTTGTGCTGCCCTGGAGATGGAGAAATCCTCGGAAATTTATCATCTCAGATCCCACAGATCCCACAAAAAAAACCCAGCAGAGTGTTTTGACCAAGGCAAAATCCTGAGCTTGGTCTTCTTCTGTTAAGAGGAACTTGTGCTGAGCTGAAGATGGAAAAATCCTCCAGAATTCATCATCTCAGATCCCACAAAAAAACCCCAGCAGGTTGTTTTGACCAAGGCAAAATCCCAACCCTGATCTTCCTCTGCTGAGAGGAACTTGTGCTGCCCTGGAGATGGAGAAATCCTCCAGAATTCATCATTTCCTGGTGCCACAGATCCCACAAAAAAAAACCCACCAGGTTGTTTTGACCAAGGCAAAATCCCAACCCTGATCTTCCTGAGAACTTGTGCTGCTCTGGAGATGGAGAAATCCTCCAAAATTCATCATCTCAGACCCCACAGATCCCACAAAAAAACCCACCAGGTTGTTTTGACCAAGGCAAAATCCCAGTCCTGAGTTCTCCTCTGCTGAGAACTTGTGCTGCCACAGAGATGGAGAAATCCTCCAGAATTTATCATCTCAGATCCCACAGAACCCACAAAAAAAACCCAGCAGGTTGTTTTGACCAAGGCAAAATCCTGAGCTTGGTCCTCTTCTGTTAAGAGGAGCTTGTGCTGAGCTGGAGATGGAGAAACCCTCCAGAATTTATCAATTCCTGGCGCCACAGATCCCACAAAAAAACCCAACAGGTTGTTTTGAGCAAAATCCCAACCCTGATCTTCCTCTGCTGAGAGGAGCTTGTGCTGAGCTGGAGATGGAGAAATCCTCCAGAATATATCATCTCAGATCCCACAAAAAACCCCCCAGCAGGTTGTTTTGACCAAGGCAAAATCCTGAGCTTGGTCCTCTTCTGTTAAGAGGAACTTGTGCTGAGCTGTAGATGGAGAAATCCTCCAAAATTCATCATCTCAGATCCCACAAAAAAAACCCCACCAGGTTGTTTTGACCAAGACAAAATCCTGAGCTTGGTCCTCTTCCGTTAAGAGGAGCTTGTGCTGCCCTGGAGATGGAGAAATCCTCGGAAATTTATCATCTCAGATCCCACAGATCCCACAAAAAAACCCAGCAGAGTGTTTTGACCAAGGCAAAATCCTGAGCTTGGTCTTCTTCTGTTAAGAGGAACCTTGTGCTGCCTGGAGATGGAAAAATCCTCAGAAATTTATCATCTCAGATCTCACAGATCCCACAAAAAAAACCCCACCAGGTTGTTTTGACCAAGACAAAATCCTGAGCCTGGTCCTCTTCCGTTAAGAGGAGCTTGTGCTGCCCTGGAGATGGAAAAATCCTCGGAAATTTATCATCTCAGATCCCACAGATCCCACAAAAAATCTCCACCAGGTTGTTTTGACCAAGGCAAAATCCCAATCCTGAGTTCTCCTCTGCTGAGAACTTGTGCTGCCATGGGAGATGGAAAAATCCTCCAAAATTCATCATTTCCTGGTGCCACAGGTCCCACAACAAACCCCACCAGGTTGTTTTGACCAAGGCAAAATCCCAACCCTGATCTTCCTCTGTTGAGGAGAGGAGCTTGTGCCCCCCACCCCACCCCCCGTGGGGGACACGGGGCTGTCCTGGCTGCAGTGTCCCTGTCACCCCCTGTCCCTGTCACCCCCTGTCACCCCCTGTCACCCCCTGTCACCCCCTGTCCCTGTCCCACTCACAGGACGTATTCCCGGAAGCTGCGCTCCCACTCGGCCCTGGTTGAAGAAGTCGTAGAAGTGGCAGCCAAAGGTGATGAAGACGAAGCCGAAGGCCAAGAAGCCGAAGATGCTGGAAGAGAAGAGAGGGACAACACCCACCCCCAGCTCAGCCAAGCTCCAGTGACACCCAGACGAAGAGGCTGCACTGGGGACATCCCACCACCACCACCACCACCACCACAGATCTGTGCCCTGTAGCCCCTGGTTGGTGCCTGAGATGTTTTGGTTTCTCTGAAACCTCTTTTCCCAGAGAATTTTCTGTCGACAAAAGATACGTAAACCTTTGTTTACATCCCTTTCCCTAGAAGGGACTTCTCCTTGATGTCCCTCTGACTTGACCAATGTGACTGAAGAAGTTTGTCCTTCTTTCACCCATTGGGTTTGTAACAGAGTAACTCTGTAACAGAGTAAAGCCTGAGATGTTTTGATTTCTCTGAAACTCTTTTCCCAGAGAGTTTTAGAGTTTTCTGTCAAAAGAGACACGTTTTCCTAACTGTAACCTTTGTTTACATTCCTTTCCCTAGGAGGGACTTCTTGATGTCCCTCTGACTTGCCCAATGTGGTTGAAGAAGTTTGTTCCTCTTCCACCCATTGGGTTGTTCTCTGTAGAACAGCATAAAACTGTATAAAAGCCTGAGATGTTTTGGTTTCTCTGAAACTCTTTCCCAGAGAGTTTTCTGTCAACAAGAGACACGTTTTCCTGACTGTAACCTTTGTTTAAATTCCTTTCCCTAGGAAGGACTTCTCCTTGATGTCCATTTGGTTTGACCAACATGATTGAAGAAGTTTTCCTTCTTCCACCCCTTGGGTTGTTCTCTGTAGAACAGTATAAAAGCCTGAGATGGTTCTAATTTCTCTGAAACACTTTTCCCAGAGAATTTTCTGTCAACAAAAGACACGTAAACCTTTGTTTACATTCCTTTCCCTAGGAGGGACTTCTCCTTGATGTCCCTCTGGTTTGACCAACGTGATTGAAGAAGTTTGTCCTTCTTCCACCCATTGGGTTGCTCTCTGTAGAACATCATAAAAGGGAAGAAATTCCCAAAACTAAACGGAGTCGTTGTCAGCCTGCTGAGTCGGGGTCCGTGTCGTTGTGATCCTGAACAGCACCAGTGCCCCGGTGCCACCACCCCCCTGTGTGACTCCAGGGGGACAGAAGGTCCCCGTCCCCACTCAGGTTCCCCAGGGAAAGGTGCAGGTGAAGCCCTCACCCAGGCGCAGCATGGTCTCGTTGATCTTGCTGGCCGCCTTCTCGCTCAGCAGCCGGGGTGGTTGCTCTTGATGGAGAAGAGCGTCATGACCCCTATGGGGAGGAAGGTGAGGGGCTCAGGGGGACGTGGGGACACCCAAGGTGACCCCATCCCTTCCCAGAGCTGGGCACACCTACCCCGGATGAGGAAGTAGCCGCCCACGATGAGCACCAGCCCGATGGGGGCCAGCACGAAGCCGGCTCGGTAGCGGTAGTTCTTGTAGCCCACGAAGCAGATGCCGCTGGACAGAGTCACCGTCCACCTGGTGGGGACAGCGATGGGGACAGCAGGGTCAGCTGGCTGCAGGTGTCACCCTGGGACACCATCCTGGGACACGGCCCTGAGACACCAACAACCCTGGGACACCAACCCTGAGACACCAACCCTGGGACACCAAACCTGAGACACCACCTTGGGACACCAACCCTGGGACACCAACCCTGGGAAACCACCTTGGGACACCGCCCTGAGACACCAACCCTGAGACACCACCTTGGGACACGAACCCTGAGACACCACCCTGAGGACACCACCCTGGGACACCACCCTGGGACACCACCCTGGGACACCACCCTGGGACACCAACCCTGGGACACCAACCCTGGGACACCGCCCTGGGACACCAACCCTGGGACACCAACCCTGAGACACCACCCTGAGACACCAGCCTAGGACAACAACCTGGGACACCACCCTGGGACAACGCCCTGGGACACCGCCCTGGGACACCGCCCTGGGACACCAACCGTGGGACACCACCCTGAGACACCAGCCTAGGACACCACCCTGGGACACCACCCTGGGACAACGCCCTGAGACACCAACCCTGGGACACCAACCCTGGGACACCAACCCTGAGACACCAACCCTGGGACACCAACCCTGAGACACCAGCCCTGGGACACCAACCTGGGACACCAACCCTGAGAAACCACCCTGGGACACCAACCCTGGGACACCAACCCTGGGACACCGCCCTGGGACACCACCCTGGGACACCAACCCTGAGACACCGCCCTGAGACACCACCCTGGGACACCAATTCTGCGACACCAACCCTGAGACACCGCCCTGAGACACTGCCCTGGGACACCAACCCTGGGACACCAACCCTGAGACACCAACCCTGGGACACCAACCCTGAGACACCAACCCTGGGACTCCAACCCTGGGACACCATCCTGAGACACCACCCTGGGACACCATCCTGGGACACCACCCTGGGACACCACCCTGGGACACCAACCCTGGGACACCAACCCGGGGACACCACCCTGGGACACCATCCTGGGACACCACCCTGGGACACCAACCCTGGGACACCAACCCTGAGACACCAACCCTGAGACACCACCCTGGGACACCAACCCTGAGACAACAACCTGGGACACCAACCCTGGGACACCACCCTGTGACACCATCCTGAGACACCAACCCTGGGACACCACCCTGGGACACCATCCTGAGACACCAACCCTGGGACACCGCCCTGGGACACCAACCCTGAGAAACAACCCTGGGACACCAACCCTGGGACACTGCCCTGGGACACTGCCCTGGGACACTGCCCTGGGACACCGCCCTGGGACACCAACCCTGGGACACCAACCCTGGGACACCGCCCTGGGACACCGCCCTGGGACACCAACCCTGGGACACCAACCCTGGGACACCACCCTGGGACACCACCCTGGGACACCAACCCTGGGACACCAACCCTGAGACACCACCCTGGGACACCACCCTGAGACACCAACCCTGGGACACTGCCCTGTGACACTGCCCTGGGACACTGCCCTGGGACACCACCTTGGGACACCACCCTGGGACACCAACCCCTGGGACACCATCCTGGGACACCACCCCGAGACACCACCCTGGGACACCACCCCTGGGACACCAACCCCTGGGACACCAACCCTGAGACACCAACCCTGGGACACCAACCCTGGGACACCACCCTGAGACACCACCCCGAGACACGGCCCCGTCACCTGCGCCACGGCCAGGATGGCCACAGTCAGCACGAAGGGGATGGACCAGGTGATGAGGTGGAAGTAGGAGGTCTTGCCCAGCAGCGGCTGGTAGGTGGTGCCCAGGGCCTTGAAGGACGTGTGCCAGGCGTAGGTGAGCATGACGAACCAGATGACGCCCCGACATCAGCGAGTAGTACACGATGACGAAGATGATGACGCAGGACAGCGTCTCGTTGGAGCTGAGGGGAGGCCAGAGTGTCATCCACCCCTGGCAGGGGACAGAGGGCAGTGCGGGGGTCCCACCCAGTGAACCCCGAGGGCCCTCCTGGTGCTGGGGACAGCTCTGCTGGGGACAGAGGTGCCACCTACGTGGGCTCTCCCAGGCACATGGTGCTGTTGGCGTCACGGGCACCACCCATGCACTGTGCCAGCCATCCCCACACAGCACTGGGACCCCTCTGTGGGGCTCTCCTGCTGTCCCCCACAGCACCCACACCATGCTGGGACCCTCCTGCTGTCCCTATAACACCCACATGGCACTGGGACCCCTCCTGCTGTCCCCACAGCACCCACACGGCACTGGGACCCCTCCTGCTGTCCCTATAACACCCACACGACACTGGGACCCTCCTGCTGTCCTCACAGCACCCACACGGCCCTGGGACCCTCCTGCTGTCCTCACAGCACCCCACATGGCCCTGGGACCCTTCCTGCTGTCCGCACAGCACCCACACCATGCTGGGACCCTCCCGCTGTCCCTATAACACCCACATGGCACTGGGACCCTTCTGTGGGACCCTCCTGTTGTCCCCACGGCACCCACACCATGCTGGGACCCCTCTGTGGGGCCCTGCTGCTGTCCCCATAGCACCCTCACGGCCCTGGGACCGTCCTGGTGCCCCCACAGCACCCACACAGTGCTGGGACCCCCTCTGTGGGGCTCTCCTGCTGTCCCTATAGCACCCACATGGCACTGGGACCCTCCTGCTGTCCCTATAGCACCCACATGGCACTGGGACCCCCCTGTGGGGCTGTCCCTATAACACCCACATGGCACTGGGGACCCCTCTGTGGGACCCTTCTGCTGTCCCCACAGCACCCACACAGCGCTGGCACCCTCCTTTGGGGCCCTCCTGCTGTTCCCACAGCACCCACACCATGCTGGGACCTTGCTGCTGCCCCCACAGCACCCACACGGCGCTGGGGACCCCCCCCCTCACCCCGAGGTGCCACCTACGTGGGCTCTCCCAGGCGCATGGTGCCGTCAGCGCGGCAGACAATCTCGTCACGGATGCCATCCATGAACTGTGCCAGCCATCCCCACACAGCGCTGGGACCCCCTCCTGATGTCCCCACAGCACCCACACAGCGCTGGACCCTTCCTGCTGTCCCCCACAGCACCCACACAGTGCTGGGACCCTCCTGCTGTCCCCACAGCACCCACATAGCACTGGGACCCCTTCTGCTGTCCCTATAACACCCACATGGCACTGGGACCCCTCCTGCTGTCCCCCACAGCACCCACACCATGCTGGGACCCCTCTGTGGGGCCCTCCTGCTGTCCCTATAGCACCCACACAGCCCTGGGACCGTCCTGGTGCCCCCACAGCACCCACACAGTGCTGGGACCTCTCTGTGGGACCCTCCTGTTGTCCCCACAGCACCCACACAGCGCTGGGACCCCCAGCAGCACGGGGGTCCCACCCAACAGACCCCGAGGGCCCTTCTGGTGCTGGAGACAGCTCTGGTGGGGACAGAGGTGCCACCTACGTGGGCTCTCCCAGGCGCATGGTGCCGTCGGCGCGGCAGACGATCTCGTCGCAGGCGCCGTCCATGAACTGCGCCAGCCATCCCCACACAGCGCTGGGACCCCTCTGTGGGGCTCTCCTGCTGTCCTCACAGCACCCACATGGCACTGGGACCCTCCTGCTGTCCCCACAGCACCCACATGGTACTGGGACCTCTCTGTGGGATTCTCCTGCTGTCCCTATAACACCCACACAGCACTGGGACCACTCTATGGGACCCTCCTGCTGTCCCCACAGCACCCACACCATGCTGGGACCCTCCTGCTGTCCCTATAGCACCCACATGGCACTGGGGACCCCTCTGTGGGGCCCTCCTGCTGCCCCCACAGCACCCACACAGCACTGGGACCACTCTATGGGACCCTCCTGCTGTCCCCACAGCACCCACACAGCACTGGGACCCTTCCTGCTGTCCCTATAGCACCCACATGGCACTGGGACCCCTCTGTGGGGCCCTCCTGCTTTCCCTATAAGACCCACACGGCCCTGGGGACCCTCCTGCTGTCGCCACAGCACCCACATGGCACTGGGACCCCCTCTGTGGGGCTGTCCCTAGAGCACCCACACCATGCTGGGACCCTCCTGCTGTCCCCACAGCACCCATATGGCAGTGGGACCCCTCTGTGGGACCCTCCTGCTGTCGCCACAGCACCCACATGGCACTGGGACCCTCCTGCTGTCCCTATAGCACCCACATGGCACTGGGGACCCCTCTGTGGGGCTGTCCCTAAAGCACCCACACCATGCTGGGACCCTCCTGCTGTCCCCACAGCACCCATATGGCACTGGGACCCCTCTGTGGGACCCTCCTCATGTCCCCACAGCCACCCCCCACAGCACTGGGACCACCCCCCCTTCACCCCCGAGGTGCCACTACGTGGGCTCTCCCAGGCGCATGGTGCCGTCGGCGCGGCAGACGATCTCGTCGCGGGCGCCGTCCATGAACTGCGCCAGCCAGCCGATGCTGCCCACGAAGAAGCAGGGCGTTGACGTAGAAGAGGATGACGGCGGGGGTAGCGGTTGGAGTTCCTCCAGTCGGCGACGAACGTGGCCTGGGCAAGGGAGGGTGGAGAAAGGTGGGGAGTCCATTTGGGCATTCCTTGGGATGCCCTGGATGGACAGGAACCTGGATAACGAGGTTTGAGACCTGTACTGGGGGGTTTGAGACCTGTACTGGGGGGTTTAAAACCTATACAGGAGGGTTTAAACCTGTACAAGGGGGTTTTAAAACCTGTACTAGTGGGTTTAAAACCTATACAGGAGGATTTAAACCTGTACAGGGGGTTAGAAACCTGCACAGGAGGGTTTAAACCTGCACAGGGTGGTTTAAAACTTGCTCAGGGGGGTTTGAAATCTGCACAGGAGGTTGAAACCTGTACTGGGGGGTTGAAATCCTGTACTGGGGGGCTTAAAATCTGCACAGGGGGTTAAAAACCTGTACAGGGGTGGTTTGAAACCTGTACTGGGGGGTTTAAAACCTCTACAGGAGGGTTTAAAATCTGCACAGGAGGGTTTAAAAACCTGTACAGGGGGTTAAAAACCTGTACCGGAGGGGTTGAAACCTGCACAGGGGGGTTTAAAACCTGAACAGGGGGGTTAAAAACCTATACAGGAGGATTTAAAACCTGTACAGGAGGGTTTAAAACCTGTACAGGAGGGTTTAAACCTGTAGAGGAGGGTTTAAAACCTGCTCAGGGGGGGTTTGAAACCTGCACAAGGGGGGGTTGAAACCTGTACTAGGGGGTTTAAAACCTATACAGGAGGATTTAAACCTGCACAGGAGGGTTTAAAACTTGCACAGGAGGGTTTAAAACCTGCACAGAAGGTTAAAAACCTGTACAGGGTGGTTTGAAACCTGCACAGGGGGGTTTAAAACCTCTACAGGAGGGTTTAAAATCTGCACAGGGGGTTTAAAACCTGTACTGGGGGGTTTGAAACCTGCTCAGGGGAGTTTGAAACCTGTAGAGGGGGGTTAAAAACCTGCACAGGAGGGTTTAAAACCTGCACAGAAGGTTTAAAACCTGCACAGGGGGTTTGAAACCTTTATAGGGGGCTTCAAACCTATACAGGGGGGTTTAAAACCTGTCCAGGAAGATTTAAAACCTGCACAGGGGAGTCTGGGATCTGTACAGGAGGGTTGGAGACCCCGGCACAGAGCCCAGGAAAGCACTGGCTTTGACTTTAGTCCATGGGAAAGACTTCCAGCATTAAGAGAGGAATTACAAGCCACAAAAGTGTAATTAAGAACGGTGTAGTTGGTCACATTTGGGGTTTTTAGAATAGGGGTGAACGGGGACAAGATGGAGGATTCTGGGTTCTTCTCCTTCATCTCCATCTTCTGCTGTGATGGTGGCACCAAGTAGCTCAAGGAGATTGGGTTAGTGCAGAAATGAGCTGTTTAGCATGAAATTGTGAAATTGTAAATAATTGATAGGTAATAATTGGTAATAGGTAATAATAATAAGAGATGACGAGCCTTCGTCAGGGGCAGAGTCTTCGCCTGGTGCTGGAGCTGGACACACCTTAGCCAGGCACAGGGGAAAAAAAGGGAAAAGAAACAATAAACAACAAGAAAAACCTGGAAAAGAAGAACACCTTGAAGACTCCTGTTCATTTCTTGTGATCAGCTTGGGACTTTGAGAGGCCAAGAAACCCTAAACCACCCTAAAACTCAAAAAGCAGCCAAACCCCAAAGAGAGAGAGAAAGCCACAGCTGGGGGGATGTCGCTGTGGGACACAATGAGAGGCAAGGAGTGAGAGTTTTTCACAGAAGGCTGCGTGGTTTTTTTTGCAGGAAGGAGAGCCTGGTTTATTTATTTTGGCTACTTTGATGCTTTTTCAGGTGTGCCCACCTTAGAGGTGGGATCTTTGGGAACCATTGGTCAGTTCCAGAGACCACCACCATGATGTGACCTTGCGTACCAAAAAATGCTTGGGAACAGAATTTCTCAAAACCAAAACGTGGTAGGTACAAAACAGGAGGTGACCTCGTCCCTCGGGGTTTTTTTGGGGTTTTTTTTTTTTGGTTCCTCACCAGGGTGAAGAAGGTGCAGAAGATGGTGACGGAGCTGAAGGCGGCGATGTAGACGTGCATCTCGCGGTGCTCCTTCTCGGTGAAGAGCGGGTTCTGGCACTGGATGCCGCAGCCCTCCACGTCCTCGTACCAGCTCTTGGGGTTGTCCGTCCTCACCAGCGGCGCCTCGCACTGCCCCGAGCTGTTGAACTTGATGTTCTGCACCTCGTTCTGCCCGGGAGGGGAGGCCAGGTGGTGAGGAGGAGGAGGAAGGAGGAAGGAAGAGGAAGGAGGAGGGAGGAGGGAGGAGGGAGGAGGGAGGAGGGAGGAGGGAGGAGGGAGGAGGGAGGAGGGAGGAGGGAGGAGGGAGGAGGGAGGAGGGAGGAGGGAGGAGGGAGGAGGGAGGAGGGAGGAAGAGGAAGGAGGAGGAAGGAGGAGGAAGGAGGAGGAAGGAGGAGGAAGGAGGAGGAAGGAGGAGAAAGGAGGAGAAAGGAGGAGAAAGGAGGAGAAAGGAGGAGAAAGGAGGAGAAAGGAGGAGAAAGGAGGAGGAAGGAGGAGGAAGGAGGAGGAAGGAGGAAGAAGGAGGAGGAAGGAGGAGGAAGGAGGAGGGAGGAGGAGGGAGGAGGAGGGAGGAAGAGGGAGGAAGAGGGAGGAAGAGGGAGGAAGAGGGAGGAGGGAGGAAGAAGAAGGAGGAGGAAGAAGGAGGAGGAAGAGTAGACACCCCCGTGGCCGAGGTGGATGTCAGTCAAGGGGCAGCCGGGTTCCATGGAATCACCATGGGATCATGGAACGGTTTGGCTGGGAAGGGACCTCAAAGCCCCTCCAGTGCCACCTCGGCCGTGACAGGGACACCTCCCACTGTCCCAGGCTGCTCCCAGCCCCAATGTCCAACCTGGCCTTGGACACCCCAGGGATCCACAGCTGCTCTGGGAATCCCAGCCCAGCCATGGATCTCCCATCCATCCCTCCCCTCTGCCACTGGGAATCCATTCCCTGTCCCTCCAAGCCTTGTCCCCAGCCCCTCTCCAACTCTCCTGGATCCCCTTCAGTCCCCCGGAACGTTCTGGAACCTCCTCCTGGAACCTTCTCCTCTCCAGGCTGACCAACCCCAACCCTTTCCCTCCCGGTGCCGGTGCCGTACCGGGCAGCCCTCGGGGAAGCGGTCGGTGGTGCACTTGAGGAAGTCGGGCCAGCCGCGCTCGCGCTCCACGATGGTGCAGGGCGCCCGGGTGGCCTGGCACAGGGTCTGGCTGGGCAGCTCCACCTGCCCGTCCTCGCACTTGGGCATGTAGACGGCGCACAGCAGCGGCTGGATGACGTCCCAGCAGCGCGGGGCGTTGCGCAGGCCTGCGGGGAGGGGACGGCGGCGTCACCCGGGCCCGGCACGGACGACTCCTGATGGCCCCACGGCACCCAGATGGCGCTGGGACCTCTCTGTGGGATCCCTCCTGATGTCCCCATGGTACCCAGACAGCGCTGGGACCTCTCTGTGGGACCTTCCTGCTGTCCCCATGGCACCCACACAGTGCTGGGACCTCTCTGTAGGACCTTCCTGCTGTCCCCATGGCACCCACACAGTGCTGGGACCCCTCTGTGGGACTCTCCTGAGGTCCCCAGAGCACCCACACGGTGCTGGGACTCATCTGTGGGACCCCTCCTGCTGTCCTCACAGCACCCACATGACACTGGGACCCTGCTGCTGTCCCCAGAGCACCCACACGGTGCTGGGACCCCTCTATGGGACCCTCCTGATGTCCCCACAGCATCCACATGGCATTGGGACTCCTCTGTGGGGCTCTCCTGCTGTCCCCACAGCACCCACATTGTGCTGGGACCCTCCTGCTGTCCTCACAGCACCTACACAGCACTGGGACCCTTCTGTGGGACCCTCCTGCTGTACCCACAGCACCCACACGGCACTGAAACCCCTCCTGATGTCCCCACAGCACCCACATGACACTGGGACCCTGCTGCTGTCCCCAGAGCACCCACATGGTGCTGGGACTCATCCGTGGGACCCCTCCTGCTGTCCCCACAGCACCCACACGGCGCTGGGACCCCTCTATGGGACCCTCCTGATGTCCCCAGAGCACCCACACAGTGCTGGGACCCCTCTGTGGGGCCCTCTTGCTGTCCCCAGAGCACCCACACAGTGCTGGGACCCTCTTGTCCTCACAGCACCCACATGGCACTGGGACCCCTCTATGGGACCCTCCTGATGTCCCCACAGCACCCACACGGCATTGGGACTCCTCTGTGGGGCTCTCCTGCTGTCCCCACAGCACCCACATTGTGCTGGGACCCTCCTGCTGTCCTCACAGCACCTACACAGCACTGGGACCCTTCTGTGGGACCCTCCTGCTGTCCCCACAGCACCCACACGGCACTGAAACCCCTCCTGATGTCCCCATAGCACCCTTACCCTCACCCTCACAGCACTCACACAATACTGGGACCCCTCTATGGGACCCTCCTGCTGTCCCCACAGCACCCACACGGCCCTGGGACTCATCTGTGGGGCCCTCCTGATGTCCCCATACAGCACTGGGATCCCTCCTGTTATCTCCCAGCACCCACATGGTGCCGGGACCACTCTGTGGGGCTGTCCCTATAACACCCACATGGCACTGGGACTCCTCTATGGGACCCTCCTGCTGTCCCCACAGCACCCACACAGTGCTGGGACCCCTCCTGCTGTCCCCAGAGCACCCAGATGGCGCTGGGACCCTGCTGCTGTCCCCACAGCACCCACACGCCACTGGAACCCTGCTGCTGTCCCCATGGCACACAGACAGGACTGGGACCCCTCTATGGGACCCTCCCAATGTCCCCAGAGCACCCACATGGCACTGGGACCCCTCCTGCTGTCCTCACAGCACCCACACAATGCTGGGACCCTGCTGCTGTCCTCACAGCACTTACACAGCACTGGGACCCTTCTGTGGGACCCTCTTGCTATAAAGTTTTCTATATTGTACCCATCCCCAGCCCTGTGCTATGCAGTTTTCTATACTTTACCCCTCCCCAGCCCCCCTCTATAAAGTTTTCTATCCTATATCTCTATCCCCAGCCCTTTGCTATGCACTTTTCTATACTCTACCCATCCCCAGCCCCCCTCTATAAAGTTTTCTATACTGTATCCATTTCCAGGCCTCCTCTATAAAGTTTTCTATGTTGTACCTGTATCCCCAGCCCTTTGCTACCCAGTTTTCCATAATGTACCCATCCCCAGCCCTGTGCTATGCCCTTTTCTATAGTCTACCCATCCCCAGCCCTTTGCTATAAAGTTTTCTGTATTGTACCCATCCCCAGCCTTGTGCTATGCAGTTTTTCCATAGGTACCCATCCCCAGCCCTTTGCTATGTAGTTTTCTATATTGTACCCACCCCTGGCCCTTTGCTACCCAGTTTTCCATAATGTACCCATCCCCAGCCATTTGCTGGGCACTTTTCTATACAGTATCCATCCCCAGTCCCTCTCTATAAAGTTTTCTACAATGTACCTATCCCCAGCCCTTTGCTACCCAGTTTTCCATAATGAACCCATCCCCAGCCCTGTGCTATGTACTTTTCTATACTGTATCCATCCCCAGCTCCCTGCTAGGCACTTTCCTATAATGTACCCATCCCCAGCCCTGTGCTAGGCACTTTTCTATACTCTGCCCGTCCCCAGCCCTTTGCTATAAAGTTTTCTATATTGTACCCATCCCCAGCCATTTGCTATGCACTTTTCTATACTCTGCCCATCCCCAGCCCTTTGCTGTGTAGTTTTCTATAATGTACCCACCCCTGCCTCTTTGCTACCCAGTTTTCCATAATGTACCCATCCCCAGCCCTGTGCTATAAACTTTTCTATATTGTACCTATCCCCAGCCCTTTGCTATAAAGTTTTCTACACGGTACCCATCCCCAGTCCCCCTCTATAAACTTTTCTATATTGTACCCATCCCCAGCCCTGTGCTATAAAGTTTTCTACATTGCACCCATCCCCAGTCCCCCTCTATAAACTTTTCTATAATGTATCCATCCCCAGCCCTTTGTTACGCAGTTTTCCATAATGTACTCATCCTCAGCCCTGTGCTATGCACTTTTCTATACTCTACCATCCCCAGTCCCCTTCTATAAAGTTTTCTATACATTACCAGTATCCCCAGCCCTTTGCGACCCAGTTTTCCATAAAGTACCCATCCCCAGCTCCCTGCTAGGCACTTTTCTATAATGTACTCATCCTCAGCCCTGTGCTATGCACTTTTCTATACTCCACTCATCCCCAGTCCTTTGCTATAAAGTTTTCTGTATTGTACCCATCCCCAGCCATGTGCTATGCACTTTTTCCATAATGTGCCCTTCCCCAGCCCTTTGCTATACACTTTTCTACTCTGTACCCATCCCCAGTCCCCCTCTATAAAGTTTTCTATACTGTATCCATCCCCAGTCCTTTGCTACCCAGTTTTCCATAATGAACCCATCCCCAGCCCTGTGCTATGTACTTTTCTATACTGTATCCATCCCCAGCCCTGTGCTAGGCACTTTTCTATACTGTATCCATCCCCAGCCCTTTGCTGTGTAGTTTTCTATAATGTACCCACCCCTGCCTCTTTGCTACCCAGTTTTCCATAATGTACCCATCCCCAGCCCTGTGCTATAAACTTTTCTATATTGTACCCATCCCCAGCCCTTTGCTATAAAGTTTTCTATACTCTGCCCATCCCCAGCCCCCCTCTATAAAGCTTTCTATACTGTATCCATTCCCAGGCCTCCTCTATAAAGTTTTCTATATTGTACCCATCCCCAGCCCTTTGCTACACAGTTTTCCATAATGTACCCATCCCCAGCCCTGTGCTATGCACTTTTCTATAGTCTACCCATCCCCAGCCCTTTGCTATAAAGTTTTCTATATTGTACCCATCCCCAGGCCCCCTCTAAAAAGTTTTCTGTATTGTACCCATCCCCAGCCTTGTGCTATGCAGTTTTTCCATAATGTACCTATCCCCAGCCCATTGTTATACAGTTTTCTATACTGTATCCATTCCCAGGCCTCCTCTATAAAGTTTTCTATATTGTACCTGTATCCCCAGCCCTTTGCTACCCAGTTTTCCATAATGTACCCATCCCCAGCCCATTGTTATACAGTTTTTCTATAATGTACCCATCCCTGGCTCTTTGCTACCCCGTTTTCCATAATGTACCCATCCTCAGCCCTGTGCTATAAAGTTTTCTACACTGTACCCATCCCCAGTCCCCCTCTATACAGTTTTCTATACTCTGTCCATCCCCAGCTCCCTGATGGACACTTTTCTATACCGTAGGTATCCCCAGCCCATTGTTACACAGTATTCTATAATGTACCCATCCCCTGCCCCCCTCTAGAACCTTTTCTATACTGTACCTATATGCAGCCCTTTGCTATACACTTTTCTATACTGTATCCATCCCCAGCCCTTTGCTATGCAGTTTTCTATAATGTACTCATCCCTGGCTCTTTGCTACCCAGTTTTCCATAATGTACCCATCCCCAGCCCTGTGCTATGCACTTTTCTATACTCTACCCATCCCCAGCCCTTTGCTATAAAGTTTTCTGTATTGTACCCATCCCCAGCCTTGTGCTATGCAGTTTTTCCATAATGTACCCATCCTCAGCCCATTGTTTTACAGTTTTCTATACTGTACCCATCCCCAGCCCTTTGCTATGTAGTTTTCTATATTGTACCCACCCCTGGCTCTTTGCTACCCCGTTTTCCATAATGTACCCATCCTCAGCCCCGTGCTATAAAGTTTTCTACACTCTACCCATCCCCAGCCCGGCTCTGTAAAGTTTTCCATAATGTACTCATCCTCAGCCCTGTGCTATGCACTTTTCTATACTCTACCCATCCCCAGCCCCCTGTTAGGCACTTTTCTATACTGTAGGCATTCCCAGCCCGTTGTTACACAGTTTTCTATACTGCACCCATCTCCTGGCCTCCTCTATAATGTTTTCTATACTGTATATATAACCAGCCCTGTGTTATGCAGTTTTCTATACTGTATCCATCCCCAGCCCTTTGCTATGCAGTTTTCTATAATGTACCCAAGCCTGGCTGTTTGCTACCCAGTTTTCCATAATGTACCCATCCCCAGCCCTTTGCTATAAAGTTTTCTATATTGTACCCATCCCCAGTCCCCCTCTATAAAGTTTTCTATACTGTACCCATCCCCAGCCCTTTGCTACCCAGTTTTCCATGACGTACCCATCCCCAGCCCTGTGCTATAAACTTTTCTATATTGTACCCATCCCCAGCCCTTTGCTATAAAGTTTTCTATATTGTACCCATCCCCAGCCCCCCTCTAAAAAGTTTTCTGTATTGTACCCATCCCCAGCCTTGTGCTATGCACTTTTTCCATAGGTACCCATCCCCAGCCCATTGTTATACAGTTTTTCTATAATGTATCCATCCCTGGCTCTTTGCTACCCCGTTTTCCATAATGTACCCATCCTCAGCCCTGTGCTATAAAGTTTTCTACACTGTACCCATCCCCAGTCCCCCTCTATAAATTTTTCTATACTGTACCCATCCCCAGCCCTTTGCTATAAACTTTTCTATATTGTACCCATCGCCAGCGCCCCTCTATAAAGTTTTCTGTATTGTACCTATGCCCAGCCCTTTGCTATGCACTTTTCCATACTGTATCCATCCCCAGCTCTTTGCTATAAACTTTTCTATAATGTACACACCCCTGGCTCTTTGCTTCCCAGTTTTCCATAATGTACCCATCCCCAGCCCATTGCTATACAGTTTTCTGTACCGTACCCATCCCCAGCCCCCCCTTTTCTATACTGTACCTATCCCCAGCCCTGTGCTATGCACTTTTCTATACTCTGCCCATGCCCAGCCCCCCCTCTATAAAGTTTTCTATACTCTGCCCATGCCCAGGCCCCTGCCAGGAACTTTTCTATACTCTACCCATCCTCCCCAGCTCCCTGCTAGGCACTTTTCTATACTGTAAGCATCCCCAGCCCTTTGCTGTAAACTTTTCTATCCTGTACCCATCCCCAGCCCTTTGCTATAAACTTTTCTATCCTGTACCCATCCCCAGCCCTTTGCTATAAACTTTTTTATCCTGTACCCATCCCCGGCCCTTTGCTATAAACTTTTTTATCCTGTACCCATCCCCGGCCCTTTGCTATAAACTTTTCTATCCTGTACCCATCCCCAGCCCTTTGCTACAAACTTTTTTATCCTGTACCCATCCCCAGCCGCCCACACTACACGCAACCTCCCCTTCCAAGCTCCCCCCATCACCCCGCTCCCCCCCTCCCTTCACCGCTCCCCATCCCCCTCCAGCCCCATCCCGGGCCTCTCCTTCACTCTCCCCGCTCCCCGGTACCGTCCCGTCCGTACCGGACCAGAGCAGCAGCTTCCCGTGCGCCTCCTCCTGCGAGGCGGAGTCGGTGGCCAGCAGCGTGGAGGTGGCAGCGTAGGGCAGCGCCGAGCCCAAGCAGGCGCCGAAGCGGAGCCGCTCGCAGGGCGCGGGGCGGCGGCAGCGCGGGGGCCCGGCTGAGGCGTTGGGGGCGGCGGGGCAGCGGCCGCCCAGAGCCAGCGCCAGGGCCAGCGCCAGCGCCCAGCGCCGCCCGCCGCGGCCCGGCCACATCGCGCGGCGGTGCTCGGCGGGCTTTAGGGCGGCTGGGAGCGGGGCGAGGGGCCCGCCATGGCCCCGCCGCCTTTGTTGGGCTCGCCGGGAGCAAGCGGAGCGGCCCCGCTGCTGCTGCTGCTGCTCCTCCTCCTCCTCCGCCGCCGCCGCCCGCGGCCCGGCCCGGCCCGCGCCCCCCGCCGGGGCGGGCTGAGGGAGGGACCGCGGGGGAAGCGCTGCGGAGGGTAAGAGACGCGATTTGTGAGGGGAAAGGAGCTTGTTGTGAGGGGGGGAAAAGTCGCTGAAAAGTGAGGGGAAAGTTTCTTCTTCTTCTTTTTTTTTTTTTTTTTTTTTTTTTTTTTTTTTTTTTTTGTGAGGGGGAAAAAAAGTTCCTCTCGCGAGGAGTCACTTTCTGTGAGGAAAAGTTCCCTTTTTCTGAGGAAAAGTTGCTTTTTGTGAGGTAAAGGTCGCTTTTTATGAGGAAAACGTGGCCTTTTTTTGTGAGGGGAAAGTTTGTTTGGGGGTTTTTGTTTGTTTTTGGGAGGAAAAAGTTCCCCTTTTTGTGAGGGAAAAAAAGTTCCTCTCGCGAGGAGTCACATTCTGTGAGGAAAAGTTCCCTTTTTCTGAGGAAAAGTTGCTTTTTGTGAGGTAAAGGTCGCTTTTTATGAGGAAAAAGATGCTTTTTGTGAGGGGAAAGTTGGTTTGTTTGGGGTTTTGGGGTTTTTTTGGGAGGAAAAATTTCCCCTTTTGTGAGGAAAAAAGTTCCTCTCCTGAGGAAAGAGTCGCTTTCGGTGAGGAAAAGTTTGCTTTTTCTGAGGAAAAGTTGCTTTTTTTTGAGGTAAAAGTCGTTTTTTGTGAGGGAAAAAGTGGCTAAAAAGAGAGGGAAAAGTCCTTTTTTGGGGGAGGAAAAACTCCCCCTCACAAAACGCCTTTATGAGGGAAAAGTTCTTTTCGGGAGGAAAAAGTGTGTTTTTGTGAGAAAAAGTCACTTTTTGTGGGGAAAAGATTCCTTTTTTTCTGAAGGAAAAGTTCCTTTTTGTGTGGAAAAACTCACTCGTGAGGGAAAAAAATCACTTTTTGTGAGGGAAAGGTTCTTTTTTTTCTGAAGAAAAAGTTCCTTTCTGTGGGGAAGAAGTCCCTTTTTGTGAAGAAAATGTCCCTTTTGTGAGGAAAAAGTTCCCTTTTCCTGAGAAAAAAATTCACTCGTGAGGAAAAAGTCACCTTTAGTGAGGGAAAAGTTCCTGTTTTTGAAGAAAAAAGTTTCTTTTTCTGAGGGAAAAAGTTCACTGTTATGAAGAAAAGCTCCAGTTTTGGAAGAAAAAAAGTCACTTTTGTGACAAAAACATCACTTTATATGAGGAAAAGACCAATTTTGTGAGGGAAAGTTACTTCTTGTGAGGAAAAGGTCCCTTTTTCCCTGCGAAATAAAATGTCTTTGTCATCAAAAGGCCTGTGTGAGTAAAAAGTTACTTTTTGGTGGTGAAAATTTGTTTTTTTAGGGGAAAGAAGCCACTTTGGGGAGGAGAAAATTTGGGTTTGGGGGAAGAGAAGTCACTTTTTAGGGAAAAGAGTCGCTTTCGGGGGAAGAAAAGTTACTTTTTTAAGGAAAAAGTTACTTTTTGTGCAGTAGAAGTCACTTTTCAGGGACAAAAGAGTTTTTCTAGGGGGAAAAAAAGTTACTTTTTTGGGGGAGGAGTACTCTTTTTGGAGAAAAAAATCAATTTTAGGAGAGAAAAGACAATTTCAGAGGGCAAGAACTTGATTTTTGTGGAGGAAAGATCCTTTTTTTTTTTTCAGGGCAAGTTAATTTTTTGAGGGGGAAACAATCAGTTCGTGGGGGACAAAAGACACTTTTGAGGGGAAAAAAAAGTTGTTTTTTGGGGACAAGTCCCTTTTGGGGAAAGAAAAGTTGCTTTTTGTGGAGAAAAGGCAGGGGTTTTGAGGGTAAACCCCACTTTTTTGCAGAACAGCTCCTTCTTAGAGTAAACTTGCTTTCTGGGAGGAGAAGCAGCTCTTCGGAGAGCAAGTTTTGAGAAGAAAAGTGAATTTCTGAGGGAAAAAAAATCACTTTTTTTGGCGGGAGGTGCCATTCCTCGGAGAAGCAACCGCTTTTGGGGGAAGAAATCCCATTTCGGCGAGGGGATGAGGTGGATTTTGAGGGGAAAAAAGCCCAAAAAAGGGTTTGTTGTTTTGTTTTTTTTTTTAAACGGGAGAGAAGCACACAAAGAACGCTGGGCCGCATCCCGGCTCCCTCCGAGGGAGGGACCACCCAGCCTGAGCAGAAGGGAAAATTAAATGTAAAAAAAAAACCCCAAAAAAATAAAAAATAAAAAAAAACAAAACCCAACCCCCCAAAAAAACTCCACCCACGGATTTGCGACAGCTCCGAGAGGGCCGGGCCAGGCCGAGGGCTCCGAGGCCGCTTTTCCCCACTTGGTTTTGGGGGTGTCAGAACAGCACAAAGTGGTGGTGGCACGGCCTGAGGGTGGCCTCCGGGTGTCCCCAGAGCCACCGTGGTGTCCCCAGAGCCACAGCGGTGTCCCCTGGCAGAGCTCCGAGCGGCCGGCCTGGTGCCTTTTAATGTCCACGGAAGGCAAGGAAGAGGCACAGCCCGGCAGCCTCGGCTTGTCCCCGCACACGGGGGACACCCAGAGGGACACCGTGTGAGGAAATGTCCCCACACACGGGGGACACCCAGACGGACACCGTGTGAGGAAATGTCCCCACACACAGGGGACATCCAGAGAGACACCGTGTGAGGAAATGTCCCCGCACACGGGGGACACCCAGAGGGACACCCGTGTGAGGGGACACCCAGACGGACACCCGGCCTTGCGGGGAAATGTCCCCAGACACAGGGGACACCCAGACAGACACCGTGTGAGGAATGTCCCCACACACCGGGGACACCCAGACAGACACCCGTGTGAGGAAATGTCCCTGCACACCAGGGACACCCAGACGGACACCTGGCCTTGAGGGGAAATGTCCCCGCACACAGGGGACACCCAGACGGACACCCGTGTGAGGAAATGTCCCCGCACACGGGGGACACCCAGATGGACGCCGGTGTGAGGAAATGTCCCTGCACACGGGGGGACACCCAGACGGACACCGTGTGAGGAAATGTCCCCGCACACGGGGGACACCCAGACGGACACCTGGCCTTGAGGGGAAATGTCCCCGCACACGGGGGACACCCAGACGGACACCGGTGTGAGGAAATGTCCCCGCACACGGGGGACACCCAGACGGACACCGTGTGAGGGGACACCCAGACGGACACCCGGCCTTGAGGGGAAATGTCCCCACACACGGGGGACACCCAGACAGACACCGTGTGAGGAAATGTCCCCGCACACGGGGGACACCCAGACGGACACCGTGTGAGGAAATGTCCCCGCACACGGGGGACACCCAGACGGACACCGTGTGAGGAAATGTCCTCCTCAGTCCCGCAGCCCAGCCCGGGCGAAGGCAGCTCGGTGCACAGACAGACAGACAGACAGACAGGCATCCTCCTCCAGCACACGCGGAGAGCGGGGGGAAGCACATCCCAGTGCGAAGCTTTGAGCGCCAGCGGGACGGACGGACGGACGGACGGACAGACAGACGGCGAATTCCCCCGGCGCTGCTCCAGGCCGAGTCTCCCCCGCGGCCACCGCGGATCCGCGTTCCCTCCTGGGCAGGGAAGCCCCTCCTTTGGGGTTTGGGAAATCAGTACCAGGGGTCTGCCCGGTGCTGCTGGTTGTAGAGCTGCAGCTTGATCTGGTCGCGGATCTGGTGGATGAGGAGCTGCGCCAGGACGATGCCCACCAGCTGGAGGGAGATGGGAGAGGGAGGGGAGGGGAGGGGAAGAGGAGAGGAAGGGAGTGGGGAAAGGAGGGGAGAGGAGGAGGAAGGAGGAGATGGAGGAGAAGGAGGGGACGGGGAGAGGGAAAGGGGAAGTGAGATGAAGGGAAGGCAAAGGGGAAGAGGAAGGGGAACGAGGAAGGGGAAAGGGAAGAGGAAGGGGGAGAGAAAGGGAGAGGGAAGGAAGTGGGAGAGGAAGAGGAAGGACAGAAAAGCGAGAGAAAGGGAGAGAAAGAGCAAGAGGAAGGGGAGAGGGAGGAAGAGGAAAGGGAGAGGGAGAGAAGGGGAAGGGGAGAAGAAGAGGAAGGACAGAAAAGCGAGAGAAAGGGAGAGAAAGAGCAAGAGGAAGGGGAGAGAGGGAGGAAGAGGAAGGGGAGAGGGAGGGAAAAGGGAAGTGGGAGAGGAAGAGGAAGGACAGAAAAGCGAGAGAAAGGGAGAGAAAGAGCAAGAGGAAGAGGAGAGAGGGAGGAAGAGGAAGAGGAAGGCGAGAGCGAGGTACTGAGCCACACCAGGCAGCGTCACCACCCCACGCCCCCCGTGCCTGACATCTGCGTCACTCCCCCACCCCAAATCCCATCCCAACTCCCCCATCTCGCCATCGGCCACCATTTTAGGGCAGCTCCCCATGAAAACCCCACAAAGCAGAGCTTTGGGACGGACCCTTCTCCCCCCCGGTGCCCGAACCCCGTACCTGGGGCAGGGCCAGCCCCAGGGTGATGCCCCCCAGCAGGAAGAGGTTGCTGTGGGTCCAGTTGACCAGCTTGTCGATGCAGCCGTTGGTGTGGATGAAGGCGCTGGCCTCCAGGTAGCCCCTGGCCTGCATCCCGTGGCCACACATGGTGTTGATGACAGCCTGGCAGAGGGGACACAGCAGGGAGGGGCTGGGGACAGGACACGCTGGGGTCCCTGCTCTTGGGGTGAGCAGAAGCTCTGGCCCTTCCTCGGTGTCCCCAGGCCAGCCCTCCAGAGCCACCTGCCCCCAAAGAGGCACTTCCAGCTCTGGGGAGGGAGAATTCTCCCTCAGCTGACCACAGCATGTCCACCCAGGAGCCCCCAGACACAAAGGTTGGGATGGGGGTCCCATACTCAGAGGGTGGATTTGGGGACACAAACCTGGAGGATGGGATGGGGATCCCCCAAAGGTGGAGGATGGGTTTGGGGGTCCCAAACCCAGAGGATGGATGGGGAAACCCAAACCCCGAAGGTGGATGAAGAACCCAAACCCCAAAGGTGGATGAGGAACCCAAACCCCAAAGATGGATGAGGAACCCAAACCCCAAAGGTGGATGAAGAACCCAAACCCCAAAGGTGGATGAGGAACCCAAACCCCAAAGATGGATGAGGAACCCAAACCCCAAAGGTGGATGAAGAACCCAAACCCCAAAGGTGGATGAGGAACCCAAACCCCAAAGATGGATGGGGAACCCCAACCCAGAAGGTGGATGAGGAACCCAAACCCAGAGGATGGATGAAGAACCCAAACCCCGAAGGTGGATGAGGAACCCAAACCCTGAAGATGGATGAAGAACCCAAACCCCAAAGATGGATGAAGAACCCAAACCCCAAAGGTGGATGAAGAACCCAAACCCCAAAGACAGATGGGGAACCCAAACCCAGAAAGTGGATGAAGAACCCAAACCCCAAAGGTGGATGAGGAACCCAAACCCCAAAGATGGATCAAGAACCCAAACCCCAAAGATGGATGAGGAACCCAAACCCAGAGTGTGGATGGGGAACCCAAACCCCAAAGATGGATCAAGAACCCAAACCCCAAAGATGGATGAGGAACCCAAACCCCAAAGGTGGATGAGGAACCCAAACCCCAAAGGTGGATGGGCCCACATGTTGCCACCAGCGTGTTCCCTCCCCTTGGGCAGGGCTGGGGGCTCAGCACAGCCCCAGGGGGTGGCAGGATGGGCACAGGGCAGGGTCCCCTGAGGCCACCCCGGGGCTGACCTGCTCGGGGTCGTGCAGGCAGCAGGAGAAGGGCACGGAGCAGCGCTCCCGGCTGGGGTTGGTGGCCGTGCAGTTGAAGTACACATTCTGCGACCAGTCCTTGTAGGAGACGCCCCCACAGCAGCTGAACTGTGGGCAGAGCACGGGGTTCCTCAGACCTGTGCCCCCAGCTCTGCCCAACCTCCACCTGCCCCAGCAGGACATCACCGTGAACATCAAACCCTCTCAGGAGAGCCACCCAACGTCCCCAACCTGTGCTACCCTCTGGGGGTCTCTGCTTGCCCCAGATCAGGGTGGTCTTTGTCCTTTGTCCTCTGGAAAGCCCTGAGCCGCCCGCAGAAACAACCCAAACCCAGAGTGTGGGATGGGGGAACCCAAACCCAGGGTGTGGGATGGGGAACCCAAACCCAGAGTGTGGGATGGGGAACCCAAACCTGGAAGGTGGGATGGGGGAACCCAAACCTGGAAGGTGGGATGAAGAACCCAAACCCAGAGTGTGGGATGGGGGAACCCAAACCTGGAAGGTGGGATGGGGGAACCCAAACCTGGAAGGTGGGATGGGGAACCCAAACCCAGAGTGTGGGATGGGGGAACCCAAACCCAGAGTGTGGGATGGGGAACCCAAACCTGGAAGGTGGGATGGGGAACCCAAACCCAGAGTGTGGGATGGGGAACCCAAACCTGGAAGGTGGGATGGGGAACCCAAACCCAGAGTGTGGGATGGGGGAACCCAAACTCAGAGTGTGGGATGGGGAACCCAAACTCAGAGTGTGGGATGGGGAACCCAAACCCAGAGTGTGGGATGGGGAACCCAAACCCAGAGTGTGGGATGGGGAACCCAAACCTGGAAGGTGGGATGGGGAACCCAAACTCAGAGTTTGGGATGGGGAACCCAAACACAGAGTGTGGGATGGGGGAACCCAAACCTGGAAGGTGGGATGGGGAACCCAAACTCAGAGTTTGGGATGGGGGAACCCAAACCCAGAGTGTGGGATGGGGAACCCAAACCCAGAGTGTGGGATGGGGAACCCAAACCTGGAAGGTGGGATGGGGGAACCCAAACCCAGAGTGGGAGATGGGGGAACCCAAACCTGGAAGGTGGGATGGGGGAACCCAAACTCAAAGTGTGGGATGGGGGAACCCAAAGCCAGTGTGTGGGATGGGGGAACCCAAACCCAGAGTGTGGGATGGGGGAACCTAAACCTGGAAGGTGGGATGGGGAACCCAAACCTGGAAGGTGGGATGGGGAACCCAAACCCAGAGTGTGGGATGGGGGAACCCAAACCCAGAGTGTGGAATGGGGGAACCCAAACCCCAAAGGTGGGATTCGGGAACCCAAATCCAGAGTGTGGGATGGGGAACCCAAACTCAGAGTGTGGGATGGGGGAACCCAAACCCAGAGTGTGGGATGGGGGAACCCAAACCCAGAGTGTGGGATGGGGGAACCCAAACCCAGAGTGTGGGATGGGGAACCCAAACCTGGAAGGTGGGATGGGGGAACCCAAACCCAGAGTGTGGGATGGGGGAACCCAAACTTGGAAGGTGGGATGGGGGAACCCAAACCCAGAGTGTGGGATGGGGGAACCCAAACTCAGAGTGTGGGATGGGGAACCCAAACCCAGAGTGGGAGATGGGGGACCCAAACCCAGAGTGTGGGATGGGGAATCCAAACCCAGAGTGTGGGATGGGGAACCCAAACCTGGAAGGTGGGATGGGGAACCCAAACCCAGAGTGTGGGATGGGGAACCCAAACCTGGAAGGTGGGATGGGGGAACCCAAACCCAGAGTGGGAGATGGGGGAACCCAAACCTGGAAGGTGGGATGGGGGAACCCAAACTCAAAGTGTGGGATGGGGGAACCCAAAGCCAGTGTGTGGGATGGGGGAACCCAAACCCAGAGTGTGGGATGGGGGAACCTAAACCTGGAAGGTGGGATGGGGAACCCAAACCTGGAAGGTGGGATGGGGAACCCAAACCCAGAGTGTGGGATGGGGGAACCCAAACCCAGAGTGTGGAATGGGGGAACCCAAACCCCAAAGGTGGGATTCGGGAACCCAAATCCAGAGTGTGGGATGGGGAACCCAAACTCAGAGTGTGGGATGGGGGAACCCAAACCCAGAGTGTGGGATGGGGGAACCCAAACTTGGAAGGTGGGATGGGGGAACCCAAACCCAGAGTGTGGGATGGGGGAACCCAAACTCAGAGTGTGGGATGGGGAACCCAAACCCAGAGTGGGAGATGGGGGACCCAAACCCAGAGTGTGGGATGGGGAATCCAAACCCAGAGTGTGGGATGGGGAACCCAAACCTGGAAGGTGGGATGGGGGAACCCAAACTCAAAGTGTGGGATGGGGGAACCCAAACCTAGAGTGTGGGATGGGGGAACCTAAACCTGGAAGGTGGGATGGGGAACCCAAACCTGGAAGGTGGGATGGGGAACCCAAACCCAGAGTGTGGGATGGGGGAACCCAAACCCCAAAGGTGGGATTCGGGAACCCAAATCCAGAGTGTGGGATGGGGAACCCAAACTCAGAGTGTGGGATGGGGGAACCCAAACCCAGAGTGTGGGATGGGGGAACCCAAACCTGGAAGGTGGGATGGGAAACCCAAACTCAGAGTGTGGGATGGGGGAACCCAAACTCAGAGTGTGGGATGGGGGAACCCAAACCCGGAGTGTGGGATGGGGGAACCCAAACCCCAAAGGTGGGATGGGGAACCCAAACTCAGAGTGTGGGATGGGGGAACCCAAACCCAGAGTGTGGGATGGGGGACCCAAACATGGAAGGTGGGATGGGGGAACCCAAACTCAGAGTGTGGGATGGGGAACCCAAACCTGGAAGGTGGGATGGGGAACCCAAACCCAGAGTGTGGGATGGGGAACCCAAACCCAGAGTGTGGGATGGGGGAACCCAAACCCAGAGTGTGGGATGGGGAATCCAAACCTGGAAGGTGGGATGGGGGAACCCAAACCTGGAAGGTGGGATGAAGAACCCAAACCCAGAGTGTGGGATGGGGGAACCCAAACCTGGAAGGTGGGATGGGGGAACCCAAACCCAGAGTGGGAGATGGGGGAACCCAAACCTGGAAGGTGGGATGGGGGAACCCAAACTCAAAGTGTGGGATGGGGGAACCCAAAGCCAGTGTGTGGGATGGGGGAACCCAAACCCAGAGTGTGGGATGGGGGAACCTAAACCTGGAAGGTGGGATGGGGAACCCAAACCTGGAAGGTGGGATGGGGAACCCAAACCCAGAGTGTGGGATGGGGGAACCCAAACCCAGAGTGTGGGATGGGGGAACCTAAACCTGGAAGGTGGGATGGGGAACCCAAACCTGGAAGGTGGGATGGGAAACCCAAACTCAGAGTGTGGGATGGGGGAACCCAAACTCAGAGTGTGGGATGGGGGAACCCAAACCCGGAGTGTGGGATGGGGGAACCCAAACCCAGAGTGTGGGATGGGGGAGCCTTTAGATGTTCGTTCTCAAGGTTATTCTTCTTGTTTATTTTATCTTATCGCAATTCTTTCTCTCTGAGCTCTGCCAAGCTCTGGACAGCGAGGACAACAGGTGACGACTGCCCCCCCGACCAAGACTCGTCATCTTATTTACAAAAAATTGCATTATTTGCAATAATGCACACATTATTTACAATTACAAACCAATATCTACACTCTAAACAGGTGTCTTCTCCTCTAACCCAATCCCTCTAAAGCTGCGTCATCATCACTGCACAAAATGGAGACCAAGAAGGAGGAGAAGACCCCAGGGCACCGCCCAGAATCCTCCATCTTGTCCCTGCTCATTTCTACTCTAAAACCCCAAATGTGACAATATTATTACTTTTTATTACCTTTGAGGGCTTGCAACTCCTCCCTGAGTTTTGGAAGCTTTTCCCATGGACTGCAGTCGAGGCCCTTGCCTGTCTGGGGTCTGTGCCAGGGTCTGCAACCCCCCCTGTACAAATCCCAGACCCCCCCTGTAGAGGTTTTTAACCCCCCTGTGCAGGTTTCTGTTCATCCAGGGTTTCCAAAGGAATGCCCTGGACTCCCACGCTAAACCCCGCAGAGCTGAGCCTGACACAGAAGTGGGGACAGCTCCTCTGTCGGACTGTGCCCTTTTCTGACTCTGAGAGGTTTTTTTTTTAAAGTTTTTATTCCGTTTTCACTCTCATGTGAGGGGTGAGACAGAATGGATGTTACAATTCACGCCATCGCAATCAGAAGCCAAATTATTTCCTAATTAAAATCCATTATAAGCGTTTCTTGGCCTACCAGCTTTTGCCACACAAAGCTGTTAATGCCCTAAAGCCAATCATCTAAAATTACCCCTCGTGGGGTAATTACTTTCACAGTTCTCCGAAGTATCCGGTCTTATTTCCAAGGCCATCTTTTGAAATTTGTTCCTAATTCCATTTCTTTCTCAGCAACCTCTGTCCTACCCCACGGCATTTCTAAATCAGCATTTACCTCAGAATTTGCACGTTTCTCTCTCCATAACCTCTGTCCTACCCCACGGCATTTCTAAATCAGCATTTAACTCAGAATTTGTACGTTTCTCTCTCCATAACCTCTGTCCTACCCCACGGCATTTCTAAATCAGCATTTCTTACCTCGGAACTTGCACACCATGTAAGCCTTCTGCCAAGCTTTAGGAATTCCCTACAAAGCCATTTCCCCACAAACCCATTTCTCTACAAACCCATTATTTCCCCACAAACCCACTTCCCTACAAACCTATTTCCCCACAAACCCTATAAAACCCTTTCCCTACAAACCCATTTCCCCTACAAACCCATTATTTCCCCACAAACCAATTTCCCTACAAACCCATCTCCCTACAAACCCATCTCCCCACAAACCCATCTCCCCACAAACCCTACAAACTCATTTCCCCACAAACCCACTTCCCTACAAACCCCTTTCCCTACAAACCCCTTATTTCCCTACAAACCCACTTCCCCACAAACCCTACAAACCCATTTCCCCACAAAACCATTTATTTCCCCACAAATCCATTTATTTCCCTACAAACCCATTATTTCCCTTCAAACCCATTTCCCCACAAACCCCTTTCCCCACAAACCCCTTTCCCCACAAACCCATTTCCCTACAAACCCATTTCCCTACAAACCCATTTCCCCACAAACCCATTTCCCCACAAACCCATTTCCCCACAAACCCCTATTTCTCTACAAACCCCTATTTCCCTACAAACCCCTATTTCCCTACAAACCCATTCTCCTACAAATCCATTCCCCTACAAACCCGTTTCCCTACAAATCCATTATTTCCCTATAAATCCATTATTTCCCTACAAACCCATTTCCCCACAAACCCTTTTCCCTAGAAACCCATTTCCCTACAAACCCATTTCCCCATAAACCCACTTCCCCACAAACCCATTTCCCCACAAATCCATTTATTTCCCTACAAACCCCTATTTCCCTACAAACCCATTATTTCCCTTCAAACCCATTTCCCCACAAACCCCTTTCCCCACAAACCCATTTCCCTACAAACCCATTTCCCCATAAACCCTACAAAACCCTTTCCCTACAAACCCATTTCCCTACAAACCCATTTCCCCACAAACCCATTTCCCCACAAACCCCTATTTCCCCACAAACCCCTATTTCCCCACAAACCCATTCTCCTACAAATCCATTCCCCTACAAACCCGTTTCCCTACAAATCCATTATTTCCCTACAAATCCATTATTTCCCTACAAACCCATTTCCCTACAAACCCATTTCCCCACAAACCCTTTTCCCTACAAACCCATTTCCCTACAAACCCATTTCCCCATAAACCCACTTCCCCACAAACCCATTTCCCTACATATCCATTTATTTCCCTACAAACCCCTATTTCCCTACAAACCCATTATTTCTCTTCAAACCCATTTCCCCACAAACCCCTTTCCCCACAAACCCCTTTCCCCACAAACCCTACAAACCCGTTTCCCTACAAACCCCTTTCCCCACAAACCTATTTCCCTACAAACCCATTATTTCCCTACAAACCCATTATTTCCCTACAAACCCATTTCCCCACAAACCCCTTTCCCCACAAACCCTACAAAACCCTTTCCCTACAAACCCATTTCCCCACAAACCCATTATTTCCCCACAAACCCATTATTTCCCCACAAACCAATTTCCCTACAAACCCATTTCCCCTACAAACCCTACAAATCCCTTTTCCCCCAAACCCCTTTCCCCCCAAACCCCTTTCCCCACATTCCTCCTCCATCGGAGGGACACCCCAATCCCCAGCTCCATCACCTCCTTCTGCCCGAAGTCGATGAGGTTCTGCAGGTCCAGGTCGTCCCGGTAATGCACGATGGCCCCGTTGATGATCTCGCCGACCTTCCCCCGTACCTGGGGGGGACAAACCCAGGTGAGGGGGGACACCAGCCAGGCTGTCACCCAGCAGGACTGGTGTCACCTGTCACCCCCACTGCTCTGCCCCTCTAGCCACGGTCCGTGCCTGCGATGTTTTCATTTCTCTAAAACTTTTTCCCAGGCACAATTCTGTCAACAAGGGACGCGTTGTTGTACGTTATCCTGGTTTTTATTCCTTTCCCAAAGGAGGGACTTGACTGGATGTCCCTCTGACTCCACCAATGTGGTCCAAGGAGTGTGTCTTTCTTCCACCCCTTGGGTTGTTGGGTTCTTTTGTAAAACAGTATAAAGGGAAGTTCCCCGAGAATAAAATCACAGAATTTTCTAGGTTGGCAGAGACCTTCAAGATCATCCAGTCCAACCCAGCTCTGACACCTCAACCAGACCATGGCACCCAGTGCCACATCCAGGCTTTGTTAAACACATCCAGGGATGGTGACTCCACCACCTCCCCGGGCAGGCCATTCCAGAACTTTATCACTCTTTCCATGAAAAGCTTTTTCCTGATATCCAACCTTGGTGCAGCTCGAGGCTGTGTCCTCTGGTTCTGTCAGTGCTGCCTGGAGAAAGAGACCAACCCCAGCTGACCACAGCCACCCTTCAGGGAGTTGTGGAGAGTCACAAGGTCACCTCTGAGTCTCCTTTTCTCCAGGCTGAACATCCCCAGCTCCCTCAGTTGTTCCTCACAGGGTTTGTGTTCCAAGCCCCTCAGCAGCCTCGGGGCCTCCTCTGGACGTGTTTGAGCATCTCAGTGTCCATCCTGAACTGAGGGGCCAGAGCTGGACACTGCACTCAGTGTCCATCCTGAACTGAGGGGCAGAGCTGGACACAGCACTCAATGTCCATCCTGAGCTGAGGGGCCAGAGCTGGACACTGCACTCAATGTCCATCCTGAGCTGAGGGGCCAGAGCTGGACACTGCACTCAATGTCCATCCTGGGACACCCAGAGCTGGACACTGCACTCAATGTCCATCCTGAACTGAGGGGCCAGAGTTGGACACAGCACTCAATGTCCATCCTGAACTGAGGGGCCAGAGCTGGACACTGCACTCAATGTCCATCCTGAACTGAGGGGCCAGATCTGGACACTGCACTCAATGTCCATCCTGAACTGAGGGGCCAGAGTTGGACACAGCACTCAATGTCCATCCTGAACTGAGGGGCCAGAGCTGGACACTGCACTCAATGTCCATCCTGAACTGAGGGGCCAGATCTGGACACTGCACTCAATGTCCATCCTGAACTGAGGGCCCAGAGCTGGACACAGCACTCAATGTCCATCCTGAACTGAGACATCCAAAACTGGACACTGCACTCCAGGTGTGATCTAAACACAGATTGGAGTCATTTCAGCCTTCTGATCACGAGTTCGTGTCCTTATTTCGTGTCCTGTTGCGTGCCTTGGGTGATGGAACCAAAAATGTGGATTCTATTTCATCTGCTGAAAGCAGTTGGAGAATTGTTCTTCTTTACTCTGGGAGGAGGTGGGTGGGTGCCTTCTGATAATGGGCCAACTGTTCAAACCAGGTGGGGCAGTGTTTCTTATCTCTGTCACCACAGGTCTTCCCTCCAGGGGGATATCTTCTGCTAATGGGCCATTAACACATCCCCAGACTAACACATCCACATTCCATCATCCCATTGTGAGATGCTCCACCCAGTGCAGGGAGCCAACCATTCCTACCTGGATAAAAACTGAGACACAGGACCAAGAAGGCATCCAGCTTCACCCGATTCCTGGAGGAAGACTGGATCCCATCTCACCATCACTGGACCCTTCCCACCATCACTGAATCCTTCTCACCATCACTGGACCCTTCCCACCATCACTGAATCCTTCCCACCATCACTGGAGCCTTCTCACCATCCCTGGACCCTTCTCACCATCACTGGACCCTTCTCACCATCCCTGGACCCTTCTCACCATCCCTGGACCCTTCTCACCCTCACTGGACCCTTCTCACCATCCCTGGACCCTTCTCACCATCCCTGGACCCTTCTCACCATCACCCGACCCTTTCCACCATCACTGGACCCTTCTCACCATCACTGAACCCCTCTCACCATCACTGGACCCTTCTCACCATCACTGAACCCTTCTCACCATCACTGAACCCTTCTCACCATCATTGAACCCTTCTCACCATCACCGAACCCTTCTCATCACCCCTGGACCCTTCTCACCATCACTGAACCCTTCCCACCATCCCTGGACCCTTCTCACCATCACCAGACCCTTCTCACCATCACCGGACCCTTTCCACCATCACTGGACCCTTCTCACCATCATTGAACCCTTCTCACTATCCCTGGACCCTTCTCACCATCACTGAACCCTTCTCACCACCACTGGACCCTTCTCACCACCACTGGACCCTTCTCACCATCACTGGACCCTTGTTCTACAGGATCATCTCTACTCCACCAGAACCACCTCTGCCACTCCAGGAGGACTCACTTTGGGACTGCTCCCAACACCCTGACCCACAGGGTGTCAGGTTGGAGCTCTGACTCTGTCAGGGTTTTCCAAAATTGTTGTTTGTTTGTTTGCTGGTGTGGTTGGGTGCTTTTGTTTTCCTACCACATTTGTATTGTCAATATTCCCAGTAAAGAACTGTTATTCCCATTCCCAAATCTTTGCCTGAAAGCCCTTTAATTGCCAAATTATAATTTGGCGGGGGTGGTGAGGGGTTGACATTCCCCATTCCAAGGGAAACTCCAGCTTTCCCTGGTTGATACCTGTCCTTCCAAACCAAGACATTGCCACGCTCCCCCCCAGTACCTGATCAGAGAAGACAAAGCCCAGCACACCGGCCGCCAGCTGCAGGAGGAAGACGACGGTCAGGCAGACGGAGAACTGCCGGGAAGAGCACCGGTGAAGAGGGACAACAACACCATGGAGATGCCACCAAAGCGTCCCCACCACCCCTGGCCAGCCAGCCCCAGGACTCACCACCTGCAGCAGGCAGATGTTCTCCCGCAAGGAGCCGACGCAGCCGCAGAAGGTGACGAGGAAGGTGAGGACGCCCACGGCCACCAGGAGGACGGCGGGGTCCACCGCCAGGCAGGCCACGGCCGCCTCTGTCACAGCCAGGTGTCACCAAGACGGTGACACGGCCACCACCCCACCTCTCCCCAGCCAGCCCCCCCGACTGGTTACAAAGGCAGGTTATGGAGTTGGCTTTTGGCACACAGCTGCAGCCTTTGTCACATGGGTGTCCACCATGTCACCACACCTGGTTGGTCGCCTCTGTCCCCATCCCCTGGGTGGTCACCTCCGTCACCACACCTGGGTGGTCATCTCTGTCACCACCCCTGGGTGGTCACCTCTGTCACCACCCCTGGGTGGTCACCTCTGTCACCACACCTGGATGGTCACCTCTGTCCCCACCTCCTTGATGGTCACCTCTGTCACCACACCTGGGTGGTCACCTCTGTCACCACACCTGGTTGGTCACCTCTGTCACCACCCCTGGGTGGTCATCTCTGTCACTACCCCTGGGTGGTCACCTCTGTCACCACCCCTGGGTGGTCACCTCTGTCACCACACCTGGATGGTCACCTCTGTCCCCACCTCCTTGATGGTCACCTCTGTCACCACACCTGGGTGGTCACCTCTGTCACCACACCTGGTTGGTCACCTCTGTCACCACCCCTGGGTGGTCACCTCTGTCACCACCCCTGGGTGGTCACCTCTGTCACCATCCCCTGGGTGGTCACCTCTGTCACCACCTCTCAGGAGGTCACCTCTGTCACCACACCTGGTTGGTCATCTCTGTCCCCACCCCCTGGGTGGTCACCTCTGTCCCCACCCCCTGGTTGGTCACCTCTGTCCCCACCCCCTGGTTGGTCACCTCTGTCCCCATCCCCTGGGTGGTCACCTCTGTCCCCACCCCTGGGTGGTCACCTCTGTCACCACACCTGGTTGGTCACCTCTGTCCCCACCCCCTGGGTGGTCACCTCTGTCCCCACCCCTTGATGGTCACCTCTGTCACCACCCTCTGGTTGGTCACCTCTGTCCCCACCCCTGGGTGGTCATCTCTGTCACTACCCCTGGGTGGTCACCTCTGTCCCCACCTACTTGATGGTCACCTCTGTCACCACACCTGGTTGGTCACCTCTGCCCCCACTCCCTGGGTGGTCACCTCTGTCACCACCCCCTGAGTGGTCACCTCTGTCCCCACCTCCTTGATGGTCACCTCTGTCCCCACCTCCTGGGTGGTCACCTCTGTCACCACACCTGGTTGGTCACCTCTGTTCCACCTCCTGGGTGGTCACCTCTGTCACCACTCTCTGGGTGGTCACCTCTGTCCCCATCCCCTGGGTGGTCACCTCTGTCCCCACCCCTGGGTGGTCATCTCTGTCACTACCCCTGGGTGGTCACCTCTGTCCCCACCTCCTTGATGGTCACCTCTGTCACCACACCTGGTTGGTCACCTCTGTCCCCACTCCCTGGGTGGTCACCTCTGTCCCCACCCCTGGGTGGTCACCTCTGTCACCACCTCTCAGGAGGTCACCTCTGTCACCACACCTGGGTGGTCACCTCTGTCACCACCCCCTGAATGGTCACCTCTGTCACCACCTCCTTGATGGTCACCTCTGTCACCACCCCCTGGTTGGTCACCTCTGTCCCCACCTCCTGGTTGGTCACCTCTGTTCCCACCCTCTGGGTGGTCACCTCTGTCCCCACCCCTGGTTGGTCACCTCTGTCCCCATCCCCTGGGTGGTCACCTCTGTCCCACCTCCTGGTTGGTCACCTGATTGCTTTATGTATAATCTGGGAAGGTTGTGTTGGGTGTTCCTTGCACGTTCTTTTATCTGGGAAGGTTGTGTTGAACGTTCTTTCATTAACAGAATTTGAAAAATGTGATCTAGATGAATATTCTTAGATCGTAACGAAGTAGAGATGGGATTGTTTTTGGTTTTTTGGGGTTTTTTTTTTGTGTGACTCCTCTAGATAGAAGACAGGAGGGGCAGCTGGAATTGCTGAAGATAAGGAACAACTGAGCCTTGTTGAAGAAGACAGATTCACCACCTCCATCCAGACTCTGTGGAGCCCCATAAATAAACTCTGTGCTTAAGGGGAGGGTCTTGAAACCAAAATGAATATTGAATCATGTATCAACTTATTTAAATATGTAACAGAGCTCTTAAAACAAATTAAAATTAATTTTAAATTTTTTTTATATTTAATATAAAATTTTATATTTATATAAAATATAAAATATATATAAAAAAAAATTAAAATAAAAAATTAAAATTAAAATAAAATAAAAAATTAAAACAAAGGCTCTGAAAAGAGACCGGGTGCTGATCTCGTTGGTATCAGCACCTCGGCCCGAAAAGAGATTTGTGGTGGTTTTTTTTTGTCTCCTTATTGTCTATTTTATTTTACTTTTATCAAACGTATAAATTTTATATGATAAGTGAATGGTGCTTTTCACCCCCAGCGAGCTCACCTGCGTGCTTCAGCAGCCGGGCGTAGACCCCCACGGCCACCATCACCATGGAGATCACCTGCAGAGGGAAGGGAGGTGACCCCACGGGTGTCACCCACCCCCGGGACACACCCCAGGGTCAGGGATGGAAACGGGGTGACAGAGCTGCAGCCTTGTCACATGGGTGTTCACCACGTCACCACCCATGGGAGGTCACCTCTGTCCCCACCCCTGTGTGGTCACCTCTGTCCCTATCTCCTGGGAGGTCACCTCTGTCCCTACCCCTCAAAGGTCACCTGTCTCCACCCCTGTGTGGTCACCTCTGTCCCCATGTCCTTGATGGTCACCTCTGTCCCCACACCTGGTTGGTCACCTCTGTCCCCACCCCTGTGTGGTCACTTCTGTCCCCACCCCTGTGTGGTCACCTCTCTCCCCACCTCTCAGGAGGTCACCTCTGTCCCCACCCCCAGGAGGTCACCTCTGTCCCCACCCCTCGAAGGTCACCTGTCCCCACCCCTGTGTTGTCACCTCTGTCCCCACCTCTTAGGAGGTCACCTCTGTCCCTAACTCCTTGATGGTCACCTCTGTCCCCACCTCCTGTGTGGTCACCTCTGTCCCCACCTCCTTGATGGTCACCTCTGTCTCCACCTCCTGAATGGTCACCTCTGTCCCCACCCCCTGGTTGGTCACCTCTGTCCCCACCTCCTGTGTGGTTACCTCTGTCCCCACCTCTTAGGAGGTCACCTCTGTTCCTAACTCCTTGATGGTCACCTCTGTCCCCACCCCTGGGTGGTCACCTCTGTCCCCACCCCTGTGTGGTCACCTCTCTCCCCACCTCTCAGGAGGTCACCTCTGTCCCCACCCCCAGGAGGTCACCTCTGTCCCCACCCCCAGGAGGTCACCTCTGTCCCCACCCCAGGAGGTCACCTCTGTCCCCACCCCCAGGAGGTCACCTCTGTCCCTAACTCCTTGATGGTCACCTCTGTCACCACCCCTGGGTGGTCACCTCTGTCCCCACCCCTGGCTGGTCTGTTCCTTCACGGGTGGCTGGACACAGGGACGTGGTTTCTTGGAAGTCAGAAACTTCCTCAAAAACAGGATTGCAAAAGGGGAAATAACTCACAAAAAAAAACCCCCAAACCCTGCAAAAAACACCCAAACCCTGCAAAAAACACCCCAAACCCTGCAAAAACACCCCAAACCCTGCAAAAAACACCCCAAACCTTGCAAAAAAACCCCAAACCCTGCAAAAAAACCCCAAACCCTGCAAAAAAAAACCCCAAACCCTGCAAAAAACACCCAAACCCTGCAAAAAACACCCCAAACCCTGCAAAAAACACCCCAAACCCTGCAAAAAACCCCCCCAAACCCTGCAAAAAACACCCAAACCCTGCAAAAAACACCCCAAACCCTGCAAAAAACACCCCAAACCCTGCAAAAAACCCCCCCAAACCCTGCAAAAAACACCCAAACCCTGCAAAAAACACCCCAAACCCTGCAAAAAAACCCCCAAACACTGCAAAAACCACCCAAACCCTGCAAAAAACCTCAAACCTTGCAAAAAAAACCCCAAATCCTGCAAAAAACACCCCAACCCTGCAAAAAACACCCCAAAAACCCTGGGGATGGGGGATCCCAATGGGGTTCAGGGATGGAGACAATCCCAAGGGCTTGGGAGTCCCTGGGGATGGGGGATTCTTGGGAATGGGGAATCCCAATAGGATCCCAATAGGATCCCAAAAGGGTTCAGGGTTGGAGACAATCCCAAGGGCTGGGGGGTCCCAATGGGATCTCAGGGATGGGGGATCTCAATGAGGTTCAGGGTTGGAGACAATCCCAAAGGCTGGGGGATCCTGGAGATTGGGAGTTCCTGGGGATGGGGGATCCCAATAGGATCCCAATAGGATCCCAAAAGAGTTCAGGGAAGGAGACAATCCCAAAGACCGGGGGCCCCTGGGGATGGGGGATCCCAATAGGATCCCAGTAGGGTTCAGGTTTGGAGACAGTCCCAAGCACTGGGGGTTCTGGTGGGATCTCAGAGATGGGGGATCTCAATGGGGTTCAGGAATGGAGACAGTCCCAAGGGCTGGAGATCCCAGAGATGGGGAATCCCAATAGGATCCCAATAGGATCCCAAAAGAGTTCAGGGAAGGAGACAATCCCAAAGGCTGGGGGCCCCTGGGGATGGGGAATCCCAATAGGATCCCAATAGGATCCCAAAAGGGTTCAGGGTTGGAGACAGTCCCAAGGGCTGGGGGTCCCAATGGGATCTCAGGGATGGGAGATCTCAATGAGGTTCAGGGATGGGGACAGTCCCAAGGGCTGGGGGATCCTGGAGATGGGGGATTCTTGGGAATGGGGCACCTCAATAGGATCCCAAAAGGGTTCAGGGTTGGAGACAGTCCCAAGGGCTGGGGTCCCAATGGGATCTCAGGGATTGGAGATCTAAATGAGGTTCAGGGATGGAGACAATCCCAAGGGCTGGGGGATCCCAGAGATGGGGAATCCCAATAGGATCCCAATAGGATCCCAAAAGGGTTCAGGATTGGAGACAGTCCCAAGGGCTGGGGGTCCTGGTAAGATCTCAGGGGTGGGGGATCTCAGTGAGGTTCAGGAATGGAGACAGTCCCAAGGGCTAGGGGATCCCAGAGATGGGGAATCCCAATAGGATCCCAAGAGGGTTCAGGGATGGGGACAGTCCCAAGGGCTGGGGGTCCCAATGGGATCTCAGGGCTGGGGGATCCCAATGGGATTCAGGGATGGGGACAGTCCCAAGGGCTGGGGGTCCTGGTAAGATCTCAGGGGTGGGGGATCTCAGTGAGGTTCAGGAATGGAGACAGTCCCAAGCACTGGGGGTCCTGGTAGGATCTCAGGACCCCCAGGGATTGGAGATCTCAATGAGGTTCCGGGATGGGGACAGTCCCAAGGGCTGGGGATCCCGGTGGGATCTCAGGGATGGGGGATCCCAATGGGATTCAGGGATGGGGACAGTCCCAAGGGCTGGGGGTCCAGGTGGGATCTCAATGAGGTTCAGGGATGGGGACAGTCCCAAGGGCTGGGGGTCCAGGTGGGATCTCAATGAGGTTCAGGGATGGGGACAGTCCCAAGGGCTGGGGGTCCAGGTGGGATCTCAATGAGGTTCAGGGATGGGGACAGTCCCAAGGGCTGGGGATCCCGGTGGGATCTCAGGGATGGGCACAGTCCCAAGGGCTGGGGGTCCCGGTGGGATCTCAGGGATGGGGGGTCCCGGGGCTGGCGGTGTCCCCAGCGGGCTGCAGGGATGGGGACAGCCCCAGGCTCCGGGTGTCCTTGGGGAGCGGGGTGTCCCGCTGTCCCCCCGCACTCACCCAGAAGAGCAGGTTGAAGAAGAAGAGCACGTACTTGGCCACCGGGCTCACGAAGGAGAAATCGTCCATGAGGGGCCCGGCGGGGGCCGCCGCCCGCCTCGCCATGGCCGAGAGGGGCCGAACGGCGCCGAATGGAGCCGAGCGGAGCCGAGCGGAGCCGAGCCGGGACGAACGGAGCCGAACGGGACGGGTCCCCGCTCGGCCCCGCAGCGAGCCCAGCCCCGCCCTCTCCCTTCCCCGCTCGCTCATTGGCTGAAACCCACCCATTCTGCCTTTCTATTGGTCAAGCTTCCCGTCACTCAACCCCGTGGCGCCGCCGCACCTGTTGGTGCCTTAAAGGGCCAGCGCACCCCGTGCTAATTGAATTTTATACTAATAAAATAAATCCTAATTGATTTCTGCCCCGGGTGACAGTGACAGTCCTTGAAGGGACAGCAGGGACACAGCGGGGTTGTCACCCCCCAAACGTGGCCAGCTGAGGTGGCTCGGGGGGGTTTTCCTGAAAGGACGTGGCTGAGCCTCTGAGCCAAATTTTTGCTGAAATCAGCCCCAAAACTCTGCAGTGCTGACACTCGCTGACCTCTCCATCGCGGGGAAGTGGGAGCCTAAACCACATTAAAAAAAATAAAAAAAATTAGAATTAAAATTTAAAAATTAAAATTTAAAATTAGAATTAGAATTAAAATTAAAATTAAAAATAAAATTAAAAATTAAAATTAAAATTAAAATTTTAAATTAAAATTAAAGTTAAAATTAAAATCAAAAATAACAATAAAAATAAAAATACAAAATTAAAAATAAAAATAAAATTAAAATCAAAATTAAAAATTAAAACTAAAAATAAAAATAAACTTAAAATTAAAATTAAAATTAAAAATAAAAATACAAAATTAAAAATAAAAATAAAAATAAAAATAAAATTAAAAATAAAGAATTAAAAATAAAAAATGAAAATAAAAATATAAAATATAAAACTAAAAATAATAAAAAATAAAAATAGAAATAAAAATTAAAAAATAAAAATAAAAATAAAAATAAAAATAAAAATAAAAATAAAAATAAAAATAAAAAATGATGCCAAAACCGGGACGCTTTCAGGAATCCTGGGACACGAGGAAGCAACAGGTCCCTTCCCAAACAGGATCCAACTCTCAAATCCCATTTTGGGGATGAATTTTGCCCTCTTTTTTTTTTTCTTTTTTTCTTTTTTTTCTTTTTTGCCTCAGGAAATGACTCTTCTGGCAGTGGGACTGGTTCCTCTGTGACCCTAAAAGCGCAAAGGGGGTTTTTGGGTTTTGGTTCCTCTCTGCTGCCAGGGGATTTCCAGCCGGGCGTACAAGTGAAATAATAAAAATAATAAAATAATAAAATAATGAAATAATGAAATAATGAAATAATGAAATAAAATAAAAGAAATTATAACTCTGGGTCGAAGTTATAATTCCTTGAAGCAAAAAGTGAAGGGACAAGGTGACAACTCTTGCCTCTGCTCGCAGCAGCCAAGGAAACTGAAGTGTGAGGCAAAAAAAAAAAACAACAAGAGAGGGCAAAATTCATCCCAAAAATGGGATTTGATGTGTGTGGTCCCCAAAAAATCCATCTGGTCTCTGTGTCCATCCATCAGATCCCTGTGCTTCCCAAAAAATCCACGTGTCCATCCACTGGGTCTGTGTGTCCATCCATCAGGTCCGTGTGTCCATCCCTCGGGTCTGTGTCCCCACCCACCCATGAGATCCCTGTGCTTCCCAAAAAATCCAGATGTCCATCCACTGGGTCTGTGTGTCCATCCATCAGATCTGTGTTTTTCCCAAAAAATCCCCATGTCCACCCATCAGATCTATGTTCTTCCCAAAAATCCACGTGTCCACCCGTCAGATCCGTGCTCTTGCCAAGAAATCCAGGTGTCCATCCATCTGGTCTGTGTGTCCATCCATCAGGTCTGTGTGTCCACCCACCCAGATCCTTGTTCTTCCCAAAAAATCCACGTGTCCATCCATGGGGTCTGTGTGTCCACCCACCCAGATCCTTGTTCTTCCCAAAAAATCCACGTGTCCATCCCTTGAGTCTGTGTGTCCACCCATCAGATCCATGTTCTTCCCAAAAATCCAGGTGTCCATCCGTCAGATCCCTGTTCTTCCCAAAAAATCCACGTGTCCATCCACCGGGTCTGTGTGTCCATCCACCCAGATCCTTGTTCTTCCCAAAAAATTCACGTGTCCATCCACTGGGTTTCTGTGTCCATCCATCAGATCTGTGTGTCCATCCCTTGGGTCTGTGTCCCCACCCACCCAGATCCATGTGCTTCCCAAAAAGTCTGGGTGTCCATCCATCAGGTCTGTATCACCATCCATCAGATCCGTGTTCTTCCCAAAAAATCCACATGTCCACCCACTGGGTCCGTGTGTCCATCCCTCGGGTCTGTGTGTCCATCCATCAGATCCTTGTGCTTCTCAAAAAAATCCACATGTCCATCCATCAGGTCCATGTTCTTCCCAAAAAATCCACGTGTCCATCCCTCGGGTCCGTGTGTCCATCCCTGGGGTCCGTGTGTCCATCCCTGGTCTGTATGTCCATCCCTCAGGTCCGTGTGTCCATCCCTGGTCTGTATGTCCATCCCTCAGGTCCGTGTGTCCATCCCTTGGGTCCGTGTGTCCATCCCGGGTCCGTGTGTCCATCCCTCGGGTCCGTGTGTCCATCCCCTGGGTCCGTGTGTCCATCCCTCGGGTCCGTGTGTCCATCCCGTGCGTCCGTGTGTCCATCCCCTGGGTCCGTATGTCCATCCCTCAGGTCTGTGTGTCCATCCCTCAGGTCCGTGTGTCCATCCCTCAGGTCCGTGTGTCCATCCCTGGGGTCCGTGTGTCCATCCCTCAGGTCTGTGTGTCCATCCCTCAGGTCCGTGTGTCCATCCCTGGGGTCCGTGTGTCCATCCCTCAGGTCTGTGTGTCCATCCCTCAGGTCCGTGTGTCCATCCCTGGGGTCCGTGTGTCCATCCCTCAGGTCTGTGTGTCCATCCCTCAGGTCCGTGTGTCCATCCCTCGGTCCGTGCGTCCATCCCTCGGTCCGTGTGTCCATCCCTCGGTCCGTGCGTCCATCCCTCGGGTCCGTGTGTCCATCCCGTGCGTCCGTGTGTCCATCCCAGGTCCGTGTGTCCATCCCAGGTCCGTGTGTCCATCCCTCAGGTCTGTGTGTCCATCCCTCAGGTCCGTGTGTCCATCCCTCGGTCCGTGTGTCCATCCCTCGGGTCCGTGTGTCCATCCCGTGCGTCCGTGTGTCCATCCCTCGGGTCCGTGTGTCCATCCCAGGTCCGTGTGTCCATCCCAGGTCCGTGTGTCCATCCACTGGGTCCGTGTGTCCATCCCAGGTCCGTGTGTCCATCCCCTGGGTCTGTGTGTCCATCCCGGGTCCGTGTGTCCATCCCTGGGGTCCGTGTGTCCACCCCTCAGGTCCGTGTGTCCACCCCTCGGGTCCGTGTGTCCATCCCTCAGGTCCGTGTGTCCATCCCTCGGTCCGTGTCTCACCCACCAGCTCCCTTCTCCCATGGATTGTCCCCAAGGATGTGTCCCCAAGGATGTGTCCCCATGGATGTGTCCCCATGGCTGAGGTGGCCCCAGGTGACCCCTCAGTGGCCACCCCCCCACCCCAGGTCCCCTTGTCCCCGTCTGTCCCCAGCCCGTGGTGGCCGTGCCCCACCCCCACCCCCACCCCCTGCCCACAGGACCCCCGCCCCGGTGCCCCCCGCCCCGAGACAGGGACAGCGAGGCCGGGGCTGTGTCCTGGTGTGCCCTGAACCCCACAGCTGGGATGGGATCCATGGGATGGGATAGGGTGGAAATCGGATAGGATCTATGGGATTGGATGGGATCCATGGGGTGGGATGGGATCTGTGGGATGGGATCCATGGGGTAGGGTGGGATCTGTGGGATGGGATCCATAGGATGGGATGGGATCCGTGGGGTTGGATCCATGGGGTGGGATGGGATCCATGGGATGGGATCAGTGGGATAGACTGGGATCCATGGGATCTATGGGATGAGATAGGGTGGAAATGGGATGGGATCTATGGGATTGGATGGGATCCATGGGGTGGGATAAGGTGAGAGGGGATCGATGGGATAGGGTGCGATGGGACCGGATGGGATCTATGGGATTGGATCCATGGGATGGGATGGGATGGGATGGGATGGGATGGGATAGGATGGAACAGGATCCATGGGGTGGGATAGGATGGGATGGGATGGGACGGGATCCATGGGATGGGATCCATGGGATGGGATAAAGTGGGATGGGATGGGATGCATGGGATCTATGGGATGAGATAGGGTGGAAACGGGATAGGATCTATGGGATTGGATGGGATCCATGGGGTGGGATAAGGTGGGAGGGGATCGATGGGATAGAGTGGGAGGGGATCTATGGGATGGGATCCACGGGGTGGGATCCATGGCATCCATGGGAAGGGATGGGATGGGATGGGATGGGATGGGATGGGATGGGATGGGATGGGATGGGATGGGATGGGATGGGATGGGATGGGATGGAGAGGAGGGCACAGGGAAGGAGAAGGGAGGCTCTGGTGGGGCCCCTGAGCCGCAGTGGTGGCCATGGGAGGAGGAGGAGGAGAGGAAGGGGAGCAGAAACCGAGGAGCCCCACGGAGCCCCCGGGACGCTGCGGGACCCCAAATATCCCAAATATCCCAAACTTCCCCTCGGCGCCTTTGGGACATGGGTGGGACAAGGGGGCGTGGCCATGCGAGAGTGGGCGTGGCCATGGAAGAGAGCGGGCTGGTACTGCGCCAAATATGGAGCGGTGGGCGTGGCCATGGGCGGGGCCAGTCCCCCCAACAGCGCCACCCAGCGGCCAGGAGGGAACGAGCGCACTTGGGGACACCCCCGACCCCACAGCCTGACCCTAAATGGAGACACCCCCGACCCCACAGCCTGTCCCTAAATGGGGACACCCCCGACCCCACAGCCTGTCCCTAAATGGGGACACCCCTGTGACCCCACAGCCTGTCCCTAAATGGGGACACCCCTGACCCCACAGTCTGTCCCTAAATGGGGACACCCCTGCACCCCACAGCCTGTCCCTAAATGGGGACACCCCTGTGACCCCACAGCCTGACCCTAAATGGGGACACCCCCGACCCCACAGCCTGATCCTAAATGGGGACACCCCTGTGACCCCACAGCCTGACCCTAAATGGGGACACCCCTGTACCCCACAGCCTGACCCTAAATGGGGACAACCCGTACCCCACAGCCTGTCCCTAAATGGGGACACCCCTGTGACCCCACAGCCTGACCCTAAATGGGGACACCCCCTGTGACCCCACAGCCTGATCCTAAATGGGGACACCCCTGTGACCCCACAGCCTGTCCCTAAATGGGGACACCCCTGACCCCACAGCCTGTCCCTAAATGGGGACACCCCTGTGACCCCACAGCCTGTCCCTAAATGGGGACACCCCTGACCCCACAGCCTGTCCCTAAATGGGGACACCCCTGTACCCCACAGCCTGTCCCTAAATGGGGACACCCCCTGTACCCCACAGCCTGTCCCTAAATGGGGACACCCCTGTGACCCCACAACCTGACCCTAAATGGGGACACCCCTGTGACCCCACAGCCTGACCCTAAATGGGGACACCCCTGTACCCCACATCCCACCCCCCAAGCCCCCCAACCCTTTGTGAGGTGGGAAGGAGGGGTCACCCTCCACTCCAGAGCGACGCTCTTTATTTGGGGTTTGTCCCCCCCTCAGCCACGGGTTTGGGGTTTGGGGACACCCTGGAGGCATTGGGGACACCCTGGACGGTTTGGGGACACCCTGGAGGGTTTGGGGCCCCCTGGAGAGTTTGGGGACACCCTGGAGAGTTTGGGGACACCCTGGAGAGTTTGGGTGACCCTTGGAGGGTTTGGGGACACCCTGGAGAGTCTGGGGACACCCTGGAGGGTTTTGGTGTCCCCTGGAGGGTTTGGGGACACCCCGGAGGGTTTGGGGACACCCCGGAGGGTTTGGCTGACCCCTGGAGGGTTTGGGGACACCCCGGAGGGTTTGGGGACACCCTGGAGGGTTTGGCTGACCCCTGGAGGGTTTGGGGACACCCCGGAGGGTTTGGGGACACCCCAGAGGGTTTTGGTGTCCTCTGGAGAGTTTGGGGACACCCTGGAGAGTTTGGGGACACCCTGGAGAGTTTGGGTGACCCTTGGAGGGTTTGGGGACACCCTGGAGAGTTTCGGGACACCCTGAGCCGTCCCCTGCCCGTCCCTGGGGGTCCGAGCAGAGCCCCCCACCCCACAAACCCACCCTGCCCCCCCCGGTCCCTGCCCCAGAGCGCGGTCCCAGCGCTGTCCCCTCCTCCGGGGCCGTGTCCCCTGCCGGTGTCACTCGCGGGGGTCCCGCCGGGGGTGGCCTCAGGTGCTCTTCAGGTCACCCAGGGCCACCTCTCCTCCTGCAGCCTCGGCTCCGGGCTCGGGGCCCCGCGCTGAGGGGACGGGGAGGCCACGGGCTGAGCTGACCCCATCCCTGTCCCTGTCCCCGTCCCTGTCCCTTACCCCATACCTGTCCCTGTCCCCATACCTGTCCCTGACCCTGTCCCTGTCCCCGTCCCTGACCCCATCCCTGTCCCTGTCCCCGTCCCTGTCCCTTACCCCATACCTGTCCCTGACCCCGTCCCTGTCCCTGACCCTGTCCCTGTCCCTGTCCCCATACCTGTCCCTGACCCTGTCCCTGACCCCATCCCTGTCCCTGACCCCATCCCTGTCCCTGACCCCGTCCCTGAACCCATACCTGTCCCTGTCCCCGTCCTGTCACCATCTGCACCCCTGACTTCATCCCCATCCCGTCCTCATCCTCACGCTCGTCCCACTCTGTCCCATCCCGTTTTAGCCTCGGCCTCCTCCTCAGCCCGTGGATCCCATGGAGCCCATGGAGCCCATCCCACCCCATCCCATGGATCCCATCCCATCCCATCCCATGGATCCCATCCCATGGAGCCCATCCCATCCCATCCCATGGATCCCATCCCATGGAGCCCATGGAGCCCATGGAGCCCATGGAGCCCATGGAGCCCATCCCACCCCATCCCATCCCATCCCATCCCATGGATCCCATCCCATGGATCCCTTCCCAACCCCATGGATCCTGTCCCATCCCACCCCATGGATCCCATCCCATCCCCACAAAGGAGATGGAAAACTCATCCAAAGTCCAGATGAAAACTCAAAGAATCCCATCCCCAGCTGGGACCAGGGGGTCTCCAACTGCCCCCATTCTACAACACCCCCCTGTGCCCCCCAGCACCCCCCTCTGTGCCCCCCAGAACCCCCTGTTCCCCCCAGCACCCCCTGTGCCCCCCAACACCTCCTGTGCCCCCAGAATCCCCCATGCCCCCCAACACCCCCTTTGCCCCCAGCAGTGCCCCTGGCAGTGGGCACACACCAGCACCCCCCTGTGCCCCCCTTCCTCCCCAGCACCCACCTGTGTGCCCCCAGCAACCCCCATCTGTGCCCTCTAGCACCCCCAGCACCTCCTGTGCCCCCAGCACCCATCTCTGTGCTCCCCAACACCTCCCAGAACCCCCCGTGCCCCCCATTCCCCACCTGGTCACCCCCAGCAGTGCCCCTGGCAGCAGGCACACACCAGCACCCCCTGTGCCCCCCTGTGCCCCCAAGAACCCCCAGCACCCCCAGAACCCCCAGCACCCCTGTGCCCCCCAACACCCCCTGTGCCCCCCAGCACCCCCTGTGCCCCCCAGCACCCCCAGAACCCCCAGCACCCCTGTGCCCCCCAACACCCCCTGTGCCCCCTGTGCCCCCGTGCCCCCCAACACCCCCCTGTGCCCCCCAGCACCCCCCTGTGCCCCACCTGCTCTCCCCCAGCAGTGCCCCTGGCAGTGGGCACACACCAGCACACCCTGTGCCCCCCAGAACCCCCAGCACCCCTGTGCCCCCCAACACCCCCCTGTGCCCCCCAACACCCCCAGAACCCCCAGCACCCCTGTGCCCCCCAACACCCCCTGTGCCCCCTGTGCCCCCGTGCCCCCCCAGCACCCTCTGTGCCCCCCAGCACCCCCCGTGCCCCCCATTCCCCACCTGGTCGCCCCCAGCAGTGCCCCTGGCAGCGGGCACACACCATCACCCCTTGTTGCCCCCCGTGCCCCGCAGCACCCCCAGCTCCCCCCAGCACCCCTTGTGCCCCCCAGCACCCTCAGCACCCCCTGTGCCCCCCGTGCCCCCCACCACCCCCCCGTGCCCCCCCAGCAACCTCTGTGCCCCCCAGCCCCATCTGGTCGCCCCCAGCAGTGCCCCTGGCAGCGGGCACACACCAGCACCCCCAGAACCCCCAGCACCCCCTGTGCCCCCCAACACCCCCAGAACCCCCAGCACCCCTGTGCCCCCCAACACCCCCCGTGCCCCCCAGCACCCCCTGTGCCCCCCAGCACCCCTGTGCTCCCCAACACCCCCTGTGCCCCCCAGCCCCACCTGTGCCCCCCATTCCCCACCTGGTCGCCCCCAGCAGTGCCCCTGGCAGCGAGCACACACCATCACCCCTTGTTGCCCCCCGTGCCCCCCAACACCCCCCTGTGCCCCCCAGCACCCCCCGTGCCCCACCTGGTCGCCCCCAGCAGTGCCCCTGGCAGCGGGCACACACCATCACCCCGATGGCCACGGCGGTGAAGGCGGCGGTCAGCACGCAGATGACCGTCAGCATGTCCGGCTCCTTGGGCACCTCTGCGGGGTGGCACCGGCTCCTGGGGACACCGGGCAGGGCCACCCCAGGGCCACCCCTGCCAGCCTGGGGGACCCCCGGGCTGCCCCCGGGACGGACGGACGCAGCGGGGACAAGGGACGGACAGACACAGCGGGGACAAGGGACAGACAGACAGAGTGGGGACAAGGGACAGACACAGTGGGGACAAGGACAGACAGACACAGCGGGGACAAGGGACAGGCACAGAGGGGACAAGGGACAGACAGACACATGAGGGACACGGAACAGAGACAGCGGGGACAAGGGACAGACAGACACGGCAGGGACAAGGGACAGACAGAATGGGGACAAGGGACAGACACGGTGGGGTCCCCAAAAAGGGCAGGGGACAGGGCAGGGACACCTGGCACTGCTCAGGTGGGACAAGGGACATCAGGGAATGTGGGGACCCCAAACAAGGCAGGGGACAGAGCAGGGACACTTGGCATCACCCAGGTGGGGACAGAGCTGGAGGAGGTGACAGATGCATCAGGGAACTGGGGACACCCCAAACTTCTGGGACCACCTCGATGGGGACAGGGCTGGAGGAGGTGATAGAGCAGGTGACAGACACAGCAGGGACTGGGGACACCCCAAATTCTGGGACCACCCACACAGGGACAGAGCAGGTGACAGGCACAGAAGGAACTGGGGACACCCCCAAAATCTGGGACCACCCCAATGAGGACAGGGGACAGGGATGGACATGAGGACAACACAGGTGACAGACACAGCAGGAACTGGGGACACCCCCAACTTCTGGGACCACCCCGATGAGGCCAGGACTGGACACAGCAGGGAATTGGGGACACCCCAAATTCTGGGACCACCCCAATGGGGACAGGACTGGAGGAGGTGACAGAGCAGGTGACAGACACAGCAGGGAACTGGGGACACCCCAAATCCTGCCACCACCCCGACGGGGCCAATCCTGGTGCCCTCCCCAGGGCACCAGAGGACCCCCAGAGGTGACAGTGCCACCCCCCTCTTCTCCCCACTCACCTGCCAGCGCGGGCTGCAGCACCAGCGAGCAGAGCAGCTCCGGGGCGGCGGCGCGGGCGGCGTAGCAGGAATAATTCCCAAAATCGGGATGGCTGAGGTTCCTCAGCAGCAGCGACACGCCGGCCACCTCTGTCCCCGCGGCGCAAAAAGCCACCCGGCCCCGAAAGCGGCTCTCGGGCTGCTCCTCGGGGGGCTGCCAGCCCTCCTCGGGGGGCGGCGGCTGCCAGCCCAGGCGGTGGCTGAGCACGGGGACAGCGCGGTGGCCGCCGGCCTGGTGGCTGCAGCTGAGGGTGACCCCGCGCAGGGTGGCCCAGGGTTGGGAGCCGCAGGGCAGGCAGGCGTCCTCGCCGATGGCCGCGGTCACCGTGACGGGCTCGGGAGGGTGGGCTGAGAGGGGACAAGGATATGGGGGTGGGTACGGTGGGGTCACCTCCCTGGGACGGGGGAGGTGGGGACAGGGGGCAGGCGTGGGGACGCGGCCGCTGGTGGCGGCGGGGTTGAGGGATCGGTGGTGACAGAGCCGAGGGCTCGGTGGAACCAGGGCTGAGGGATTGGTGGTGACAGAGCCAAGAGGGCTCGGTGGTGCCAGGACCGAGGGCTTGGCGGTGGCAGAACCGAGGGCTCGGTGGAACCAGGGCTGAGGGATTGGCGGTGACAGAACCGAGGGATTGGTGGTGACAGAGCTGAAAGTTCGGTGGTGCTAGGACCGAGGGCTCGGTGGAACCAAGAACCGAGGGCTCGGCGGTGCCAGAGCCGAGGGCTCAGCGGTGACAGAACCGAGGGATTGGTGGTGCCAGGACTGAGGGCTCGGTGGTGACAGAACCGAGGGCTCGGTGGTGACAGAACCGAGGGTTCAGTGGTGACAGAGCTGAGGGTTCAGTGGAACCAGGGCTGAGGGCTCGGCGGTGCCAGGACCAAGGGCACGGTGGTGCCAGAGCAGAGAGGGTTCAGTGGTGCCAGGACCGAGGGCTCAGTGGAACCAGAACCGAGGAGGGTTCAGCGGTGCCAGAGCCGAAGGTTCAGTTGGTACCAGGACCAAGGGCTCAGTGGTGACAGAGCCCAGGGCTCAGCAGTGCCAGAACCGAGGGCTCGGTGGTGACAGAACCGAGGGTTTGGCAGTGACAGAACCGAGGGATCGGTGGTGCCAGGACTGAGGGCTCGGTGGAACCAGAACCAAGGGCTCGGCAGTGCCAGGACCGAGAGCCCGGCAGTGCCAGGACTGAGAGCCCGGCAGTGCCAGGACTGAGAAATCAGTGGTGCCAGAGCCAAGGGCCCAGCGGTGCCAGGACCGAGGGCTCAGTGGAACCAGAACCGAGAGCCCGGCAGTGCCAGAGCCGAGGGCTCGGCGGTGCAAGGACTGAGGGCTCGGCGGTGCCAGAGCCAAGGACTCAGCGGTGCCAGAGCCCAGGGCTTGGCGGTGCCAGAGCCAAGGACTCAGCGGTGCCAGAGACGAGGGCTCGGCGGTGCCAGGACTGAGGGCTCAGTGGAACCAGAACCGAGAGCCCGGCGGTGCCAGAGCAGAGAGGGCTCGGCGGTGCCAGAGCCGAGGACTCAGCGGTGCCAGGACTGAGGGCTCGGCGGTGCCAGAGACGAGGGATCGGCGGTGCCAGGACTGAGGACTCAGCGGTGCCAGAGCCCAGGGCTCGGCGGTGCCAGAGACGAGGGCTCGGCGGTGCCAGAGACGAGGGATCGGCGGTGCCAGAGCAGAGAGGGCTCGGCGGTGCCAGAGCAGAGAGGGCTCGGCGGTGCCAGAGCAGAGAGGGCTCGGCGGTGCCAAGCAGCCGCCCCGTGAGTCACCGCCCTGCCGGGAACCGCTCTCCCGGCCTCCCTCCCTCCCTCCCTCCCTCCCCTCGGGGTCCCCGCCGCCGCAGGGGAGGAACGTGGGGGGGATCCCCGGGGCAGGGGAGGCTCTGCTGGGACCCCCCCCCACCCCGCTGCCCGTGGGTACCTGCCCGGGCGAGGAGGGGGCACAGAGCCCAGAGAGCCACGATGGGGACCAGCGCCATCCTGCCGGGACCCCCGGCAGCTCCTGCGGGACGCGGGCACGGCAGCCTCAGCAGCGGGGCACCCCAAAAACCGGGGGGCACCCCAAAAACCGGGAAGAACCCCAAACGCAACCCCTCGTGGCGAGGGAGGGATCCCCGGGGTGTCCAAGCCCCCGCACCCGGTGTGAGCAGCTATGGGGCCGGAGCAGTTATAGGGCAGGGGGCTGGGGGCTTATGGGGCTGGGGGTTAATGGGGCTGGGCAGTTATAGGGCAGGGGCGGGGGACTTATAGGGCAGGGGGCGGGGGTTTTATGGGGCTGGGGGCTGGGCAGTTATAGGGGCAGAAGGCGGGGGACTTATAGGGCGGGGGGCTTATGGGGCAGGGGGCGGGGGTTTATGGGGCTGGGGGCTGGGCAGTTATAGGGCAGGAGGCGGGGGACTTATGGGGCGGGGGGTTTATGGGGCAGGGGGGATTATGGGGCAGGGGCCGAGGGGTTTATGGGGCAGGGAGCGGGGGGCTTATGGGGCAGGGGGCGGCGGATTTATGGGGCTGGGGGCTGGCCGGTTATTGGGCAGGGGCCGAGGGGATTGTGGGGCAGGGGGCGGGGGGATGATGAGGCTGGGGTTGGTGGCTTTATGGGGCTGGGGGCTGGGCGGTTATAGGGCACGCGCGGGGATCTTATGGGGCTGGGGGCGGGGGGTTTATGGGGCTGGGGGCTGGGCGGTTCTAGGGCATGCGCGGGGGGTTTATGGGGCTGGGGGCGGGGGGTTTATGGGGCTGGGGGCTGGGCGGTTATAGGGTGGGTTTAGGGCAGCGCGGTGGGCAGCAGCCCCCGGGATGATCGGAGCCCCAGCAGCCCCCGCCCGGGGGACAAGGGGACACCCCCAGCCCCGCCCGGGGGACAAGGGGACAACCCCGGCCCCGGCCCCTCACCGTGGCTCCGCTGCCGCCCGCCCGTGCCGCGCTCAGCCCCGGCCCCGCCCCGGCGCCACCGCCCGGCCACGCCCCTGGCCACGCCCACCCGGCTGGGCCCCGCCCACCCGGCTGGGCCCGACCCACCCGGACACGCCACGCCCACCCGGCTATGCCCCGCCCACTCAGCTGTGCCACGCCCACCCGGCTATGCCCCGCCCAGCCTGATGTGCCCCACCCAGCCAGCTTCGCCACGCCCACCCAGATGTGCCACGCCCACCCAGATGTGACTTAGTTGTGCCCCGCCCACCCAGCTGTGCCACGCCCACCCGTATATGCCCCGCCCACCCAGCTGTGACTCAGTTGTGCCCCCACCAGCTGTGCCCCTTCCAAGCCCAGATGTGCCCTGCCCGGCTCCGCCCCACCCAGCTGTTGGCTCCGCCCCATCCAGCTGTTGGCTCCGCCCCATCCAGCTGTGCCCCGGGGGAAGGTCCGATCCCGCTTTTGTTCACACTCCGAGCTCGTTTTGTTGTTGTGGGCGAGATTTTTGTAATCTATGCAAATGGATTCGTATCGTTTTGAAAGGATAAAGGGTAAATTGTAAAGGATAATGGGAAAAACGGTGAGGTTTATATCGGAGGCTGTTAATGTCACAGAGAAAATGGGTCCTGAGGTGATATGATGATAAATGATAAATTGATATCGTTGTCATGTTTTTGTAGTACCATAAATAAAATATAAACCATGTAAATTAAAATATATAATAAAATTAATTAAATATAATATATTATTAATTAAATAAAATATATTAATAAAATTAATACCATGTAAATGGTATTAATAGTAGAATACAAATAATATAATATAATATAGTATAATATAGTATAATATAGTATAATATAGTATAATATAGTATAGTATAGTATAATATAATATAATATAATATAATATAATATAATATAATGTAATATAATGTAATATATATGGTATCATATAATATAAATAAAGTAAAATAAAATATTATGAATAAAATAAAATTAGAATAGAATTAACACAAACGATTGGAAATAACATATATTAATATTACTCCATTAATTAATTAACGCAAATGATTGGAAATAATATGGGTTAACATTATTACATCATCATTAAGTATTATTATATTCATTATAATAATATATATATAATATAAATTTTGCTGGTAATATCAGCAGTAATTAACACCGTTATTCCGGACAGGACAAACAAATACGGAATATCATTAATTACTATAAATTACACCTAACCAAGGAACAAGAGCCCCGACGATTAATTACTGGGGGGTGCATCTACCTTGGTGTTTAATTTTGATTTAATTTTGTGTTGCCACCAGGCCAGGGAGAGCTTGGAGCCAAGGAGGGGATTTTTGGGAACAGGGACAAATTTTTGGGATCAGGAGCAGCTGTGACAATGGATCAGCCCCACAGGGACACAAATCTTTGGGATCAGGAGCAGAGGTGACAGCGGCACTGCCCCACAGGGACACAAATCTTTGGGGTCAGAGGTGACACTGGCACTGCCCCACAGGGACACAAATCTTTGGGGTCAGGGGCAGAGGTGACACTGGCACTGCCCCACAGGGACACAAATCTTTGGGGTCAGAGGTGACACTGGCACTGCCCCACAGGGACACAAACCTTTGGGATCAGGAGCAGAGGTGACACTGGCACTGCCCCACAGGGACACAAATCTTTGGGGTCACAGGTGACAGTGGCACTGCCCCACAGGGACACAAATCTTTGGGGTCACAGGTGACAGTGGCACTGCCCCACAGGGACACAAATCTTTGGGGTCAGGGGCAGAGGTGACATTGGCACTGCCCCACAGGGACAGAAATCTTTGGGGTCAGGAGTGACACTGGCACTGCCCCACAGGGACACAAATCTTTGGGATCAGGAGCAGAGGTGACACTGGCACTGCCCCACAGGGACATAAATCTTTGGGGTCACAGGTGACACTGGCACTGCCCCCCAGGGACACAAATCTTTGGGGTCACAGGTGACACTGGCACTGCCCCACAGGGACACAAATCTTTGGGATCAGGGCCAGAGGTGACACTGGCCCTGCCGGTGGCACAGGGACACAAATCTTTGGGATCAGGAGCAGAGGTGACACTGACCCTGCCGGTGGCACAGGTGGCACCGCGCCGTCGCTAAGGTCCCTGCCGGCCCCACCATTCCAGGGTTCCAGGGCTCTGTGCCGCCCCTCTGTGACATCAGCCCGGGCCGGTGGCACCAGAGGTGACACCTCTGCCCCTGGCTCTGCCACCTGCGCTGGCACCCATGGCTTTGCTGTGGCTGCTCGTCCTGCTGGCCCTGGCCGGGCCCGTGGGGGGCACCTGGGACAGCTGCAGGTCGGTGTCCCCAGGGGCTCGGGGACACTCGGGGCTGGCCTGGCACAGCCCGGGCACAGAGGAGCCCCGGGGGTCCCTGTCCCCGCTGTCCCCAAGGGGACAAAACACTGATGGCTCTGTGCTTCCAGAGGCACCTGCGGGCTCCGGCCTTTGGCTTTCGACCACAGCTCCGTGGTTCTGGATTACAACCCCCCAGGCGGTGACTACGCGACCTTGGGGTCTTCGGATGTCACCTCCCTCGTGGATGGCCCTGGTGTCCCCTCGGGGGCCTGGCCTGGCATCATCAGCATCCAGGCCACCCTGGCCAACGGCACCTGGCACATGTGCTCGGGGGCACTCATCCACCCCCAGTGGGTGGTCACCGTGGCCCAGTGCTTCTTCAGGTCGGGGTAAGGAGAAATGGGGACAGGGATGTCCCCTCAGCAGGGTCAGGGATGTCCCCCTCAGCACAGGGATGTCCCCAAAGCTGGGGCAGGGATGTCCCTTTAGCACAGGGATGTCCCCAAAGCTGGGGCAGGGATGTTCCATCGGCCCAGGGATGTCCCCTCAGAAGGGTCAGGGATGTCCCCAGAGCTGGATCAGGAATGTCCCCATAGCTGGGTCAGGGATGTTCCATCGGCCCAGGGATGTCCCCTCAGAAGGGTCAGGGATGTCCCCAGAGCTGGGTCAAGGATGTCCCCACAGCAGGGTCAGGGATGTCCCCATAGCTGGGTCAGGGATGTCCCCAGAGCTGGGTCAGGGATGTCCCCTCAGCACAGGGATGTCCCCTCAGTACAGGGATGTCCCCTCAGCAGAGGGATGTCCCCAGAGCTGGGTCAGGGATGTCCCCTCAGCACAGGGATGTCCCCTCAGTACAGGGATGTCCCCTCAGCAGGGTCAGGGATGTCCCCTCAGCACAGGGATGTCCCCACAGCACAGGGATGTCCCCTCAGCAGGGTCAGGGATGTCCCCAGAGCACGGTGCAGCTGCCAGGCTCGCACATCCCGTGGCTCTGCTCCCTGTCACCGCTCTGTCCATCTGCTCCCCAGGGACATCTCCGTTTACGAAGTGGTGATCGGGGCCACGGATCTGGGCCAGCCGGGCCGCCAGGCCGAGCTGCGCCGCGTCCGGAGGCTGCTGATCCACCAGAGCTACGTGGCCGCCACGGCCAGGAACAACATCGCCCTGGTGGAGCTGGACCAGCCCGTGGAGTGCAGCGACTACATCCAGCTGGGCTGTGTGCCAGACAGCTCCCTGGCAGTGGCCGAGCTGAAAATCTGCTACATCGCGGGCTGGAGAGCCACCCCGGACAGCGGTCAGTGCCCGCAGGGCCGCGGGGCCCGGCCGTGGGGCCGGAGCAGAGGCGAGGCCGGGCCGAGCCCCCGGAGCCCCGGGCAGGGCCAGGGCGGGACAGGGGCTCTGCCCGGGGGGACCCGGCCCGGCCCCGGCCCGGGGGCTCGGCCCCGCGGGGCCCCCGAGCGAGGGAGGGAGGGAGGGAGGGAGGGAGGGAGGTGGCGGCCGCTCAGAGCCCTCTGTGCCCGCAGCTCCAGCACCGCGCCTGGTGCTGCAGGAGGCCAAGGTGCGGCTGATCGACGTCCAGCTCTGCAACAGCAGCCGCTGGTACGGGGGGGCCGTGCACCCGCAGGACCTGTGCGCGGGGTACCCGCGGGGCGGCATCGACACCTGCCAGGTACCCATGTGCGGGGCTGGGCACAGGGCCGGGGGGCACAGGGAGCCCTGAGCCCACCCAGGGCCCCGGGGAGCCCCTCAGAGCCCTCAGCCCACACAGGGAACCATGAAATCCCCTCAGAGCCCTCAGCCCCACACAGGGAACCATGAAATCCCCTCAGAGCCCTCAGCCCCACACAGGGAACCATGGAATCCCCTCAGAGCCCTCAGCCCCACACAGGGAACCCTGAAATCCCCTCAGAGCCCTCAGCCCCACACAGGGTTCCATGAAATCCCCTCAGAGCCCTCAGCCCCACACAGGGAACCATGAAATCCCCTCAGCCCCACACACGGCCCCATGAAATCCCCTCAGCCCCACACAGGGAACCCTGAAATCCCCTCAGAGCCCTCAGCCCCACACAGGGAACCATGGAATTCCCTCAGAGCCCTCAGCCCCACAAATCCCCTCAGAGCCTTCAGCCCCACACACGGCCCCATGAAATCCCCTCAGCCCCACACAGGGAACCATGAAATCCCCTCAGAGCCCTCACAGCCCCATGAAATCCCCTCAGAGGTGACCCCGAGGTGCGGCTGTGACCCTGCAGCCCCTTCTGACCACTCTCTCCTGGCGCAGGGGGATGTCGGGGGACCCTTGGTCTGCAAGGACAACGTTGGTGACTACTTCTGGCTGGTGGGGCTGGCCGGCTGGGGCCGGGGTTGTGCAGGAGAAAGACGGCCCGGGGTGTTCACCTCCATCCAGCACTTCCGTGGATGGATGCAAGTCCAGCTGGGCTTGGTGGCAGAAGACGCAGCCCCGACACCAACAGAGCCGGCCCCGACCCTAAGCCCGACCCCGCTGCTGCCCCCGACGCCGGCCCTGACCCTGACTGTCATCGAGCAGCCACCGGCCTCCTCCATAACAATTTCCTTCCCAAAAGATCTCCTGCAGAGGTTCTTCCAGGCTCTGAAGGACTTCTGGGAGTTCCTCAGGGACAAGATGCGTTGAGCAGGATGGAGAGCAGATCCAGTTCTGGCTGCAGAGGGCCTCCAGCTGCCCCGTTTTTGGGGCCGCGGCTGTGGGGCCGAGGGCAGCCCCGGTGCCCAGGGCTGCTGTGCCCTGCCCACGCTCCTGCCCTGAGCCCACTCCGATGGTGAATCCAGTTTGTTCTTCAAATAGAGTTGTTGCTACTCCTGGTTATCCGTGTTGTGCAGTTCAGTCTCCAGGGGAAAAAACAAGGAGGGGACAATTTGGGAAAAAAGGAACGGGGTTGGCTCCTGGTTTGGGGACAGAGGATGAGGGAGCCAGGGAGGGGAGGATGGGCCTGGCAGGTGGAGAGAGGAAGAAACTTCTGCAGCCCAGGTTCTTCCAGCAGAGAAATCCTCAGGTGTCCCATTCCCGGGAAAAGGCATCGAGAGGGAGAGGAATGGGAACAGCTGGAGCTGGCAGTCCCCAGGGATGTGGAGGTGCCACCCAGGGGTGTCCCCTCTGTCACCAGCTCCTGCCTCTGAGGCTGCCAGGACTCCCCAGCCCATACCCCCCGCTGTGCCCTCAGTGCCAGCTGGGATCCCTGGATCTGGGACATTCCCTCTGCCCCTGAAGGTCCCTTCCAACCCCAACCCCTCCAAGGCTTCCACAGCTGGGTGCTGCCCCTCCCCACATGGAACCGGCGCCTCTGTGACATCAGCCCGGGCCGGTGGCACCAGAGGTGACACCTCTGCCCCTGGCTCTGCCACCTGCGCTGGCACCCATGGCTTTGCTGTGGCTGCTCGTCCTGCTGGCCCTGGCCGGGCCCGTGGGGGGCACCTGGGACAGCTGCAGGTCGGTGTCCCCAGGGGCTTGGGGACACTCGGGGCTGGCCTGGCACAGCCTGGGCACAGAGGAGCCCCCAGGGGTCCCTGTCCCTGGTGTCCCTGTTGTCTCCGAGCAGGGCACTGATGGCTTTGTGCTTCCAGAGGCTCCTGTGGGCTCCGGCCTTTGGCTTTCGACCACAGCTCGCTGGTTTCGGACTACGACTCCTCAGATGGTGACTACGCGACCTTGGGGTCTTCTGATGTCACCTCCCTCGTGGATGGCCCTGGTGTCCCCTCGGGCACCTGGCCTGGCATCGTCAGCATCCAGGCCACCCTGGCCAACGGCACCTGGCACATGTGCTCGGGGGCACTCATCCACCCCCAGTGGGTGGTCACCGTGGCCCAGTGCTTCAGAGGGACTCGGTAAGGAGGAGCAGGGACAGGGATGTCCCCAGAGCTGGATCAGGGATGTCCCCAAAGCAGGGTCAAGGGTGTCCCCACACCACAGGGATGTCCCCAAAGCTGGGTCAGGGTGTCCCCTCAGCACAGGGATGTCCCCTCAGCTGGGTCAGGGATGTCCCCAGGGCGGGAAGGCAATTGTGCTGCCGCATCCAGAGGCTCTGCTCCCTCAATCCTTTCTCCGTCTCCTGCTTCCCAGGGACACCTCCAGGTGGGAAGTGGTGATGGGGACCACAGATCTGGCTAAGCTGGGCCCCGGGTCCAAGCGGTGCCACATCCAGAGGGTCCTGAAGCACCCGGACTACGACGCTAACTCGCAAAGGAACAACATCGCCCTGGTGGAGCTGGACCAGCCCGTGGAGTGCAGCGACTACATCCAGCTGGGCTGCGTGCCCGACAGCTCCCTGGCAGTGGCCGAGTTGAAAACCTGCTACATCGCGGGCTGGAGAGCCACCCCGGACAGCGGTCAGTGCCCGCAGGGGGCTTGGGGAGGAGTTGGGGACAGCAGGGACGTGGCCAGGCTGACCCGGGGCAGAGGGCAAAGCTGCAGAGCCAGGCCCGGGCCGAGCCCCGGAGCGCCGGGCAGGGCGGCGGCGGGAGAGCGGCCCGGCCTGGCCCCGGCCTGGGGGCTCGGCCCAGGGATGTGTCGGGTGCTCAGAGCCCTCTGTGCCTCCAGACGAGACCCCGGGCGTGGTGCTGCAGGAGGCCAAGGTGCGGCTGATCGACGTCCAGCTCTGCAACAGCAGCCGCTGGTACGGGGGAACCATGCAGCCGCAGGACCTGTGCGCGGGGTACCCACGGGGCGGCATCGACACCTGCCAGGTACCCATGTGCGGGGCTGGGCACAGGGCCGGGGGGCACAGGGAGCCCTGAGCCCACCCAGGGCCCCGGGGAGCCCCTCAGAGCCCTCAGCCCACACAGGGAACCATGGAATCCCCTCAGCCCCACACAGGGAACCATGGAATCCCCTCAGAGCCCTCAGCCCCACACAGGGTACCATGGAATCCCCTCAGAGCCCTCAGCCCCACACAGGGTACCCTGAAATCCCCTCAGAGCTTTCAGCCCCACACTCGGCCCCGGGGAGCCCCTCAGAGCCCTCAGCCCCACATGCAGCCCCATGAAATCCCCTCAGAGCCCTCAGCCCCACACTCAACCCCATGAAATCCCCTCGGAGCCCTCACCCACACAGGGTACCATGAAATCCCCTCAGCCCCAGCACAGGGACCCCTCAGGCCCCAGCAGTGCCCATCCCATTCTTTATCCCTGGCTGTCCCTTCCCTTTTCCATCCCTGGATCCCTGTCCCCTGTCCCATGGCTGCCACTCCCCAGCCGTGTGTCCCTGTCCCAGTGTCCCTGTGTCCCCAAGGCCTGTCCCAGTGTCCCTGTGTCCCCAAGGCCTGCCCCAGTCTCCCTTTGTCACCAAGGCCTGCCCTGGTGTCTCTGTGTCCCCAAGGCCTGCCCTGGTGTCCCTTTATCCCCAAGGCCTGTCCCAGTCTCCCTTTGTCCCCAAGGCCTGTCCCGGTGTCCCTTCGTCCCCAAGGCCTGCCCTGATGTCCCTTTGTCCCCAAGGCCTGCCCCGGTGTCCCTGGGTCCCCAAGGCCTGTCCCGGTGTCCCTTTATCTCCAAGGCCTGCCCTGATGTCCCTTTGTCCCCAAGGCCTGTCCCGGTCTCCCTTTGTCCCCAAGGCCTGCCCCGGTGTCCCTTTATCCCCAAGGCCTGTCCCGGTCTCCCTTTGTCCCCAAGGCCTGCCCCGGTGTCGCTTTCTCCCCAAGGCCTGTCCTGGTGTCCCTTTCTCCCCAAGGCCTGCCCCGGTGTCCCTTTGTCCCCAAGGCCTGTCCCCTTTGTCCCCAAGCCCATCCAGTGCTCCCAGTGACCCCGAGGTGCGGCTGTGACCCTGCAGCCCCCCCTGACCCCTCTCTCTTGGCGCAGGGGGACATCGGGGGACCCCTGGTCTGCAAGGACGACGTCGGTGACTATTTCTGGCTGGTGGGGCTGGCCGGCTGGGGCCGGGGCTGTGCCGGTGACAAGCGGCCGGGGCTGTTCACCTCCATCCAGCACTTCCTGGGATGGATCCAGAGCCAGATGGCCACGCTCCCGCCCGAAACGGAGCCTCCGAAGCCACCCCCGACCCCCGTCTTTGAGGAGGAGCCGCCAGAAATGGAACCGGAACCAGAACCCATCCCGGTACTGGTACCAGAACCGAAACCGGAACCAGAACCGGAACCAAAACCAGTACCCATCCCGGTGCCCATCCCGGAGCCGGAGCCGATACCAGAACCAAAAGAAGAGGAAGAAGAACCAGAACCAACACCGACACCCGAGGCCTTTATCAGAATCACATTCCCGAAGCGCATCCTGCTGAGGTTCTTTGGGAGTCTGCAGACGTTCCTGGAGTTCTTGAGGGACAAAATGGATTGAGCAGGAGAGGGAGCAGATGCAGGTCTGGCTGCAGGGGATCACAGAAATGCCCTGTTTGGCTGTGCCAAAGCCACCCCTGGTGCCCAGGGCTGCTCCGTCCTGCTCGTTACCCTCCCCTCTGCCCACCCTGCTGATGAACTTCCCTTTGTTCTTGAAATAGAGATAATTGACCCCCAATTATCCTTCGTTTGTCAGTCCAATTGGGTCTCCTGGGCGCACAACAAGGGTGGGATAACCTGGGGAAAAAAATAGGATTTGGGGGAGCTGAGGGGCGGCCAGGGAGGGAGGGGAGGATGAGCCTGGGTGGAACCGATGGTTCTCCAGCATCTCCAGCACCTTCTGATGGCTGAGACCGGGACAAAACTCTTTCTGGGGCTTTTGATGACACTGAGGGGGTCATCCCTGCTCGTGGGCCAGCAGAGATGCCTTCAGGGGCTCCAGGAATATCCCATGGGATTCTGGAAGGCTGACCTGGAACAGAGCCTGCACAGAGCTGGAGTGCTGCTTTTTGTCTTCTTTCTCTGCCAGGGTCAGGATTAAATGTGCCAGATTTAAATGATTAAATGATCCAGATTTAATTAAAAACGGTATTTCTTGTTGGGACTCAGATGTTTGTTAATTCTTAGCTGTGTTACAGTCTCACAAGCTGTGAGTTCTACCTAAGAAAGTGAAAAATGGCCTCTATCTCTTTTTACAAGGCCTTTTGAGCACAAACTGTCCAATTATGAAATGACAATTAAATTATTTTTACTTTTAACCCAAGAACCAACCACCCACGGCCCGCAGTGCAGATTTTTGTACCCAATTACAAAACACCACCCAGAGCCGTGGAGAAGAAGGTGAAAAAGAAGAACTCGGCCAACACCTTAAAACCTTCATTTTGCTTTATATTATTTATATTTATTCCTACATCCTAAATGTGGATGTCCCAGCACTGTCACTCAATTCTGGAATCTTTTTCCAAGGCCTCAGAAGGAATGCAGGGTTTGCTTGGGGCTCAGTGCCTGGCAGCACAGAAATTCTCAGTGCCCAAGGTTCCAACACCAGAGAATAAAGTATTTGTTAAAAGGCCTTAAAGGATAGAGCTTGGGTAGGAGAAGAGCCTGGCCAGAGCTACAGCCAAGGTGGATACAAAATGGACACAAAATGGACACAAAATGGACACAGAATGGAGAAAAAATGCACACAAAATGGACCCAAAATGGATTCAAAATGGACTCAAAATGGACACAGAACAGTCACAAAATGGTCACAAAATGGAAACAGAATGGTCAGAGAATGGTCACAAAATGGACACAGAATGGACCCAAAATGGACCCAAAATGGACACAAAATGGACACAAAATGGACCCCAAATGGACACAAAATGGACACAAAATGGACACAAAATAGACACAAAATGGACACAAAATGGACACAAAATGGTCACAAAATTGACCCAAATTGTCAAAAATGGACACAAAATGGACACAGAATGGTCACATAATGGACACAAAATGGATTCAAAATGGACACAGAATGAACCCAAAATAGGCACAAAATGGTAACAAAATGGACACAAAATGGACACAAAATGGACTCAAAATGGACACAAAATGGACTCAAAATGGACACAGAACAGTCACAAAATGGTCACAAAATGGAAACAGAATGGTCAGAGAATGGTCACAAAATGGACACAGAATGGACCCAAAATGGACACAAAATGGTCAAAAATGGGCACAAAATGGACATAAAACGGACACGGAATGGTAACAAAATGAACACAAAATGGACCCCAAATGGACACAAAATGGACACAAAATAGACACAAAATGGACACAAAATAGACACAAAATGGACACAAAATGATCACAAAATTGACCCAAATTGTCAAAAATGGACACAAAATGGTCACAGAATGGTCAAAAAATGGACACAAAATGGACACAAAATGGACACAAAATGGTCACAGAATGGTCACATAATAGACACAAAATGGATTCAAAATGGACACAGAATGAACCCAAAATAGGCACAAAATGGTAACAAAATGGACACAAAATGGACATAAAACGGACACGGAATGGTAACAAAATGGACACAAAATGGACACAAAATGGACCCCAAATGGAGACAAAATAGACACAAAATGGACCCAAAATGGACACAGAATGGATTCAAAATGGACACAGAATGGACATGAAATGGACACAAAATGGTCACAAAATGGACCCAAAATGGTCACAAAATAGATGCAAAAGGACCCAAAATGGACACAAAATGGTCACAAAATGGACACAAAATGGACACAAAATGGACTCGAAATGGTCACAGAATGGACACAAAATGGACACAAAATGGACTCGAAATGGTCACAGAATGGACACAAAATGGACCCAAAATGGACACAGAATGGACACAGAATGGACACAGAATGGACACAAAATGGTCACAAAATGGACCCAAAATGGTCACAAAATAGATGCAAAAGGACCCAAAATGGACACAAAATGGTCACAAAATGGACACAAAATGGACACAAAATGGACACAAAATGGACTCGAAATGGTCACAGAATGGACACAAAATGGACCCAAAATGGACACAGAATGGACACAGAATGGACACAGAATGGACATGAAATGGACACAAAATGGACACAGAATGGTCACAAAATGGTCAGAAGATCGTCACAAAATGAACACAAAATGGACACAAAATGGAGCCAAAATGGACCAAAATGGACCCGAAATGGTCAAAAATGGACACAGAATGGTCACAAAATGGTCAAAAATGGACACAAAATGGACGCCTGGTCTTGAGGTCTCACACTTTGATCAGTTTGGGTCCATTTGCATATTGGGGTTTAATTGTCCAATTCCAGCTGCAGGCTGTGAGGCCCCATCCTTCCTGTTCCTCCCTCCAGCCACCCTTGGTTGTGCTTTTGGGCCTGGAAGTGTCCTTGGTGTCCAGCAGGGACAGGATTTGTTTATCTGTGCAGGCTCAGAGCTGCACCCCTGAACAGCAGAGAACCTGAAAAACATCAAACCTGAACCCAATTTACACCCCACTGACCCTGGCCATTGGCACCCCAAACTCACGGGCACCCCATCTGCACCCACCTCTCCCCTTCAGACACATCAGCACCCCATGGACACCCTCCATCCCATTGCCACCCTGCCAGCACCCCACTGGCACCCCATGGACACCCCCAGGGCACCCCATGGACACCCCACATCCCACTGCTACCCTGCCAGTGCCCCATTGGCACCCGATGGACACCCCCAGGGCACCCCATGGACACCCCATGGACACCCCACATCCCACTGCTATCCTGCTAGTGCCCCATTGGCACCCGATGGACAACCCCAGGGCACCCCATGGACACCCCACATCCCACTGCTACCCTGCCAGTTCCCCATTGGCACCCGATGGACACCCCCAGCGCACCCCATGGACACCCCCAGGGCACCCCACGGGCACCCCATGGACACCCCATGGACACCCCTAGGGCACCCCACGGGCACCCCATGGACGCCCCACATCCCACTGCTACCCTGCTAGTGCCCCATTAGCACCCCATGGACACCCCCAGGGCACCCCATGGACACCCCTAGGGCACCCCATGGACACCCCCATGGACACCCCACGGGCACCCCATGGACACCCCCAGGGCACCCCACGGGCACCCCACGGGCACCCCAAGGACACCCCACATCCCACTGCCACCCTGCCAGTGCCCCATTGGCACCCGATGGACACCCCCAGGGCACCCCATGGACACCCCATGGACACCCCACATCCCACTGCCACCCTGCCAGTGCCCCACTGGCACCCCATGGACACCCCTAGGGCACCCTCAGGGCACCCCATGGACACCCCACATCCCACTGCCACCCTGCCAGTGCCCCACTGGCACCCCATGGACACCCCTAGGGCACCCTCAGGGCACCCCATGGACACCCCACATCCCACTGCCACCCTGCCAGTGCCCCACTGGCACCTCATGGACACCCTCATGTCACCTCCCTGGCACCCTCTCCTGTCCCCAACCTGACCCACAGCCAGATGCCATCAAGGATAGCACCTGCGGTGACACCAGTGGCCATGTCATCTTCCCGGTGCCCTCCCCTGTCCCCAAGCTGCCCCGCAGCCGGATGGCCACCAGCATGGCACCTGGGGACAGGCGGGGCCACTTCAGTGTCCTCCCCGCCACCCCCCCCCCGCCACCTCCTGGGACCCCCTCTGCCCCCTCCCCCGGGGCCCGCCCCAGCTGTGTCCCCGCTCATGTCCCCGAGTCCCTCTCCTGTCCTCCCAGGGTGCTCCCCCAGCCGTGTCCCCTGCCCGGGACACCCCAGCACCTCCCGGCTTTCCCTCGCTGTCCCTGCCACCTCTGGGACCCCCCGGTGTCCCCCTGTGCTTGTGTCACTCCCCCGGCCGCGTCCCCCCGGCTCTGCCCGGGTTGCCCACCCCGTCCCGGTCTCGTTACCGCGTCCCCAGCCGTGTCCCCCCCGCCCCCAGGCCCCCGGGATGTCCTCACGTCCCCGGCCGTTTCCCCCCGGCCCCAGGCCCCCGGGGTGTCCCGGGGTGTCCCCATGTCCCCAGCTGTGTCCCCCCCCCCAGCCCCCCGGGGTGTCCCCGCCGCACCGATCTGTCCCTGCTGCGCCGTGCCCTCGGTGACGCCGCGCACGAAGCTCCGGATCTCGGCGTCCCCCAGGCTCTCCCAGTCCCGATTCTTGCGGATCAGGGTCGGGAGAGGGGTGGGCGCCTCCATCCCTGTCCCGGACAGCTGGCCCCGCCGTTTGCGCCGGCCGGTACCCCGATGTGGCAGCGGTGACACCCCGCGGTGACAGCGGTGACACCCCACAAGTGGCAGCGGTGACCCCCGAGCCCGCCCGGCCGCGCCCCGGTTGCTCCAGCGCCGTCACCCCGAGCCCGCCGGGCCGCGCCCGGTTCCCGCAGGGCCGCGCCTCCCGCGGCGCTGCCGGGACCTGCCCGTGCCCGTGCCCGGCCCGGCCCGGCCTGGCCCCGTGCCCGGTGCCCGCTGGACTCTGAGCCCGGGGCAACGAGCGGGGGGCACGGGAGAGGCCGCGGCGGGAGGGGACACGGGGGGTGGCACGGTGGGTGGCACGGTGGGTGGCCCCTACCCGGGTCCCTCGCTCACCGTGGACGCTCGCAGGGGGTGCCCGGGGGCTCTGCCCTGCCAGGGATCCCCCCCATCCCACCCCACAGATCCCACAGGGCGGGGGGTGTCCCCAAGGTGCAGCGCTGAGGCGTGTCCCCTCCCTGCTCGGTGTCCCCAGAGCCCCCCAGGGGGTCCTGGGTGGGGTGGGATGGGATCCATGGGATGGGATCCATGGGATGGGATCCATGGGATAGGATGGGGTGAGGTGGGGTGGGATGGGATGGGATCCGTGGGATGGGATGGGATGGGATCCGTGGGATGGGATGGGATCCATGGGATGGGATGGGATGGGATGGGATGGGATGGGATGGGATGGGATGGGATGGGATGGGATGGGATGGGATGGGATGGGATGGGATGGGATGGGATGGGATGGGATGGGACGGGATGGGATCCATGGGATGTGATTGATGGGATGGGATGGGATGGGATCCATGGGATCCATGGGATCCATGGGATCCATGGGATGGGATGGGATGGGATCCATGGGATCCATGGGATGGGATGACACTGGAGCAGGCACTGGCTTGGCAGCACCTCCCTCACCCCGGGCACATCCCCACCCCACCACGGGGTCCCCCCTCCGTGGCCTCTGCGGGGTCTCCCTCGGGATGGACAAAGGGCGGTTTTGGGAGAGCCCCCCACCCGCCCCGCCCCCCCGTGGGACGCAGGGCGACAGAAGGAGAGCGAGGCGCTGCTGCTGCTGCTGCTGCTGCTGCAGTTCGTGTTTGTCACAGGCTGGCAGTGTCACCCCACGTCCCTGCTCCCCTACGGGTGCGAGTCCATCACGGGGACCACAGCTTCCGAGTAGCGGATGCCGAAGGTCTGTCCTTGCTTCTGCTCCTGCGGGGGGACAGAGCGAGGCGGTGCGGGGGTGAGGGGCCGTGGCTGCCTGTCCCCCAGCTCTGTCCCTGTCCCTGTCGCCATCCCCGTCCCCCAGCCCTGTCCCTGTCCCTGTCGCCTCCCCCAGCCCTGTCCCTGTCCCCGTCCCCGCTCACCTCCTTGGGGTTGTAGTCGCTGGGGCCGGGGGTGTTGGAGGTCGGGGCGGGGCGGCTCCTCCCGCCCATGGTGCAGCGGGGGGCCCGCTCCATGTACACGTTGGTGTCCACGGTTCTGTAGTTGCTGGGGCCTGGGGTCTGCGGGGACACGGGCGGCTGGCGCGACCCCCTGGACTCCGGTACCCCACACCCTGGTGCCCGGACCCCCTGCACCCCACACCCTTGGCACCCCAAACTCCCAGACCCTGACACCCCACATCTTTGGCACCCCAACCCACAGACCCCTGGCACCCCACACCCTTGGCACCTCAACCCCCCCAGACCCTTGCATCCCAAAACCTTGGCACCCCAACCCTGGCACCTCATACCCTTGGCATCCTGACCCCCTGGGACCCCAATACCCCACACCCTTGGCACCCCAGCCTGCAGACCCCTGGAACCCCATATCCTTGGCACCCGAGCCCCCCAGGCCCCTGCTACCCCAAATCCCAGCCCCACAGGCCCCCAGTCCCTTTGCACCTGATCTCCCAGCCCCCCCAGCCCCTCAGCCCCCCAACTCCACGGCCCCACAGCCCCCCAGCCCCCCGGCTCCCACCTTTTTCTTGTCGTCAAAGATGCTGGTGCCTCTCCCGGTGAAGGAGAACTGCGGGGCCGATGCTTTGGTCACCTGCTGGGGGCCCATCACGGCCGGCAGCTGGTAGCTGGCAGGGCCTGGGGGGGGGGACACGGCTCAGGGGGGCACCGGGGGGCTTCACCCTCCCGCGGTTGGGGAGGGAAGGCTCAGCCCTGGGGTGTTGGGGAGCTCAGCCCAGCCGGGGTGTGCTGGTTAGCCCAGTCTGGCCCGGGGAGATGGGGGGTCCCAGCCTGAGGAGGAGATGAGAATCCCAGCCCAGCCCGGGGGGTGATGGGGGACCCAGCCTAGGGGTGAGATGGGGATTCCAGCCCAGCCCCGGAGGAGATTAGGGGGTCCCAGCCCCGGTAGGATAATGGGGGTCTCATCCCCAGTGGGATGTTGGAGGTCTCAGCCCAGATGAGATAATGGGGTCTCAGCCCTGTTGGGATGTTAGGGGACCCAGCCCGGGTGGGTTAATGGGGTCTCAGCCCTGGTGGGATGTTGAGGGTCCCAGTCCTGGTACAATAATGAAGGTCCCAGCCCAGGTGGGTTAATGGGGTCCCAGCCCAGGTGAGATAATGGGGTCCCAGCCCCAGTAGGATGTTGAGGGTCCCAGCCCTGTTGGAATGTTGGGGGTCCCAGCCCAGGTGTGATGTTGGGGTCCCAGCCCTGGTGGGTTAATGGGGTCCCAGCCCTGTTGGAAAGTTTGGGGGTCCCAGCCCACGTGGGATGTTGAGGGTCCCAGCCCCGGTGTGATGTTGGGGGTCCCAGCCCCGGTGTGATGTTGAGGGTCCCAGCCCCGGTGTGATGTTGGGGGTCCCAGCCCCAGTGTGATGTTGAGGGTCCCAGCCCCGGTGTGATGTTGGGGGTCCCAGCCCCGGTGTGATGTTGAGGGTCCCAGCCCCGGTGTGATGTTGGGGGTCCCAGCCCCAGTGTGATGTTGAGGGTCCCAGCCCGGGGGGACGCGGGGTTCCCGGCACACCCCCTGCCTCACCTGGCGTCTGCGCGGGTTTCTCGGTGCGGCCGCGGGACTTAAGTGAGAAGGTGGGGACGGAGGGCAGGGTGACCCTGGTGGCGAGCTCCGGGGCGTAGTGCGCTGCAAGGACCCAGCGGGGCTCAGCTCCGGGCGCTGCCCCCCTGCCCCTCCCTCCCTCCCTCCCTCCCTCCCTCCCTCACTCACCTGGCCCAGGTGTGTCGCTGAGCCGCCGCTCTCGGGGGCGGCCGCCCAAGGTGAAGCCGGGGACGCGGTCCCGGCCCCGAGCGGTGAACCCGGGGGGCACCAGGTACTGCGGGCCGGGGGAGCGCGGCTGCTCGGGGCTCCCCAGCTTCAGCCCGAAGCTGTAGGCGGGGGCGCGGCGGCTGGAGGGGTCGCGCTGCTCGTAGCCTGGGGAGGCGGAGGGGCTCGGTGAGACCCCGGACCACCCCCCTCCCTCTCCGGCCTCCGGTGCCCACCCTCCCCACGCCGCCGCCCCGCACTCACCCATCCCGGGGAGCGTGTACTGGGGCCCGGGCGTGACGAACCGGGTCTGGACGGGCACCCGCGGCCGGTGGGGTCTCCAGGGGCCCACCCAGCCGTCGTTGGACATGCGGGGGGTGCCGCTCCCTTCCTCAGCGTCCCCGGAGGTGCCCTCGGAGGGAGCTGTGGGTGCCCTGGGGGGACGGGGTGGCAGCAGCGGCGCCGGCGTGCGGTGGTGGCGGCGGCGCCGTGGTGACAAAAGTGACCCGGCGGGGCCGCGGGTGGAGGTGGTGGTGGCGGCGGTGGTGGCCGTGGTGTCACAATGGCCGCGGGGTTCCAGGGCTCCGGGCGCTCCCCCCGCGCTCGGCACCCCGGGGTGACAACGGCGACAGAGCCCGGGGAGGAGGGAGGGGAGCGCCGCGGAGCCAGCCCGGCACCCCATGGATGGGACAGACCCCAAAAACGCACCCCGTGGACACAGCCCAGCACCCCATGGATAAAACAGACCCCCAAAATGCACCCCATTGATAAAACACACCCCACAAATCCAGCCCGGCACCCCATGGATGAGACAGACCCCAGAAATGCACCCCATGGATAAAATGCATCCCAAAAATGCAGCACGTGGATTAAACACACCCCATGGATGAAACAGACCCCAAAAATGTACCCCACGGATCCAGCCCGGCACCCCATGGACAAAACAGAACCCAAAAATACACCCCAAAAGTGCAGCACGTGGATAAAACACACTCCATGGATATGCCCTAAAAATAGACCCCATGGATTGACCCCCCCCCAGCACCCCATGGATAAAACACAGCCCAAAACCACACCCCGTGGATAAAACACACCCCACGGATGAAACACACCCCATGGGTACACCCCAAAAATGCACCCCCATGGATTAACCCATAAATCCATCCCAAAAACGCACCCCATGGATAAAACACACCCCGTGGATCCACCCCACAAATGCACCCCATGGATTAAGCAGACCCCATGGGTACACCCCAAAAATGGACCCCATGAATTGACCCATAAATCCATCCCAAAAATGCACCCCACGGATAAAACACACCCCAAAAACACACCCCGTGGATCCATCCCAAAAATGGACCCCATGGGTACAGCCCTGGCACCCCATAGATGCAGCACCCCATGGCTGCACCCCCATATCCTATATGTGACCCCCTGAACCCCATATGTGACCCCCCAACCCCGGGCCCCAGGGAGAGAACAGGAGGGACACGGAGACACAGGAGCACAGGGACAGAGGGACAGGAGGGGACACGGGGACACAGAGAGAGGGTGATGGGGGTGACAGGGGGATGTGGGGACACGGGGGACATCGAGGGGCTCATGGGGATGTGGGGACAGGGGGATACGGGGGACACGGGGACACAGGAACTGGCCGAGACCCCCAGGGGCTGCCTTGGGGTCACCCCTTCTCTTGTGGGGACACCCCATCCCTTGGGGTCACCCCTTCTCTTGGGGACACCTCTGTCCTGGGGACATCCCATCCCTTGGGGTCACTCCTTCTTTTGGGGACAATCCTTCTCTTGGGTACACCCCATTCCTTGGAGCCACTCCTTTTGGGGTCACCCCTTAGCTTGGGGACACCCCATCCCTTGGGGTCACTCCTTCTTTTGGGGACCCTCCTTCTTTTGGGGACCCTCCTTCTTTTCGGGATACTTCTGTCCTGGGGACACCCCTTCTCTTGTGGGGACACCCCACCCCTTGGGGTCACCCCTTCTCTTGCGGTCACCTCTGTCACCTCTAGGGGGACGCCCTAGCCCTTTGGGTCACTCCTTCTTTTGGGGACACTTCTGTCCTGGGGTCACCCCTTAGCTTGGGGACACCTCTGTCCTGGGGACATCCCATCCTTCGGGGTCACTCCTTCTTTTGGGGACCCTTCTGTCCCGGGGACACCCCATCCCTTGGGGTCACTCCTTTTTTTGGGGTCACCCCTTAGCTTGGGGACACCCCATCCCTTGGGGTCACTCTGTTTGGGGACACCCCTTCTCTTGGGGACACCCCTGTCCTGGGGACACCCCATGCCTTGGGTCACTCCTTTTGGGGTCACTCCTTCTCTTGGGAACACTTCTGTCCTGGGGACACCCTTCTCTTGTGGGGACACCCCATCCCTTGGGGTCACCCCATCCCTTGGGGGTCACTCCTTTTGGGGTCACTCCTTCTTTTGGGGACACCCCATCCCTTGGGGACACCCCATCCTTTGGGGTCACCCCTTCTCTTGCGGACACCCCATCCTTTGGGGTCACTCCTTTTGGGGTCACCCCTTAGATTGGGGACACTTCTGTCCTGGGGACACCCCATCCCTTGGGGTCACCCTTTCTCTTGGGGTCCCCCCTGTCCTGGGGACCCCTCTGGCCGTGCCCCCTCCATCCCGTGGGAGCTGTGGGGCCGTGTGGGGCTGGGGGTCCCTGTCCCCCCGTGGGTGTCACCCGTGGGGCGCAGAGACAGCCAAGGGACACGGGGGGGTCCCGGTGCTTCGGTGCCTTTATTGGGGGGTCCCCGTGTGGGGTGGCCCGGGGAATTGGGGTGTGGGGAGGGGGGCAGGGGGTGATTGGGGTGCAGGATGGGTTTGGGGGTGGGGGGCAAGATTTGAGATTTTGGGGGCTGGGATTTGGGATTTGGGGGGCAGGATTTGGGATTTGGGGGGCAGGATTTGGGATTTGGGGGACGGGATTTGGGATTTTGGGGGGCAGGATTTGGGATTTGGGGGACAGGATTTGGGATTTTGGGGGGCAGCACAGCAGGGGCGGGATCAGGAGCAGGGATTGGGGTCTGGGATGGGTGTTTGGGGTTCAGGGGCAGGCTGTGGGACTTGGGGGGGGGGCAGGATGTGGGATTTGGGGGGCGGGATGTGAGATTTGAGGGGGGCAGCACAGCAGGGAGCAGGGTTTGGGGTCTGGGCCCGGGATTTGGGGTCTGGGTCGGGGGTTTGGGGTTCAGGGGCAGGCTGTGGGATTTGGGGGGCAGATTGTGAGATTCGGGGGGCAGCACAGCAGGGGCGGGATGGGGTTTGGGGTTTGGGGTTTGGGGTTTTGGGGGCGGGCTGTGGGATTTGGGGCGCAGGATCAGGAGTAGGGATTGGGGTTTGGGGTCAGGGCCGGGGTTTGGGGTTTGGGGTTCAGGGTGCAGGGCGGGGGTCAGGCCCCGGAGCCGGGGGGGCCGCAGGGGGGGCGCCCCGGGCCCCCCTAAGCCGGGACTTTGCAGATGAAGGGTTTGCGCTCCCCGCAGGCCTCGCCCTCCCAGGCCATGAACCCTGCGGGGACAACGGGGCTGGCACTGGGGACACCGGGGACACTCCGGGAGACCCCCGGACAGCCCCTGAGACCTCCTGTCCCTCCCGGACACCTCCTGTCCCTCCGTCCCCTCCCTGTCCCTCCCATCCCCTCCTGTCCCCCCGTCCCCTCTCTGTCCCTCCCTGTCCCCTCCTGTCCCCTCCTGTCCCCTCCTTTCCCCTCCTGTCCCCCCCTGTCCCCCCCTGTCCCCTCTCTGTCCCCCTCTGTCCTTCCCTGTCCCCCCCTGTCCCCTCTCTGTCCCCCCCGTCCCCTCCTGTCCCCTCCCTGTCCCCTCCTGTCCCCCCTTGAGCCCCCCGACCCTCGGCTCCCCTCACCAGCTGAGTCCCCCAGTGTGGCACAGGGCTGTCCCCAAGCTGCTGTCCCCACCCCTGTCCCCAGGCCATTGTCCCCAGGCTACTGTCCCCAAGCCGCTGTCCCCACCCCTGTCCCCAGGCCATTGTCCCCAAGCTGCTGTCCCCAGGCCGCTGTCCCCAGGCCATTGTCCCCAGGCCATTGTCCCCAAGCCGCTGTCCCCACCCCTGTCCCCAGGCCATTGTCCCCAAGCTGCTGTCCTCAGGCCGCTGTCCCCACCCCTCTCCCCCCTCACCTGCCGAGTCCTCCAGGGCGACGCAGGGGTGTCCCCTGAGGCCATCGTGTCCCCTGAGGCCATCGTGTCCCTTGGGGCCATCGTCCCCCTCCCAGGCCCAGTAGAGCCGCGGGGACCCGTCAGCCCAGAGCCAGCCCTGGCGCTGTGACAGCAGAGGGACACCGGTGACACCGGGGGACAGGGGGACACAGGGGGGACACGGGGGACACCGGGGACACAGGGGACACCAGGGTGACAGAGGGGACATAGAGGACACAGGGGACACAGGGGTGACACGGGGGACACCAGGGACACAGGGGACACCAGGGTGACAGAGGGGACATAGGGGACACAGGGGACACAGGGGTGACACGGGGGACACTGGGGGGGGGACGGGGGGGGACACGGGGGGACAAGTGACAGCACATGCAGCAGACAGGTGGCACTGCAGGCAGGGGACACCGGGATGGGACACCAAGGAGAGGCAGGCAGGGGTCACACAGGTGTCACACAGGTGTCACACAGGTGCCACAGGTGTCACACAGGGCTCACACAGGGCAGGTAAGGCACACAGGTGTCACAGGTGTCACACAGGTGTCACAGGTATCACAGGTGTCACACAGGTGTCACACAGGGCAGGTAAGGCACACGGGTATCACACAGGTATCATACAGGGGTCACACAGGTGAGGACTGGCACAGGTATCACACAGGTATCACAGGTGTCACACAGGTGTCACCCAGGTATCACAGGTATCACACAGGTGTCACACAGGTGTCACTCAGGTGTCACAGGTGTCACCCAGGTATCACAGGTATCACAGGTGTCACACAGGTATCACACAGGGCAGGTAAGGCACACAGGTGTCACACAGGTATCACACAGGTATCACAGGTGTCACCCAGGTGTCACCCAGGTGTCACAGGTGTCACCCAGGTGTCACCCAGGTGTCACCCAGGTGTCACCCAGGTGTCACAGGTATCAGACAGGTATCACAGGTGTCACACAGGGGTCACACAGGTGTCACACAGGTATCACAGGTGTCACCCAGGTGCCACCGCCGCCGGCCACTCACCCTCCGCTGCAGCCCGATCCAGACGCTCCTCCCCTTCTCCTTCTCCCTCTCCCGCTCCTTCTCCTCTTCCTCCTCCTCCTCCTCCTCCCCGCGGCCCCGCGGCCGCCGCGCCAGGAAGGCGGCGAGCGCCCGGTGCTCCTCGGGGCTCTGCAGCGAGGCCAGGTGCCCCCCGCCGCGGGCCTGGCACCACGCCTGGGGACAGCCACACGTCCGGGGAGGGGGGGGTCCCGGGGTGGGGGGGGTCCCCGAGACCACCCCCCCACCCCACCCTAAAAACCCCCGCACCCACCTCGGCCTTCCTCCAGCTGAGCTGCTGCCCGATGTAGCCGTAGCAGTGACCCTGGAAGGACAGCCAGCCGCGGGGACAGCGGGTGGCCTCGGCGCCTGGGGGGGGGGACAGGGGGGTCACGGGGGTGGGGGGAACTGGGGGGGACAGGGGGATCATTGGGAGACCCCTGGGGGGGACAAGGGGGATCATTGGGAGACGCTCGGGAGGGGACAGAGGTGTCACTGCCATCCCCGGGAGGGGACAGAGGGATCACTTGGGGGGGGGGGGTGGGACAGGGGGGTCACTGGGAGACCCCCGGGGGGGGACGACAGGGGGGGTCACTGTGGGGGGGACAGGGGAGTCACTGGGAGACCCCCGGGAGGGGACAGAGGTGTCACTGCCACCCCCGGGAGGGGACAGAGGGATCACTGGGGTGGGGGGGGGACAGGGGGGTCACTGGAGGGGGGGGGACAGGGGGTTCATTGGGAGACCCCCGGGAGGGGACAGAGGTGTCACTGCCGCCGCTGGGGTGGGACAGGGGGGTCGGGGGGACAGGGGGGTCACTGGGAGACCCCCGGGAGGGGACAGGGGTGTCACCACCACCCCCAGGTGGGGTCACTGCCACCCCCGGGAGGGAACAACGGAGTCAAAGGGAGACCCTGGGGGGGGGGCATGGGGGACAGGGGGGTCACTGGGGGGGGGACAAAGGGGTCACTGCCACCCCCGGGAGAGGACAGAGGGGTCACTGGCGGGGGGCGGGACAGGGGGGTGACAGGGTTTGGTTTGGGGGTCTCAGGGCTCGGTTTGGGGGTCTCAGGGTTCGGTTTGGGGTCTCAGGGGCCAGTTTGGGGTCTCAGGGCTCAGTTGGGGGTCTCAGGGCTCGGTTTGGGGTCTCAGGGCTCGGTTGGGGGTCTCAGGGCTCAGTTTGGGGGTCTCAGAGCTCAGTTCGGGGTCTCAGGGCTCGGTTTGGGGTCTCAGGGCTCGGTTTGGGGGTCTCAGAGCTCAGTTCGGGGTCTCAGAGCTCAGTTTGGGGTCTCAGGGCTCGGTTGGGGGTCTCAGGGCTCGGTTTGGGGTCTCAGGGCTCAGTTTGGGGGTCTCAGAGCTCAGTTCGGGGTCTCAGGGCTCGGTTTGGGGTCTCAGGGCTTAGTTTGGGGGTCTCAGAGCTCAGTTGGGGGTCTCAGAGCTCAGTTCGGGGTCTCAGGGCTCGGTTGGGGGTCTCAGGGCTCGGTTTGGGGGTCTCACCCGGCGGGCCGGGGGGCAGCAGCAGGCAGCCCAGCAGGCAGAGCCCCAGGAAGGCGGCGGGACCCATCCTCACCCTGCCTGCAACGGGGGGCGGGGGGCTGCGGGGGGCGGCCGGGCACCCACCCCCGCCCCAGCACCCACCCCCGCCCCAGCACCCACCCTGCGGCACCCAGCACCCATCCTGCCCCGGCACCCAGCTCCTCCCACCCCATCACCTCTTCCAGCGCCTCCAGGACCCTCACCCCAGCACATCCAGGACGCTCCCCCGGACCCCCAGGACCCTCTCCAGCACCCCCACGACCCCTCAGGCCCCTCCAGCACCCTCAGGACCCTCTCCAGCACCCCCAGGACACCTCCAGCACCTCCCGAGCTTCCCACCCCCAACCCCCAGCAGCGCCGGGCCCCCACCCGGCACCCCCACGAAGCCCCCAGCACCCTCACCCCAGCACCCCCAGGACCCTCCCCAGATCCCCCTGAGCCCCCCTCCCAGCACCCCCGGCACCCCCAGCACCGCCGGCGCTCCCTGGACCCTCCCCAGCACATCCAGGACGCCCCCCCGGACCCCCAGGACCATCTCCAGCACCCCCAAGACCACCCCCAGCACCCTCACCCCCGCACCCCCGGGCCCCTCAGCACCCCCAGCACCTCCAACACAACCCCCCCCCCACCCCCGGCACCCCCAAGACCCCTCCCCAGCACCCCCGGGCCCCCCCCCACCCCGGCACCTCCGAGCTCCGGTCGCGGCTGAGCGGGGCAGGGACCCCCGGGCGCTTTTATGGCCCCGGGCGGGGGCGGGGGGCGGGCGGGGGGGCGGGCCCGGAGCAGCCGCGCGTGGAGCCGCTGGCACCGCATCAAAGGGACGGGTGGCACCGGTGGCACCGGTGACAGGCACTGGTGGCACTTGTGGCACTGGTGGCACCGGTGATTGGGAGCCCCGGGGGCACCGCCGGTCCCCCCCCGGTGTCGCCGTGGGCGCGGTGACAGCGGCCGGGGGTCCCTGCGGGGTTCTGGGGTCACCCCCCTGGTCTGGGGGGGAGGTGACAGCTCCGGGTGAGCCCCCCCGGGGTGGCACCGAGCTGGGAGGGGGCACGGGGGGGGACAGGAGGGGACAGAGGGGACAGGAGGGGGCAGGGAGCACGGGGGGACGGGGGGGGGATGGGGGGAGACAGGAGGGTGCCGGGCTGGGGTGCGGCCAGATAAGGAGTCTGATAAGGGATTGATTGATTGATTGATTGATTGATAAGGGATTGATAAGGGGTCTGATAAGGGAGGGGGAGCGGCCGCCCCTGCGGCGGACACGGACCGAGGGACAGAGGGACACGGACAGAGGGACAGAGGGACACGGACCGAGGGACAGGGGGACACGGACAGAGGGACACGGACAGAGGGACAGGGGGACACTGACGGCCACCGCGGGTCCGGGGTCCCAGCCAGCAGCCGGCAGTGACCCCGCGGTCCCCACGGCACCCAGGCCCCGAGACCCCCCCGGCCGTGGGGCCGAGCCCCGGGGTGGGGACAGGGGACACCGAGGTGGGTGTCGGTGCCAGGGGGTGACAGTGACACCGCGGACGCTCCCCGGGCGGGGGGATGCCCGATGCTGGATGTCTCTGTCCCTGTCCCCTCTCCCGGAGTGTCCCGTGTCCCTCTCCGGGCTGTCCCCTGTCCTTGTCCCTTTCCCCTCTCCCGGGTTGTCCCCTGTCCCTGTCCCCAGCCCCTGTCCCCTCTCCCGGGGGTGTCCCTGTCCCCGTGCCCGGCCTGGCCCCTCGCTCTGCTGTCCCCTGTCCCTGTCCCATCGTGTCCCCTATCCCGGGCTGTCCCCAATCCCTGTCCCTGGTCTGTCCCCAGCCCCTGTCCCCTCTCCCGGGGGTGTCCCTGTCCCTGTCCCCGTGCCCGTCCTGGCCCGTCGCCCGCCGGTGGCTCCGGGCTGGCGGCGCCGGGCGGCTGCGGGCGGTGGAGGCGGGGGAGGGAGGGGACGGTGCCAGCTCGGTGCCAGCTCGGTGCCAGCTCGGTGCCACCCGGGGCGCGGCGACCCCCAGCCCGGACACGGCCCAGGGGCTCTGCGCAGGAGCCGGCGGTGCCGCCGTGCCCCGCTGCGCACCCCCGTCACCGGCGGCGGGGTGGGCACGGGGCCGGGAACTGGCACGGATCGGCCGGGATGGGCACGGATCGGCTGGATGGGCACGGGGCCGGGAACTGGCACGGATCGGCCGGGATGGGCACGGATCGGTGAGATGGGCACGGATCGGCTGGATGGGCACGGGGCCGGGAACTGGCACGGATCGGCCGGATGGGCACAGGTGGGCACGGGCCAGGAACTGGCACGGATTGGCTGGATGGGCACGGATTGGTGGGATGGGGATGGGCACGGGGCCGGGAACTGGCACGGATCGGCCGGATGGGCACGGATCAGCCGGATGGGCACAGGTGGGCACGGGCCAGGAACTGGCACGGATTGGCTGGATGGGCACGGATTGGTGGGATGGGGATGGGCACGGGGCCGGGAACTGGCACGGATCGGCCGGGATGGGCACGGATTGGCTGGATGGGCACGGATCGGTGGGATGGGGATAGGCACGGGGCCGGGAACTGGCACGGATCGGCCGGATGGGCATGGATGCCCGGGATGGGCTCAGATCGCCGTGAGTGGCACGGATCAGCGGGATGGGGGTGGGCACGGACCCCAGGACAGGCACGGATCGGCCGGGATGGGCTCGGATCCCCGGGACTGGCTCGGATCACCGGGATGGGCACGGGCCGGGCACGGATCAGCGGGATGGGCACCGATCAGGATGGAGGTGGGCACGGGGTCAGGGGTGGGCTCGGTTTAGCAGGATGGGCACAGATCCGGGGATGGGCAAAGGGCTGGGGGCAGGCACGGATCCGGGGGTGGATGGGGATCACCGGGACGGGCACGGCTCTCTGGGATGGGCACAGATGACGGGCATGGAGCTGGGCACGGACCCCAGGACGGGCACGGATCTGGGATTGGGCTCGGATCAGCGGGATCGCCGCCCCAGCCACGGCGCTTTGGATGGACCAGTGCCCGCCGGGCTCCCCTGAGGACGCCCCTTGGACCCAGCCCTGGCACTCCACGGATGCAACCCCCCTTGGAGGGAGCCCCCCTTGGATGGAGCCCCCCACGAATGCAGCCCCCCAGGGACACAGCCCCCCACAGATGCAGCCCCCCAGAGATGCAGCCCCCCATAGATGCAGCCCCCCATGGATGCAGCCCCCCTTGGAGGGAGCCCCCCAGAGATGCAGCCCCCCATAGATGCAGCCCCCCATGGATGCAGCCCCCCTTGGAGGGAGCCCCCCAGAGATGCAGCCCCCCATAGATGCAGCCCCCCATGGATGCAGCCCCCCTTGGAGGGAGCCCCCCAGAGATGCAGCCCCCCACGAATGCAGCCCCCCAGGGACCCAGCCCCCCATGGACACCCCCTGGACCCAGCCCTGGCACCCCAGGGACGCAGCCCCCCATGGGTGCAGCCCCCCAGGGACACCCCAGCTCTCCCAGCCGGCGGCACAGCGCGGTCACACCAAGAGCCTTTATTGCGAGCAGGTCCAGGGCAGCGACCCCCGGCCCCCCGAGCCCCCGGGGGTCCCCTGTGCCTCCCGAGCCCCCGGGGGTCCCCTGTGCCTCCCGAGCCCCCGGGGGTGCCCTGTGCCCCCCCGGTCACTTCCCGGCGGCGGCGGGGGCAGGGGGGGGTTTGTCGAAGAGCCCCGCGATGTCCAGCATGGCCTGGCGGATGTTGCGGCCGAAACGCTGCGAGTCCTGCGGGCAGCGCCCCCCTCAGAGCCCGCCCGGACCCCCAGAGTGGGACCCGGACCCCCAGAGTGGGACCCGAACCCCCAGAGGGGCACCCGGAGCCCCCCAGAGCGGGACCCGGACCCAGCAGAGTGGCACCCGGACCCCCAGAGTGGGACCCGGACCCCTCAGAACGGCACCTGGACCCCCCGAGCAGCACCCGGATCACCCCCGAGCAGGACCCGGACCCCCAGAGTAGGACCCGGACCCCCAGAGTGGGACCCGGACCCCCAGAGTAGGACCCGGACCCCCAGAGTGGGACCCGGACCCCCAGAGTGGGACCCGGACCCCCAGAGTGGGACCCGGACCCCCCCCGAGCAGGACCTGAACGCCCCAAGTGAGACCCGACCCCCCCCCCATCCCGACCCTGGGACACCCCCTGAGCTGTGGGACCCCCAGCACGGCCCGGGGGTCCCACGGGGGGGCTGTGATGGGGTGGGGGTCCCACAGAGGGGATTGGGATGGGGTGGGGGTCTCATGGGGGGGTTGTGATGGGGTGGGGGTCCCAGAGGATGGGATTGCGGTCTCAGAGGAGGGGTCTGGGATGGGGTGGGGGTCTCACAGAGGGGATTGGGGTGGGGGTCTCAGAGGATGGGATTGAGATGGGGTGGGGGTCTCAGAGGAGGGGACTGGGACACTTCCCAGCAGGGTCAAGATCAGGGTCAGGGGCTGTCCCAGACCCCCAGGTGACCCCTCAGGTGACCCCCCCAGGTGACCCCATGGACAGTGAGAGCCCCCATCCCCGGCCCCCCCCGTGACCCCCCCGAGCCTCCCTCACCGTCTCGGGGCTGGAGAACTTGCTGGACACGTGGAAGGTGATGAGGTTCTCCCCAGCGATGATGTAGGACACCCCGTACCCATCGTCCGCCACCTGCGGGGGGGCGGGGGGCCATGGGGCACCTGGGGGCACCTGGGGGCACCTGAGACCCACGTGGGGAGACCAGGGACCCCACCCAGGGACACCTGGGACCCACCTTGGACATCTGGGAGCCACCTTGGGTACCTGGGACCCACCTGGGGACACCTGGGGGCACCTGGGGGCACCTGGGACCCACCTGGGGCCCACCTGGGACTCACCTTGGGGGCACCTGGGACCCAGCTGGGGGCACCTGAGACCCACCTGAGACCCACCTGAGACCCACCTGAGACCCACTTGGGGGCACCTGGAACCCACGCGGGGAGACCAGGGACCCACCTGGGACCCACCTGTGGCACCTGGGGACACCTGGGACCCACCTGGGACTCACCTGAGACCCACCTGGGGGAACCTGAGACCCACCTGGGACCACCTGGGACACCCACCCAGGCTGTGGGGTGAAGCCTCCCGGGTCACCCATGTGGGGCTGGGGGCGCATGGCCCCACCGAAACCAGGCGAGGGGTGCAGCGCAGACCCCCCACCCCCCCTGAGCCCCCTGCCCCCCTCCCGGTGCCCCCCGGTGCCCTCGCCGGTGCCCCCCCAGAGACCCCCCTGCCCCCCCACAAGTGCCCCCCCTGCTCCCCCCTGCCCCTCTCCCGGTGCCCCCCGGTGCCCTCCCCGCTGCCCCCCCAGAGACCCCCCTGCCCCCCCACAAGTGCCCCCCTGCTCCCCCCTGTCCCCCTCCCGGTGCCCCCCCCCCCGCCCCCTGCCCCCCCCGTTGCCCCCCCTGCGCCCCCCAGCCCCCCCGGTGCCCCCCTCCGGTGCCTCCCCCGGTGCCCCCCTTTGCCCCCCGGTGCCCCCCCCGGAGCCCCCCCGGCGCTCACGGGGCCGAAGCCGCCGCCGCTGGAGACGTGCTGCGGGAATTTCTCGAGGTCGAACATGCGGAGCTGCTGCTGCGGGGTCTGGCTGGTGGAGAGGCGCCAGGGCTCCGCCAGCACCTGCGGGGCGGCTCGCTGCACCCCACTGCGCCCCAGAGCGCCCCACTGCGCCCCACTGCGCCCCATAGCGCCCCATAGCGCCCCATGGCACCCCACGGCACCCCATGGCCACCCTATGGCACCCCATAGCGCCCCACGGCATCCCACTGTGCCCCATTGCGCCCCAGGGCACCCCACTGCGCCCCAGAGCGCCCCACTGCGCCTCGCTGCGCCCCATAGCGCCCCATAGCGCCCCACTGCGCCCCACGGCACCCCATAGCGCCCCACTGCGCCCCAGAGAGCCCCACGGCACCCCATGGCCACCCTATGGCACCCCATAGCACCCCACTGCGCCCCATAGAGCCCCACTGCGCCCCATGGCACCCCATGGCACCCCATGGCCACCCCATGGCACCCCACTGCACCCCATAGTGCCCCATAGCGCCCCATGGCACTCCACTGTGCCCCACTGCGCCCAACTGCGCCCCAGAGCGCCCCACGGCACCCCACTGCGCCCCATAGTGCCCCATAGCGCCCCACGGCACCCCACTGCGCCCCACTGCGCCCCATGGCACCCCATAGAGCCCCATGGCCACCCCATAGCGCCCCATGGCACCCCATGGCACCCCACTGTGCCCCATAGCACCCCATAGTGCCCCACGGCACCCCACTGCGCCCCGTGGCACCCCATGGCACCCCACTGCACCCCACTGCGCCCCATAGTGCCCCACGGCACCGCAGGTTCCTCCCCGTGTGTCCTCCCGCCCGTCCCCCTCGTGTCCCTCCCGTGTCCCCTTTATGTTCCCTGTCCCTCTGTCTCCCTGGTCCCTGTCCCCTGTCCCGTGTCCCCTGTTCTTGTCCCTGTCCCCTGTCCCCTGTCCCCTGTCCCCTGTCCCCTGTCCCCTGTCCTTGTCCCTGTCCCCTGTCCTTGTCCCTGTCCCTGTCCCCTGTCCCCTGTCCCTGTCCCCTGTCCCCTGTCCTTGTCCCTGTCCCCTGTCCTTGTCCCTGTCCCCTGTCCCGTGTCCCTGTCCCCTGTCTCTGTCCTGTGTCCCCCTGCCCCCCTGTCCCGAGTCCCTGTCCCGTGACCCCTGTCCCTGTCCCCTGTCTCTGTCCCCTCTCCCATGTCCCCCCCGTGTCCCCTGTCCCTGTCCCACTCCTGTGTCCCCCCCCCGTCCCCCTGTCCCTGTCGCCCCGCACTGACCTTGGCCAGGAAGGGGCTCTGCGTGCCCAGGTATCGCGACATCAGGTAGAGGCAGAAGAGGTGGCGGTCGATGCCGGCGCCGGTCATGGCGAGGCGATAGAGCTGCTGGTGCTTCTCGGCCGCCGCCTTGAACAGCCGCTGCCGCTCCGAGCGCTGGGGGACCCCAAAAACTGAGCCCCAAAAACTGAGCCCCAAAACTGAGCCCCAAAAACCGAAACCCAAAAACTGACCCAACTGAACCCCAAAAACTGCACCTTGAACAGCCGCTGCCGCTCCGAGCGCTGGGGGACCCCAAAAACTGAGCCCCAAAAACTGAGCCCCAAAAACTGAGCCCCAAAAACTGAGCCCCAAAAACTGCACCCCAAAACTGAGCCCCAAAATGGAACCCCAAAACTGCACCCCAAAAACTGCACCTTGAACAGCCGCTGCTGCTCCGAGCGCTGGGGGACCCCAAAAACTGAACCCCAAAAACTGCACCCTAAAAACTGAGCCCAAAAACGGAACCCCAAAAACGGAACCCCAGAACGGCACCCCAAAACTGAGCCCCAAAACTGCACCCCAAAAACTGAGCCCCAAAACTGCACCCCAAAAAACTGAGCCCCAAAACTGAAACCCAAAAACTGAGCCCCAAAAACTGACCCAACTGAACCCCAAAAACTGCACCTTGAACAGCCACTGCCGCTCCGAGCGCTGGGGGGACCCCATAAACTGAGCCCCCAAAAACTGAACCCCAAAACGGAACCCCAAAAACTGAACCCCAGAAATTGAGCCCCAAAAACAGAACCCCAAATACGGCACCCCAAAACGGCACTCCAAACTGAACCCCAAAAACCGAAACCCAAAAACTGAACCAACTGAACCCCAAAAACTGCACCTTGAACAGCCACTGCTGCTCCAAGTGCTGGGGGGACCCCAAAACACAACCCCAAAAACGGCACCCCAAAAAAAGCACCCCAAGCCTGAACCCCAAACCTGAACCCCAAACCTGAACCCCAGACCCACCCCCCACACCCCAAACAGCCACTGCTGCCCCCCTGCACGCTGGGGAGGGGTTGGGGGGGGCTGAACCCCAAAGTGCACCCCAAAGGGCGCCCCAAGCAGGCAGCCAGCACCCCTGGGGGACAGGAACCCCTGCCAGGGACGGGGACACCCACGGGGGATGGGGACAGAGGGATGGGGACACTGTGAGGGATGGGGACACCCACAAGGGATGGGGACATCCAAAAGGGTTGGGGACACCCACGATGGATGGGGACACCCACGAGGGATGGGGACACCTGTGAGGGATGGGGACAGAGGGATGGGGACACCCGCAATGGATGGGGACATCCACAAGGGATGGGGACACCTGTGAGGGATGGGGACATCCACATAGGGCTGGGGACATCCAAAAGGGATGGGGACATCCACAATAGATGGGGACACCCATGAGGGATGGGGACATCCACAGGGGATGGGAACACCTGTGAGGGATGGGGACATCCAAAAGGGATGGTGACAGAGGGATGGGGACACCCACAAGGGATGGGGACAGAGGGATGGGAACATCCACAAGGGATGGGGACACCTGTGAGGGATGGGAACTTCTAAGAAGGATGGGGACCCTCAGGCAGAATGGGGACACCCATGAGGGATGGGGACACCCACGAGGGACAGGAACTTCCATGAAGGATGGGGACCCTCAGGCAGGACAGGGACATCCAAAAGGAATGGGGACATCTGTGAGGGATGGGGACACCCACAGGGGATGGGGACACCCACAGGGGATGGGGACACCCACAGGGGATGAGAACAGAGGGATGGGGACACCCGTGAGGGATGGGAACTTCTATGAAGGATGGGGACCCTCAGGCAGAATGGGGACACCTGTGAGGGATGGGGACACCCATGATAGATGGGGACACCCACAAGGGATGGAGACACCTGTGAGGGATGGGGACACCCACGAGGGACAGGAACTTCCATGAAGGATGGGGACCCTCAGGCGGGACAGGGACATCCAAAAGGGATGGGGACACCTGTGAGGGATGGGGACACCCACAGGGGATGGGGACACCCGTGAGGGATGGGAACTTCTATGAAGGATGGGGACCCTCAGGCGGGACGGGGACATCCAAAAGGGATGGGGACACCTGTGAGGGGTGGGGACACCCTCGAGGGATGGGGACACCCACAATGGATGGGGACAGAGGGATGGGGACACCCTTGAGGGATGGGGACATCCACAAGGGATGGGGACACCTGTGAGGGATGGAGCCACCCACAATGGATGGGGACAGAGGGATGGGGACACCCATGAGGGATGGGGACCCCCACGATGAATGGGGACGGGGACATCCACATGGGATGGGAACCTCTCTGAAGGCTGGGGACCCCCAGGCGGGATGGTGACCCTCCCCAGACTGATGGGGACCCCCCAGGAGGGTGAGGACAGTCTGGTGGCCGTGTCCAGGGTGGCAGGGCGGGTGTCCCGGTGTCACTCACGCTGTGCCGGGGGTCGGCCATGCTGCGCACGAAGGCGGTGGCCTCGGAGGTGCAGGAGCGCACGGTCTCGGTGCGGCCCTCGCGGAAGAGCCGCGTCATGGAGGCCTCGTAGGTCAGGCAGAAGGAGCCCTTGTCCTGCGGGACACGGCGGGGAGGGGACACTGGGGTGGCCCCGGCCTCAGCCCGGGGCCTGCCTGGCGCTGGGAATGTCCCAGCTTGTCCTGGTCACAGCCCCGGCCTGGTCCTTAACGCATCCCATCCCATCCCATCCCATGGATCCCATCCCATGGATCCCACCCCATGGATCCCATCCCATCCCATCCCATCCCATCCCATCCCATCCCATCCCATCCCATCCCATCCCATCCCATCCCATGGATCCCATCCCATCCCATGGATCCCACCCCATCCCATCCCATGGATCCCATGATCCCATGGAACCCATGATTCCATGGATCCCGGATTCCATGGATCCCATATCCCATGTCTCACCCGGAAGTGTGCCAGCTGCAGGGCGATCTGGATGAAGGTCTCGGGGCTGATCTGCCCCATCCCATCCCATCCCATCCCATCCCCACCCTATCTCATCCCATAGATCCCATGGATCCCATCCCATGATCCCATGACTCCATGGATCCCACAATCCCACAATGCCATGATCCCATGACCCCATGGATGCCATGACCCCATGATCCCATGGATCCCACAATCCCACAATCCCATGGATCCCACGATCCCCATATCCCGTGTCTCACCCGGAAGTGTGCCAGCTGCAGGGCGATCTGGATGAAGGCGTCGGGGCTGATCTGCCCCATCCCATGGATCCCACCCCATGGATCCCATTATCCCATGATCCCATGATCCCATGGATCCCCTGATCCCGTGTCTCACCCAGAAGTGTGCCAGCTGCAGGGTGATCTGGATGAAAGCGGGGCTGATCTGCCCCATCCCATGGATCCTATCCCATCCCATCCCATCCCATCCCATCCCATCCCATCCCATCCCATCCCATCCCATCCCATCCCATCCCATCCCATCCCATCCCATGACTCCATGGATCCCATGGATCCCACGGATCCCCTGATCCCGTGTCTCACCCGGAAGTGTGCCAGCTGCAGGGCGATCTGGATGAAGGCGTCGGGGCTGATCTGCCCCATCCCATGGATCCCATCCCATAACCCCATGGACCCCATGACCCCATGACCCCATGGATCCCACGATCCCATGGATCCCCCGATCCCGTGTCTCACCCGGAAGTGTGCCAGCTGCAGGGCGATCTGGATGAAGGCGTCGGGGCTGGTGCGGCAGCGCTTGATCAGCCCCTTGCCGAAGGTGTTGAAGGCGAAGCAGCAGAAATCCACGTCCTCGGCCAGCGCCCGCGCCACCCGCAGCGAGGCCTCGATGGCCGCCACGCCCTGGGGACACCGCATGGGGTGGCACCCTCACCTGTGCCTGTGCCCACACCTGTACCTGTGCTCACACCTGTGCCTGTGCCCACACCTGTGCCACCCGCAGCGAGGCCTCGATGGCCGCCACGCCCTGGGGACATGGCATGGCATGGGGTGGCACTCTCACCTGTGCCCTCACCTGTACCTGTGCCCACACCTGTACCTGTGCCCACACCTGTACCTGTGCCCACACCTGTGCCTGTGCTCACACCTGTGCCACCCGCAGCGAGGCCTCGATGGCCGCCACGCCCTGGGGACACCGCACGGGGTGGCACTCTCACCTGTGCCCTCACCTGTACCTGTGCTCACACCTGTACCTGTGCCCACACCTGTACCTGTGCTCACACCTGTACCTGTGCCCACACCTGTACCTGTGCCCACACCTGTGCCTGTGCTCACACCTGTGCCACCCGCAGCGAGGCCTCGATGGCCGCCACGCCCTGGGGACACCGCACGGGGTGGCACCCTCACCTGTACCTGTGCTCACACCTGTACCTGCGCCCTCACCTGTACCTGTGCTCACACCTGTACCTGTGCTCACACCTGTACCTGCGCCCTCACCTGTGCCTGTGCTCACACCTGAACCTGCGCCCTCACCTGTGCCTGTGCTCACACCTGTGCCTGTGCTCACACCTGTGCCTGTGCCCACACCTGTACCTGTGCCCTCACCTGTACCTGTGCCCTCACCTGTACCTGTGCTCACACCTGTACCTGTGCCCACACCTGTGCCTGTGCCCACACCTGCACCTGTGCTCACACCTGTACCTGTGCCCACACCTGTACCTGTGCCCTCACCTGTACCTGTGCTCACACCTGTACCTGTGCCCACACCTGTACCTGTGCCCTCACCTGTACCTGTGCTCACACCTGTACCTGTGCCCTCACCTGTACCTGTGCTCACACCTGTGCCTGTGCCCACACCTGTGCCACCCGCAGCGAGGCCTCGATGGCCGCCACGCCCTGGGGACACCGCACGGGGTGGGACCCTCACCTGTGCCTGTGCCCACACCTGTATCTGTGCCCTCACCTGTGCCTGTGCCCACACCTGTGCCTGTGCCCTCACCTGTGCCTGTGCCCACACCTGTGCCCGTGCCCACACCTGTGCCACCCGCAGCGAGGCCTCGATGGCCGCCACGCCCTGGGGACGTGGCATGGAGTGTCACCCTCACCTGTACCTGTGCCCACACCTGTACCTGTGCCCACACCTGTACCTGTGCTCACACCTGTGCCTGTGCTCACACCTGTGCCACCCGCAGCGAGGCCTCGATGGCCGCCACGCCCTGGGGACACCGCACGGGGTGGCACTCTCACCTGTACCTGTGCTCACACCTGTACCTGTGCCCTCACCTGTGCCACCCGCAGCGAGGCCTCGATGGCCGCCACGCCCTGGGGACATGGCATGGAGTGTCACCCTCACCTGTACCTGTGCCCTCACCTGTACCTGTGCTCACACCTGAACCTGTGCCCTCACCTGTGCCTGTGCCCTCACCTGTACCTGTGCTCATACCTGTGCCACGCCCTGGGAACACCGCACGGGGTGGCACCCTCACCTGTGCCCACACCTGTACCTGTGCCCACACCTGTGCCACCCGCAGCGAGGCCTCGATGACCGCCACGCCCTGGGGACACCGCATGGCATGGCATGGTGTGTCACCCTCATCTGTACCTGTGCCCTCACCTGTGCCCTCACCTGTGCCTTCACCTGTACCTGTGCCCACACCTGTGCCACCCGCAGCGAGGCCTCGATGGCCGTCACACCCTGGGGACACCGCACGGCATGGCACAGTGTGGCACCCTCACCTGCCCTCACCTGTACCTGTGCCCACACCTGTGCCACCCCCAGTGTCCCCTCGATGGCCCCCAGGCCCTTGGGGACACACAGGGCCTGGCAGGGCGTGGCCCCCCGAGCTGTACCTGTCCCACCCTTGTCCCCCCCGCCCCGTCACCCACCTCGGGTGGGATGTCCCACTGCAGGCGCTGGGGGGGGGCCAGGTGCCGCTTGGGGTCCCCCTTGCAGTGCCCCCCTTCCGTGTACCCCAGCTGGAACGTGTCCGTGGCCAGCATGAACTTGGGGGGGGGGGACAGGGGGGGTTGAGGGGGGGGCAATGACCCCCGACCCCTCAAAGTCCCCAGCCCCACAATTCACTGACCCCCCCAATCCCCTGTTCCATGATCCCCCCGACCCCAAATCCCCAGGACCCTCAGCCCCCCAATTCTGCAGCCCCCCAAGCCTGAACTCCCAAGACCCCTGATCGCCCAATTCTGTGCCCCCCAGACCCCCAATTCCACAGCCCCCCAAAACCCAAATCCTCTGACTCCCCAATTCCATGGCCCCCCAAAACCCCAAACTCAAATCCCCAAATCCCCTGACCCCCCAATTCCACGACCCCCCAAAACCCAAATCCTCTGACTCCCCAATTCCACGACCCCCCAAAACCCAAATCCCCTGACTCCCCAATTCCATGCCCCCCAAAACCCAAACCCCAAATCCCCTGACACCCCAACTCCACAGCCCCCCAACCCCCAAACTCCCAAGACCCCTGATCGCTCAATTCTGTGCCCCCCCCAGACCCCCAATTCCATGGCCCCCCAAACTTTGGACTCCCCAAACCCCGACCCCCCAATTCCCCAGCCCTCCCCCCAATTCCAACCCCCCGTGGCCCCCCAGAATCCTGACCCTCACCCCAACACCCCCAGGCAGACCCTCCTCCCCATCCCTGTCCCCAAATGGGGGTCCCCAGCCCTTGGGGTGCCCTGGAGGGGTCCCCAACCGAGGGTCCCCAAGATTGGGGTGCCCCAACTGAGGGTCCCCAACCAGGGGGTGCCCTGTAGGGGTCCCCAGCCCTTGGGGTGCCCTGTGGAGGTCCCCAAGCTTGGGGTCCCCAAATTTGGCATCCCTACCCCCGGGGTGTCCCGTCGGGGGTGTCCCCTCCCTGGAGGTGCCCCATTGGGGGTGTCCCCTCCCCGGGGGTGCCCCATTTGGGCTGTCCCCACCCCGGGGTGCCACACTGGGGGTGTCCCCTCCCCGGGTGTGCCCAGCTGGGGGTGTCCCCACCTCGGGGGTGCCCAGCTGGGGGTGTCCTCACCGCAGGGGTGCCCAGCTGGGGGTGTCCCCACCCCGGGGGTGCCTTCCAGGGGGTGTCCCCTCCCCGGGGGTGGCCCATTGGGGGTGTCCCCACCCCGGGGGTTCCCAAATCGGGCATCCCCTCCCCGGGGGTGCCCAGCTGGGGGTGCCCCCACCCCGGGGTGCCCAGTCGGGGGTCTCCCCACCCCGGGGGTGCCCCACTGGGCGTGTCCCCACCCCAGGGTGCCCCCGGTACCTCCCAGAGGTGCCCCACGATGGGGGCGTCGGCCCAGGAGTGCTCGGCGTTGGCCCCGACCTTGCCGTTCTTGTAGACCACCAGCGTGAAGGACTTGTCGAACCATCTGGGGGAGGGGGGGGTGGGCAGCAGCGGGGTTGGGGGGGGCGCTGGGGGGGCACTGGGAAGGGGGGCGCTGGGGGGCAGCACGAGGGGTTTTGGGGGGCGCTGGGGGGCCCTGGAGGGCATTGGGAGGCACTGGAGGGCAGCACGGGGGGTTTGGGGGGCGCTGGAGGGCATTGGGGGACACTGGAGGGGCTGCCTGGGGGATTTGGGGGGCACTGGGGGGGCACTGGGGATTTTGGGGGGGGGGGCAGCACGGTGGGTTTGGGGGGCACTGGGGAGCACTGGGGGGACAGGACAGGGGGTCTGGGGGGCGCTGGGGGACAGCACCGGGGGCAGCACGGGGGGTTTTGGGGGCACTGGGGAGCACTGGGAGTTTGGGGGGGCAGCACGAGGGGTTTGGGGGGCGCTGGGGGGCACTGGGGAGGGCGCTGGGGGGCATTGGAGGGGCTGCACAGGGAGTTTGGGGGGCACTGGGGGGCACTGGGGTGGCAGAACGGGGGGTCTGGGGGGTAGCACGGAGGGTTTGGGGGGCACTGGGGGGCAGCACAGGAGGTTGGGGGGCACTGTGGGGGGATTTGGGGCCGTGGCAGGGGAGGCTGCGGGGTTTTTGGGGTCCCAGCGGGGTGTTTGGGGTCCCAGCGGGGTGTTTGGGGTGCCCGCCAGCTGTGGGAGCAGCAGGGATCGGGGCGCTGGGGGGGTCTGGGGGGAGGTTTTGGGGTCCGGGGCTGGTTTTGGGGCACCCAGCAGTGACAGCAGCGACTGTGCTGCAGGGACTGGGCTGGGCTGGGATTTGGGGTGTCTGTGGGATTTGGGGTGTCTGTGGGTGTTTGTGGGGATGTTTTGGGGTGTCTATGGGGTTTTGGGGCGCCTGTGGGGATATTTTGGGGTGTCTGTGGGGTGTTTTTGGGGTGCCCACCGGTCATAGCAGCGGCCGTGCTGCAGGGACTGGGCTGGGCTGGGTGGGATTTGGGGTGTCTATGGGGTTTGAGGGTGCGGAGCTGTTTTGGGGTGCCCGTGGGGTGTTTTTGGGGCATGCACCAGTCACAGCAGCAGCCGTGCAGCAGGGACTGGGTTGGGCTGAACTGGGTGGGTGTTCGGGGTGTCTACGGGGAGGTTTTGGGGTCTGGGGCTGTTTTGGGGTGTCTGTGGGGAGGTTTTGGGGTGTCTATGGGGTTTTGGGGTGTCTGTGGGGTGTTTTTGGGGCGCGCACCGGTCGTAGCAGTGGCCGTGCAGCGGGGACTGGGCTGGATGGAGTTTGGGGTGTCTGTGAGGATATTTTGGGGTGTCTGTGAGGTGTTTTTGGGGTGCCCGTGAGGTGTTTTTGGGGTGCCCGTGGGGTATTTTTGGGGTGCCCGTGGGGTGTTTTTGGGGCACGCACCAGTCACAGCAGCAGCCCTGCAACAGGGACTGGGCTGGGTGGAGTTTGAGGTGTCTGTGGGGATGTTTTGGGGTGCAGGGCTGTTTTGGGGTGTCTATGGGGTTTTGGGGTGTCTGTGGGGTGTTTTTGGGGCACCCACCAGTGACAGCAGCGGCCGTGCAGCAGGGACTGGGCTGGGCTGGGTGGGGTTTGGGGGTCTCTGTGGGGTGTTTTTGGGGCACCCGTGGGCTGTTTTTGGGGTGCCCGTGGGGTGTTTTTGGGGTCTCTGTGGGGTGTTTTTGGGGTACCCACCGGTCGTAGCAGCGGCCCTGCAGCAGGGACTGGGCTGGGCTGGGTGGGGATGTTTTGGGGCGCCCGTGGGCTGTTTTTGGGGTGGCCGTGGGCTGTTTTTGGGGTGCTGTGGGGGTGTTTTTGGGGTCTCTGTGGGGTGTTTTTGGGGTACCCACCGGTCGTAGCAGCGGCCGTGCAGCAGGGACTGGGCTGGGTTGGGTGGAGATTTGGGGTGTCTGTGGGTATCTATGGGGATGCTTTGGGGTGTTTATGGGGTTTGGGGGTGCGGGGCTGTTTTGGGGTGCCCGTGGGGTATTTTTGGGGCACCTGTGGGGTGTTTTTGGGGTACCCACCGGTCGTAGCAGCGGCCCTGCAGCAGGGACTGGGCTGGGCTGGGTGGGGATGTTTTGGGGCGCCCGTGGGGTGTTTTTGGGATGCCCGTGGGCTGTTTTTGGGGCACCCACCGGTCGTAGCAGTGGCCGTGCCACAGGGACTGGGCTGGGTTGGGTGGAGATTTGGGGTGTCTGTGGGGTTTGGAGTATCTATGTCTGTGGGGATGTTTTGGGGTGTCTATGGGGTTTGGGGGTGCGGGGCTGTTTTGGGGCGCCCGTGGGCTGCTTTTGGGGTGCCTGTGGGGCGTTTTTCGGGTGCCTGTGGGGATATTTTGGGGCTCCTGTGGGGTATTTTTGGGGTGCCCACCAGTCACAGCAGCGGCCGTGCAGCAGGGACTGGGCTGGGCTGGATGGAGTTTGGGGTGTCTGTGGGTATCTATGGGGATGCTTTGGGGTGTCTATGGGGTTTGGGGGTGCGGGGCTGTTTTGGGGTGCCCGTGGGGTGTTTTTGGGGTCTCTGTGGGGTGTTTTTGGGGTACCCACCGGTCGTAGCAGCGGCCCTGCAGCAGGGACTGGGCTGGGCTGGGTGGGGATGTTTTGGGGCGCCCGTGGGGTGTTTTTGGGATGCCTGTGGGGTGTTTTTGGGATGCCCGTGGGGTGTTTTTGGGGTGCCCATGGGCTGTTTTTGGGGCGCCCGTGGGGTGTTTTTGGGGTGCCCGTGGGCTGTTTTTGGGGCACCCACCGGTCGTAGCAGTGGCCGTGCCACAGGGACTGGGCTGGGCTGGGTGGAGATTTGCGGTGTCTGTGGGGTTTGGAGTATCTATGTCTGTGGGGATGTTTTGGGGTGTCTATGGGGTTTGGGGGTGCGGGGCTGTTTTGGGGCGCCCGTGGGCTGTTTTTGGGGTGCCTGTGGGGTGTTTTTCGGGTGCCTGTGGGGATATTTTGGGGCTCCTGTGGGGTGTTTTTGGGGTACCCACCGGTCGTAGCAGCGGCCGTGCAGCAGGGACTGGGCTGGGCTGGGTGGGGATGTTTTGGGGCGCCCGTGGGCTGTTTTTGGGGTGCCTGTGGGGCTGTTTTTGGGGTGCCCGTGGGGTTTTTTTGGGGTGCCCGTGGGGTGTTTTTGGGGTGCCCGTGGGGTGTTTTTGGGGCACCCACCGGTCGTAGCAGCGGCCGTGCCGCAGGGACTGGGCTGGGCTGGGTGGGATTTGGGGTGTCTGTGGGGTTTGGGGTATCTATGTCTGTGGGGATATTTTGGGGTGCCTGTGGGGTGTTTTTGGGGTGCCCGTGGGGTGTTTTTGGGGTGCCTGTGGGCTGTTTTTGGGGTACCCACCAGTCGTAGCAGCGGCCGTGCAGCAGGGACTGGGCTGGGCTGGGCTGGGTGGGGATGTTTTGGGGCGCCCGTGGGGTGTTTTTGGGGTGCCCGTGGGGTGTTTTTGGGGTGCCTGTGGGCTGTTTTTGGGGTGCCCGTGGGGCTGTTTTTGGGGCTCCTGTGGGGTGTTTTTGGGGTACCCACCGGTCGTAGCAGCGGCCGTGCAGCAGGGACTGGGCTGGGCTGGGATGGATGGGGGTTTGGGGTGTCTGTGGGGAGGTTTTGGGGTGGGGCTGTTTTGGGGTCTCTGTGGGGTGTTTTTGGGGCTCCTGTGGGGTGTTTTTGGGGTACCCACCGGTCGTAGCAGCGGCCGTGCAGCAGGGACTTGGCGTAGGCGTCCATGCAGCCGGGCCGGGCGGGCTCCTGGCCGTGCTCATCCTCATCCAGCGTCAGGAAGAAGGCTGCGCGCTCGATGGCCTCCAGCGACGCCTTGTTGGGGCCGCGGCTGAAGAAACGAGCCCGCGCCTCGGCCCAGGGTGTCCTGAGAGCCCCGGGCCAGCCCCGGTCAGCCGCGGACAACCCCCGGGCAACCCCTGGGCAACCTCCGGGCAACCCCCGGGCAACCTCCGGGCAACCTCCGGGCAACCTCCGGGCAACCCCCGGTCAGCCACGGGCACTCCCCGGACAGCCCCGGGCACTCCCCGGACAGCCCCGGATAGCCCCCGGTCAGCCCCGGACAGCCCCGGACAGCCCCCGGACAGCCCTGGACAGCCCCGGTCAGCCCCGGACAGCCCCCGGACAGCCCCGAACAGCCCCCGGACAGCCCCGGGCAGCCCCTGGACAGCCCCGGACAGCCCCCGGTCAGCCCCGGGCAGCAGGAATCCCTCGGAGCCCCCCACCCATGGGGGGTGTCCCGTGTGCCTGCGCGTGGTGCCCGCGGTGTGGGAATGGGGACAGGGGACAGGGATGGGACAGGGGACAGGGATGGGGACAGGGGACAGGGATGGGGACAGGGATGGGACAGGGGACAGGGATGAGGACAGGGGTGGGGACAGGGGTGGGGACAGGGGACAGGGATGGGGACAGGGATGGGACAGGGGACAGGGATGAGGACACCAATGGGGACAGGAGGGAGACATGTGACAGGTTGGGGACAGAGGACAGGGATGGGGACAGAGGACAGGGATAAGGACAGTGATGGGGACATGGGACAGGGATGGGGACAGGCCACCCTGATGGCCCAGTATCCCCAATGCTCCTGGAGTTCCCAGTATCCCCATTGTCTCCAGAGTTCCCAGTAGCCCCCTACACCCAGCAACCCCAGTATCCCCATCATTCCTGGTATCCCCAGCATCCCCATTATCCGCATTTCCCCCACTATCCCCAGTATCCCCATTATTCCCATTATCCCCAGTGTCCCCATTATCCCCAGTACCCCCATTATCCCCATTATCCCCAGTACCCCCATTATCCCAATTATCCCCAGCATCCCCATTATCCCCATTTCCCCCACTACCCCCAGTATCCCCATTATTCCCATTATCCCCAGTGTTCCCATTATCCCCAGTACCCCCACAATCCCCAGTACCCCCGTTACCCCCGGAGCCCCCAGGTGCCCCCCATTCCCGTCATTCCCGTTATCCCTGCTCACCTCTCCCCGGCCGTCAGCGCCGCCAGCCGCTCCTCCCCGGGCTGTGGGACCGAGGGGTCATCCAGGATCCTCTGGAATTGCATCTCCAGGTCGGCGGGGGCCAGCAGCTGCCCCCCGTAGTACAGCCACACCTTGTAGTAGCGGCCCTTGTGGTACACGGCCAGGTGCTTGCTGTCCGCCAGGTGCAGCAGCGTGTCTGCGGAGGGAGGGAGGGAGGGAGGGAGGGAGGGGGCGTTCCCAGGTGTTCCCAGGTGTTCCCAGGTGCCCGGGGTCTCCAGGATCCCCAGGATCACAGTTATTCCCAGTGTTCCGAGTGTCCCCAATATCCCCAGGTGTTCCCAGGTGCTTGGGGTCTCCAGGATCGCCAGGGTCCCCATTATTCCCAGAGTTCCCAGGTGTTCCCAGGTGCCCGGGATCCCCAGGATCCCCAGTATCCCCAGTATTCCCAGTGTCCCCAATATCCCCAGGTGTTCCCAGGTGTTCCCAGGTGTTCCTGGCTGCCCGGTGTCTCCAGGATTCCAGTTATTCCCAGTGTTCCCAGTGTCCCCAATATCCCCAGGTGTTCCCAGGTGTTCCCAGGTGTTCCTGGCTGCCCGGTGTCTCCAGGATTCCAGTTATTCCCAGTGTTCCCAGTGTCCCCAATATCCCCAGGTGTTCCCAGGTGCTTGGGGTCTCCAGGATCCCCAGGATCCCCGTTATTCCCAATGTTCCCAGTGTCCCCATTATTCCCAGAGTTCCCAGGTGTTCCCAGGTGCTTGGGGTCTCCAGGATCCCCAGGATCCCAGTTATTCCCAGTGTTCCGAGTGTCCCCAATATCCCCAGGTGTTCCCAGGTGCCCAGGGTCTCCAGGATCCCCAGTATCCCCAGTATTCCCAGTGTCCCCAATATCCCCAGGTGTCCCCAGGTGCCCAGAGTCTCCAGGATCCCCAGGGTCCCCAGTATTCCCAGAGTTCCCAGTGTCCCCATTATTCCCAGAGTTCCCAGGTGTTCCCGGGTGCCCGGGATCCTCAGGATCCCCAGTATCCCCAGTATTCCCAGTGTCCCCAATATCCCCAGGTGTTCCCAGGTGCTTGGGGTCTCCAGGATCCCCAGGATCCCCATTATTCCCAATGTTCCCAGTGTCCCCATTATTCCCATTGTTCCCAGGTGTTCCCAGGTGCTTGGGGTCTCCAGGATCCCCAGGATCCCAGTTATTCCCAGTGTTCCGAGTGTCCCCAAAATCCCCAGGTGTTCCCAGGTGCCCAGGGTCTCCAGGATCCCCAGGGTCCCCAGTATTCCCAGAGTTCCCAGTGTCCCCATTATTCCCAGAGTTCCCAGGTGTTCCCAGGTGCCCGGGGTCTCCAGGATCCCCAGGATCCCCATTATTCCCAGAGTTCCCAGTGTCCCCATTATTCCCAGAGTTCCCAGGTGTTCCCAGGTGCCCGGGGTCTCCAGGATCCCCAGGGTCCCCAGTATTCCCAGAGTTCCCAGTGTCCCCATTATTCCCATTGTTCCCAGGTGTTCCCAGGTGTTCCCGGGTGCCCAGTGTCTCCAGGATCCCAGTAATTCCCAGAGTTCCCAGTGTCCCCAATATCCCCAGGTGTTCCCAGGTGCCTGGCGTCTCCAGGATCCCCAGGAGCCCCGGTATTCCCAGAGTTTCCAGTATCCCCGTTATCCCCATTGTTCCCAGTTATTCCCAGTGTTCCCAGTGTCCCCAATATTCCCAGAGTTCCCAGGTGTCCCCAGGTGCCCGGGGTCTCCAGGATCACCAGGATCCCAGTTATTCCCAGTGTCCCCATTATTCCCAGAGTTCCCAGTGTCCCCAATATTCCCAGAGTTCCCAGGTGTTCCCAGGTGCCCGGGTTCTCCAGGATCCCCAGGATCCCCGTTATTCCCAGTGTTCCCAGTATCCCCAATATCCCCAGTATCCCCATTATTCCCAGTACCCCCAGTATTCCCAGTGCTCCCAGTACCCCCATTATCCCCAGTACTCCCATTATCCCCAGTACCCTCAGTATCCTCATTACCCCCAGTATCCCCATTATTCCCAGTATCCCCATTATTCCCAGTATCCCCACTATTCCCAGTGCTCCCAGTACCCCCATTATCCTGTGACCCCAGTGCCCCCAGTACCCCCAGTGCCCCCATTATCCCCAGTACCTCCATTATCCCCAGTATCCCCATTATTCCCATTATCCCCATTATTCCCAGTGTCCCCAGTACCCCCAGTACCCCCAGTGCCCCCAGTATCCCCAGTGCCCCCAGTATCCCCAGTGCCCCCAGTGTCCCCAGTGCCCGCACACCCGCCCGGGGTGTCCCCCACCCCATACCCGTCTCCTTCCCCGGGATCCGGGTGGTGTTGAACATCCGCTCCGACTGGTACGAGCACATGGGCACCACGCCCAGGGCCATCATCTGCGGGGGTCACAGGTCACGGGTCAGCGGGGGTCACAGGTCAGCGGGGGTCACAGGTCAGCTAGGGTCATGGGGGGGGGGGGGCCTGTGTCCCCATCTCTGTCGCTGCTGCCACCCCCCGGGTACCCCGTGGTGACACTGCCCTGCTTCTGTCCCCTGGAGGTCACCCGGAATCTGCGGGATCCCCAAAATCCACGGGACCCCCAAAATCTGCGGGGTCCCCAAAATCCATGGAATCCCCAAAATCTGCAAGATCCCCAAAATCCACAGGACTTCCAAAATCCACGGGACCCCCAAAATCCGCGGGGTCCCAAAATCCACGGCACCCCCAAAATCCACGGGACCCCCAAAATCCACAGGACTTCCAAAATCCACGGGATCCCCAAAATCCGCGGGATCCCCAAAATCCATGGGATCCCCACAGCTCCCTCAACCCCACGTGACCCTCAGGACCCTCCCAGTCCCATGGAGCCCCCCAAGTGTCCCAGTCCCCTGGGATCCCCCAAACCCCCAGTTCTGTGGGGCCCCCTAAACCTCACAGCCCCACGGGATTCCCCAAATTCCCGGCTCCATGGGACCCCCCAACTCCTGGGATCCCCCCAAACTTCCCATTCCCATGGGACTACCCAGATCCCCCCAGTCCCATGGGACCCCCCAAGCCCCCCAGTCTCACGGGACCCCCCGGAAACCCCCGAGCCCACAGCCCCCCCCCCCCGGACCCCCTCAGCCGCTCTGGAACCCCCCCAACCCCATGGGACCCCCTGGACCCCCAGTCTCACGGCCCCCCCGGAACCCCAGCCCCTCTGGAACCCCCCAACCCCATGGGACTCCCTGGACCCCCCAGCCCCATGGACCCCACCGGATCCCCAACCCCATGGGACCCCCCCAGGACCCCCCAGCCTCACGGGACCCCCAGGACCCCCCAGCCTCACGGACCTCAATGGACCCCCCCAGCCCCACGGCCCCCCAGAACTCCCCCAGCCCACAGACCCCCCCGGACCCCCTCAGCTGCTCTGGAACCCCCCAACCCCATGGGACTCCCTGGGGTCCCCAACCCCATGGGAACCCCCGGATCCCCCCAGCCCCCCGGACCCACCCGGACACCCCCCCAGCCCCCCGGATCCCCCGGAACCCCCCCCAGCCCACAGACCCCCCCGGACACCCTCAGCCGCTCTGGAACCCCCCCAACCCCATGGGACTCCCTGGACCCCCCAGCCCCACGGACCCCCCCGGATCCCCAACCCCATGGGACCCCCCCGGATCCCCCCAGCCCCCCGGACCCCCCCAGACGCCCCCAGCCCCCCCAGCCCCCTGACCGGGGGGATCTCCCCCGCGGTCCAGCCGCCGCCGGTAGAGCAGGATCGAGTGCACCACGTTGGCCGCCCGCGCGGCCTGGACGGTGCTGGGGGTCACGTACAGGAAATCCTGGGGACAAGGGACACGGAGAGGGTGGCGGGTGATGCCGGGGGGGTCCCCGGGATGGAGGGGGGGGGGGGGTTTGGGGGTCCTTCAGCCCCCCAGCAGCCCCTTACCATGGCGTAGTAATTGCTGTTGACCATGAGGGGGCTGCGGCCGCGCAGGTAAACGTACTCCTCCCACCAGTCACTGACCTGCGGGGACGGGGACAGGGACAGCGACAGGGACAGCGACAGCGACAGGGGACAGCGACAGGGGATAGCGACAGCGGGAGGGAGAGAGGACACGGGACAGCAACGGGGACAGCGATGGGGACAGCGACGGGGACGGGACAGCCACAGGGGACAGCGACAGCGGGAGGGAGAGGGGACAGCGACAGGGACAGCGGGAGGGAGACAGGACAGGGGAAAGCAACAGGGACAGCGATGGGGACAGCGACAGGGGACGGGACAGTGACAGGGGACAGCGACAGGGGACAGGGGACAGCGACAGGGGACAGGGACAGCGACAGGGACAGCGACAGGGACAGCGGGAGGGAGAGAGGACAGGGGACAGCAACAGGGACAGCGACAGGGGACAGTGACAGGGACAGGGGGAGGGAAAGGGGACAGGGGACAGCGACAGGGGACAGTGACAGCAGGAGGAAGAGAGGACAGGGGACAGGGATGGAGAGAGGGAACAGGGAAAAGTGACAGGGAAGAGACAGGGGACAGGGGGACAGGGAGAGGAATGGGAATGGAGACAAGGAATGGGGACAGGGGACAGGGAGAGGGGACAAGGGACAAGGGTGAGGAGATAGGGACAAGGACAGGAGAGTATCCCCATTATTCCCAGTGTTCCCAGACTTCCCCGGTGCCCAGTGTCCCCCAGTGTCCCCAGTGTCCCCAATGTCCCCAGTGTCCCCAATGTCCCCAGTGTCCCCCTGATTCCGGGAGTTCCCGTTATTCCTGAGAGGGAAGGGACAGGGGTAAGGGACAGGACACAGGGACAGGACACAGGGGACAGTGACAGGGGACAGGACCCTGTGCCCCCTGCTGCTGCAGCCAGGACACGCAGGAGATCCCAAAACCCCTGCCGGCTGCAGGGTGTCCCCCGTGTCCCTGGTGTTCCCAGTGTCCCCAACGCCCCCAGTGTCCCCAATGCCCCCAGTGTCCCCAGTGTCCCCAACGCCCCCAGTGTCCCCGGTGTCCCCAGTGTCCGTGGTGTCCCCAACGTCCCCAGTGTACCTGGTGTCCCCCGTGTCCCCAGTGTCCCCAGTGTCCCCAACGTCGCCGGTGTACCTGGTGTCCCCCGTGTCCCTGGTGTCCCCAACATCCCTGGTGTCCCCAATGTCCCCAGTGTCTCCAGTGTCCCCAGTGTCCCCTGTGTCCCCGGCGTCCCCAATGTCCCCGGTGTCCCCCAGTGTCCTCGGTGTCCCCAATGTCCCTGGTGT